>CM031234.1:967062293-968262293 GCA_018340775.1 Taxus wallichiana var. yunnanensis
GAATGTTTTTCTATTATTGTTTACCTAAATATTTTCTAAACTTAGCACTTTTAATGTGTCCATGTCGTGGGCATAAGTTTTATAAATGAGTGACAAGTTGCAACACGTCATGTTATTGCGAAAAAGAAAATGAAGTCAAGAATATTTCCCTTCATAAATACAAAAGAGTGTTTTTAATACAATACTAATAAAATATATAAAAGATTAATATCTCTGTTTATTTAAATTTTCTAATATATACTTGTACAATTTGTATATAAATTCTATATAAAATTGACAAACATATTTCAAATATCCAAGTCATACATGACTTTTTTTTCAAAAATTACAGTATTCATTTGATGAAATCATGACAAATGTGTAATTCCCATATCAAGATAAGAATTAAAGCGAGTGCTCTTGAAGACATTTGGAATTTGGGATGAAATTATGAATATGCGTAAGGGTGTGAGTTTTTAAAATTGAATCACGTGTTAATAGCTCATATCTTAAGATGAAAAAAGTGGCGAGGGTTAAAGGTTGAAGTTCAAATACAGCTCTGGAAGCCAATTTCACGATGAAATACACCAAGCACAATCTCGTGTCCCCGAGAACATTGAATTCTTCAGGGTAAAATATGTATGTCTCTCTTTGAAGCATAATTAGGTGTCTCTCACATACTAATAGGTTGCACACATGAGGTTGAAAAGAACGCTTTAGCTTTCTCTAAGCCCTATTTTATCCTCATCGTACGAGATTCATAACAAGACTTGGTTGTTGCTTGGGTTGGGAAAAATTGCCTCTGTCAAATGGTATGAATCTTTGACGGTTCCTTGAGCAGTTTTAATAAAGAAAACAAATATCCAATGATCAATCCCCATGTAATAATGTTTTTCCAAGAGAATTTTCCTCTACATAACTTCATGTGCACAAACCTAATCAATTAGCCCTTTATGTATGTTTTGAGCCGAGAGATATGCTTCCCCTAAACTATACATGTGTGTAGCCTATAAGAGTACAATGAAGTCTTGTATGGTATAAGTCGCCCACATAACCAAAAAAATGACCACCCAACATAATTGACTATATAACCAATTATTAGTATCATTATTATTGTTAGTAAGTACTAAGAGAATCTTACTCCAAAAGAAATTTTAATGATAAAGTGACACCGACCTCATTTCGTGTGAATTTAATTTAAAAACCAATAACGACATTTTATGATAAACTTCTTATGTTTTTCTGAAACATAAATGCATTTTTTTTTGTCTATTGAGAACTTTCAATATTTAAGGCATGATTTATCATGTACTCTTCATGAAACATATATTACTTTAAGTTTTAAACACACTCACGATAACATTCTTATGTTTTTTGACATGTAATTGCATCAACATCTCCAAGGCTAACATCATCTTTAAAGCTAGCAAGTGTTAGCTCTCTCGTAGTATGACATATACTCAAACATTTTTTGGTCTATTGATCGGTTTCAACTTTAAAGAAATAATAGCAATAATAACAATAATATAAATTACAAAATTGAGTCCAATAATAACAATAATGGAATCGAATAATGTGGATATTGGAATCCACTCATGGTGATAATGAAATCCAATATAGGTGATAAAGGAATCCAATATTTTTGATAACGAGATCGAATATAGGTGATAACAAAATCCATTACTAGTGATAAGATGATCCAATAGTAGCCATAATAGAATCCAATAGTGTCAATAACAAGATCCAATAGTAGCAATAACAAAATCTAATATAAACACTAAAAATCTAGAATTTCACCAAACTATGTGTAAATGGTTGTCCAAATTCATGGGAATATGTCCAAATTTAATGAAATTATGGTTAAAGGGGAAAAAAGAAGAAAGAAGGGCCCTTTCCTTCCTTATAGGAAAGAATTAGTCTTTAGCTTAGAGATAAAAGAATTTGATGCCACAAAATGGTGGTGATCCTTTTCTCCACAACATTTGGTTGGAGATCTATTTTTCCTTTTGGGGCCACAAAGTCCACCCATTTGGTTGGATTCAAACAAGATTGAAACTAGAAAACTACTTGCTCATGGTCTAATTTTTGCTTACAAACTTTATCTCCTACTCTAAGCCATATTTTTCAAGAAGACCTTTGGAAAAATCAACCTTTGCACATATTCTAACATAATTAGTGGAATTTTACTTGTGTTGTTTGAGGAGAGTTGTAATGAAAATAACCAAGGGAATCTTTGATGGTAGAGAATCAAAATCAGATCAAAAATGAAAGGGAAGGTTTGGTAGCCTCACCCAAATAGAAGCAAAGTAAATATTGTGCATAGAGGGGTTAAAGGATAGAAATTAAGGGTTGGAAAAGAACCTACATCACCCTATATCAAAGGTCCCGATTCAAGGATGTAATATTTATCCTCTACATCATCACGTGCACCACAATAACATCCTTTTTGACACAAATATAAAGGTGAATTTATTATGATAGTAAGGGTTTCCAAAAATTAAAAACATATAATTTGTGAATATTTGTGAGCTTAGACCAGATCTCATACAAAAACAAAAATCAGTTGTGTTCTTTGAAAAAAATCCTCTTGATTAATTGTGTCTTGATTCGAGATCTGTATAAATGATAAAATACATAAATGAAATAAGCAAACTAAGATTTAAAATATGAAACCCTAAGTAAGAGATAGAATGAAGGATAACTTAGCTATATTCCTAAAATCTAGAACTGATTTGAGCAGAGAGAAGTGATGAATATGATGTAAACATAATCGCAATTGATCTTTGTAAATTATGGAGCTCATGAAACAACCACACAAGGGCACTTGGCAAGGTGGACAATGACACCTAGGTGCTTGTGAATATATCTGGGTGCCCATGACTATGCAAAATCTCTTAACCTATTTTCTTTGTGTCACAAGGGTCACAATTAATCTCTATTGATCTCTTTGTGTTCACATCATGTGATCAACAAAAGTACATATAACCTACAAAAGAGATGTTCACCTACACAAGCCCACAAACCACATCAACCTAAAAAGGAAAATGTAAAATGGGGAGTCAAACTAACCCCAGATGGTCACCCCAGAGTGAACTTATGACCGAGCACTTGCACTACATCTCAGAATCCATGTAGTTCTTATGTGTGTGTGTAGAAATGATGCCCTAGGATGCCCTTGTGTAAGTTACACTTGATAATGGGCTATAGCTAGAATGTAACAATGTAGTAGAATGTGTGGATGGAATAGAATGAACTTCCCTTCCTATGTTGTGTATGTAGAGATTTGATGCATCCCTTTTCCCTTGAATGGATGTTAGATGGATGCCTTGAGTGCTTTAGGTGCCTTTTGAATGCAAGCTTAGGTGATGATAGTAATGCTTAGTGTTTGGTCCTTTATTTTGAACACATAACTATGTATTTATATGATTCCCTTGTTTGAATTTTGTAATTGAAAATTGGAAGGTAACCCATAAGTGAAAAATATTCCCAAAAGATAAAAGAGACCCAAAAGGAGTGAGTAAGGTAAGAAAGGTTCGGGGGTGCACCAAGGGGACATAGGAGCACACTGGGCTGTTGCTTGTTTGACTAGCTAGGCATTGAGTGTCTGAAAGCCATAAAAGATAAATAAGTAAAATTTGATTGGGTTGTAGGGTGTGTAAGACCAAATAGAAAACAAGAGACAAAGAAAAAGAGGCCAAAGATAGTTTGTCAACCACTAGTTTTCTTGCTTAGGAATCATATAAATGCTAGTATGCTTTTAGGACCTAGAAATGTACCCAAGTGCATGATTTTGTGTCTACATTTTCCCCCACTTTATGTTGTTGAGTGAATACTCATAACATAAAGTAGATAAAAGATGTGTACCTTATGATCTTGTAGAGTGTGTGAAATGTGTGTGTCGAGTGGACAAGTGAAGCATGGAATGATGCAAAGTGAAGCGTGAAGACTAGGAAAGAAAGTGACCCTAGGGGTGAAGCATATGTATGTGTTGTTGTTGTACTGTATTGTTTGTGCTTGTATTTTTTGTTGTAGGCTACTTCTTGTTGTGTATTAAGGATGGACCTAAAAATAAGAGAAATAATGTAGTCAAAGTCTATATATATGAAAATTAGAGAAAAAATGTGCAAAGTATGTAAAAGTGTAAAAAGTGTAGTAAAGTGTGCACCTGATGTAAAAGAGTGTAAAAGGATAGAAAAGTGTCCTAAAATGTTGTGAAGAGTGAAGTTTTTTTGGGTGATCTCACGCCAAGAGTGAGTTTTTTGGGTGATCTCATGCCAAGTGCAGTTTTTTGGGTGATCTCACACCAAGAGTGAGTTTTTGGTGATCTCACACCAAAGAGAAGTGTTGGGGAGAGAGGTCTAGTGTTACTCTCCTTCCATGACTCTTCCCAATAAGCACCACTATAGATGGTATGTCCCTGATTTGTTCTTTTGTCCCAAATTAGTTCTAATTATACTAATTATTCCTATTGAAATGGATTGTAGGAGATATAATGCATTTATAACTAAGGACTTGTGCTATAACTATAGAACTACTCTAAAGGACTTTTGTGAACTGTGTTGATTGATGAGAAGATGACTTTATGTGCCCCAGGACATTAGTGCTTAGGGGAGGACATAGGTGCCCAAGCTATTGTTTGATGTTGGGCATTGGTGTTTGTGTTGTGTTGAGGACCCAAGTCAAATTTTGGGTCATTTTGATGTGTATTTTCCTGTGTTTTTGTTTATATTGTGTACTTGAATCTATAACTATAGCTCTGAGTTGTTGTAGGGGTGATTTTTCACCCAATGTATGCCCCCCTCATTTGGGGTGCATGTGATGACATTGTAGGAGAATGTGGCCCAAAGAGAGAGACCTATGTGTGTCTGTTGAAGTGATACCTATAGGGGGTAGGGGATGTGCATGGTAGAAACCAAGGCACATGCAAAAAAAAAGTGGCTAGTAACATGTGTTAGTAGAAAAAATTAGCAAGCATGCAATAGAAGACAATGTAATCAAGCAAGTGTGTAAACAAAGTGGACCACAAAAAAGTGGGTTTCAAACATGGGACATCACTCACAATGTCACAAGACAATCAGGCAAAAGTGGCCAAAAGCATAAGTAAAAAATGATCAAACAAGACATAGGGCATAGCCCACAAACAATAACATACATAATAAAAAAAATGGAAAAAAAATGTATCAGATAACCATGGTGGCATATAGTCTTGCAAGGAAAATGTTACACATGAAGCACCCATTAGCATGTTAGAAAGATAAAAAGTATGTCAAGGCATGTATGTATCAATGGAAAGTAATGTGCTAGTAAAGAATAGAAGTAGTAAATGATGAAATAATAACACTTGTAATGTGTGAGAGTAGTAAAGGTAGATGCCCCCAGGAGCCTCGGGGACTAGGAAAAGGATACAATGTCGAGCATCATTGCAGCATGTGAAAATATGTAAGAGATTTGCATTCACTCCAAAAGACCAAGTGAATGCATGTGTGTATATATAAAGATAATGACATACTTGAGTATCTGACTAGCATAGTAAGCAAAGTGCATCATGTAAGTAGTATAAGCAAAAGCAAGAGTAAGTGCAACCAAGATATGCAAATGTAATGTATGAGTGTGATGGAATGGTATGCAAATGTGAATGTGATAGGAGCAACATGCCCCCCAAATGTGGATGTGTATGAGATGAGGTTCATTTATAAAATACCCCTCAAAATCAAGAATGAACCATAGAACAAGAGTGCATCATCGGGAAATGGTTTGAGAATGTGTGCTAGAAAGATAGATCATGAAGCATAGAGCATGAAAAGTGAATGTGGTGAGGTTCATTTCAGATTTAGACCCTCAACAGTCGAGTATGAACCATGGAACTAGAGTGCGTCATAGGGTAATGATGATACAAGGTGTGTATCAAGATGTGTAAGAGTGTAAGAAAGATTAAGTGTGAAGCATGGAGTGTGATAGTAGATATTATAGACAACTGATGATGATTAGGGGGAAGAAAGTGTGATGCCCCCAAGTGTGAGAGGATAGAAGGCTATCCAATGATAGTGAAGGGAAAGGGCCCTCCACCCGATATCCAGGAGATAATAAAGGCATGTGATGATGCTCTAAGATCGGTGGAGTATGAGAGTAATGACGTACATGTGAAGGAGACCTATGTGGTGAAGGAGGTGGTGAACACCTATGTGAAGGGGCTTGAGAACCAGAGTAGGGGACTTAGGCCAAGATGGACTAGTGGACCGATGAGGATGATAAGGTCATGAAGTAGGTCATGTGTGAATAGGAGAACTAGGTGTAGAGTGTGCCTTAGATTTGAGAGGCCCAAGAGGCCTAGATGTTGTAACTGGTGAAAGATATCATCAAGACTAGGCTTAGGCAATGGTGTGCATGGTGGAACACCTTTAATAGTGACAACTTTTTATTGTGAATGAACTTGAGACACAAATGATTCATGGAGGGAATGGCTTGGTGACACGGAGCCAAGGAAGACCTAAGAGCATGTCACAACCTTTGATTGAAGATGCCACAATGAATGGAAAAAGCATGGTAAGAGGCCCAAATTGTAATGGGAAGCTGATGTAGCCAAAAAATAATTAGGAACTGGATATGTGATATTAGATAGTGGACATTTGATAGCCATGAGAAGTGTAATAGAGCACACATTGATAGGAGCCATTGGATAGATCATGGTGTTATTGATGATATATGAACCAATAGAAGCATTGATATGTAATGAATCAAAGTGAATGTAGCATGATAATCATGATCTGAAAATGAAATGACTGGTGGTGATGCATCAACAAAAAAGTGACAAGGAAGTCAAGGGGCCCGATGAAGGAGGGGGCACAACTCGATATGTATGATTAGCAAAAGAATCGAGAGCTTGTGTGTCATGCTTGGGAAAAGGGTCATTAAAGATTTTTAGCTTTTTATTATCATTGACTGACTTAGAAGTAGATGGCTCAGGGAGCTCAGTGAATTATTGTCAATAAGATCTTGAATGAGATGCTTGAGTTTGAAGAAATGATCAAGTAGAATGCCCAATGCATTGGTGATAGTCACATTTAACATTTTCATCATAATTATGGCCACATGGGGCGAGATGGATCAAGATTGAGTGGTGGTGGAAGGGTGATTAGATTGCTTTCAATGAGTTGAGGCAATAAAAACCAAGGTGCATAGGGTAATTTGGTGAAAGTACACTTTGGAGGTTTCCATTGAAGCTTTTCAGGTGGAGAGACAACATTAACAATTGCCTTTTCTTTAGTGGGCTTAGGAGATGGCTTGAATGTTGATTTAGCTTGAAACCTATTAGAAGAATGATGAAGGAGAATCATGATATTTTAATTTTCCCATAGAGAGGAGTTTGACCTCGCATTTTTAAGTGTATGGCATAATTGATCAAATGAAGGAGAGGTCTCAAAGATAACACTCTCTTGAAGTGGTGGTAAGAGGATTTGAACAAAAATATCTTACAATTTTGAATCAACAAGTACATTGGTCATCTTAGCTAGGTTGTTCTTATAACAAAAACATAGTCCACTAGATGCTCATTAGATCTTTGTTTGATTTGAGCAAGTTGTGCATAAGAGATCTTGGTGCCGATATTGATTGAAAAGTGAGAAAGAAAATCATCGGCTAGATGCGTAAAAGAAGTTACTAAATGAACAGTAGATCATAAAACCAACACATGGTGTAATCTTGAAGACTTCTAGGAAATATCTTAGCTAGCAAATGTATGATCATCCACATAATCGAGACATGCCACATGAAAATATTTGAGATGCTCTTGAGGGTCACCATGGCCATTAAAGGTGGGAAGCTTAGGGGTGATGAAAGTTAGGAGGAAGTGGATAAGTAGAAATGGTGGGTGCAAAAGGGTGTGAAGGAGTAATGAGGAATCAAGAGATGGAGAGGAGCATGAAGTAGCTTGTTGTAGTTAACTGATCATAGATTTGAATTTGTAGATCTTGATATAAAGAAGCTAGGTCATGGGTGTTGGAAAGAGGAACCGGGTTGTGTATTAGAAGCATTAGGATGAAGGAGGGGAGTGGTAGAAGTAGGAATGGAAGTAGGAATGTTAAGGGGTTGGGTGGAGGCCATGGTAGCCGAAGAAGAACCTATAAGAGGCACAAAAGCAACATCTCAAGAGTGTTTTGGAAACAAGTAAAGCATTGAGAACATGTGAAATATGCAAAGGGTTGGTGCGTAAAGCTTGATGGAAATTAGTGAGCTTGTCTAATTGTTCTTGATCAACATTAGTGTCCTCATCATAGGATTGTTCACTATCAGAGGTTTCAATGTTTTCTAGAGGAACATTTTGTGAGTTAGAAAAGGGGTTATCAGATTCAACCATTGACTTAGAAGGACTTTACGAATAGAGGGAGGAAGCTTAATGTACTCAAAGGAACCAAAATGACCACTACGGGTGATGGGCATAAAAGGAAAATCCTAGAGGAAGGTTGGATTCGAGTGATGGGTTCACCAAATGATTTAATTTAATTTGAATTAAATAAATAATATTAAAGTAACTTATGTATAAATGATAAAATAAGGAAATGACACAAATAAACTAAGATTTAAAATATGAAAAGAGATAGAAGAAGGATAACTTAGCTGAAACTCGTATAATCTAGAACTGATCTCGAGCAGGAGAAGTGATGGAAAAATATAAACATCACAACTAATATCTTTAAATTCTAGAGTTCACAAACAAGGCCGAGATAGGGATGCCCATGTAAGGATATGGGTGCATGGGCGATGATGACCAGAGATCTATCTGGGTTCCCATGATTGTGTAAAAGATCTTTGAACGTGATTTTTGTTGTGTCACAATTAATATTTGTTGATCACTTATTGTTCGCACTATGATCACTAAAAGTACATGTAACTCGCAAAAGATATGTTCACCGCACATGCCCACAAATCACATCAAACCTTAAAATGAAAATGCATAATGGGGAGTCGACTAATCCCAATGGTCACCCCGAGAGTGAACTTACGACTGAGAGTTGCACTACATCTCAGACTCCATGTAATTATTACACATGTGTGTGTGTAGAAATGATGCGTTAGGAATCCCCTTGTGCAAGTTGACTTGATAGTGGGTTGTAATTATGCTAAAATGTAAAATAATATCCTAATCTAGATGTTATAGTAGTAATAAATAAATAAATAATATAATACGAAACCCCAAGTGACTAAGAAATGAAAATATGAAACCCTAATTACAAAGAGGGCCAAGAGCCTTAGATAATTCAAAGAGTTCATTGACTATGTCTTAGTGGAGGCCATTCAAACAAAGAGGTGGAGGACCATTGCATGAAGTATGGAAAAATGTAGATCCGATGATGATTTGACTAGAATGGGGTGCTTGGAGAGGGATAGGGTGCTCGTGGTCACCCCGGTCCGATTTCTAGGTGCCATGGTCTCACGTAGATTCCCGTAAAACCAAATTATTAGGGTTAAAGATGTTCACAATTAATTTTCTTTAGTTTATCAGTATGTCACTACAAGATCACTAATTTCATTGTAGATATAAAATGAACGAATCACCTGCAAAACCCCAAACAAAGCATCAAAACCCTAAAAAAGAAAGATGCAAATGAAGGGGTCAGAATGTCCTCAACTACCAAAATGACAGAATTATAGTTGATCACTACACTACATCTCAAACACAATGTATTTTTGTGTGTGCATGTGGAATTTTTCCCTAATCTACTCTCATGTCAGTTGCACATGGATAACGAGAAAGTAGATAGATGTAGAATGTAATAAATGTGTGCATGGAAATAATAGACTCCACTCATATGAAGTGTGATGCAGATGAGCCAACCCTTGTGTCCCTTGTGATGGAGCTAGATGGATGCAATGGAGCTCTTAGATTCCTTGGTGGATGCAACCTTACATGGAGATAGTAGATGCTTAGTTCTTGGTCCCTTATTATGATCACATAACTTTACATTTATATGATTCTCTTTCTTGAATTTTGTAATTAACCTTGTAAAGGCCGACTCCCAAAAAGATAAGATTCTCAAACTGATAAAAAGGACCCAAAAAGTGTGATTAAAGTAGAAAGAGGATAGGGCGCCCGTGAGGGGAATGAGGGCACCCGACATTGGCATCCCTGGCTAGCGTTGGTGTCCAAAATGACAAATGTCGAAAGGTAAAAAGACAAACTAAGAAAGTAAGAGTGCAAGACTAAAATCAGAAGCATAAAGCAAAGAAAGGTGGCCAAAGACATGGGTTAATCAATACTTTTCTTACTTAGGAACCATATGAATAGTAGTATGCGATCAAGACTAGATAATTACCCAAAGTGCGTGATTTTGTGTCTACATTTGCCCCCACTTTATGTTGGTGAGAAGAATGCTTGGTAACATAAAGTAGATAGATATGTGTACCTGATATCCATGTAGATTGATGTAGAAAATGTGTTGAGGGACTAGACAAAGTGTGGATTAATAAAAAGATGAAGCGTGGAGACTAAAGATGCGAAACTATAAAAAGTGACAAAATGAACCTAGGGTGGAAACATGTGTGTATATGCCGATGTGTGTGATGTACATGTTGTTGTGTTGATATGTGTGTGATGTTGGTGATGTTGTTGACTACTTTCTTCCCATACGGATGGACCTATAAAAGAGAATACGATCAAGTAGTCAAATACACATGTATACCTATAAAAAGCATGTAAAAGAAAATGTTGAAAATGTGAAAAAGGAACATGTGCACATGATCCATGATGAGGAAAGAGTGTATAAAGGATCTTGTAGATGATGTTGATACATGTGAGTTTTTTTTCAGAAATCTCACACTAATGCAATGGAAGAAGTGTAGGGAGAAATTTTCCAACGTCGTCCTCTAACCATTAACTGCTTCCTAAAACTATAGAGATCTTTTTACTATCTATTTTTTTGGTGATTTGACGTCATGGTAAGTAGTGTAGAGAGGAAGGTATGGTGTTATCCTCTAACCTTTAACTACTCCCTAGAATAAAACACCACTACAAATGGTGTGTAATAACTAACATGCTAAGGATAATCTTCCCTATAAAATTCATGTTATGTAGAGTTCTATAGACTATGTTGAACCCAATCACTATGTAACTCGACCCCAGTTATAAGCACTCTAGGAAAGATAGCGTTGTGTTAAGGACCCAAGTCTAATTCTTGAGCCCTCAACCGTGTTATACTAGTACTGTGTTGTAGATGTGTCATGTGTAACCGTAGATGTATGGGTGACCGATTCACCCAAATGATTCACCCAAATGATGTTGTTCTTTATGGAGACACATGTGTCCCCAAAGAGGACCAACCTTAAAATTGTGTCATACAGGGGGAAGGGGATGTGCTTGGTAGAAACCAAGGCACATGAAAACAAATGGATAGAAAACATGTGTTAGTATAAAAAGCATGCATACGAGAAAACAAGTGTAAGCTATGAAGACAATGTGTAAGCTAGGATGCAAGTAAACACACAAGAAGACAACATAAACTATGAATAAGTAGGTTGTAAACATGGTACATCACTCATGATGTCGCAAGACAATCAAGGCCGACAAAGCCAAAAGCATGCAAGTGTGCACAAAAGACAAAGGGAAAATCCCATATATAATGACATACAATGAAAAACAAGTACAAGTAAGGTAACAGATAACCATGGTGGAAAATATTCTGCAAAAAATATGTTGCATATGAAGCACCCATTAGCATGTTAGAGAGATAAAAAGTATGTCAAAGTGTGTATAATATGATAAATTAGTGTGTTATAAAACAAAATGAAATAATATCACATGTAGTATACAAAATGGATGCCCCCGGAGCCATTGTGGACTGGTACTAGGTAATGCACCAAGCATCCATTCTGTAATGTATAGATATGTAGGATCTGCAATCACAACTAGAAAGGAAAATGAATAGACATGTGCGTATGATAAAGATAATGACATACAATATATCTATTTAGGATGTGTAATAAAGTGAACATGTAAAAGTAAATGGAAGCAAGAGTAAATGCAACTAAGATATGCAATATGTTGTGGATCGATGCAATAGAATGCGAGTGAATGATAAGAACAACATGCCCCCAAGTGAATGAAATTATATGCAATGATTTTCATTTATTTATGCCCCATCGGAGTCAAGAATGAACCGTAAAAGAGATTGCATCATCGGGAAATGGTTCAAACGATGTGTTATGTGTAGTGTGATGTGACGAATGTGTAGTGATGATATGCGACATAGAGATGAAGTGTGAGAATGTGTGATGATGTAGCCTAAAGTGTATATCACAAAATGATGCAAGCGGAAGTGATGATGTAGCCTATGGTGTTTATCACTAATATAGGAATGTCACATGAGAAAAGAATATTTATTGATTGATTGTGTGAGAAAGTGTGAGTGTGATGATGAGGTCCATTTGATTTTAAACCCTCAATATCCACTATGGGTTGAGACTACAAGTGTGTCATCGGGTATTCAATGCAATAAGTGCATAAAAGCATATGAGTAGGATGTGTAATAGATGTGTAATAGATGTGGTGATGAGAAATCATGTGTGTAGTGTGTGTGTAGTGTGTAGTGTGTAGTGTGTGTGTAGTGTGTGTGTGAGTGTGTAGTGTGTAAAGTGTGTAGTGTGTGTGTGTGTAGTGTGTGTGTGTGTAGTGTGTAGTGTGTAGTGTGTGTGTGTGATGTGTAAAAAGCTGTGTGTGTAGTGTGTGTAGTGTGTAGTGTGTAGTGTGTGTGTGTAGTGTAATGTGTGTAATGTGTAGTGTGTAGTATATAATGCAAGATGCGTAAATGAGATAATATGTGTAGATGTATAGTAAATGTAAGACATAAGATTTAAGATGTAGTAGGATGTATGGATGTATGTATGTAAGATGTGTGAAGATGCATGGTGTCATTGTGCAAAGTGTGTGATTGTGCAAATGTGTGTGAGAGTTTGTGTGTATAGGATGCCCTTAAAAATAAAGTGTGAACTGAAGCACAAGAGTGCGTCATTGAGTAATAAGGTGAGAAGTCACCTACTAGAGATTAAGCGATCATGTAGCAAAGTGGAAACAACACTTAGGACCATGTGATGGTGGCATAATTTGAATAGTGTCCTGGATATTAGATAAAGGAGTAGTTGCTTTGAAAAAATGAATTGGAAACGAAAGTGGAGTAGGATGGGGAGGAATCTTGAATGGTGGTAGCTTTGATGGTATTAATGACGTTAGAATGCAGAAGACTTGATAGGAGAAGGTGGACTGATTTTGAGAGGCTATTGCGTAGTTTGACTTGGTGATGTCGCAAATGACTTGAGAGTAGGAGGTGTTATATTGATTTTGAGAGGTGGTTTCTTAGGTGGTGTTTGAATTTACGTAGAAAAACTATTATAAGTGACAAGTTGATGCTCATTAGACATAAACAAATCAAATTTAAGAACCCATTGGAATGTAACAAGTGTAGATGGGTATGCAACAAAATGTTGGGAAGTAAATGAGATAAATCCTTGATGCTCAAGATGCTTGATTATTCGTTGTAAAGCATAGCAATCATTTCATTATTTCCATTGATTCGATGATAATTGTAATATGGGTGACCTTTATATTTTGTAATTCGATAAGGAGGATAGCCTTGAGTAGATGGTAAAGTGATCAATTGATGACTAAGGAGCTCAGTAAGAATGTCATGTTGCTTAGCATTGTGACCAAACATGAGAGGCTCTGGTAATGGCAAGACTTGAGGCTCACTAATATAAGCACATGTAGAAGACATAAAATGAAGATGGGATGTAGAAGGAGAACAAACATGAACTTGAGAAGCATCCTTAAGTTGTTGGATTTCATATTTGAGAGATGTAATTGTGGATTCCATAGCCTAAATTTTTCTTGAAATAAAGAATGTAAATCTTGAATTGAGTCCAACATGGATTGATTAGATGGAGGATCACTAATACTAGGGTCATCAGATACCCGATCTAAAATAAAAATCACATGATGCGGCGGCGTATCACTAGGGATATAAATGGTGTCTAGGGATTTTTTTAGAATAACTTAGTAATTAGGATGCATTTGAATTAAATCATACAAATAAATTTGAGAAACTTTAGGAGCCATGATAGAAAATATGATGTGCTAAAGAAGGATCCGAAAGACCAATCACGAGTGGGGTTCACCAAAATGATTATGCTAAAATGTAAAATAATAGCCTAATCTAGATGTTATAATAGTAGTAAATAAATGAATAATGCAATACAAAAATAATACCCAAGCAAATAAGCAATGAAAATATGAAACCCTAATTAAAAATAGGGTTAGAATATCCATAGTTGATTCAAGAGCTCGTTGGATTGTGATGTAGTGGAGGTGATTGAAAAAGGTGGAGGAACATCACACAAAATCCTAGAAAAATGTAGATCTAACATATTTGATCTGACTGGGCACTAGAGAGGGATAAGGGCACCCATGGGTACCTGGTCTAATTTATGGGTGCCACTGGTTTGCGTAGATGCTCATAACCTCCTCTCAGGGTCAAATGTGTTAACAATTACTTGTCTTTGGTCACTTGTATGTCATTGCAAGATCACTGAGCTCACTGTAGATCTGGAATGAATAAATCACATGCAAAACCCCAAACAAAGCATCAAAACCCTAAAAAGAAAGATGCAAATGAAGGGTTCGAACTTTCCTCAGTTACCAAAATGATGGACTTATAATTGAAGCGTTGCACTACATCTTAGACCCAATGTAGTTTTGTGTGTGTGTGGAATTGTGCCCTAGGTTGCTCTTGTGTGTCGCACATGGATAATGAGCAAGTAGCTAGATGTAGAATGTAATAAATGTGTGCATGGAAATAATAGACTCCCCTCCTATGAATTTTGATGCAAATGAACTAACCCTTGTATCCCTTGTGATGGACCTAGATGGATGCAATGGAGCTCTTAGATGCCTTGGTGGATGCAACCTTAGGTGGAGATAGTAGATGCTTAGTGCTTAGTCCCTTATTATGATCATATGACTTTATATTTATATGATTCCCTTACTTGAATTTTGTAATTAACCCCGAAAAGGTAGAGTACCAAAAGATAAGATGCTCAGAAAAGGACCCAAAAAGTGTGAGTAAAGTACAAAGAGGATAGGGCGCCCGACGCTAGCATCTTGGGTCAGGCGTTGGTGTCCAAAATGACAAATTTCGAAGGTGGAAAGACAAACCGAGAAAGTAAGAGTGCAAGATTGAAAGCAAAAGAGCATAAAAAAAAAAGAAAGGTGGCTAAAGACATGGGTTAATCAAGTACTTTTCTTACTTAGGAACCATATGAATAATAGTATGTGATCGAAACTAGATAATTACCCAAAGTACGAGATTTTGTGTCTAGAGGTTGTATCTAGAATGTAAAAATGCGGTAGAATGTGTGGATGGAATAGAATGAACTCCCCTTCTTATGTTGTGTATGTAGAGGTGATGCATCCCTTGTCCTTGAATGGATGCTAGATGGATGTCTTTGAGTGCTTTAGGTGCCTTTTGAATGCAAGCTTAGGTGATGATAGTAATGCTTAGTGTTCAGCCCTTATTTTGAACACATAACTATGTATTTATATGATTCCCTTGTTTAAATTTCATAATTGACAACTGGAAGGCTGACCCATAAGTGAAAAAGATGCCCAAAAGATAAAAGATACCCAAAAGAGCGAGTAAAGGTAAGAAAGGGTTAGGGGCGCCTGTAGGGGACACAGGTGCTTAGGAGCTACTTGTCACTGGTTTGGCGCTGATGTCTTAAGCCATTAAAATAAATCAATAAAATTCTAACTAGGTTGTACGGTGTATAAGACCAAATAGAAAACAAGAAATAAAAAAAAAAAGAGGCCAAAGGTAGTTGTCAACCACTAGTTTTCTTGCTTAGGAATCATATAAATACTAGTATGCTTTTAGGACCTAGAAATGTACCCAAGTGCATGATTTTGTGTCTACAAGAGTCAAACTTGGGTATCTCAATGGTGCCAATGAAAGAAAGAGGAGAGCCTTGAGAAGCATTAGGAGAATCAACAAAAAAATTGAATTGCACACATCTAGAGGGAAGGTGTTTTGCAAATGTAAGGACATCCAAAGAGGAATGATGAAGGAATGACCCTATTCATGTGACAAGAGTAGATATGGAAGGATGAAGACATGATGTAGTAGACTTGCAAAAAGCCCCATACAAAGTCACAAGAGTAGAAATAATGAAAGTATGTGAATCGATGAAAAATTTTGGTCATTGAAGCATTGGAGAGCCATTCATTAAAAAATTTAGAGTGAAACTCAAGACATAATTAGCGATGTCTATAGGGATGAGCTTGAATTCACAATATTAACGAGATTGTTATGTGAATTCACATTAAAAAATAAAGAAATTCAATCTGTACCTTTTAATTTCGCATAACCACTTTGAACTCCTTAGAGCCTAGCTTTAAATCAAATTTTACTCTTTTAAATCTAATTAGATTTAATTGAATGTTTACTTATACGTACAAATATTATTTTCTATATAAATCCTCTTTCCCATAAAAAGAGTTCTATAATATACAATAAGTATTAAAAAATTAGAGTGGAGACATTTGATATAAAAATAAATTTATATGCATAAAATCCTCCTTGTATTCATAGAGCCACGATGTAGATGACCAAAAGTCAATTCTATCATTTCCCATCACATCAAATAAAAGAGCTCATAAAAACCCTTTTATTAAATTTAATGTTTGGTTGAAAGCTTTTAAGTAATTTTCCTTAAAAGAAGCCATATCTAAATTGAAGGAAGAAAAATATATATATATATATATATATATATATATATATATATATATATATATATATATATAAGAATATATTAATTTATTAATACTTTGTCGGAGGTAGTATACTCTATAGGTATCGAATTTGTTTAACCAGTTATTATTTTTCCTTTTCGACCAATCAAACATTGTTATTATTTTCATTAACAAAATATATACTTTCCACATTAATAAACATTAGTAAACCTGCACATTTTTTAACAAAATAATTGTAAAAATGCATTTATCTTCAATTTGATTGGCCTAAAAATTAACATGTTATTACAACCTTCAACAATTTCGAGGAAAACATGATGTCATTAACATTTATGATAGCATTTAAGTTTAAAGTTGCATCATCTAAATGTCTTGCTTTTACGCATACCTTGACAGGGTTAAGACAAAAGACAAACAATATGCGAAAGAACATGGACAAATTCTATTGGCTCGAGATCTTAAATAACTTTGACAGGAAAATAATATGCGAAGAGAACGTGTGCACGTTTTATTGGTTAGCATTTTGGTTATCTCCTACAAAGTCTTCATATAAAGAAAAGTAGGTAAAACAATGGCTTAATCCTATTGGTTAACAACTGTCAAAGCTAACAAAAGACTGACAACACAAAATGCAAATGGACTTGTAGCTTATCTATTAGTTTGGGTTTCACATTGCTCATAATACAAGCTAACAAAATTCTGAATTCGCGAAGAACGTGGAATGATCTCATTAGTTCACGTTTCACAACACTTAGAAGGATCTAACAAAGGTCTGACATTGCAAAGTTAAGTGGGGCTATCTTATTGGCTAGAACTTTGCAATAGTCAAAAAGTTTTAGCAAAACTCTGACACAATGAAGTAACATGGAGCATTTTTATTGGATCTAACTTCGCATTAACAAACTTCACAATATTATATATTGCTTTGGTGTCGAGGCCAACTTAGAAATAGATAATTAACTGTATCTAAAGATAACTTTTGGGTCCATAGCATTAAAAAGTAGAAAACAAAATAATTCAAGATGTATACGCCATTTAATTGCAAGATTATATTTTAGATACGATCAATTACATACATACAATATTACTCTATATTAATTTAAACAAATCTTTAAAAAAATAGACATACATTTCTAAAATTACGTATTTCATTATCTTATTCCTGCAATTCATAGTTTCTGATAACACAAGTACGTATTTTTCAAGATATACATAGTAAATTAAACAAAATACATTCATTTGTTCTTTTATCAAAATAAATAGAAGAATTAACTTCTTTCTATTAGTTTTTTCAACATAATTTACATAGCTTTTGTAGAGATTTACTTATTAAGACTCGGCTCATTTTGGGAGTTGAAGTCCTGATGAGCACATCACCACGAGGATCTCGGAATGATGATGTGTGTCTTCCTTCGAGCTCGATCTTCGCCAAGTTACTCCTTACATTGGGCAAGCTATCATTGCTATGCATTCCCGATCCGAGTTATCCTCAAACACAAACCGTGAAAATAGATCACATAGGGCCCTCTATTAAGAGGACGAGGTGAAAACAGTGTGAAATGCAACTTTTTCCCTCGAAAAAATCGATAATCCTTGATAAAAATATCTAATTGCAGAAGACTAATACATTTTTCATATGATAATCTATTTAATTTAACAAGGTAAATCGGGTTACAATTATATCTGATTAATAAACATGTGAGAATTGATAAATCCGTGGCTATGACTAAATATAATTAATTAAAGTTGTAAAATGGTGGGGCAAGAGAGACACACATTTGGATTTCGTGGGTTTCTCCAATAATTCTTCCTCACACGGACTCCAAGTTCATAGAATTAACCAAAAATTAAAAATTTCGAGTCCGGACGACCTCTGACACAAAAGACAAGACATGTGTTGATATTTCAATGACAAAGATAGATAAAGTTCGACACCGAGGAAAACAATATATACGTGTTTCTTTACTATTAGTTTGCACTTCGCAGTGCAACATGCAAGATAAAAAAATCTTTAATAGCAAAATAATTTATTAAACCACACATAAGTGGAACCTTTTCAATGGTTCACTTTTCACACTTTGACACGGTTATGACAAAGAAAACAATATGCAAAAGAACGTGGACATGTTCTATTGGCTCGCATTTTGACTAAGTATGACAAAGTCTAAACAAAGTAGCGGGAATGGTGGCTTATTCCTATTGGTTAACGATTGTCAAGTTTAACCAAAAGATTGACATTACGAAAATGCGAAGAGACTTGGAGCTATTCTATTGGTTCAGGTTTCGCATTGGACAGAAACAATCTAACAAAAGTCTGAATTTGCGAAGAGCATGAAATGATCTCATTGGCTCGCGCTTTGCAATGCTCAGAAGGGTCTAATAAAGTTATGGCATTGCGAAGTTACATGGAGCTATCTAATTGGCTAGAACTTCTCAATAGTCAATAGAGTCTAATAAAGTTCTGACGCAATGAAACTACATAGGTTTTTCTTATTGGCCAAAGCTTTGCAATACTATACATTGCATTTGGTGTTGGGGTGGACTTAGAACACATAGTTAACCGTATCTAAGGGAAAGCTTTTGGGTCCATAGCATAAAAGACATAAAACATGACCATGAAAGACAAAAAACAACTAATACGACCCGAAGATGCCATTGAACTGCAATATTATACTTTAAAACTATATAATACGACCAAGTACATATATCCAGTCTTATTCTACATTAAACTATACAAAATATTTCAACATACCGACATTCATATCCAAAATTACGTATTTCATTAATTTATTCCTGCAATTTATTTTTCTTGACAAAAAAATTGCGTATTTCAAATTATACATATCAAAATAGACAAAATACATTCAATTGTACGTTTATTAGCATAAACAGAAGAATTAACTTCTTTCCATTAAGTTTCAACAGGATTTACATAGTTTACAGAGATAACTTATCGAGATAATTATCTATAATTCTAATATGAAATTCCAATGCACCCCTAGGTTAACAGACACCATACTATAAAGGTGGCCACATGGCAACATTCTGCGGCCACCATAGGAAACATGGATCCACAGACTCTAAAGGCCCGAAAAGATAAAACACAATGCAAGATCGGGTCCGCAAAATACCATGTATTGTCATTACAATATGGCGTGCCCAGCAACATTGTTGCTCTTCTTGTTTCATGACTCTCATTTTCACTCCACAACTAATTTATTATTTTATTATGGGAATATATGTCAATACATAACCGACAATCAATCAATTTAAGAAAACACTCAAACCATGTCATTTTATTTGTATATAACAATAATAAAAACATCACATGATAATATTAATTAGATTTATTAATAATAACTAAATAAATAAATCTATTAATAGGGACCTTTTTCGAAATGTATGTAATATATTTTTAGGGATGGTTTGTTTTATTTTCCGTATCTACCCCAACTTTGTATCAAAGAGTAGGGACAAGGTGGGTGTAAGTGGCCCATTAAAGACACCAACATGATCATGACACTAACATCACATATTTGAAATCCTTAGTGGAAACAATCATGAAAAAAGTAATAACAATAAATAATTCAAATGATCGACATAAAGATAAATCAAAATATCAAAGGAGGCGAACCGGAGAGGCATCCCTCTGCGTAATGACCGAAAAAAATAAATTCTTGGGAATTGACATAGACTTACTCTATCGCCAATGGTCGAATATATATTTCATGTCCAAACCTCAAATTTGATACACCATTGGAAATATCTCTAAACTAGCTTCATAACACAACTTGAATCATCTCCTAACTCATTCTCGCAACTTCTACAATATCAATTTTACCACAAGCTACTCCAAATTGCCACAAAACCAGTCTTCATAAATAGGGCACTTTGCAATTTTTCACATCAACCATGATTTGAAACCTTCATGGACATCAAGAACAACACCATGGCTACCATAAATGCCAATTTAGACTTTACCTTATTTGGATAACTTTTCCTTAAACTAGAACTCTTCAGAAAAATGCCATTTCAAGTGGGGCCCAAATACTATCATATACTTTAATATACCTTTTTAGAAATTTGGAAGAGTCCTCTACGTCATCTAAACATTACTTTTGCATAACTAATCAAAATTGGGCTGGTATACTCAACTTTTTCCAAGTCGCTCCTAGCTAGGGTTTTGTTAGGGTTTCAAACCACTTTACCTTGTTAACGATTGTTCATAAAAATGTGATGATCAAACCACCTCATTATTTTTTTGAAAGCTTCATAACTTACCTAAGAAGCTATGCCAAAGAGCTCATGTCCCCATGCAAAGCATACAATCCACAACGAGTATCAAAAGGTCCAATTTTGTCTTAAAAACACATTGTCACTTACCCGATTTTGCTAAAACTTGCATATCTTGAAATTCCCATTACATAATGACCTGAAACTTGTCATGAAGCATCATGACAACATCATTTGCCTATCTATATTCACCGCATGGCCCAAATATGTCTGAAACTCTCTAGCCACAACGACTTACCTATGCCAACATCTTTGTTTCTCACCTGCTTACTTCCCAAAGACCCTGAAACACCATCAAAAATTGCAAACTAACCTGAAACTCATCACACACCTCATATACATTGCCATCATGCTGCTACCATGCTCCAACAAGACTGATCAACTCTAAATATCATACATCTACCTCATTCTGCTTGCTCCAAGGCTAGAAACAAGCTTGTAATGACCTGACTCAACCATGAATTGACCATGTTGACCTTATGTAGACTCATAGACACCCATGACACATCATACCATCCATGTTTGACCTCATGACATCAACCAATCACCTCAAGAAGAATCATACCATGACTATGCAAGCTAGAACCATGTCAAGACACCATGACAACTCACCAAATCTTGACACTACCAATCAACCTTCATGTTTAACCATTGACTAACACCACATGGAGACACATACAACACCATGACACCCTTTGTCATCAATGGAGTTGACATCAATGATAACACAAACACACAATGGACAACAATAGACAACGGAAATAAATTTCTTTGTTCGAACTTGCACACGAAAACCCGACACATACACTTCCATCTTTTGGCATGTGGAAACAAGGTTTGTTCGCCCAAAAAATGAAAATCTTACTAAAGAAAAACACACCAACCGGCCACAACAACAAACCCAACTCAACCTAAAGAACCACGAACACATAATGAAAGGAATCCATAAAGCAAACATTTATACTTTGGAGAGGTATGCATAAACACACGAAAGAAACCACATCCACGCATGTTGTTGGGACCCTAATGTAGCTACCAAATCTTAAAGGCACATAGGCGCGCACGGCTGGAGGAAGCGCATAAGTTAAGGTGCACAAGGCAGATTCAAAAAGGGTTCTTGGAGAACCAAGGACACGCGCCCACAAAGCACAATTTGGGACTTAGTGTTTTGGCCTTTTGGACAAAACACATGAAGAATGTGTTCCGTTTGGATAAGGTTCCACTGGCAACAAGGTGTCTGGAAAGAATATACTTGATAAGAATTTTGCATATAATAAATCAATAAATTGCAGAAGATGATAAAACACAAGAGATATGGGGGGCCAAGATGCCCTAATATCAATATATGCAGAATAATACCCTTAAGGTAGGGCAACACCATACAATGCTCCTTAAGGAAGGAGTAACTCCACAATCTCCCAAGATGGGAATCCACTTCGAGGGGGACACCTCCAATATACCTCTACCAAGTAGAAGACTCAACTCATACATACCTTCCCTAATGATACTCACATCCTTTAAATAGGATGGGTAACACCTAATCCCAATGTAGGCCGACCCATTACCCAATATAATTAATTCCTATGTGAGCCCATATAACTAACTAAGGGGATGTGTGTCACATGTCGGCATCTCCATCAACCCATATACATTATATTATCATATCCCATGTGAACCCATACATATAACTAAGGGGATGTGTGCCACATGTCGACATCTCCATCAACCCATATATATTATATTATCATATCCCAAGGTACATAGCATTGCCTCCCTCTTTGACATGTTTCATCCCGAAACATAAGAAGAATCCATATAATGAGTGTGCTTTAAATTATTGCACACTTGTCGCCATGCTCAATCATCTAACCACCCATATGAAATACTAGTGGGTGATGTTGCTCCAAACCTGATTCCATATTCCATTGTGCTTGTCTGATTCCATCCTAGTCCATATGTGTTCCTCCTCGGCATCCATGCATATCCATAATTATTATTCCTGTGATTCCCTATATATCCATATGGATTTCTATCCTCATGTGTCCTAACATGTCTCCATGATTTTTTCCTCTCATGATGGTGTGGGTGTCGATATGGTGCCACCTTCGTATACTCAACCTTATCAACCTTTTCCTCAACTTTCTTGTCCTCTTCCACCTTGTTTGTTACTTCTTTTTTCTCTTGAGTAGAGAAATTATTTGTGACTTTATGTTCTTCATCCTCTCCTTCTGATTCATCCTTATTCCCTTCTTCACCATCTTCAAATTCATCTTCATGATCCAATTTTACATTACTTTTTTCTTTGCTAAGTGTGATATCTTGCAATGTAATTTTCTTTCTCTTGTACCATAATTTCATGAATTTCTTTTGTACATTAAGATTAATTGTTCCCAAGCTCTCTAACCAAGGATATCCAAGAACAATATCCATACCATCCATATCTAAAGCATAAAAATCTGAATGTAAAACATATTTATCCATAAAAAGCTTTAAATCTTCAAAAACTTGAAATTTCTTACCATCCACTTGAGCTTCCTTAATATGTTTGGCTTGTACGTGTAGACTTTGAGCTGCATCCATATTGATGAAGTTATATTTGCTACTAGGGTTTATGGAAACAATTACCTTTTTCCTTTGAATACACCCTTCAAATTGAAATCGATGCTCTAATACCACTTGATAAGAATTTTGCATATAATAAATCAATAAATTGTAGAAGATAATAAAACACAAGAGATATGGGGGCCAAGATGCCCTAATATCAATATATGCAGAATAATACCCTTAAGGTAGGGCAACACCATACAATGCTCCTTAAGGAAGGAGTAACTCCACAATCTCCCAAGATGGGAATCCACTTCGAGGGGGACACCTCCAATATACCTCTACCAAGTAGAAGACTCAACTCATACATACCTTCCCTAATGATACTCACATCCTTTAAATAGGATGGGTAACACCTAATCCCAAATCCCAATATAATAATTCCTATGTGAGCCCATATAACTAACTAAGGGGATGTGTGTCACATGTCGGCATCTCCAATATACATTAATATTATCATATCCCATGTGAACCCATACAATAACTAAGGGGATGTGAAAAAGCTAATCATGACATGGAGAGGCATGCACCTAAGGCGATCCACACCTTGACACTTGGGGCCAAATCTGAGGTTGCAGAGGAGTTTGTTGGAGATTAGATGCCTATATATATGCGCGCCCTTAGCAAAGAAAAAAAGGAGAGAACCCGAGGAAGGAAGCGGAGCTCTGCAGAATTATTGCGAGAACTATGGGATAAAAGGGGTAGATGATTATAGGAAGGATGTAATAAGGGAATGGGGAATGTAAATTTTGTTTCAAAAGTCTTCATGTATGGATCCAGATATGGCGCATGACTACGGTCTCCCCTTCTGTGATATTCTATAGTAATGTTATGAATGAATATGATAAGGTTACCATGATAATTGTATTAAGATCTTCTCTCTATATTATCTGCATATTTCTATTATGCTTTTGTTCTTGTATAATCATGAACCTTATTTGAATGTTAAGTCTATTTGTGGATTTACAACTTCCTAGTTCTTTTAATTCTATTAAGCGCTTTTACTTTTGATATGACTGAAAGGGTATAGAAGCCATTATGAGCTCTATAGATTTTTCATGTCCTTTAAAATCACTAATTCAAGATCATGAATGATGCCTTCCACTAAACTCACATAAAAGAGAGACTCGGCTCCCTCTCCCGCCCGGGTGAGCGCCCAAAGACCTACTGGGTGATAGGTCGGCGTGCATGAGGGTTCCCTTGTTCTTGGTGGGTGCAAAAATGACTACATCTTGGTTCCATTGTTTGGGACCTCTTTTGAAGTTGTAGTGGAACATGACATACATCATGGTCTGTGCAAAAAGTGATGACAGAGCGCTTAACACTTGAAGGTGTTGAAAATTGGTTTAAAAGCACGGAGGATGAGTTTGCTCAGAGATTCAGTACTGGACCTGAGTTTGATACGTGAAGATGGGTGGAAGACACTCTCTATCATGAGTTGTACGAAACCTTCTTCTGTTGTTTCCCAGTAGAGTTATTTGAGTGGCTCTCGACATATGCATCTAGGTCGGGGTGGTATTATAAATCACACCCTTGGACCCAAGAAACATACCAGAACTTACAAGATGCTTGATCTAACGTGGACCCGTGCTATAGATCATTGGTGGAAGGGAGTATTGGCTAGCTACACTCTGGAATACACAATTTCCACGTATTCTTGTCTGGAAGTTGCTGAGTTTGAATTTTTGGGGAGCCCAGAGGATCATTTTTGCGGGCTATCCCCCTGGCAATCAAAATCTTGATGGTAACCATGAGTTTAGAGGCATTCCCAATGGCCGCTAAACCACTCTGAGTGCTTGGCGAGGAAGCTAGGTTGGGGAAAGATGGCTGATATAACGACTGAAAAGGAAAGGGAGGAGAGATGGCTCAAGTATGGTGAAGCACGTGAGAGGGAGATTGTGAGATGATGCGAGGTTACATTTACGATGGATTCATGGAGGCAGACATTTTTGGGAGAAGAGGTTCACATGGAGGATGTGGAGCCTGAACAGTCTGTGCTTACCCCATCTTGGCAAGTGCGAAGAGAGAACCCCTCGGCTTCTGATGAGAGCCCGTCACGTGGAGAAAGAAGAGTCGTTGGCGCGCATCTGACCCCACCTAGTGACCAAACCTTGGCGCTTGGTTTGTTCGAATGAGGGAAAAGTATAGTTGATCCATTTGATATCAGTGGAAGCAACCGATCGGCACCCAGAAGATATAACTTCTCATTTGGGACTTATATGGCTTCACACACTATTCTAGTATTTGGTGGAATGTTTGGACAAGGCACATATATAGGTGGTTTTGGGAGCGCGTCAGGAAGTGGTGGAGGAAATATGACTGGGAGTGGCACTAGTTCACAAACTATTAGGCGCGTAATTCAGTGGGACGATGGGAACATTCGGCACGACAAACACAGGCCCTGTACCTAACACAGGAGGATCTGGAGGTGGAAGTGGTGGAGCTGGTGGCTCAAGATCTAGTGGGTCAGCGGAGGAGGAGGAAACACCAGAGGAAATCGAGGGACTGGGTCAGGAGGACAAGGGCCTCAGCCACCTCCTCAAGTCTTTTTGAGATGTCTCTGCACTTACCAGATTACAGTGGGATAGAAGATGCCGCAGAGCATGTGCATAAGTGCGAGCTGCTATGGCGCGTGAAGGGGATCACGACCCAGATCGAAAGGCCAGTCAATTTGCAACAACCTTGCAAGGACGTGCATAGTTGGTATAGAAAGTATGACCCTCATCAGATTGTTGTGGATTATACCACACTGAAAAATGTGTTCTTGGTGGAATTCCACATACCTGAGTTTGAACAAAAGAGCATCACTCTCTCAAAGAAATCCAGCAGGGAATGGCAGAGAGCGTGCGGGAATATGATGCGCACTTTAAAACTCTATTGTCTAAATTGTCTTATGATATCCACCCTTCACAACATGCTCAGTGGTTTGTCGGAGGGTTGATCACACCCTTTAGGAGGGCTTTGTCTCATAAAACATTCACGGACCCACGCGAAGCGTTGGAAGCTACTTTGCGCTTGAGGCAGTTGGTAGTGTTGACACTGGTGTTAGCCCATTTCTGGAGGCTCAGATCGCTACCATGGCTAAGCAATTGGAGAAATTATCTGCCAACATAGTTCCAGAGACTCGGGTGGGATGTGGTGCATGATTATGACGTGTAGAAGGGCACCTGAAAAGGATAATGGCGGGATATGTACTCGGAAGGCGGTACACGTGTAGCGGTAAATTGTGAGATATGTCACGGGGATCATGATGCAAGTAGGTGCCCCCTTTTACAGCACACGATCCGTAAAAATGTATCTTGTTATTGCAAGATATGTACCTCAACCACACATGACACCAAGGATTGTAGATTGATTGACCAGATTCATGAGGCAATTGATCTTGGTGTGCGCCAGACTAGCATTGCCAACAGTTCCAAAGGAGATGAGCGTCGGTATGAAGAACACGGAGATGGAGGTGCGCGAGGGAGGGGATTTCGCAGAGGATTTCATGGCGTGGTAACCATGGGGGAAGAAGTGAGTTCCGCGTGGAACATGCTTTAATTGTGGAGCCACAGACCATTATAAGCGCGAATGTCCAGATCTTCTACAATGCTCCTGGTGTGGAAAAAACATAAGTACGAAGAGTGCCCGAGTTATACGAACATATGAGTCGCAGCACTATGGAAGGATAAGGGCATTGCCATGGTGAGTATTAAGAAGGTTGATGCACAATGGCTCCCGCGAGTAATACGTGAATCAGAACTAGAGCCTGTTATGGTAACAACAAGGGTGGAGTCCGCACGCACAAGGGAAGTGCCTAGGCAGAGACCTCTAGTTTTGAGGAAGAAGTAGTACATGGGAAGTATCCAAACCCGGCTCACCAGAAAGAAGTCTACCAGGAAACCATGGACATAATTCGAAGCTTACAAGGGGAGATCCAATGCTTAAAAGAAAAACTAGAAAAGATGAGCAAAGAAGACCAGTAGAAGCACCAAAGGATGACTTGGATGAGGTTAAGGAGGTGTGTAAATTGTTGAGGCAAGAGAATGTTATTCCCTGCTTAGGAGCATGGTTGAGAGAAAAGGTACCACGCACCGGGAAGAGCATGAAAGGTAGATCCTGCATGCAAACCTCCCACCTCACAGCCTTGATTATGACAAAGAGATCACCTTGAACGCAGTAGTGGATGGATGGCTTCTTAGCAACATCCTCATTGACATAGCGCGGAGGTTAATGTTCTCACTCTTGGATGCCTAACATCAAATGGGAAGACCTGCATTACAACCATCTTCAAATGTGTTGTATATGGCAAATAAGACAAAGGCAATGCCCATAGGTGTCTTGAAGGATGTGACCATTACCATTCAGGGGACTAAGTTCACTGGGGATTTTGAAGTCTTGGCACTTGCCGAGGTAGATAATTTCCCAGCGTTACTTGGGTGCCCGTGGTGCTATAAGAATAATGCAGATCTCCGGTTTAACAAGGGGTACATAAGCTTTGAAAACAAGGAAGAGAGGGTGATTATACCACTTGCTGATGGAAAGTCCACACCCTATATTGAACCCCTTGGAGAGGAAGTCCTGGATAGAATATATGTGCACTCCATAAGAGATCCAGAGACCATCCACCCTACAAAAGGAGTCATCTAGTTTGATGATGCTCAATCATCAGTGATACTACCAGTATAGCATGTGATAATTGGGTGCATGGGACTTATGAATTGATTGGGTGACATCGAAAGGATCGGTGACCAGGTAACCATGCGTGTATAGTTCGGCACCTAGGAGGAAAGGCAATAACCAAGTATTCTGGGGATGCATACCCTGAGGTCTTTTTGAGAGAAATGGAAGCTCAATGGAGGGAGGACGAGCGATGAGGTATGTTGGGTTATGTTTTGATAGGCACAGCAGTGAGGTGGTGGGCCGCATAGTGAAAACTTGTTGGAATGGCGTGAAGTTAGAATTGCGCTCACTGTCTGATTCTCGAGAGCAATATACCCACCACTATCAAGGATTACAATGGCAATGAACCCACCTCTTCCCACATCCAGGCATGTGAGAGGGTCTAGGGAGAAGGCGCGGAAGCTTTACCACCCTCCCTTTGGGTGCACAAGCTGTATTCGACACTACAAGGTTATGCGCGCGCTTGGTACATCCATTCTGAAACTCACCGCCAGACGGGAAATTGGCAGGAATTAGCGGCTGACCTGGTTCACACATTCGAGTACCAAAGTACCAAGCAACTGGTTGATGAGGCGTTGCAGGCTGTCAAGCGCCTCACTCTGGGGATTGTGCACCATGGTGGAAGATAGATTAGTAGACTTACTTGGTGGACCTAGCTTGGAAGCGCGGTTCGAAGAGGAGGAACCAGAAGACATATAATTCGAGCGCGCGTGTGCTGAAAAGGAGAAAGGAAAGATGGTATACATTATTGATGGAGAGGAGATGGAGAGCCTGAATGTCGACCATTCGGTTGGGATGCGTGAGGTAGTTGATAGTGCGGATGCATGTGCGTGCATGTATCATGAACCACTCAAAACCAAGAAATTTAACATCGGCTCGGAGAAGGAGCCCAAGGAAGCTATCATTGGGGACTACTGGTTAGACAAGGAAGTATCAAAGATCATCGATCTCTTGTGAATTTGAGGATTTATTCCCACGTGGATACCATGAGTTGAAAGGCGTCCACCATTCATTGGGGAAATGAGGATAAAGTTGAAAGATGGTGCGCGCCGGTCAGGAAGAGGCCTTACAGGATGAATCCCAACATGCGCGTAAGGGTTAAAGAAGAGCTAGACAAAATGATAGCATCCGGTATCATTGAGGCTATGGAGGAATCATAATGGATAAGTCTAATGGTGATCAACATAAAGAAGGATGGGTGGATTAGGATATGTGTGGATTACAGGGAGTTGAATGTTGTTTGTATCATAGATCCTTTTCCCACCCCCTTCACTGAAGAGATTTTGGAAGGAGTTGTTGGGCGCGAGGTCTATTCCTTCACGGATGGATTCTCGGGATATCACCAAGTAAGGATTGCCAAGGAAGACCAAGAAAAGACAACTTTCGCCACCGAGTGGGGAAGCTTTGCATACACGGTCATGCCCTTTGGATTGAGGAATGCGCCCGTTGTATTTTCACGCATAGTGGTACAAGCATTTCAAGGACTTCATCCACAAGTTCCTTCAAGTATATTTGGATGATTGGATAGTGTATGGATTGGTCAGGGACCATTGTGATAACTTGAGATTGATGTTTGAAAGATGTCGGCAGTTGAGGATTTCCCTCAACATCAAGAAATGTGTCTTTACAACTCCTTTTGGAACGTTGTTGGGGCATATCATATGCAAAGAGGGCTTATTGGTGGATCCCACGAAAGTTGCAGTTATTGTGGGATTAGGGAGCCCACCAGCCAAAATGCGTCATGTGCACGGATTTCTTGGACACACTGGGTACTACAGAAAGTTCATTAAGGGATACGCCAAGATCGCCGCACCTTTGGAAATATTGCTCAGACATAAGAGTGCCTTTCAGTGGGGAGAGGCGCAAGAGGGCATTTGACACTCTAAAAGAAAGGCTTGTCACCACACCTATTCTACGATTCCCATCATGGGATAAACCTTTCCATGTCCATGTGGATGCCTCTGGTACAACAATGGGAGCCATTCTTGCTCAACCAGGAGAGGGGATTGTTGATCATCCCTTGTGTTTTGCAAGTAGAAAGTTGACACCAGCAGAACAAAATTATACAATGACCGAGCGCGAGGCATTGTCAATGATCTACGCGCTCCACAAATTTAGACAATATCTGTTGGCAACTCCCTTCATATTCTACACTGACCATATGGCCTTGAAGTATCTAGTAAACAAAGCAGTGTTGCAAGGGTGCATATGTCGTTGGGTACTTTTATTTCAAGAATTTGAATTCAGAGTGGTGGTAAAACCTGGAAAGAACAATTGTGGGCGGATCATTTATCAAGGATTGATTCGGGAGAGGACGCGTAAAGTATCGAGGAAACCATGTCGGATGCGTAACTATTCAGGTTGTGGCGCCCCTCGAGTTAGAAGACATTGTTGTTTTTCTCAAGGAAGGTGTGGCGCCCGAAGGGATGAAAGCACTTGGAAAGGAAAAGGTTAGCCATACGCGCCACGCCCTTCATGTTGATCAATGGGGATTTGTATAAAATGGGCCACGATGAGGTTTTGCGCCGGTGTGTATTAGAACATGAATGCATGTGGCCATAATAGAAGAAGCCCATGGTGGGATTGCTGGAGGACACTATGCGGGGAATGCAACCACACGCAAGATCCTAGTCACTTCGGACTATGGTGGGAGATGATTCACCAAGATTGCATTGAGTTTTGCAAGGCTGTGACCACTGGTGCCTTGGAAAACCTGGAAGAAGGGATGAGATGCCCTTGCGCCCCATCGCTAGCGCGAACCTTTTGAGAAATGGGCAATAGATTTTGTCGGACCAATCTCACCAGCTGCGCGAAGGACTAACTCATGGTATATCATTACCTGTACTGATTATCTGACAAGGTGGGCAGAGGCCGCACCCACTAAGGATTGCACCGCAGCCACGACTGCTAGATTTTTGTGGGAGAACATTATCAGCAGGTATGGGTGCCCATTAAGTTTAACAAGTGATAGGGGCACTCACTTTTAAATGAAACCATCAGGATTCTATTGGCAGAATTCATGGTAGCCCATCACAAGACTACCCCTTATCACCCTCAGGAAAATGGGACTAGAGGCATTCAACAAAATCCTTAGTCACACATTGACTAAGATATGTGATGTGGGTAGGCAGGATTGGGATGACAAGGTGTCAGCAGTTCTTTGGGCATACAGAACAACGTATAAAAGATTGAACAAGGCCACACCATTTCAATTGGTGTTCGGCGCGGAAGCGTTTTTCCGATCGAATTCATGCTACCATCTCTGCGTATAGCGCGCGTAGGAGGGTTGGATGATGAGCAAGCGCTGGAAGAAAGAATAGATGAATTGATAAAGTTGGATGAAAGGCGCTCACTAGCAAGATGGAGCCAAACAACTGAGAAGGAAAAAAAAAGGCATGGCATGACCGCCATATTAAGAACAAACAGTTTGAGGTTGGCCAGATGGTATTCTTTATATGATTCAAAATTTCTACGCCATCTTAGAAAGTTGAAGGTGCATTGGTTGGGTCCTTATGTAATTTCATACATCCTTGATTCGGGCGCGTGCGATTCTGGCGTTTGGATGGAACAAAATTACTTGGACACTTCAATGGGAGTAGGTTGAAGCCCTACTATAAATAATGCTTCTTGGTGTTTGTAAATAAGGTAGTTTTGCCAGTTAGTTTAGAATTTCCTTTTATGCTTTTCCTTTCTTGTATTTCCCTTTCACGTTGTTGTTTTGTTTTGCGCTTTGGGCACCGGTAACCTTATTACTTTTTGACTTATGAATGTGCAGAGGACCACATCATTTTTTAGTGTGGGGTGAGATGATGAAGAGAAACTTGGAGTTATTCTGCTAGGAGGATTTGGGTCGGTGGCAAAATAAGGTTACATTGGAAATCCACGTACAAAGGAGAAAAAGCGCAAAAACATGAGGTAGGTGAAAGCAAGAATCATGAGGATGGAAGAAGTGCCTTTGGCGCACCAGTAACACGCACGCAAGAGTCTTATCAAGATGGATTGTTTGCGCGCCAGAAGGTTGGAAAAGTTTTCACACAAGGATTGGGGCACGTAAGGAGAAGCGCTTTGAAGTCGGGTTTTGTTTGAAAACACCGCATTAAATATTATCATATGGTGGTAGGTAGCCTAGCCTTAAATGCATAAAAGTGGGAAAAGCTATAAATACAAGAGTGGGCATTTCATTATTTTACTTTGCGAACACAAGAAGAGTGATTTTCTTTCAAGAGCTAGGGTTTCGAGAACTGACTCGTGCGAAGGAAAATCCCAAGAACTTAAGCGCAATCGGTCCATTGGATCTACAAACTAGAGTAGAAGTGATTCACGGGTGTGAGGAACATTGTGAAGAAGCGCCGTGATCAAAGGAGAAAAATATGAAATTAGGGTTTGTGTTTTAGGGCACGGGGCGCACGAGGAAAACTTTCAAACAACTCGCAAGTTAACCTGGGAATGAAAGCAAAGGGTGCAATGATGGCCACGAAACCAGTTGATAAACCTGAGAAAACAATCCAAGAAGGGAAAGGGTAAAGGAAAAGGAAAGAAGAAACAAGAAGAAATACCCTTGGATACAAATGAGGAATGGTACTCGGAGATGCAATACCCGGATGGGGTTTTTCTAGGGCAAGAGTGGGAGTCCCACATAAGAAAGATGACCGTGATCGACTACAATCACCGGTCAAGTACAATCGCGAAGGAAATGGCGCTTGGAGTTGGTGCGCCCCACAAATAAATGAACACCTGACGGGTTGTTGATCTACAACGACGTGGTCAAGGTGAAAATGGAGAAGGTAGGGCTTCTCCAACTTTTCGAGTTACCATATTTTGGGAAGCCCGAGCGCTTGTACCAGTGGTTGATGACGCGCGTACACAAAGACTTCTTCTGCTTCGCAGGGTGCAAAATGCGCATAACTCCCCAACTAATTTCACGCTTCACAGCCTAAACTATGAAGGGGACGCACTCAAAGATGACCTCTGGATGAGGAGGCAATCAAAGAAACCATAGCATCCCAAGGATTGAAGAAGGGATCAAGGTACTACGACATCTCGGATATCAGTGATCCGGTGATGAAGATGGCCGCACACCTAGTCTCCAAGCTGAATGGACAAGAAAGGTGGACCCAGGTGAGCAAGCCCTGGCTGAATGTCTGTAGGAAAGTCACAGAGGGCACCATATACAACCTCTCCCAATATATTGCAGATGGAATCATAAGCAACGCGGAGAAGGGAGGAAAGATCTTATTTGGAAACATTACATTTGACAATTGTGTTCTCAGAAATCGGGGTGTCGGATGCATCTGACAAGTTCGTGTGGGAGTACCCTGTTGAAGATCCTTCACCTGCGGAGAGGTTTCAAAAATACACATGTGAATCAATGACAGGGGTACACAAGGCGCTTTAGACAAATGGTATACATGCCTTAGGAATGCATTCGGGGCTGAATGGCGGATCCCTGAACAACTCCCCACGGCGACCAAAGGAGAAGCAGAGTTCATAGTCTACCAACACTTCTATATTGGCAGGTTCATTTTGGTCGATGGAAGTGGAGTCCATGGTGCAAACTCCCATTCTCATTTACTACCCAATTTTTCCAAGCGGGAGTAAACAGATACAAGGAGTCGAAGAAATTAAACCTTGACTTGTCCACCCTTGACAGAGAGCACAAGGAAATGAGGAAGAAGCTGGTCTACCTAGAGAAGCACGCGTACGTTGAAAGGTACGTGTCGCATGATGTGCATATTGTAAGGCCTTTGACCTTACCTATTGTTGGGAGCAATGCCGCAAGGATTTACCTACGCATAAGGCCAAAATTTGAAAAGGGCGCGTACGTGGAGGATGAGATATCCATCCCAGATGACCCTACTTGGAAGGAAGAAGCCCACACCAAAGCGTAAGGAGAGGGAAGAGAAAGAGGAACAGAGGGCGGTGGAGAAGCAGGATGTAGGTACCATGGGGACAAGTACCTACATCTGGAAGAAGAAGAGGACGGTGGTCAAGGAGAAGACCCCAGAACCTGTGAAGCCACCATCCCCTAGGAACCCTCAGATGAAGAGAAGACCACATCCCCGAACTCTCGGAGTTTTTAGCAAAGGAAGAAGAAGAGGGGATGGAAGAACCAGAGTCCGAGGATACAGATGACACGAACACCTATATAGGCAAAAGGATGATGATGAAGAGGAAGAGCTGGAGGTAAATCAGGAGCTGATTGATGTCCACGATTTAGAGGAAGAGGAAGCAGAAGATGCAAATGATGCTTTCATCTTTGCAAGGAGGAAGGGCGCCCAAGGGGAGGAAGGTGCGCAGAATGAAGAAAGGAGTGAGGGGCAAGTACCAAGGAGCCAGATATGCCCAAGCTCACTCAGGAGGAGGTGGATGAGAAAGCGACAAGGGAGGCGGAGAAGATGATTAATACCTTGGTCGACGAGGAATTGGAGCACAGCGTGGAGCTCGTGCTCGGTGAATTCAAGGAAGAGCAAAGGGAGAAGAGTGTGAGTAGCACAAAAGGCCCAACTCTTACAGTGACTATTCCAAAGGGCATGTGCACGGGAAGTAAACACACGGAGGAAGGAAAATCAATGATGGGGTATGTTAATGACCCTAGCAAAGTTTTACGCACACGCTTCCAGAGTACCGTGCCCACCAAGGAGCTCACCGCCATGGAGTCCTTTGATCCTGAGGGTGGATACCCACGCAAAAGAAAGATGCTATCATGGGCATTCGACTCCCACCTTGATGAGCCCGAGTTCGAGGTTAACCAAGGGGCGATACTAGAGCTATCCGAGACAAAGGGGGTCAACCCCATCATAAACGCACAACAACTGTCGGATGAGCAAGTATGTAATGCGCTCAACAAAGTCTCCATGGAGGTAGAGGCAAGGCTCTTCTGCAGAAATGATAGGGTTAAAGTCTTGGAGGACCTGATGGAGAAGAGGAAGGAAGAAATAGTTGAGCTAACAAAGGAACTCAGCCTTGAAAAAGTTGATCAGTACTCAACTACAGCGAGAATTACAAGAGGAGAAAGCTAAAGTGTGCGAAGTTTCCAAGAAGGTGGAGCTCATCTCCCAGGCTATTGTCATGAAGCACCCAGACCTTAACCCTCCCGCGCAAAAATATGGTTCCCCCCTGGAGTGTCTTGAGGACTTGACTCGGATCCTCACCATGGAAAGGCAGCCTTTGGCCTTGGAGTCAGCAGAGGATGTAGTTGCGCACTTGGAGCAGGAGGACAAGTTGAAAGTCATCGCGCTCATAGCTGAATACAACAAGGTGCTTGCTGATGTAAAAGTAGCTGCACAAACCGCTGGGGTCGCATACGACCATTGCGCGATTACGCGGATCGGACAAGGTGGTGAAGCATGCTTTTGCAACGAGAGGCCGAGCTGAAGGACTTCAGGGAAAAGAATAAAGGAAATAGAGCAGAGCGAGAAAAGATTCTAGCCGAAGTAGAAAGAAAATCTGAAGCTATTGAGATCCTTCGGGTCTCAATCAAAACCCGGCTTAAAGAGCTCTACAAGGTCATTACGAGGAAGATGGATGCCTTGGAAGATCAAGCTAAGGAACTGAAATGGCGGTAGATACCATAAACACAAAGGGGAAGGATTAACCTTCGACGAGGTGAGCGCATTGGTTGGTGACCTTTGCAAGAGGGCGCAGGATGAAGTCAGCGCTTGGAATACACTGGAGGCCGACTGCGACGGCAATTTTCCCCTTCTTCTTCTTTAGGCAGTTTTCCTTCTATTCTCTCTCTTCCCCATTTCTTTATTCTTTCCCTCCATTCTTTTCCAAGGCCTTGCCTTTTTGTACTGCATTCTTTGAAAAGGTTCCCGAGGGGAGAACAGGTGAAGTGTGGGGTAATGTTGGGACCCTAATGTAGCTACCAAATCTTAAAGGCGCGTAGGCGTGCACGGCGGAGGAAGCGTGCAAGTTAAGGCGCGCAAGGTAGGATTCAAAAAGGGTTCTTGGAGAACCAAGGACGCGCGCCCACAAAGCACAATTCGGGACTTAGCCATTTTCGGCCTTTTGGATAGAACACATGAAGAACGTGTTCCGTTTGGATAAGGTTCCAGCCTGGCAACAAGGTGTCCTGGAAGGAATATACCTTGTGATAAGAAGATCCAAAAAGCTAATCATGACATGGAGAGGCATGCGCCTGAGGCGATCCACACCTTGACACTTGGGGCCAGATCTGAGGTTGCAGAGGAGTTTGTTGGAGATCAGATGCCTATATATATGCATGCCCTTAGCAAAAAAAAAAAAAGAGAGAACACGAGGAAGGAAGCGGAGCTCTGCAGAATTACTGCGAGAACTATGGGATAAAAGGGTAGATGATTATAGGAAGGATGTAATAAGGGAATGGGGAATGTAAATTTTGTTTTGAAAGTCTTCATGTATGGATCCAGATATGGCACATGACTACGGTCTCCCCTTCTGTGATATTCTATAGTAATGCTATGAATGAATATGATAAGGTTACCATGATAATTGTATTAAGATCTTCTCTCTGTATTATCTGCATATTTCTATTATGCTTTTGTTCTTGTATAATCATGAACCTTATTTGAATGTTAAGTCTATTTGTGGATTTACAACTTCCTAGTTCTGTTAATTCTATTAAGCACTTTTACTTTTGATATGACTGAAAGGGTATAGAAGCCATTCTGAGCTCTATAGCTTTTTCATGTCCTTTAAAATCACTAATTCAAGATCATGAATGATGCCTTCCTCACATAAACTCTTCATATTTATGCACACAAATACACATTTTGGAAATGATCAAGAACATGTAAAACAAACCTCCTTGAAAAGCAAATGGCATTCGTATAATTTATGTCAAACCACTTTAGTAGAGACCATTTCGTGAGAAAATAATGGATAACCTCTGGCTATTGAAATTGTAGAAATAATAACTACCACAACCTCAACTCTATCGTGCCCATATATTGAGTATCTACAAAACACTCAAAACCTGTCATCCTTTCTTCCTTTCAGTGTCGGGCCTTTTATAAATTATTATGGTCACCTATTCAGAAATTCAACTAAGCAAAATACATCTCACGCTTCCAAGCCACACAACCACATCTATCAACGACTAATTTAACTCAAAATACTTCATCGTGCACACAAATACACATTTTGGAAATGATCAAGAACATGTAAAACAAAGATATGCTTAAGCATTTCTGAAATGATCACATTCATTTGAAAGCGTAAAAATAAATGGCATTCCACATGTATATAAAAAATATGCTCTAAGCATGTATAGACCCAAAAACAGCCGTCCAACATTGGATTGTAGTCTATTTTCTTTCCCCTCATTATTACCATGTCAAATTTAGCTTTAGAGACCATTTCGTGAGTATTAAATAATGGATGATTTAAAACAATCTTATATGCATAAAATCCTCCTCCTCGTATTCATAGAGCCACGATGTATGTGACCAAAAGTCAATTCTATCATTTCCCAACACATCAATAAAAGAGCTCATACCCTTTTATTCACGGGAGGCGTCTACTTCAAGAAGATCCTGACGAAACCTACCCATTATTTCCAATTGAAATTTTCCGATATATTGAGTACTTTATGTTTATTGATTAAAAACTCACATCTCAAACAACCTCGAGTTTTTGGCATTTGAGAAAGACATATTTGAAGGTTCGACCAGTGATTTGAGTCGAAAGTATGAGCTTTGCTCGCAGCTGGTTGATTCGACCCGACTAAACAAAGGGATCATCTAACCATTTTTTTCTCCTTGCTTCACTTCACCGCTTTCCTCCACATTTGGAATGCTTTCCTCAATGAAAAGTGTGTATACTTTGATCACAGAAACAAAGCAGCAGAGGAATGACAACTATGTAAAAGTAACAAAAACAATACATCTCACGCTTCGATAGCCATCCAACGACTGACTTTTTGTGACACAAATCCTATTTTGTGATCAAAATATCTTCGTATGCTTCCTGGCCGCTTTTTTTGGAATGAAATCTAATTTAACTCCTAAACAATTTCATCATTGCACTATCCATGTCATTTATTTCATCTCATCATTGTTGTTGGTCGTTTTCCTTTGACATTTATGGCAGGGAAATATCTCACCGCCATTCTAATATAAATAGGCCTGTCCACAATGCTTTATTTGTGAAACTCCTCTTATTTTGCCACGCCTATCTCAACCATTAGATTTTAAACAAACGTCCTTTTTAAAAGTTGGCATAATGGTGAAGAACATGTGCTCTTTTAAAATAGAGGTCACAAGTTCAAATTTTATTAGGCAATAAAGATAGGGTATGTATGCCTTCCTAAACACATTTGTAGCAAAGTTAGTTGATTTCACCTCCCACATGTGAGTATGAGATAGTTCCATATGCTCTACTCGCTTATAGACCCAAAACAACGGCCACATTGGTTTTTCATCAACATCGTGGATTGTAAAAACCTATTATTATTATCATTATTATTATCCATCCCCTCATTATCGACATATGTCAAATTTAAATGGTCACATGGCTCCTACACCCACTAACTGAGATACACCTTTTAGGCGTAATAAGTATTAAAAAATTAGAATGGAGACATTTGATTTAAAAATTTATGTAAATTTATATGCATAAAATCCTCCTCCTTGTATTCATAGAGCTTTACGATGTATGTGACCAAAAGTCAATTCTATCATTTCCCATCACATCAAATAAAAGAGCTTACATAAAAAACTCCTTTGCATTAAATTTAATGTTTGGTTGAAAGCTTTAAAGTACTTTCCTTAAAAGAAGCCATATCTAAATCGAAGAAAAGATATATATGTTTTTTTAAAGAATATATTAATTTAGTGTTTCATGACTATCAGTCTCACTCCACAACTAATTTATTATTTTATTGTGGGAATATATGTCCATACATAACGGACACTCCATCAATCTTAATAAAGCACTCAAACCATGTCATTTTATATGTATAAAACAATAATAAAAAACATCACAGGATAATATTAATTAGATTAATTAAAAATGATTTAAAAAATAAAGCTATTACTAGGGGCCTTTTTCCAAATGTACGTAATACATTTTTAGGGGTGGTTTGTTTTATTTTCCGTATCTACCCCAACTCTGTATGAAAGAGCAGGGACAAGGTGGGTTCAAGTGGTCCACTAAAGGCACCAAAATGATCATGACACTAACATGACATATTCCAAAGCCTTAGTGGAAACAATCATGAAAAAATAGTAATAACAATAAATAATTCAAAGGATCAGTCATAAAGATAAATCAAAATATCAAAGGGGGCGAACTGGAGAGGAGTCCCTCCACGGAATGACTGACAGAAATTAAATTCCTGGGAATTGACGGACACTTCTTCACTCTGCCACCAATGGCCGAACAGAGATTCGTCAAAAGACGGAAGAAGACGCAAACAAATTCGCCGTCAATAAACGGCAAAAGAGAACGCAGGTCGCGGGTTCGAAACGCGCCCCTGGCGGTCGATCCAGAGGAAGGCATCTGGTGCTGCGCCCCGTGCCCTTCCCCAATCGCCGTCACAAAGAACCTGAAGAACCTCAAAGATCTCCAAAAGCAGAAGCCGAAGTCGAAGCCGAAACCTCCGAAAACTCCTCCTCGCGCGGATTCGATCACTAAACCTGCCGATCTTCAAAATGAAGGGAAAGTCTCGAATTCCAACGGATCGCCGTTAACGTTGACGGAGCCCGCCGTTAAGATGCCGACGGCCGTTGAGGAAAGCAACAATAATAATCAGCAGCAGCAACAGAAGCACAGAATTGGCTATAAATTTAACGATGAGGAGAGCAGTGACGTTAGGGTTAGTGTGTGCGGAAAAGAAGGGGTGCGGGTTAATTTGAATTTGCATATAAAGGTTTTGGTGAAGTGCAGTAATGTGTTTGCTGCCAAGCTGGCTGAGCAGCATACCTTGCCTTGCTTGCTTGAAATCGTGGAGTGTGCAGACGCCGAGATGTATGTTAAGACTTTGCGGCTTATGTATTCTACAGATTTGAAGCGCAGGTTGATGAAAGAGAGCCTTTACAGAGTGCTTCAGATTTTACAAGTAAGTTAGTTTTTAACGTTGTAGTGTAAAAATGTGCTTGAAATCTGAGTTGCTCAGAAAAGAAAAAATACATTGGTTTTTGGGAACCCGCGTTACTTAGCGTAAACATTAATGGAATGAAAATTATTTTATATTAGTTCTTACCTGCAAAATCCTTGGCTTGAAAACATTTCACTAGGATTTTTATTTTATTTTATATTAGTTCTTACGGCAACTCCTATTTATTTTGTTTTATAAAATCGCAGATTCCGTACTAGTTAAGAATTTTGTTCACTCTAATATTCCCTATTTTGAATTGTTTTCCAACGAGATTTGTTAAATAATAGGAGTTGCTTCTAGGAGACCTTACGCTTTGCATATGAAAATCATTTTTATTTTTATGTATGAAATCAAGGTTTGAGATATTCATTTTATTAAAGTTGTCCTATTTTTTTTTTATTTTATTTATTTTTGATGAATATTATCAAAGTTTTATGGATTTGTATCGGATTTCATTTTATTTTGAAATTAAGATGTAGGGTATATATCCTCTTAAAGTTACTTGAGTTTGCACCCCCATCTTACTTTTTACCATTAATTTATTTTGGTGTCTGTTTTTTTACATTGAAACAAAAACTTATAAAATGAGGCACCCAAAATTTTTCTTTTATTTTGAAATTAAGATATAGAGTATATATTCTCTTAAAGTTATTTAGAGTTTGCATCTCTTATTTTATTTTGGTCCCTCTTTTGTGTTAGAGTCAACATGTGATGGCTATGCTCATCATTTGTTTGAAGTATCTATTCCATCAAAATTGTTCATGTATAGCACTTACTCTCATCTATTATTTGGAAGTTTTGTTTTGACTTAGAATATTTATTATGTTTAAATCATCTCTCACATCTAACCTAATCCCTTATTTTTTTATAGTTTTCTTGTCAACCAACTATCTCACCTATAATAAACTTCACCTCATGGACTATAATATTTACTTTTAAAAACCATGAAATTATTAATTGCAAATGTTCTTAAGTTGTAGCAACTATGTTTGTCCTCTACTTCATTTAAATGTCATACTCATTCTTTTCCATCTGCCAATTTCATTGTAAAATTCATTTAAATGTCATACTCATTCTTTTCTATCTTTCAATTTGATTGTAAAAGTCATGTAAGTAGGTTCTTAGTTTGGCAAATGTAATTTTTGTTGTAATACTAGCAACTTAATATAGGTAGGTGAGATATACAACTTTTTAAATTAACAATATACAAATTTAAGGTTTATAATGTGTGTAATATCAAAGTTCTTAAGGACAAAAATTTGAAAATCCTAAATTCTTCAATGAATTAGGAAAAACCTAGTACTAAATACTTATGTAAAATTGACAAATACAATGGAGTTTTTAATAATTTATTATAAAATTTTATGTGTTCAATTTTTTTATTTTTAAAAAGGACAACCTAGACTTACTCATCTAGACAAGCTGTAAAATCTGGATCAGGTCATATTTATTAACTACAGTGTTTTATAATACGGAATTTTTTTCTTGTTTTTGATTTTTAATCATTTGAAAGAGACAATTATTTTGGTTTTGATACTCGATTCTAAGACTCACCATTCCAACAGTTATTTTGAAATTTTCTAATTCATAGATGACCTTCCAACCTGCCTGGATTCTTTTACAATACTAATATTCGAGTTCTAATTATCACTTAGGTATAGGCCAAGGCATTTGAGGAACTGGTTTTTTTGGGGGTGTGGTTGTTAAAGAGAATTAAGGGTATTTTAGTTTTTAAAATCTAACAATATAACTTAGATTCTATTAACATTTATTTTCAAACAAGACGTATTGCAAAATGTATGAAATACTTCTTGTTGCTTTTTAAATATGTATGATGCTTACCTTGTAAGACTATAAATTATCCAATTAAAGAGATTGATCCGTGCACAACCTTTGCGTTTTTTTATAGATTATATATTTATAATGTAGAAAGGGATGAGACAGAGAACAACTTGCCTAGCTCCTTAATTTACAAGGGATTTCTGTTGACTAAACTCGGTTAGTTTTAAGGCGAGTGATATTTTTTCATTTAATATTGCGTGTAAGAGGGTTCACTCATTGAGATCAATTAAGGCCAATGACCCAACATATTTGGTATTGTGTGGGAAGAAAGTTAGGGCAAAGTATGACTTTTATACTTGCGTACCAGCAGCCATAAGTTCTGGTCCGAACCAAAATTTGAAGAGATTAGTTTGGGGCAGCTTAGAAGCATTTTTTGGAGGCCAAGGTAGTCATTATGACAGAAATCCAAAAGAGGTGAGCATAAGTGTTGGCATGCATTTTTATGTTGTGTTGGAATTCAAGGATTAAGGGAAAGAGGCAATACTTCAAGGTAGAGTGAATGGAGTTCCAAGCGTGGCTACCACACCTAGAAGATGGAGGAATTTCCAGTTTGTTACCTCTGTTATAGTATTTTTAGCTAATACGGGGCAGTTTCCAACCTTTACACCTTTAAGTTGTGCAAGAGGAAACCAGTTCTACTACTATTACACCATAGACATGTTGTTGGGGCAGTTGTTATCAGTCATGAACAGCTGCCAGTGGGCACACTTTAGGGGAGCTTTTGGGGTGGAAGAAGTGGGAGAAAGGGCTCGGCTGAAGGGAATCATCAACACAGCCAGCAGGGTACCCAGTTGGGTAAAATCTCAGGTGAGTTATGACTGTCCTGACTTATTTCCAGCCCTCACACAATGTATTCTGAACTCTACTTGGGAAGGTGTTCATTGCAACCCCTCTAAGGAAGCCATAGGATCTTGCAAGTTGGATCAAAAGCTCAAATGAGTGTCCCAGATTTTCCATCACATGGGAAGAACCAAGGTGTGCAACAAAAGCACAATGGGAAGATTCGCTTGACCACACTCCAATGCTCTTTTCTCGGATTGGACATATATCTTCTAACAACTACCATTACATGTGCAATGTTAGGTCTTGTCCAAACCATTTCGTACATCAAGCTTCCCACCACACTCGCATATGGAACCTGAGCCATGTCCTCCAACTCCTCTTATGTCTTTGGACACTGTTTAGCTGAGAGTCTTTGACCAATTGGGAAAGGTGTGTTCACCGGCTTGTTGTCTTTCATACCAATCCTTTCCAACACCGTCTTCACATACTTACTCTAATTGAGCCAAAGCTTTTTGTTCACACAATCCCTTTTGATCTCCATGCCCAAAATTAGCTTTGTAGCACCAAGATCCTTCATGTCAAATTGCACAAAAAGTTGTGCCTTCACCTATTTGATCATCTCCTTATTGTTCCCAATCAACATGTCATCCACATAGAGCACTATGATGACAAACTTATCCCCATCCTTGAAGTACACACAAGGATTGACCATACTCTTGTTAAGGCCAAGTTTGTGCACATACCCGTCAAACTTCTGATTTCACATCCTTGGTGATTGTTTTAGGCCATACAAGGACTTCTTTAGGCGATAAACCAAGTCTTCTCTTCCTTTTGACTTTGAAATTGTCAGGTTGCGTCATGTAGATTTTTTCCTCAAGCTCTCTATGCAAAAATACTATTAATATCCATCTAATATATTTCTAGGTCATGCAATAACAATAGCTAAAAGAAATCTAATAGAAGTCAATTTTGTAACAGGAGAAAATACCTCACCAAAGTCAATCCCTCCGACTAGGGAGAATTTCTTTCCCTTGATTCATTGAGGACGACATTCCGACTATAGATAGCCTTCTAAGATCATGGATTCCACAACTTGTAACCTTTGACACCATTTCCATACCCAATAAAGATGCACTTCGAAACCCGTAGCTAAGTTTAGTTCTTTTCTCCTTTTAGATATGCTTGTATGCTTCACAACCGAAGATTCTCAAATTTGTTATTTGATGGATTCTTTTTGTCCGGTTTCTTTTTGTCCAAGCTTATTGTGGGGTCTTATCCACTAATGTTGATGTGGGTGATTTGTTCACCAAACAACATGCTTTAGCCACCGCTTGAACCCAATACTTCGATCCAAGCCGACACCACTTAGTATGCTCGGGCCTTTCTCCATCAAAGTTTTGTTCATGCACTTTGCCACTCCATTCTTCTGTGGAGTATAAGGAATTGTCTTTTGCTTGATTACTTTGCAATTTTCACAAAATTCATCAAATCCCTTTGCATAATACTCTCCTCCATTGTTTGTGCACAATTTTTTTTTTGTTTCTCGTTTGATTTTCAACGGGGTCTTCTTGAAAGTTTTGAATACCACTGACTTCTTGAGAAAATATATCCCGGTCCTCCTAAAATAGTCAAATCATGAAAGCCACATAAAATACGACTTTCCATTTGAAAGTACCTTGGCCAATCCAAACACATCACCGCATATTATTTGTAAATTTCTTGTTGTACGAGTAGTAGAAATGGGAAACTTTGCTATGCTTTCCATACACACAGTGTTCACAAAAGTCAAATTCCAAGGGACAATCTGAAATCCCTTTGACCATGTCTTTTGACCGTAAGGTATGCAATCCTTTTTCACCAATATGACCCATCGTTTGATGCCAAAGCATTGCTTTTTCTTCCAAAAGCAATGTATCTTTCTTTGCTTTAGTCTTGGCCTCTCGAAATAGTTGAACTATTGCATGCACTAGCCACCATGCTTGCCTCGAAGCTTGAACAAAATTCCTACGCGCACTCCTCTTGTCAAAACCATACTTCCACCCACCATCGTGCATCCATCCTTGCCGAATGAGACTTTTACACCAACTTCATTCATCGTGCTTGCCGAAACCAAATTTCTTGCAAGGCTAGGAATGTGCAAAACCACTAGGAGAGTCTAGATCCTTCCATCTTTGAACTTACTTCACTCTTCCTCTTCCCAAGATCCAATAGGTTGAGTTGTCACCCAAGAACACTTTGCCGCCATCATGTATTTCATACCCACTTTGAACCACTCCTTGCGAGGAGTCATATGAAATGACATTCCTGAATCAACCAACCATGCATCATTGCATGCATGCACAATTTAAGCTGCAAGATACACATCTCCTCGTCCATCTCGTGCACATTCCATCTCAAGAATGCACATCAATAGTGGGCTTCTTGTCCTTTTTCATCTTACACTCCTTGAAATGCCTTGTTTTACCATAGATCCAACACTTCTTTAGATTTCTTTTTGGAGTCTTAGATCTATTTTTAGACTTTGAGCGCTTCTCCCTTGACTTTCTCTTGCCTCTCTCTTTTTCACGCCCATGAATAGACAAAGCTTTCTTTGAATGATAGTCGTCGATGACTTCCTCCTCATCTCTTTAGACAATAAAGTCCCAACCATATCCCCAAGCTTCAAAGTGGACATAATGCCGGTGATTACCATCACCAAGTTATCCCAAGAGTCTGGCAAAGAGCATAGAAGTGTAATACACCTCTCTTCATCATCCATCTTCACATCTATGGACAATAATTGACTTATCACAAAATTAAAATTGTTTAGGTGCTTTGTAATCAAGTCACCCTCATTCATCTTTAATGAATACAACTTCCTTAGAAAAAAACTCGTTTACTAATGACTTTGCCTAGAACAACGACGCCAACTTTTCCCACATATTTTATAGTTTTTCACTTGAAGCATTCAACATTACAGAGTTAGACAAACATAACCAAATAGAGATTTTGGCCTTTTTATCGACCTTGTCCCACTCTTCTTGTGTCAATCTTGCAAGTGTTGTTTTTGACACGGCGATCCATTAAACTCTTTGTCAAGAGATCCTCCATCTTGATTTTCCATACCTCAAAGTGATTTCCGTTGAACTTGCCAATTTCAGTTCTTTTGCTATCTGCCATATTCAAGATTCTACAAAAAACCAGATTTGCAATCTCACAATGGTTTAGAGAAAAACAACCAAAACTCTACCCAAGCACAACCTCGGCTCGATACGAGATGTTGGGATTTTGGGCAACCAACATTCAATAAACTAATCAAAGAAACAAAAACAAGTAGATATCTGAAATAAATAAAAGCGTGCAAAGAAGATTGATACAATATATAACTCGGAGAAAACCCTTTCAAGTAAAAAACCCAACCAAAACCTTGCTCACTTTATTAACATGCAACCAACTTACAAATACATGATCTAGCCTTCTAAGCTATGCCTTTCAAGTAATTGTCCTCTACCTCTCACAATGAGAGCATGTCCTTTTATAGTCAAAGAACATCCTAACATTAACCTTGTTTTTACACATAGGTAAAAGCCTAAAATAAAACTTTTAATTCGAGCCCTTGCTTTTTCCACAAGACTCAAGTTGATTGACTAAAAATAGGCATGTTGTTTAGCAACACATCCCATTCCTCTTGAATGAATGAGGTCCCTCTAAAAATTTGAATTTTCTTGTTGAATGCTTTCTTTGGATTGGGATATCAATGTGTAACCTCACGCTTTATTCTCCATTAATGGTTTTCCCTCTACATAAATGCTTTCACGGTGTGTGTGGAATATTTTAGTGTACGTAGGACTCATTGGATTTGTAGAATAGTTGGATTACACTCTTCGTTTTGTTCATACATTGTGCCAACTCCTTTGAAGTTTCCACTCCTAAAGACTATATAGCCTTGCACGGTCTTACTTTTGTCTATGTGTGGATTCATAGGGTTTTGTGCGATTCAATTTGGTTTTCATGCGACCTTGTTTTGACATTCCGCACATTTACGCAAAATTTGTGGTACCAGGCTTTTGAGAGAGTTTGTGAAATGGAGTAAATAAAGTCTCAACTTGTGGTGCACTACAAGCAATATATGACGCCCCACGCAACACGAGAAGATGGAAGCAAGCGGAATTGTTGCATTGCGAATCTGGATTGTGCTCCTCATCTTGCTCGTTGGCAACTCCAACATCCTCATGATTTCGAGTCTTGGTGATTTTGTGGCTTTGCACAATTTCAAATGTCTTTGCACACATTGTTATGCCATCATACAACTTATGGATCGGTGTGCAACCCGACTAGAATTTGTGTAGCGTAAGTTTGCATTGTCAGCAACCTTAATGGGCTTTGCGTGTCCAAAATCCTTTATTGAACGATGTGCATTGCCTTGCACAACCTAAGACAACATTTCCACATAGCTTTGCTTTAAAGAGCCTTGCGAAGCCTTAATTACTTTTGCGTAGCTCGAATTAGTTGATGACTTACTTTGGTTTTGCGTGACTTATTTTAACTCTACCCAACTTTGGGAAAACTCGTGCAATACTTTGCACCTTGAGAAAACCCACAAAGTGAAGAAAATGGTGCCAAATCAAGCTTCTTGCCCAATTTGATCTACATTGTTTTCCAAAGGGATATATGATCCTAAGGAAGTCATGGTGTCTACAAACCCATTGGAGGACTCGTGGGACAAACTTGATTTCAAAATGAATGAACTGCGTGAGTAATGATTCAACAAGAGTCTTTTACCATTGTAAAGTTTTGTTGCGACATTGGTACGACCCTTGGATTTGGTTGACAACAAGCCGCAAGTCACCAACGATGCGCAATCATGCAATTTTGAGAGCAATAACCAATTGGAGGCCAATAACGAGTGCTTTTGCTTAAAGGAGAGTGGATTTGGAGCACATTGGGGAGTGATGAAAACAATACTTGCACCAACCCCGTGTTCTGTCTTAGAACCATCAAAATCCAAGGTCATAGCAAAGTTTTTGTCCCCTTTTTCAAACTAATCCATTTTAAGGCTTCTCACCCATTCTTATTCGTGTGGGCAAGAGGAAGATGAACACGGGAAGCTTTGGGTTGACATTTTAAGACTTTCTTCAATTAATAGTGATATTTTCCTTTTGTATTTCCCTTCCTAAGCAGGTCAGCTAGAGTGGAGAGCTTTTAATTTAAGCTTAAAAGATAAAGTAATCTTCTAATCTTGGGGAAATCTCCCTTAATGACTCTTGGTGCCACCTTAAGGATATATAAGGGGTCACATAGGCTCCTTTTGGGCATCTTTTGGCTTATATACTTTTATTTACTTGGTTCTAGAGTTGGTTGCTCTATTCCAATCCACTAAGGGGTGAAAATCCATTAGTGTGGCAAGCAAGGAAGACGAAACCCTTCCTTGTTGAAGGTTGGAGAATGAAAAATCTCCAATTTGGTGGTGTTGAGGACTTCTATGAAGATTATCTTGCTGGTTGGGCAGCTAGGGCATTGAGGAGAAGAATATCAAGGGTTTTCATTCACTTTGGCACCCTCTCCTAGGGTGGCGACTTGGGTGTGAGTGTATTTTGGTGCCTTCTAGGGCACGATTTGGCATTCCAAGTTGATATTCAGGTCCCTCTATATTTATAAGGCTGATCTATCACTTATTTGTCATTTATTGGGGTTTGGAGACCTCACTTTCAGCTCATTTTGTGGACTATACTTCTGCTGTCATTTATTTAATTGCAGCTGGGTATAATTTAATATTTTGCACATGTTTTGGGATGCTTTGGCTTGGTGTTTATTCCATTAATTGAATATAATATTTAGAAGAATTTGTGCACCTATTTTCAGCTTGTTTGGAGGGTGTTTGATGCCCTAAAAGTGTAAATTCAGTTTGCTGCTAGGGTTTCTAATATTTTTCAGACTGACTGTCATAAAAATGAGATAACTCTCAAGTGGGATTGGTGTTATTTCTTTATTTTTCAGTTCAGCCCTAGAAAGGGACACTATTACTAGTAATTTCATCATCTCATACCAAGGAGCAAGGAAAAAATCAGAATTGATCCTTGAAGAACATAAGAAAAATATTGTGGAAGACAACAAGGTTCAATGGTTGAAGCTCATGGGTCAAGAGGAGAAAATAGTGTGTCACATGGAGGGAAATTGCAAGAAGGAGCAGCCTGTAACAACAGATTTTGGGCAGCAAATGGTGTCCTTACATTCAGTAGTTTTCCCACAAAAAGAGCCACTCACAATAGGTAAGAGTGTTCATCATCACAAGGTGGGTTTCGAAGAACTCTTTGGGGTAAACATCATCACTTCCAGCTGTAAATATGGGACTGATTGGAATTCAATCCAAACTGATTACGATGTGGAGTCTCCTAAGGTACAATTACATATTCACATTCCCAATTTTGTATACTGTCTGTAAGAGGATTCATGTGGGTATATATGGAGTTTTTGATGCTTTCTAACACCTTAACTAAGTATGATTTATCACAAAAGGACCACATCCTTCAGTCACAACAACTTGAGGTGATATGTTGGAGTGACAACATGGGAAAACATTTGTACCCCATGAGTACATTTGCATGGACAACTGCCCAAGATCTAAAAGGAAATTATCACATCATCAATGGGCTTTCAGCTCAAGCATTGAGAACCACACGTGAATGGGTAAGTCCTACATGTTTGTGTGTATTACAATACCATTCACAAATGCCATCTCAGTTCTCTTTTAATTCACAATCTCCTAGAAGAATTATTTTGATAGAAGTCATGGGATTCACATGGGACATCAAGCAAGATGGAGATTATCTTGCTATCCTTAGTTTGGGAGGTCAGTTAGTAATGGGTGGCATGATGATAGGTGGTAGAAATGATGATTGGTGGGTTTCCAAGCATGTTGTCATAAAATTTTGCATGACTGTCATAGGCACTTCCAGCTTGTCTACCAACTTGGTGGTGGTCATACCCAAGAAGGCAGCAAGAAGGGGAAATTGTTTGCACACTTTAGAATCAATTCCAGTCAGTCTCAATCAGTTTCTGAGCAAGGAAGCACCTTCTAACAGCTGTAGCATGAGTGGAGACAATGGCAACAAAGTTGAACATGAAGGGTTCCACCGTAAATTGTTAGTAAAGACAAAGAGGTTGCTGTTTGGGAAGAAATTCCAAGCATTTCATGACTGTTGCAGTCACTATACAGCCCCGTACAATCACTTTGGTGCTATTTTTCTAAAGGGATTGATTGCCTAATCATAGGAGCAAAGTGGGATGGCGAATACCTTGACCCAAGGGTCAATTTAAAGGCTGTTTGCAGATGGTGGACAACTGCTTTGTGCATTTCCAGCTTGTTCTTTTCACTTTTTGGGTCATAAAAGGACATCTAGGCAATTGGAAGTTGTGTTTCCTACATCTAGACCATCTTGTGATATTTTGTGCAAGTAAAAGTGGAATTCCAGTCACCTTCATTCTGATTTTTGAAAGAGAAAAGCAAGATTACATGGGTGTTTGGGACAACAGGAGGAAAATTGTGGACAACCAATGCTTGGATGGTAATTGTAAGGCCTTGGCAAGCAAAGAAGAAGAGTTGGCCATCATATCCGCCAAGCATGAGGGGATGAAGAAGGGAACACATTTTTCTTTAATGAGTTTTTAACATGTGCGGTACATCGAAGAATGAGTAGCTGAGATCTATTTGGGATCTGGGTGCTTGCAATTACTTGAGGGCAAGCAATTTTGGGAAGGGAGGACTGTAATGTCCCCTTTTTCAAACTAATCCATTTGAAGGCTTCTTGCCCATTCTTCTTCCCATGGGCAAGAGGAAGATGAACAAGGGAAGCTCTAGGATTATATTTTAAGTCTTTCTTTAATTAATAATTATATTTTCCTTCCTAAGCAGGTCGATTGGGTTGGAGAGCTTTTAATTCAAGCTTAAAAGATAAAGTAATCTTCTAATAGAGGTTGGTCTTAGGGAAATCTCCCTTAATGACTCTTAATGCCACCTTAAGGATATATAAGGAGTCGCATAGGCTTCTTTTGGCTTATATGCTTTTATCTACTTGGTTCTAGAGTTGGTTGCTCTATTCCAATCCACTAAGGGGCAAAATCCATTAGTGTGGCAAGCAAGGAAGATGAAACCCTTCCTTGTTGAAGGTTGGAGAATGGAAACTCTCCAATTTGGTGGTGTTGAGGACTTATATGAAGATTATCTTGCTGGCTGGGCAGCTAGGGCATCAAGGAGAATAATATCAAGGGTTTTCATTCACTTTGGCACTCTCTCCTAGGGTGGCGACTTGGGTGTGAGTGTATTTTGGTGCCTTCTAGGGCATGATTTGGCATTCCAAGTTGATATTCAAGTCCCTCTATATTTATAAGGCTGATCTATCACTTATTTGTCATTTATTGGGGTTTGGAGACCTCACTTTCAGCTCATTTTGTGGACTGTACTTCTGCTGTCATTTATTTAATTGCAGCTGGGTATAATTACATGTTTTGCACCTATTTTCAGCTTATTTGGAGGGTGTTTGATGCCCTAAAAGTGTAAATTCAGTTAGCTGCTATCGTTTCTAATATCTTATATGAATTATCTTGCTAGCTGGGCAGCTAGGGCATCAAGGAGAATAATATCAAGGGTTTTCATTCACTTTGGCACTCTCTCCTAGGGTGGTGACTTGGGTGTGAGTGTATTTTGGTGCCTTCTAGGGCACGATTTGGCATTCCAAGTTGATATTCAAGTCTCTCTATATTTATAAGGCTGATCTATCACTTATTTGTCATTTATTGGGGTTTGGAGACCTCACTTTCAGCTCATTTTGTGGACTGTACTTCTGCTGTCATTTATTTAATTGCAGCTGGGTATAATTACATGTTTTGCACCTATTTTCAGCTTGTTTGGAGGGTGTTTGATGCCCTAAAAGTGTAAATTCAGTTAGTTGCTATCGTTTCTAATATTTTCAGATCTGCTGTCATAAAAATCAGATTACTCTCAAGTGGGATTGGTGTTATTTCTTTATTTTTCAGTTTAGCACTAGAAAGGGGCACTACACAAATTCTTGCTTGACATCTATGGGGTCTTTAGTTGCGGAAGATCAAGATTAAGGGCCCATGTAACTAAGAGCGGTGTCTTGACAAGTTGATCTACGATAACTTGACCTTCAATTTCATTTTAGGAGATAAACTTGAGATTGAATTCCGTGAGCAATGTGATCCATTTAAACGTGTGGTTGTTGTGATATGCTTGACTCATCATGTAATGGAGGGGGTCATCTTTAGCAACAATGTATGTCATATGATTAAAAGCACATAATGTCGCAACTTTCGGTCGAGAATAAAATGGCTAAACAAAGTTTCTCTATATGGGAATAATTGAGCTCATAAGTTACAAGAGTACGATTAATATAGTAAATCTTCCATTCTCGATTAGTGGCGTTTTGTTGTGTAAACAAGCTCCCTAGAGAAAAGCCGTGAGTGGCGATGTATAAATAGATCGACAAATTTGGTTGTTGTGGTGAAAGCACGGGAGGTGTGAGTAGGTTGTATTTAAGGCTGTTCAAATGTAGTACTATACTCCTCCCCACATCAAGATGACACCTTTCCTAATGAGTTGATTAAACAATCAACAACGATCGAGATAGTTGTGCGGTGAAGCGTCCCAATGGCTTGAATTTTCCTTAGAGGTTGCTTAATCGCTTGATGGTTTTAGGAAGTGACATGTTGACAATGGCCTTGAAATTTTTCTGGATCCACTTCGATACCGTAGTGTGATACAACAAAACCAAACAACTTGCCCGATGTGACTTTGAAAATGCACCTCTTAGGGTTTAAGTGTATTTTATACTCGAAAGCGTAAAATATTTTGCAAAGGAGACTAATGTGAAAGGCGCGGATTTTGAACTTGGTGAGAAGATTGTCGACATAATCCTCCATGATGTCATGGATGTAGTCATAGAAAATGTAGGTCATGGCACATTAGTAGGTAAAGAATCGTATTTTTGAGACCGAAAGGCATGACTTTATAGAAAAAGGTCCCCTAGGGTGTAGTAAATGTGGTCTTGTGTTGGTCCTCTTCAGTGCGTTTTTGATTTGGTTATAGCAAAAAAAAACCACCCATAAATGAAAACATCTCATGGCTTGCCGTATTATCAACAACATAACATGAATGTTTGGTAGTGGGAAGTTATCTCTGGGCAAGCCTTGTTAACATCTTGAAAGTTAGTGCCTATGTGTACGCCACCAATTTTCTTGCCTACGCATACCATGTTGGAAACCCCTCTTAGGATAATTGATAGGTTGAATAAAGTCCACATAAAGAAGCTTTTGCGAATTCATCTTTAATGAGAAACGAATTGTGGGTGCATTTTGCGTAACTTTTGTTTTATGGGTTTGGCATCGGGTTTGAGAACAAGGTTGTCTACAATAGTATTAGAATCCATTCTCGATATGTCGGCGTAGGACCAAGAAAAGATGTTGACGAATTCTCGTAAAAGTGCCATGTATTTAGTGTGTTCATCTTCAAATAGGCATTTTCCTAACAATACAATGCGAGGTTTTCCAAGGTTCCCAACATTGACTTTGATGGTATCCTCAATAAGCATGTGTGATACATTGTCGAAGTGATCAAGGGACAAGAGCTTGTAAGTTTTGTCTAGGCCGGTGTCCTCAATATTTCCATAATAATCTTGACCATTAAGTTGAGTAGAGGGCATTGCGGATTTTTAGGGTTTGTAATGTCCCCTTTTCCAAGCTAGTTTGATTTGAAGACTTTGAGTCATTTCCACTTCCCGTGGGCAAGAAGGAAATGAGCAAGGGAATAATTGTCATGTTTTTCAGTTATTTTCGTGAGCATTGCATTCTTCTTTAGTAGTTTTCTATATAAAGTTAGGTTGGTGAGTTAAGAAGAAAGACAAATGAAAAATAGAAGAGAAAGGATCCATTATGAGGTCGGTCCTAATTGGGGGCATTCTAATTGGTTTTGGCGCCACATCAAGGTATAAGAAGGGGTCGCTTGGCTCATTTGCGGATCATCATCTTGTTTACTAATCACTTTGCATGGTTTTTGGGCTGATTGCTCAACTACTTCCACTTGAGGATGAAAACCCTCTTGTGTGGCCAACAAGTGAGGACGAAAACCCTCCTTGTTTGATTGAAGAATGAAAACTCTTCAATCCATTGAGGACTCTCCATCCCGGGGTTTCCAAAGAGCTTCAAGAAGATTGATTTTGTAAATTTTCAACTAGGGTTTGATTCTATAGTGATTTTCAGGCCCTCTCCTAGGGGAGTGACCCACCTTGTGGAGGAGTTTAGGGGTTTCTAGGGCACGACAACATCCAACTCAGCCATCATTGTGTTTCTCATATTTTTAGCAGTTGGAATCTACATTTGGACTTCATTTTGGGCTTGGAATCCTTCATTTCCAGCCACTTTTGTAAGGGTGTTCACTGTTATTTTATTTAATTAAATAAATTCCAGCTGGGGTTTGAAGGCTGATTTCTTGGCTAATATTTGTTCTAAAATATTTCTAAGTTTCCCTAGATGCTTTGGATGGTGTGAATGATGCATTTTTTAAGAGATGTTTTTTTTTTGTTATAAAAATTAGACTGTTTGTATCTTTCTGTCATAATTTTCAATTGGCTGGTGAGTTTACTTTCTATTGAGGTTTGTGCAATTTCCTTTGTTTTCGGTTAGATCTCGAAAAGGGGCATCAAAGGGTTCCTTGTCCATGGCACCTAAAATGATAATCAATGGGAAAGGTCTCAACTCGATTGGTGGTGACATTATTGTGCATGTTGAGACTATTGGTAGGTGAAGAACTAGAGGAAGTATATGTGCCATCTTGATCTATGTTTGATGTATAGGGTGTGTTGTTGTCAAAAGACAAGTCAAACATGGTCCCAAACTCATGAAACAACTTAAAAAGTGAAAGCGTGTGACTTCATTAAGGAAGATGTGAGCGTTGCCAAGAATGAGTGGTTAAGAACGTCGTGGATGTGAATTACGGGTTCTTGGCATTTGGGATGATAACTCATATCAATAAATGTGGCGAACAAACTTTCAATGTCGTCATCTACATAACCAATCTGTATTTTTCAATAGATAACTTGTAGTGGGGTTGAATTGGGTTGCGATACCTTGTTCAAAATTTTCTAAGCCGTGGCCTTTCCACCCTTGGTAAAGTAAACAATGCATCGCATAGTCGGGTTTAGAAAGATAGGATATAGTAGCATTGAACTTGGATTTCAAATTGTTGATGAGAGTGGAGGTAGCGGTACATGTCTCCCACATAGGAAGAAGGTTTTATTGGGAGGAATTCCAAATGAGACTAGAGCCCCCTTGTCAAGTTTAATCGAGGATGGTCGACCCATTTCTTTGACCCTTGGGATCTTGGGCAATGATATTTACCATAGGGGAGTTTGTATTCCCCAACTCTAGTAGAGTGTGAATCATGTGTCATGGGAGCCTTGCCATGGTCTTGGGTTGGCTTGTTTGTTGTGGTCTTGCTACTTAGATGAAGCTGAATTTGAATCCGATGTGGCAAGGATGATGAAGGTGAAGAAGTGCAGGGAAGAATGATCATCACCTTGGGAAGTGTTGAAGATGATTGCTCGTAAGATGAGGATGATAGATCTTGCGGTTGTGATGAGTTAGGTGGTGGAGAAAAAGATGAGTGTTGAGCCGAAGATGGATTTGTTGATTTGGAAGAATTTGAAGTATAAGAAGCATGAGCTGATGTATTGGAGATATCCACGAAGGTGTAGTAACGGTGTAACTTGAGTGGAAGGGACGACCCAATCAAATGAGAATGTAACATTGTTCGAATATTTAAATTGATCAAAATCTCCAAAAATGCAATGTGTAACTCATTGATATTTAAGGCATTGATGAGGGGTGGATGGGATAAACTTCATTTCATGGATCCAAGGACGACCCAATAGGATGCTATATTGAAATTATCCCTCGGTGACATGGAGGAGGGTGTGGAGCATTTTGGATCCAACTTTGAGAGGCAAAATAATGTTGCCCAATGCAAAAGCGGAGCTTCATTGAATGCTCTTAGTTATATTGTGGATACCGAAAGATGAGACACTGGAATATTAAGAAGACGAAGGGTTTGTGGATGATACGATGTTGATACTTAGAGCATTATTCTCTCATCCCTCTCCCCTATTTTCTAATACCTATACTCACATACCACTAGATCATTCCACAAATCCGTTTACCCACACCCTTCGTTCTCATAATTTCCACCACAACCTAATGTTTACCAAAAATTGTTGGATTGTATCCGCAACCTTGAATTACAAAATCAGGGAATGGGAAGTCCTAAGCGTACATACAATAACAAACCTATTTACCCAATGGTTCCCATCAAACAATATCCTCCTCATTTTGACATGCCAAAATTCAGTAAGTTTAAAGGAAAGGAGGATCGCCAAAATCACCTTTGCATGTTCAATTACACATGTTATTTGATCAGCCATGATGATGTACTCATGCTACATACTTTCCCTCTATCACTAAGTGGCCAAGCCTTGGACTAGTATACTAGCTTGCAACAACATAGAATCACTTCAATCGAGCAACTAGCGATCCTATTCCTTGATCATTTTTCAATCCACCGTTGTCAAAAGAACCACATTATCTGATTTGTATAACCTAAGACAATTTCATGATGAACCCATTATGGATTACGTGTTGCGTTGGAGGTCGATTGTCCATGAACTTAACTTCTCCATTCCTTAACCGAATTGACATAGTTATTTGCTAAAAGTCGTGCCAAACATATTCCTCATACTTTACAAATCCAACAATTCCAATCTTTTGAGGAAGCCATACTAATGAGGGAATGTATTGAGGAAGTTCATGTTGGCACCTCCCAAATTTTTGAGAACACCATTTTGTAATTTGTAGTTTCGAATCAATATCATGATTCAACTCCCGACTCTCTTGCTTCTCCTAGGAATCATGCACATTAAATGAATGATCTAGTCTCTGAACCTTCAAAGTCAACTCTACAATTCAAAGTGGCTCTATTACAATTTAGACACATACATGGCTTTATGACGTGGTTAAGAAAAGGAAGAGGATAGTGAAGACCCATGTGATAGACTATGAAGCAATTGCATATATATGTGCGCTTCTTTGCAGCCCGAAAAGGCAAAAGTGGTTTCCAGATCACTACTAGTGAGCAAGTGGTAATGCATCTTTGAGAGATAGCTTTTCTATGGATGACAAGAATGAAGATGTGTTGATCAATGACTATCAGGTCTCTAGACTACTATTGGGAAAATCTATAAGAGAGGGTGATAGGGAGCATCCTCGTGATTCCTTGAATACAATCGAGTGTATGGAGAAATACAAATAGAGAGCAACTGAGTACAGAGAAATGAATGAGCAACTGATGGCTTACGTACAACATCTTGTCAATCCAATTGGAACAACATTGCGTCTGTTTCTCTTGTGATCGCACTTCCAGATAAGGACACTCTCCTTAGAGTGGGTGAGATTGGAACAATGGGTAGAGCAACCAAAACATGGTTTGAGAATATGTTGGAGCGGGGGTTGATGCTCATTGATGAAGTAATCTTAATCTTTGATAAGATACAAACAAGATTGGACACATTGAGAGGCTTTGAAGCCAAGTTCAATAGAGAATTGAACTCATGGAAATTAGCTCTCCCGACTTCCAAGAGATGATTTAGTTGGGGTTTTCTTCACTTGTTGCGAAGGGATTCTAGACACTTGTGATTGTGGTCTAAATGTTGAATGGTCAAATGGGTTCAATTTTAGGAAGAAAATACTAAAGAACTCCAAAATCGGATTTGGCAGTTGTCAAAAGAAGAGATGAAGAAATCCCTTGTGATTTCTATCACGAGCAACTTCAAGTCAATTCTACCTAAAAGCTCAAGGAGCAACTCACAAGTTTGGTCAAAAGTGAGTCATCTACCTTTGGAGTTTACTCCATCAACAAGTTCATTGAACTTCATATTCATTTGAAGAAGCAAAGAGAAAAATGGCATAATATCATCTCATTCTTGAGTTGATCGAAGAGGTGTAAATCATGTGTGATGTATGTTTTAGGTCTCCATAATTCCTTGAAATTGCCAAGTTGAGGGAGTCACTTGAGAAATTGAGAAGGTCAATATTTGCAAAGAGAAACTCTAAGAAGAAATTTGTGGAGATCATTGATGTAGAGGAACCCTCTCCTCAGTGCAAATTAGATATATTTGGGGCCCATTTGTTGGAAAACAAGAGAAAAGGAAAGCATTGTCATTTTCAAATAAGAATTACAAGGATACTTTTTAGAACCTTGTGTTTGATAATCTCTGGTGATAACATTTATCCTTATGATAACTGTAGTCTTTCTTCATTCTTTTTATGTAATGCAAAATTTCAGCATTCGATTGCTTATCTCTATATTGTGTATTTTCTAGTGTATGTGAATAAGTTATGCATTTGTTTATTCAAATACACTTTTGCTTTCCTTTTCTACTTCTTCTCTCCCCGTCATTCTTGCTTCTGTTCTAGAATCTGGTATGTAAAACCCGTTATGCAATTTTGCTTGTTGATCACATTGTACATATTCTTCTTCTAGTTTTTCTTATTTTCAATAAGGGAACCTCCCCATATGATCGAGGAGAGAATTGTTATCTCCTTACTGTTGCAAAAACACATATTTTTCCATAGTACAAAATATTTTACCAACACTCTTGTAGTTTGTCGACACATTGGGTCCTTCATGTCCATGAACTCCACATGAGATTCTAGAAGTGAGTTGATGACCTTGGTATGTTTTTGTTTTTGTTTATCTTTGTATCTTCCCTCATGTTTCAATCTTAACCATTTGTGTCCGTTCCCCACCATTTTTGTTGTTGACTTCCCTATAATTCATTGAACAATAATCTGACGAGGCTTTTATTGGGCAGCATGTGCATTGTTTCCCCATCATGTTGCAAATAGGAGAGTCATGTTTCCCACCTTTGGGGCTATCAACTCGATTGCCTCTATTATCTCTTGTCGTAGAGTTCGATATAGACGAACTTAACTTGGTAATTTATTGCATCTTTTGCCACATCGAGTCTATGTTATGTATAGTGTCTAGGCGACTAGCCAAGGCCATTGCATCTTGAGCTCTTTGTCTCGACTCTTGAGGCCTCACCGGCAGCGAATACATATTTTTGTAAGGCTCCATGGTCTAATTTGTTTTTCGGACTATAGATGCATTGTTGTCTTGCCAAATAATGAATTGACTATTGGCTTACCACATGATTTCGTCAGCTAAAAACACCAACGAAAATCAACTAATATAGGTGTTTTGTGTATAATCCCTAGTTTTCTTGCTAGTCGATGCCCATTAGCTTCATTGGGTTGAAAGGTAAACCGTTGTTACCTGTCAACTCACTAAGTTGCGATTGACTACTCGTAACATGATTTTCTCTTGCACATCAATTGATGAAATTCACTACATATTCCTTTCTAGTGTGGTAGCTTCTCAATTTGGATGCATTAATTACATTCGTATATAATGTGTGATTTGTTTTCTAAGTTTAACAATGCCATTATCAAATACTTCTTGAATCTTTATAGGGTTCACACAAAATTTTATTTCTGGCTTTTGCTATCCTCTTTGCCAGTGTGGTGCATGACTAGCACACCTGATTCAAGTCTTGATCTCTTCAAGTGCTGATCATACCTAAACTTCCATGTATTTGTTTAACCTCAATGTGTCATTATGCTAAGATCCTCTTTTCATGCAAGGCATCTAGCTGCCTAGTTTATTTTCAATTGCAATTCTCTTACTTGAAAGAAGAAACTCCACCGTGCCTACACCTTTTTCCATATTTGATCTGGAATGGAGTGATGCGTGATAGTGTTTTGAATGTGAATTAATACAGCCACAATGTGGCACATAATGTTCTTGCTAACGTTGCATCTCATTTCCATGAGTTTTATGTATAATTCCTATCATTGTCTCACCTTCACCTCACCTTACCTCTTTCTTCCAAATTTCCATCTAGGCGATTGGTAGCACTAAGTGCTCTTTAGACACCAATTCATCATACATCAAAGTGATAGATCGGTTAAGTAGTGCGTCTCTTGGCACACCACTACAACTTAGATTACTTTGATCCCCCATCATCCTTGCCGAGTTTGGGCCTCGCCCTTTCAGATTAGAGGTCATCTTGGTCTCATCTCACTCTTGCAACGCATCCAAGGACTTTCGATTCCTCCACCGGGCGGGATAGATACATCTACCTTGCTTACTGTTCTTCTGAGGCCATTACTCTCTCCGACTGTAGTGGTCGTGTTCGGTGCTGGTATGCCGAGACCTCTCGTCTTCTTGGATCTCTTCGGATCAACATGGACCGTCTCCCCCCTTTTAGGTACTCCATGGATGCTCCTGCTCACCTCCTTCCAAGCACGTAGGATTTGCACAGAATTATCAGGGACAACATATACAGACTATTCACCCAGGTTACATGGACCAACCCCCGAGAGGAGCTACGCCCGAAAATGGCCTTCTATGCCAACCACTTCCTGGAAGTCAGCAATGGACTCATCATTCGGCCCACCTATATCTCCCGTCATTGGATGCATGCTCTTCGCATATCTTTGGGCCAGTTCAGAGTCGGATCCCACAGGCTTCGGGTTGAGAATGATCACCATTTAGTTCGCTCACGAGAGGATCTCACCGCTGCGTTGCTCCCTCCAGAGGTTGACAGAGGAACATTTCATCTTTCGATGCTCCGTCTATTATGATCGAGAGGAGGTTTCATTATCTCTTCTGTGAACATCCTACGTTCACGACCTTCTTTAGGTATTATGATCAGAGGTGTCTCGCTCTCTATTTACAGGAAGCCATTAAGCTCCGTGACAGGGCCCTCCATCCTCCTTCCAGGGAGGCTACTACTCGACAGATCACATCTTTCTTTGATTTGCTGCCGAGTGTGAGGGGCACTAAGCGGGGGCATGACCCTAGTGGGGACCTCCTGGCTAGATCTGTCAGGATTAGAGGAGCTTCTTCCTTGACCAGAGATTTCCGGATTCGGGCACAACCAAGAGCTCCCTCTTTTAGACGACAGACCACCAGGTCCACCCAGAGAACTCGACATTCCACGAAACACGGCGTCTCCAATAGTTTCAAGATTGACACACGCACAACAACACATCACCAATTTCTTTTCAGCTGACCTTGGGCGACAGTCGTGAGGGTTGGTGTCGAGGCCTTTCCCTCCACCTTCCTCTCATCCCTTGTGCTCTCTTCTTCTTCTTCTTCTTTTGTTGTTTTCGGAGACCCTCTTGGGTTTTCCCTGTTGTTTCTGCTTTGCTTGGTATTGTACAGTCCCATTGACCTATCTTTGTGGTCATTCGTTGGACATTTAATATAATTATCTTATCTTATCTTATCTATCTCCCTTGCCATCATGCTCCTTTCTTGTGACATGGGTCTACTACTTATTGGCCACCCTTAGACCACATGGGAAGATTCATATTATGAGTTTCTTTTCTACTATGGGAGGTAGATCGTCCTGGTTATGATCTCCTACCCGGCCCCTCTCGACTTAGAGTACTCTTTGATGAGCACTATCAAATCTTTTCACAGTGATTGATGATGTCTCTCGACATGCTCTTCCACTTCAAGAACATATATTTGTATTCAATGAGATCTTTAAGTCTTCATCATTACATGCTTTTGGAGTTCTTATTTGCCCGTTATTGCTATTTGTATTGGTCTCATTACCACCTTTGTTAGTGGCACCTTGCTTTATTTTGTCTTATGTACTTTTATTCCTTCATTGGGCTTCTAGGATTCTTTCTTCCTAGAATTTTCTAGTCCCATCAATCTACTTTTGGTCATTTTTGGACATTAATATAATTTCCTTCTTTCTTTCTTGTCTTATTATTAACATTTGTGATGGTGCATCCAAGTTGAACATGCAATCTTGCATCACCCAAAATATATTTCGTTTTAAGTTTATTCTTCCTTGTTATTTGCCTCAACATTGCGGGTTCGCAAGTTTGGGTCACAACTTTTCGAGTCACAATAATGACAAAGCACTTATGGGCCATAGTTCATGGGACCCTTAGGTATCACTAAGAAGTGGAGCATTTTATCTAATAAGTAGCATTATTGGCAAAGCCGTAAGTCACAAGGCTAAGTGAACACTTAAAAGGATTTAATAATCCTTAGGTCACTTTATATACAAAGGGGTCGTGAGTCACAATGATAAGGGAGCCCATGTAATACTCAAAGATTAAGTGAGCCTGATTCTTAAAGTATTGTGTGAGCTCGAGTGCATGCGAAGGTTCCGAGTGTCACATTCGGAATGTCCACATAACGAACCCAGAGCACAATCTTTCTTTGTACTAGCACTAGCTCACAAAGTCTAAATGAAATGTGCTGGCTTAAGCTATGTCAAAGGGTGGAAAGTGGCACATTCGGACTTTGTCCACTAGGTGGATGCGGGATCTAGTCTCGCGTTGTACGTAGTGCCCAACAAACAAAGGCTAAAGAAAAGGATTCTCAACCTTCTAATATAAAATCACGGGTCTATAAGAGCTCATTGAGTGCAGTAAAGAAGCACATGTGATCTTGACACGTGTGTCAATTACTCATGGGCTTGAAAGCTTAAATGTGCACAATAAAGGCCGAACGACATGGGAGAATTTAAATGGACAACTTTCATGAGGAGGCGTGAGTTTGGTCTCATTGGAAATCTCTCTTGAAGATCTTTTGATTGGTTGTGGACTTGGGATGGTTAGTCACATATGTGGGACATTGCATGCGTCCGAAAGTTCGGGAAGCCATTCCCAACCATTTTACTTGGTTGGCGGTAACTGAATTTAGTTGAGGTGTTATGGGATCTTATTTGATCTTGGTCCCAATGGTGATAGATGCTAGAGAGTCCAATTCGATTAGTGCAAAGAGCTCACTTGAATTTAGAGGTTGTTGGCCTAGAGAAATGCGGTAGAGATGGGCACAAAGAGATTGGCCCACGAAGACAAAGAATTGGGTCACAAAGTTCAAGGAACGCAGAGCAAAAAAAACTAAGGTGTTCACAAAGTAAAAGAGAGGCTCATGAAGTCAAGAGAGTCCAAAGTAATGCGAGTTTGCGGTAATGGATTGTAAATCCCTTTGATGCTCAAGTAGTGTTTATAGGAGATAGTGAAGATTCGGTGTCTATAGATGCCTCTAAGGCTCGATTTGAATTAATAAGAGTTGGCTTTTATCCCTTTTGGTATTGTGTGACACTATTGCACGGCCATGGGTGTCTCTTACCGGGACTCCTTATCGTGACTACATCATTTTGTATGTCCATTGGTGTGTAGATAGCATGTTGTAGATTTGTTATGCTTGATCTTCAAAATGTTTAGCATTTTTATTTATAAAATGTGCCCCTCAATTACTTTTTAAGTTCATTGGATATACAAAAATGTTGAAGTGTGCTCATATATAATTTATGTCATGTTTTTTTGCGAATATCGACAAACTTTTCCTTCCACTCAATTTTCTAAGTATAACATTAGAATCGACAAATAACAACATCTTCCTTTCCATGATGGCTGCTTGAAGGAATCCAAAATCCAATCCCCACCGCTCAAACCATTCACGGGATGCTACTAGTTGCAAGGGCTGAAAGTTTTACCTTGTTTGCTTGCTTGTTCTTTGGTTCGCATCACCAAGTTTTAAACCATTCTAAACAAACCCGATGGATTTTCGACCACCACAATCTAACAAACAAATTTTATTTGGTTGTAGACTCATGATTGGCATGCCCTCTAGCTACTCTTTTTTGTCTAGGTAGTCATGTATGTCTATACGAGGCTTTGGAAACGGGTACAACACCTACCCGGTATGGGTGCATGCTCAAATACGTTGGTGAAATGTTTTGGGTATGTAAAACAATACCGCAGTACATCTGGATACTTTGAATGACATACACAGGTCTTGTTTCACACAACCAAAGCATATTTACTTTTGTGTATCCACAATAAAAATAGTATTTAAAAAATCCCAATTTGGTAAAAAAATAAAAAAAAGACTTTAAAAATTAAAAATGGTTATAGTGTAAAGCACTATGATTATGAATATGCTGATTTGTCTTGATTTTTGTGTATACTTTGTGATGAGGTGTTTGGGTGGTTTGTTAAGAATGAGGGAATGGCGGAGTTAGATATTTGGTATATGAAAATGTATTCATATTTCCTATATATTCATGTATATCACAATGAGTGAAGTCCTCATGCCACTTTGACTCCCATGAGACTAGGGCATTCTCGCACCGGAGTCCATAACCCGGGTAGAGAATCTATTTGTGGACGGAGTAGAATGATCCAATAGTAGCAGAACTTAAAACAAGTACATTTGCATAGTTCACTTGTTCTATGTTCTACCGATGAATATCATGAAATTCAACATTGAATTATTAGTATATTTTGTGCTTATTTAGCTTATTTTGTTTATTCTATGCATATCATATGGTTAATTTTGCATATTTGGCTATATTTTTCAATATTTAATCTATTTTTTTGTAAGGTTGTATTAAAGCCATAACTCGAGCCTGTAAAAAATGTTGTTTTTGCATATCAGGGCCCTTGACTGTATCCGTATCACCCATACTACGGTTTTGGTCCTTTCAAAATGGTCTCTTTATTTTCTTCCAATATACATCTTCACAATATTTGATCCTTCACTATATAATACAAAATCCCATTTGTTAATTGAAGATATTTTTCTTTAATCAATTCTTTCTTCTCTTAATGGTATCTTTGGAGCAAAAATATCGGGTAGATAATAATTTCTGCAATGTCTTCATACTACTAAGAAAATATGAGAAACCACAATAAAGAGGAATCTAGGTAATCATCACTAACTCCATTAGCAGGCTCACCTATCTTAATTCTTGATGAATGATTATCTATAATTGGCTTTGTCCTTTTTTGGATCTGATCCAAGTGGCATTTCAACATTGAAGCCTTTTTTCCTAGCATGTGCCACAACTAAAAGGCCTTCCACTCTGTGTAGGTGTAGCTCAATTGAGGATTTGTGGCTCTCGAGGAATGTGGGGCAACGCCCCACCAATGATAGAGCCAATCATACATTAGGAATGCACAAATCGTAGTTTTATCACTACCTGCTACATCATGACAGCTTACTTATCACCTTCGGATGAAACACTTTTTCAATGGCTCATTAAATTCTTCTGACGGGTGAGCCTTCCTTCAATTAGGTCTGTCTTTTTCTCTTATGAGACTCATCACTTACATGTTACATATTTGTACATACATCTCTTATGGCAGAGAAAATAAGAGAGGTGCTTCTCTATGGGTAATTTTAAGTTTTCCCCACATCATATCGTCAAGGCATTTCATATTCTTACTCCCCTTTACTAAAGAAAAGATACTGACATACAACTTGGCATCATAACTTCCGTGCGTGCGGTTGCTCTTGTTCAAGGAGTCCATAGACATCCCTTGGGGCATACCTCTATGCTTTGGAGCACAAGGAGTTCTTCCACATCTCTTGGTACATGCCGAAAGATCCCAAACCCCTTTTTGCCTGAATACTTTTTTTTTTTTTTTTTTATATATATTGCTCTGGCTCAAAGCTGAATTGATAACATCAAAAGAATCCATAGAACACCACACTAAAACTGCATAGATAAATTAAATAAAACAAACCCCGCAAACCGGGTGAATACAAAAAAGGTGCCTAGGGTTTAATAGGCAAATTTCTTCATAAACAATTCAGCCGTGTATTTAATAATGATTTCTGATGCTAAATATTACGGCAATACAATTATAAATCTGCAGATAGATTAATAATAAAGATTGTCCAAAAACCCACTGTAAATGATTCAAACCAAATCGATTTGATATATATCTGATGTTGGAAATTACAATAATTATCTATCATGAAAAATACCTCAGATACGGCATAAAACAACTGTAGAAGAAGTCGCCCCACTCTAGAAGAAGTTTGTATGCCCACTGCTGCAATTTATTTCTTTCTAACTGCTGGAATAATAAAAACCTGTGAATACCATGAAGATCCCTGAATGGAAACTTCTCTCACTGCTCCTGGGGTTTCCGTCCGCAAGAGGAATAATCCAGAGGGTTTCCGTCCTTGGATTTTGTCTGCAAAAGCTCGAGTTGTTGGGAGAAAATAATAATAATCTGAATGCCCTTTCCCCAAGTCGCATTTTTCCCTTATAGCCAAAAAACCTTCCAAAGGAACAAGTCGCACTTTTTCCAAATCCTCATAATTAATTATTTCTTTTTCCAACCAAGTCGCATTTTTGGCTTATTTGACCCTTCCCAAGGCAAGTTGCATATTTTGCCTAGGAAAACACATTAAATAATTTATTTAAATGCACTTTCCAAGTCAAAGTCACTTAAATAGTCTATTAATTAATTATATGTGCTTTAATGATATTTTACTTTATTTTGAGCACAATATAATAAAATTAATAAACCAAAGTCACCCTTGAAAACACCCTTTGGCCGTCGGGTAGACAAACAGGCCAAAGGTCTTCGACCGACTATTTGAGAAATAGTGACATTACACATGCAGAATATTACATTAAAATATTGTCTCAATGTTATCTGAAGTAGCATGCAATACTTAGCTCTTTACATCAAGTTGTAATATTATGTACTCTACTCATGTTCAAGGTTCAAGTTAATACATACAAGTAGATTTGCATTATCTGCTCTTTGTTCTTGTCTAACCTTTTAGAACAATTTGCTCTCCACTCATTCACTATTCAGTTTTGCAGTTACCTTTGCACTGCTATTTTACATGTTGTCTCCCACTACTCATGGGATCCTGATCAGGACTACCATTGAAAATGCAAACTCTTGTAGTAACCACAAACACTTAGAAATTTTCCTGTGTTCTATAGGTTTATTTATTTTATACGACATTATCTTATTATTTAGAAAGAACAAAAAAGGGTTGGCCAACACGTAGTATCTAAGATTTTGCGGGTAGACTATTCCCGACACTTCCCCTTATGTGGAGTATAATTTCTTTCAGCATGTGTTAACAACATAACTTGTGAATTGCTAAGGATGATACAACTTATGATTCCTTCTTGGGCACTCCCAATTGTATAGTTCAAAGCGTCAATATGTATATGGAACCGTTACTCCCAATTAAGTGTGTTGTGGTCTGCCACTGACCACCATGATCTTCAATTTATCAAAGGCTTCTTATTGCCTGGGATCCCATTCAAATGGTGTCATCCGTTGGGAATCACAACTAAACTAAAGATCTTACAAGTCTCCTATATACTCACCATGTCCCCCTACATCTTATGTGGACTATAATTTCTTTCTACATGTGTTAACAAATAGCTTGTAAATTACAAAGGATGATACAACTTATGATTCCTTCTTGGGCACTCCAAATTTTATAGTTCTAAGCATCAATATGTATATGCAACCCTTTGTACCAATGAAGTGTGCTAAGGTCAGCCACTGACCACCCTGATCTTCAGTTTATCAAAGGCTTCTTGTGGTCTGGGATCCCATTCGAATGGTGTTATCCATTGGGCATCACAACTCAACAAAAGATCTTACAAGCCTCCTATATACTCATGTCCAAGTTACATCTTTACGGACTCTATCCAGATTCATCCCAAACTTTGATAATTTTAGCTTTCAATTGATCTTCTGCATTATTGTTGATTTGATTGTAGCTGGGCATACATTCACTTCCAACCACCAACTCAAGCATTGTCCATGAAAGAGATTGAAAATGGATCCTTCTTTCTTACTGCATGGAAATCACATGGGAATGTACTATGTCACAGGCTTTGCTGACATGATAACCATCGCTCATTGTACCATATCATTGATGAGTAAAAAATGTGTTACCAAAAAATACTGAATCTAGGGATGAATCTTGGATTCCAAAAGAGCATTAATTGTGTATAAACTAGATAACAAGCTGAATATAAAAATGAGAAACATAGGAAACAATAGAAATTAATCCAATAGAGAATAATCATAAATACAGCCTATGGTTCTTTGCAAACCTCCATGGGACCATGCCCTTAGGGTACCATGTGACGGTGGCCTGCTCTCCTCTTTCATGTTGCCCATAAAATGGATTTTAAGAAATATGAGTCCAAATCCATGGATGTTGTTGAGTTGATGTAGATGGATGATATGAAATCGAAAAATGCTGATCCTTTGGGGAGGTGGAATCAGATCCTACTACCTCCTTTGCTTGTGGAAGAAAAAGATTGATATGAGATTTGGAATTTTCTGTTATTGGAACAAGAATGCACAATGATGATGACTGGCCACAAAATGAGGCATTCAAAAGGCTATATGTAGTCTTTTCTGTACTCTTCAAAGTTGGCCTTCATTTTTCTACTTCAATTGATTATGAGCAAGTCCTCCTTATGACCCACTTCTAGTTTTATTCTAGTCACTTGGTATACCTGTACTGAACTCGTTAGTTCCATTGTGCCTTTTCATGTTACTCACGAAAGGGCTTCAATAAAACCCCAAATGGTTTGTTTTGTTGTTGTGAACCCCCTTTAAACTTGTTTTTATAACTCTGACTTGCTGCTCATAAGATATTTTCAAGGTTCCATATTTTGTGCTACTATAATTCTGTTGATAGCAGGGACTCTTACAGTTGCCAAATTGAGCTTCCTGCCCAATTTGATCAACCTTGCAGAAAGTCTGATTGATTTGTCAATGTAATTGCCTTCACAGCCTCTCTTTGGGCGTGTTTTCAGCTTCCAGAGGTAAAAGTGGCTTCCACAGTTGTTTTTGGGGTGTTTTGAGTTCTTCACAGCTGCACAGTCAGTTTGGGGACATTTTTGGGCTTTTCCCAAGAGGTTACAGTCGGCTTTTGGTGGGTTTGAGTTCTCAATGGAGTAGTAGTTGGCCCTTGGGATGTGTTTGAGCATCTACAATCTTGTCACATTCAAAGGGAAGCCAAAGTAGAGCTCTACTTGCCACTTGGTTTGAGGTCATTGTGCTTTCAAAGCTTCAATGGTGGCCGCCTTATCCTTTATACTTAGGGATTTATCTCACATTCGCGAGGAAGAGAAACACTCGAGTGTTTATCAACAAAACCACTCATCGTGTACAGTGGAGCAAAGGCTCCGCGGCTTAACTCTTTGCAAAGCTTTGATGTGGCTAAGGCGAAGATGAGAGTAGCTGAAATTGTGCTACATGGTGCAATCCCTGAAACTCGGATCCCCGGAAGGTAGGTTGAAAAGGAAGGTAAAAGCAGCTAAGGCAGCGAAAGTCCGTAGCCTATAGCCAATAGGTTGCCACATGGCCCAATCACGGGCAAGTGGGAGTTGAGCAATGTTGAACATTGCTGAGATAGAGTAGAGAAAGTCCGGATTTCGAGAGCACAAAAATTGGCCTCATGGCACCAATCATAGGTTGCCACGTAGACCAATCAGGGTAATCCATGGTCCGGAAGGGTTGAGGAGTTAGCAAAGAAATAGGCAGAGCCTTGGAGCCCGTAGCCAACAAAATTTTGCCATGTGTCATCAATGATGGGTTGGCACGTGGCACCAATGACAAGAAGTTAAGAGCCGGGAAAAATGGAAGAACAATGAAAAGCAAAGGAACAAACCGGAACATGACACCAATTAGAGGTTGCCAGGTGGACCAATCATGGGCTGCGGTTCTCGAGAAGATAGAGACCAGGAGGGAAATACATGGTTGTGAGGAAGGAAGAGCCCGAGCCTGAGCCCGTAACCAATGAGATGTGGAAAAGTGGCAAAGGGGAACTGCTAACATAAAATTTGGGAGCCTCGTGATCATCACCTGCATTCCTGGTCGGGAGCACGTAGCCATTAAGAATTGGCCACATGGCACTAATTAGACCCTACCACGTGGTCGAATGAGAAAATTGGAGAAGAACTATAGTCTAAAAACCAATTTTTTGTCTCCAAGCTTTAATGGTGCGGGCAATGGCAAGTCTTGCATTTTTGGCCATAACTTTTAATTGGGGCCACCAAATTGGGAAAAATTGATCTCATTGGAAAGCTCTGAGAAATGCTAATGAATGGGACACGTCACATCTTGGGCCTTGAACTCTTGTGTTTTTCGAGCAATTTGCATTCAAAGATGCTGTAGACCGTTTTTCACATTAAAGAGAATCAGAGACAAATTCAGAGCTCAAAGGAGGCCACTTCTTGAGCCCAACACCTTGATAAAGTGTGCAAACCTATTCTACATCTATGCACCGCCCATTTGCACTTGGTTTGAGATCTGACACCTCTGTCACAAAGATTTTATAGTTGAGTTGAATTGGCTACATTCAATGTCTGCAACCACATTTGAGCAGGATTTTGAGATCCAAAGATTCAATTTCCCTCTCTTCCTCCTATGTTCTTCTATGCTCTATTAGATGTAAAGGATTTTCATTGCAAAGGGTTCTCTCTCTTGGAAGTGGGGAGACTCTGCCCTTTTGAGTTCCCATATTCCCAAGTGTTTAACCTCTGTTTCAGACCTCTGTAAGGCCTCAATGCCCCTCTCTTACTATTGTAATGAATTGCGGAAACCATAGCCATTAATACAAGGGCAATTGTGTTTCATATATGCCCTTTGGCATTGTGTTCATGTGCTCTTGCCTTTTGTTCTTAGTAGACATACTGTGTGTGGATGTTACTTGCAGGGTTTTGATTCACTGTGTTGTAGGGACACAGGTAGAGAGTTACCCCTTCTATTTTGGCGCTATCACCGTTTTTTTGTTATTCCTCTCCCCCTTTTCTCCATGCAAGTGTTAGCTTAGGATTGTGGTAGCATTAGAATAGACAGGATAAGAGCCAATTTTTCTTTGAGGTCTGCTACAAAAATCCAATGTCCCACGCCTTTGGAAGCATTCCCATGCTGTTGTGTGAGTTTCTAGGGTGCACATTTTCATGAACAACAGTCACCAATGTCAAAGTCTTAACAATTCAACTAGCTAAAGGCTCAACTCTCTCTTCCCAATTGATATAAAATCTTTCTTGCTATAGGACTCTTTTGAAGGCCTGATTTTTAGAGAGTTCTCTTAACCGTTCTTTCTCAACAATTAGTGAAGCCTTCTAGATTGCATTTAAAATTAGCACTTGAATACCTCTCTCTGACTTTCATCTGCCCATGCTCTTTCTCCCTCCCTCCTCCTCGCCCCCAGCAGGCTATTTATATTGGTACCCTAACCACATGGGTTGGGGCTTTCGTTTACTTTCAATGCTTTTGTTCTTTTTTGTTTAGTTAGTCATTGTTCCTAGGGTCCTTTTACCCTAGCACCTTCTATTGTAATTGGATGCATTCTCGAGTCACACTGACATACTTTTAGTCATCCGTGTACATTAATGTTTCTTCCTTTCCCATATTTAGATGTATATTATCTATCCTGCCTTCATTGGCAGATTTTTCGTCCAGCCTTTTATTGTGCTGATTTTGTTTTGGGTGCAAGTTGGCTTCTCAACCTACAAATTACTTTGCTGCCTCATGTTGAACTTTTCCAGAAACCATAATTTCTCCTCTTTTGTATTTCTTCTTTAAAAGCACTTTACAAGTGTTTATGAATGCATAAAAGCATACCCCTTTCTGCCTAGCTAATTGTTCAAAGTAGAAGTCTATGAAAAATTTGGAGCTCTTAAAGACCACACACACATTCCAAGTTTTCAATAAATCAAAATTCAATAACTTGTGACTTTTACAGGTGCCCTATCATCCAATGAAATTTTCTAGCTTCTACGATATTACCAAAAATTTTCCCCCTTTTTGCAGTGCCATAATCATGTGATTGGTATTTTGATTGTGGTAAGAATTCTCTGATCTTTGGCTTTTGAGTCAGTTAAAACCAATTTTGTATTAAACTAAGATTTTTAGTACAATTTTTTTTTCACTTGGGATTCTGTCAAGTGATTTTGTTAAGGTAAAGTTTAAACTAAACTAGATTTTACTAATGAAGTGACATTTTTGCTGTTCTTGAAGGGCCTATTCATCCAGTTTAGAGACTTTTTCAGATCATTATTGTCTTCTAATCATCCAACACTATTTAATGCAACTTATTCAAACATATGATTTTCATTTTACTAATTTCTTTTCTTTTCTTGTTTGATTTTTGTTAAAGACAAATATTAATAACTTCAGGTGTTACACAGTTTTTTTCTAACAAAACATTTGAAAATTTATTACCGTAACTTTCCTTCTATCCAATTCTGACAGTCCAACGAGATTTTCTTCCTTTCGTTCTGAACTGCAACATCTGTTGGTTCTACTATTTCAATTGTGAAATTACCTTTATTCAGCACACTCTGATCATCAAATCTAGATATCAACTTCCCTGATCTCTAACTTAGTCCTCAGCCCCTTTGTGATGGTGTTACCCTGTAGAAAATCTCTCAAGTTGATATCTTATTGCTTAAGAACTACGAAATTCTTTATATTGTTGACCCAGTCGTTTAGTTTTATGTATGGAAGTTATATGACTATCCAACCTGTCACTATGGTTGGAAAGTCTTAAAGATTGTGGCTTACTTCCAACTATTGAATCTGATGCCATATTTCAGGTTTCAGCTGCTATTGCATTTGACGCTGGTGTGTTCTCATGTTTGGAGTACTTGGAAGCTGTGCCTTGGACAGAGGAAGAAGAGGAAAAGGTGGTTTCGTTTCTCATGCAACTGCAACTGGATAGTAGTGGAACAGGGAAAGTTTTAAGAAGGGTATTGACAGAAAATACTAGTGGATCTGAAGAGGTTATTATCCATATCTTACAACTTGTAACAAAATCTAACAATGAGAAAGCAAGGCGAGAAATGAAACCTTTGGTTTCCAAAATGCTGAGAGAAAATGCAGCTCAGAGCAACAACAATTTTGATGTCAGCAATTTGAGTCTTTATGATGCCTGTCGCAATTGCCTGGATCTACTTTTCCATCATTTCACTCAAATAAAGGTCCTAATTTCTTGGAAAATTCAACTGAAGACAGAGGCTTAACTGTGAGTCAAATAGCTCGCCAAGCAGACAATCTTCATTGGCTGCTTGACATTTTAACAGATAGGCAGATAGCAGATGATTTTGTATGTATGTGGGCTAATCAGTCGGAACTTGCAGCCTTGCATTCCAAGATTCCAATAATGTTTCGCTACGAAGTAAGTCGTCTTACTGCAAGGTTGTGTGTTGCTATAGGGAAGGGCCAAGTCTTGGTATCTAAGGACATTAGGTTGTTGTTGCTACAAACCTGGCTGCAACCATTGATTGATGACTACGGTTGGGTCCAGAGAGCTTGCAGATCATTGGACATGAAGGTGGTTGAGGAGGGAATATGCCAAACAATTCTCACTCTGCCTCTTAAACATCAACAAACTATATTGCTTACTTGGTTGAATCAGTTCTTAAGCAATGCTGATGAATGTCCCAATCTACAGAGAGCATTTGAGGTCTGGTGGAGAAGAACCTACATCAGGCCTTATATTGAAGTTGAGTGAAAGTCGGTAAAATGTGTGAATTCTGAGTGTACTTGTAAACAAGGTGGACCCTGCATAGACTGCCTGATTCTTTGTATTGAACTGACTTGCTTACATGGTAGAAAATGAAACCTTGATCACAGATTCAGAAATCTTCGACACCAAAGCTACTGTTCCTAGATAAAACAGGTCAAAATTTTCTTAACAATGCTTATAGATCCAACCGTCTCAAGTCTAAGAAAATTGAGTCAGATATAAGTAATGGATAGTTAACAGGGCAAGAAGTGAGGGAAAACGTCTCTTGATATCAAGACACGAGTTTCAGAGAGATTGAGATTTGGAGTTAGTGAGCAATCAAATACTTAGGCACGCCAAAGTGCGCTGATCAATATCCATTTCTCAGTGCATGCAAGCAAGACTTTGTTTACCTTCGATTGTATCAAGAAAGAGCGCTCTATATATTAAACATTAGTGTTTGTAGAAACTCATTACTCTGTTTGCATTTGTTCCATTTCAGAGCAATTAATTCAATTTAGATTACTTTGTATATGTTTCAATCTTGCAAGGCCTAGATTGCAATTTTCATCAGTCAGGTGTATCTCATTCTTGGTTTGTGTCATACGAAAATAGGCATAACTTTTCCAAGCATTATAGTACAATTTTTGGTCTACCTGATCAATCCAAGAGCATGAAAAAGAAAAGAAAGTTGATTATCCTAGGAGACCATACCTATACATGCCATTCTGCACAATTTATGTGATGTAGTTTATGTGCTACATTTCCCAGTCCTTTTATCCTATCGGCGGGAAGCTATGTTTCGATGGACCAGATAGGAGTTTAACCTAGGACCTCCCCATGTACTGATAGGAAGCTCTACCACTTAGCTATTTATTCTTGTGTGGTCCATGTAGATTGTTTCTGAATACCTAGCCCTACAACTATATTGCTATCCCTGGGGCCTCTAGTCTAGCTCTAATACCATGTTAAATTTCTATGGACCTGCTAGGACTCAAACCTAGGACCTCTAATTTGCTACCATGGTGCTCTACCTCTACGCTACTCACCTTTTATATGGTCTGGAATGTGGATGGTTTTCAACAGCTATTACAATAATTTAAATAGATTTTAAAATGGAGAATAATATTACAGCACTACAAAGGAATTGCTTATGCTTCTTGTCAATAATCTTGACAAGAAAGATTTTATAATGCGGACAACATTTCATGGGGTTGAGGAGGAGAGTAAAGATGGAACTATGAACCATGTACTCAATCATTTCATCACTTTGCCATAAAACTGCATTCCAGTCTCAATCAATTTGCTATAAAACTACATGACAAATTGCTCATGCTTCTTGTCAATAATCTTAACGAAGAATAATTTATAATGTGGAAAACATTTTATGGGGTTGCGTTGGAGAGTACAAATAAAACCGTGTGCCATCTAACCAATCTCTTCAATCACTTTGCTATTAAATCCATAGTCCATAAAATAAAAGTACATGATCATCTGTATGAATATGAATTGATTAATTGCAGCTATTTCTTATCAAATTGGATCACTGTAGAGAATCATGTCTCCTTGAGTAGAAATAAGTATAATAAACTACTATAATTTATTATCCAATGTAACCAATATATTATTGTCACAAGAAAAATATATTTAAAATTTGAAGTATTAATTTGTATTTTTTGGTTGAAGGTTAATATTTAAAATGTAGACCAATAACTCTTGTATCACTAAAATAAACCAGAGTATATAGAACTAAATCTTATTATTATTTTTATAAGAATTTTGTGGGTTATGTGAAATTTAAATTGAGGTGCACAACCTTATAATCAAGTGTTCTAATTTCTTCGACTTAATATTAATTATTTTAGATGGGAAAGTGGTGGTGGTGAACTCGTAATATTTATGTATAAATAATGTTTGTGTTAGAGCTTCACTTTTCAAGCTTTGGGTTGTTTCCCTCCGTACTATCAAAATAAAAATAATAAAAGAAACATTAAACTTTTTGTTGAAGGTTGATATTTAAAATGTAGACCAATATAACCCTTTATAACTCAAATAAACTATAACATATAAAACTAAATTTTATTATTATCTTATAAGAACTTTCTCGGTCATGTGAGACTTAAATTGGGGTGCACAACCCTATAATCAAGTGTTCTAACTTCTCTCACTAGATATTAATTATTTATGATTAGGAGTTGGTGGTGGTGGGGGCTGCAATGTTTGTGTATAAATAATTAATGATGACATTATATTTGACATCTATGTGATTCTCATAAGGTAAATTTGATTCTAAATTTGATGTTCATTTGATTGTCACGTGGTAATTCAACTTTAAATTTAACATATATTTAATTGCCATTAGGGAATGCTGACTTAAAATTTGAGGAGCATTTGATTGTCATTTTCTTTTTGCTTTGAGAAATCAATAAATATTGTAATATCTTGGCCATATAGTGGAGTTTGTTGCACTTTTTTCTTCCCTCGAAATAATTATTTAAGACCACAAATTGGTGCAACCACATTAATGCCAATTATCATCCATAAGTACATTAAAAAAAAGGTAATAGAGTTATTAATCAATGTGGTATAATGTATAAAACCCAATATAAAAGTCTTGAGATTTATATCTATCAATATTTTTCAAATAGATATATTTAAGATATCTATACTAGTTTTAACTTATAATAAATATCATCAATAAAATAGTTAATCATTATTATTTACATAGTAGTTTTTCATGTAACTTATTAACTCATAGATTAGTGTCCTACAATTAAAATTGTGGTGGTGATGGGTTGTTATGTTTACGAGTTAACAATTAATGCTCAATCAAAAAAATGACATCCATTTAACCTTTTTTGAATATTTATTTTTAATAAGTCAATCAAAAAATAATTATAATTTGAAACCTATTTTTTAATTTTTCTCAAAACTAAACAAAAACCATTTATCACTAAATAATAATGTTTTTTACCAAAAAAATTAAATATTTTATTATAGATTTATAAGATAAATATTAAAAATGACATCAAAATTATGTGTAAGAGCTAACACATCAATCTACTACATATTTAGGTAAATATTAACCCAAAGGGGTACAAATTTAAACCATCTCAATCCATGGTCTCGTTCTGCTCTTTTATACACGGTCATGTAACACTTTTATAAAAATTTCCAAGTATTGATTTGGCAATAAAAAGCTAATAAAAAGTCTAGGTTCACCTTTGCTGTAATTATAACATTCATCATCATCTTCATTAATGAATTGTCTTATAGAGAAAATAATCAACATTGTCATTGTCTTTACTGAACTTATAACCTTAAAGTATTTGTAGACAAGGCCATGGTGTGGTTGAGTACCTACCGGCAGAGAAAAATTTGATATTGATTGTGCAATGTATTATTTGATTTATAGAAACAGAATGATGAGTTAACCGATGCTTCAATTTTTGCCAAGAGAAAATGGATCATAACTATTATTTAATGTTTGGTAACTTACCTAATTGTAAATTAATTTATACAATTTAAGAATTTTTTTTTACACATAACATATAATTATGCATACTAGTATATATGTTCAAACGATTATTAGTTAGAATTCATTATAATTATAATTGACTAATTTATATAGGGAGAGGAGTCGACAAAAGAGAGGGTACCGATACTTCAATGTTATATGGAGGAATACACAAAGCTTGATCAAATTTAATTGAACAAGAGTTGTATAATTTACACATCATTGTATAACTTGTTCTCAACATTGGTGTAAAGTAGTCAATCGCATGGCGACACCTCATATTTACAACTTCTAGATAAATAATGCACAAATTTGAGTCGACTTTAGTATATTTCAATTTTACCATTTTAAATCAATTCAAAATGTGACTTTCCTTCAAATAAATACAAGAAATGAAAAATATATATTAAACACATGTTTACTTAACTACGGTATAAATTTCAAGTGTTGATGTAGCACCATTTAAATTCCAAATAAATGCCATGTTAATGCACGCATAACTAATATGGTTTCTCTCCCACATACCTTTTCTCAATGAAAAAAAAACTAACACAATAAGAAAATAATAACATGACATGAAAAATAATTGTACCCTATAAGATGACGATGATGATGATGAGATTCCCATCCACCTTAATTGAAGGTGGAATACCAATATGTTGTGCCTAATGCTAAGGTTGTTGAGATGGAGGTGGCTTAGACACCATTGCTCGTTGTGGCTAAAGATATAAAAAAGGAGTACTCGTGAATAAAGCGAGAACTTGATGTTGTTGTCATGTATTATTCCAATGTTTTAAGCATCTTGTTCAAATCATCGTGTTTGTAAAGTGTATTATCTAGACCACACACTAGATGTTGTGGGTAAAAAAAAAAAAATTGCATTTTTTTAGATGATTGGATTCCACTTGTATTTACTTTTTGGAAACTTCACTTAGTGTTTTGAATATTCACTTTGATCACTAGAATATCAATCTTCATCCTCCTAACTTGAATTGGCCTATTAAACCTAAAATGTAAGGTAAACAAAACGTGTTTGGGGTACGTGTTATACTAGGTAATGGATAATCTATCTTGATATTTGTCAAACCCCTCAACATTGTACAATGTTAAAAACGACACACTAATGAATTCAATAATTCTTTAGTCGGAAAACAAGCGCAATGCAATGTGTCTTTGCAATAAACTTTAGTGCTACAATAGGAAAACATGCTTGCAATTGCTTTCTTTAACTTTCACTTGAAACTTTTGGGATGACTTGATGGATAACATACTATTTTCCCTCTCATGCACCCTAAATGTACACTTGGGTAATTGTGTATTTAATGACAATTCAAATTCAAATTAGGACCTTATTTACGCAAAATATTACTAAATCAAGTTGTGAACAAATAAAAAGAAAGGTGACCGAATATATAGTCAAATCGAAACCCACAAATGAGGGAGAAAGATTATCACCTAAACAACTTACATGCTATCATCATCACAAGATTATTTACACAAATAAAATAAAAAATCAATACAATATTTGGTTTTATTGTAAATATAACTAGCTTAATCTAATACTCATTATTAGCTTATTACTTCACTAATCTAATACCATCCCCTACTATTAAAGTGCATACAATCCAAATGATTTAGTCAATACAACAATAATATGATTACATTCATATACAAACCTAATCAAAATGTAATCCTTTCAAGTGCAACCAATATCACCAAGTATTAGGTTATGGTTGCCAAACCATCTCGCTAGACCTTTGGCCCATTTTATCGACCCGACGGGCAAAGGAAAAATATAAGGGTGACTTAAGTCATAATGAGTTATTACAAAGTGCAAAAAAATATTAATAAAGCACTTGTATTAATTTATTTGACTTAATAATAAATTTGTAATCTCTAAAGGGTGCATTGGGTCTAATATTATGTTGTATCCTTTCTAGGGAAAGTAGAAAAAGACCCATGCCATTTTTGTGTCATCCCTAGGTAAGAATGCGCCTTGGACAAAAGAGGGAAATAGAGTTTAGGAAAGATAAAAGTTATTACACCTCCCAAGGAAAGTGCGACTTGGCATGAGAAGCCAAAATAAACATTAGGAGTCATCCCTAGAAAAGTGCGACCTGGTTTGGGCATGTTTTTAGGGTATTTTGGCCCTCTTTTCTTATTGGAAGATGAAAAGGTTATTTTGTAATATTTTTCCTATAAAAGGAGAGGGGCGGCTTGGGTAGGAGACCATAAATCATTTTTATCAATTCTTGAATCTGATCATTAAGCCTGGTGCTTTGTATTAAAATATTCTAAGGACGAAAACCCTTAGTATATTGCCTCTAGAGGACGAAAACCCTCTTGGAGATTAGGAGGAATTTCTATACTGGATTTTCCACAGAGCTTACACAGAATTTCAGTATTTTCCAGCAGTAGTTGAGGTGTTTTTGCAATAAAAGTTGAAGACCAGTGTTGCAGCAGTGCTGTACTGATTTTATCTAATGAAGCGACTCATTCTTGGTTGTTATGTGATGTTTTGAAGACGTTCCAAGGTCTGATCCTTGCTGCTATCTGTTGTATGCATTTTTAAAGCTCAAGAGAAGGTACTTTAATTATTATGGATGGATTTATATTACTATTACAGTCTCTTTAAATCTGCAGCATTCTGAGTATTTTTTAAGTCGATTTAGGCCCATAAAATCTGGTTTCAGTCATATTTATTATTGCACAAGCTTCAGATCTGTTTGGGGGTCAGTTTTAAACTAGTTTCCATTCAAACCCTAGTCGCACTTCTTCACATAAAATCAGATCTGTATTAGTGTGATTGCCATAATAGTCAAAAATCAGCTTTTGGGTATTTTTAATTGATTTAAATTGTTGGAGAACAACCAAGATCCACTTGGGGATCTTTCATAATTACCCATCATAACCGATGAGTAAAATAGAAGTAGAATTGAATAGTGGGTTTACTACATTCATTTTGTTGTACCTTAAAGTGTTACCTTGTCTCGAATGTCTCATGTTCTACCTATTTGATGTTAAAAGTGGTTAATTCCAACATTGCCTATAATATATTCAAGATTAAACAACATAGTGACATACTATATCCTCTATGGGATATTCTTGTGGTCGATATCTTGAATGTTTAATACCTAATGCTCTCTATCCTCGAAGAATTTTGGGGCATATAATACACAAAAAAACAATATTTGTGCCCTATGTGCATGCCCCTACCACCTATTTCAATCTCTATGAAAGCTTTCCATTTAGGTTTGAATTTGGTCTTTATAAATGTGTTAGGCTCAAAAACTTATGAAACAATAATGAGATAAAAATTGACCTGCTCATCACCTTACAATATTTTCTTTGTTGATCTTGTATATTGACATTCCATTGTCTTAGGAAATACTTCTTGAACATACTTTAATGTGGTGTAGTAGCACTTCGGTCTCTTCCATTGGCCCTCTTGATCATGTTATAAAGAATGAGAAACACTTTGTTCACCACCGGAGACCTCCCGAGAATTTTCTTCTTATGTTTTTAATGTTAAATAATTGTAAACAACCATAAAAAATAAACCCACAAGTATCAATACACAATAAATCGGTGAAAACTTAAAGTAAAAACATAACACAACTTTACCAATGGAAGTGTGACTACCACAATTTTATCAAGAAGCTTTGACTTGAACATGCCGGAGAGCGAAGAAATCTCTTCCACAATATGCACTACTTATACTAGCTCTCTATGCTTGTATATAAACAAGTAGAGGCTATTATTAGGGTTGGATTTGTAGTTGTTTCCAAAGTAAGTTTGCTTTATTTATTAATAATGGAAGTTAAGCAAGTCAATAACTTGGTTAATACTCTTTGCTATTAATAAATGTGGATAAGTGTGCACTAATGGGTGAATTATCCACGTATTAAATTATAATTAATATTGTAAGTTTATCTTAATCATAGACAATAAGGTATGATTAATTAAATACACTAATATTCAACTCTAAACCTTGTTCATTTTTAATGTCAATACTTCAAAAAATATCATTAGCAATCACCCATACATTACTATACGTAGGTTTACCACAAGCGAAAAGAATGGTATTTTCTCATTTATAACATCTCTAATAATATGTATGCAAATTACTCATGATAGCCAAAAATATATATATGTTTTGCTTTTGGCACCTAAATCACTCCTCTTTTCTTTAGGAATCAACGCACAAGCAGTGTTAGTAAAAACATGGCAATTTCTTACATCATGTTTTCTTAACCAATGTCCCTAAGGAATAACACTCTACAATGCATTTTAAGGAGTTATGTTGAGGGTGTAGATTGTTGTATTCATAACATCTGCCCAATATCGATAAGGTATGTAATTTGATTGTGAACCAGACATCGTGCCATATCTATAATTTTGATATTCCTCATTTCCATGACTTCATTTTGTCATTGAGTATGTTCAAGGTATATTGCCTATGCATATCTTTTTGCTTCTAGAATTTTTAAAACTTTTTTGATATGAGATCACCTCCATTATCCAATCTGATAGTTTTGACTTGCCTACCTATATGTTTTTCTACCAAAGTTTTCCATGCAATAATATTAAAGAATAAATATGACTTTTTATTTAGAAAATGAACCAACATTTTCCTAGAAAACTCATAATCTATTATTAATAAATAATGACCTCCAAACATTATAGGTGTCTTTATCGTACCACACAAATATGCATATACTAGGTCCAATACTCCTTTTACTCACCTTGACTTATTAGTATCAAATAAATGTCAAATTTGTTTTCCCATCTAATACCATATACACACATTATGGATTTCGTGAATGGGTGGAAGATATTGACATAAATTACCCACAATTTCTAGTTTACTAAGTTAATTTTTACCATACTTGATGTTACATAGAGGAAGATATATTATTAATTAAAGCAAATGTATATCCAAAAATTAAATTGAAGTAGGTCTATGCATTTAGTATCCATACCATAACATTAACTCATATAAGAATAACTTAGAGACATAATCCCCCAAACTATCACCTCTTTAGTCATATATAAATATCTTAATCAATATAATTCTTAGTTACATAATATTACTGAACACACGCACACACACACAGATGCACATGCACACACACATGTGCATGCATACAAACACACATACTTCACCTTGTTACCTTCTCTCCTCACACACACTCCACACATACACTCTCTCCTAAACTCTAATATACACTTATCTATATATTCTACTCTCATATTGGTAAAAACATCATGATACATGAAAAGTATTTGTTTAGGATACGAAACACCATATGACATTTCATGAGATACTATATTAGTTTTTGGCATAGTATTATTCATTGTGTACTTTGGAGATTTCAAGGACAACATATTCTTATTGAATTTGATGAAGAACCCTACCAACACCATCTCCAAACTTAAAACCTTTTCTTGTCCTCGAATGTTAAATCCTTGATGAAGAACCTACCAAATACTTGAATAACATTCTTTCCTTAGTTTTCACTCTACGTTGCTCAATCGATCTAGGGAACGACATACCATCAACCACCTAAAGATTTAAGTATATGGTATAAAGAAACATAGTGCCTCTTTTGTTTGACTTTCCCAATTGGATATGTGGGATTGTAGCTTTGCTAAAAAAACTAATGATATCAAAAATTAAATATTAAGTAACTCACCCCTTTAAGTAAATATTTTAAAAATTGGGTGGTTAGGGATTGTTTGAAGCTCTTTCATTCTCCTAGATGGTGTATCAACCCTAATTGAAATTAATGAAGTTTATTTGAGTTGATATTATAGAAACTAATGATGTTGTAGACACAAAATATATGCAATTGGGTACATTTCTAGGTCCTAAAGCATACTAATATATACATGATTCTTAAGCAAGAAAAACTAGTGGTTGACAACACCTTTTAGATTTTTGGTTGCTTTAGCTCTTGCACTTTCTGTTTATGAGCATCCTTTTGGCTTTACACATCTTATAACTCTGTCGACACTTAATTGATTTATCTTTTAATGACCTCGAGACACAGCGCCTAACTAAGATGTAAGCTCCTGGTGCTCATGACCTTATTTATCTTCTTCTTACTCTTTTGGGTCTCTTTTACTTCTTATTGACCTTTTAGAACTTCGGTCGGCCTTTCAGTTTTCAATTACAAAATTCAAACAAGGGAATCATATATATACTTATTTATTGCTCTCAAATAAGGGGCCAAACATTATAAACATTATCTATCATCACCTAAGCTTACATCAAAGGCACAAGAGCACTACAAAGAATACATCTAGCACACTCATATAAGGGACAAGGGCTGCATCAATCTGCATACACAACATAGGAGGGGAGTTCATTATATTTCATCCTACACATCTGCATACTCGCACAATCTAGCCCGTTATCATCGTGTAAATTTCACAAGGAAACCTAGGGCATAGAGTCGAGATATAGTGCAATGCTTAGTCATAATTTCACTCTTCGGTGACCGTCGAGGTCAATCCAACTCTACATCTTGCATATTTTTTTATTATATTTGATGTGGTTTGTGGACATGTGCATGTATCTATTTGTTTTCATGGGTTACTTGGTACGACCGATGATCTAACATTGAAACCAGAGAGAAAAAAAGTAGATAAAAACAAAGCTCTTCCACCTAGAAAATACTGTAACACCGAACATCTAAGCAATCACTAGCTCCCAGAATAGTCACTAGCACCAAGGGCGCTCTTGTCCTCCTATGGGTTCTTATGTACAACATAGTTCTCGAGTTTCGGACCGTAATGAGCCTTGATGACATAGTTTCTAGTCTGCTCCAAAGCAGCCTACTTAGTCTAGACCACTCCCAGTTGTATAAAATCACTAAGTCATCCTCCCTCTTTCATTTACTTAGGGTTTCATATCTTTGAATTTTTATTTCTTGTGCACTACTTGTACTTTATTTCCGAATATCACTAGTTAAAGATGCGTTATGCTAAAATAAAGGTTTAATTCAATTCAAATAAAATAATTTGGTGAACCCATATGTCCGTGAAGAAGCTATGCGACTAGTTGAGCTCAAACCTCTTGTCTCCAATGATACTCTTCTTCCTATCGTGACACTTCCTCCTCATTCGACCATATCTCTTCCACCTACATATAATATTCCCATTTCGTGTCTACCCTTACCAATCACTTTACCCTCCCTATTATGTCTCATACATGTCATGCCTCCTCTTCGGGCACCCATGACCTAACTTCCCTATACAAAGGTGACTTATGAAACCCAAATTCTCTAGAAATAAAAAAGTCTCTTCATCCTTCTCTCCATCTCTAGATTCCTCACTTCTCCTTCATAGCCCTTTTTCACCTACCATCTCCTCTTGATGCAGCCCAAAGTTCAAGAACACAAACCCAATGGAATCCTATATGCGCTGGCACATAACTTAGCCTAAACGAGTGCTCACCCGAAGAGCGTAATGGTACCAGGTCCCTCTTTAGGGTTGTTGTAGCAGGATGTTAGCATGACGAAGACTTAACATATATAGTTTTATTACTAACACATCACTCTACAGAGCATACCAGATCTATATCCAAGGAAAAACAGAACTAAGTACTAACCATGATGAGATCAAAAGCATACTAGATTTAGATACTCATAGAACTAATACTTAGATTCAATCAATATCCTCCATTATATTCAATGCATTAAGTTACAGAATCTTCATTACAATATCAAAAGTATGCACATAGCAGCATAACACTGTATGTCTCGATCTCATCACCTCTTTGTCACGATCTCCTCTATATATCTATATCTATTACACAGTCTACTCCATATATATAAGGGTGGGGACTTGCCCTTCACCGCTTATCCTTTCCAATAATAGGTCGCATGCTATTCTTAACCACGTGCCTTTACAAAACTAGCCACACATGCAAGTGCGCTAACAATAGATTACTACTAGCTAACTGACAGTAGCAGATCTATTTTAGCATGTGTCCATGCAAAGTGCTTCGTATCCAATCCTCCAAAATAGCCAATGCGTGGCGTGCACGTCTCTGCCTCATTTGTGTGCTCTGCACACCATCTCTAAAAATAGACCTTTATGAGTGAAAACGGCTAAGTCCTAAAAACTGAACTTCTATTCCGCGCGCATGTTCTCCCTATCCATTCACACCTTTGCGTATGACTTGCTTTCCCACGTGGACTTCTTGTGTACTTTCTCTATCAAGTGTTCTTTGATCAACATTACCCCACACTAATTTCATTGTCGCCCCGACAATGGTCATCTCCAACAATGAAGTAAAGAATAGAAGAATGGAAAGAATGTATGAAAGAATGTTTTACCCTGTAGTCTCTTCTTCATCCTGAACAACTAATTCAGGATATTCTTGTTTTATTTCAGCCTCCAAGGTTTTCCATTTAGCGAGTGCTTCCTCTACTTTTTCTAGGAATGTCCACAACAATGGACTCCAATTCATCCCTCGCAATCTCCCCTTTTTCATTTTGCAAGACTAACACAATGCTAGACATTGAGGTCATTCTTCCCTCTAGTAAATCCATCTTCTGTGCAATGAGCTTCCCAAGCTCTTCTAGCCGAGTCTTGTGCGGTTCTTGTGCTGCTGCCAGGGCCTCGCGCTTCTGCTTAACCATTGATAATATTTCTGTAGTCGAAATGAATGTTTTGTCCTTCATTGCTCTTTGATCTCATTGTTCTCTTATAAGGTTTTTACGTTGATAAGCACACAGTGGAGCTATGCAGATGTTCAAGGATTGGTCTGCTTTCTTCAATTCTTCTTGTAGCGCTTGCAACAGTCCTTCATAGGATGCAATCTTCTCGCATCACTGAAGCCTTCTCTCGTTTTGCCTCTTTTTATTGGATCCTTTGGCGGCGCATGCGTAGAGGCTCATCTTCAAGTACTAGGTCCACCAACTTTCCTACATAATGTATTGCTGAAGGAAACGTCTGTGGTACTTTTGGCTCCAAGTGTGGCCTAGCTCTTATGACATTGTCTCCAATCTCCTCTGCGATGCTGATAAATAAAACGTTCTTCTTACGTGTTGTTGTCACCCTCAAAATCCCCCTCCTTTTTAAGTCAAGTTCGAAAATTTTGAGCTCACGCCCTCTAGAAGTGTTCAAGTAAAGATGGAAGTATGAAAAGATAGAGAAATTCATGCTTCGAAGTTTTTAAACTCTCCACTTTTCACGTTTTGATAAATTTTCCGTTTTCCTGTCTAGACGCGTGAAAATTTTATTGTTGTCCTCATTTGAATGAAATTGTCAATCTTTCTATAGCCATGGATCGTCGAACCTTGTATTTTTTTCAATCCCTTGGTTCGTGAAAGAAATTTGAAAATCAGGTTCGAAATGGTGGAGTTTTCTTCTTCTCTACATTTTTCCACAATGTGAATGACAAAAGTTTTCTTCCTCACAAATTTGGGCTCCATTATCCACCGGTATTTGGACATATCTAATTGAAGGCGATCCGAAAGAGTAATTTGTGTTTTTGATCCTTTATGTAAAAAGGGCTAAAAGTCATAAAGTGACCCGCAGCCCCGATCATGCTATGAGGGAAAAAGTCAAATATTGAGCCCACCGTTGGAAAGTCAAAGTGGGAAAGCGGTCGGCGAGCAATTTGTGTTTTTGAGCCTTTATGTAAAAAAAATGCTTAAAGTTAAAAAGTGACCCGCAGCCCCGCCAAACACAAAGGAAAAAGTCAAATCTTGAGCCCGTCATTGGAAAGTCAAAGTGGGGAAGCGGGTCGGCGAAGAACTTTGAGGTTTTGAGCCTTTTTTGGTAAAAAGGGATAAAAGTCATAAAGTGACCCGTAACCCCGATCATGCTATGGAAAAATTCAAATATTAAGCTTGCATCATCGAAGGTCAAAGTGGGGAGGCGGGCTGAGAGCAATTTGTTTTTTTTTTGAGCCCGCATTGAAAAAAGCTAAAATTATAAAAGTGACCCGTGACTCTGTCTCCACTCAAGTGAAGCCACGTGTCAGGGTTATATCAAAAGTAAGGCGGACCAAAATGTAAAAAACTCCATTTCTCCAAAAGTCACAAAATGCAAAAGGCATCCTCCACGCCCGCTCCAGTAAATTTCTCCCACATGGACGACTCTGGTTTAAAGTTTCAAAGGAAAGATGAACAATTCAAATTCAAAGTTACAAAACAAGTGTAATGACTACATTATGAAAAGTTTGGTTTTTTCCACCATTGGCGTTTCTTCGTGAATCAAGAATCAAACAAGACGCGAATGACTGAAAAGATTGTAAACCATTTCTTGCTAACAAAGAAGAAGTTGTAACCATTTCTTGCAAGATATTTAATGGCTTCTTCACACCATTGTATAGGGTGGGTAATTGATCTTGTAAACTCACGAGTGCATTGTACTTAGAGAAAGCAAAGGAGATATCCATTTTCTTCTACTTCTCCATTCTCAAATTTCTTCCATTCCCACATTATGTACAAATTTTGTTTAAGCATCAATACAAGAAGAAGGATTTTGTAGCCTTTTTGATGAGGATATTTTAGAAACTTTGAGTTCGCAATCTTATCTCGTCTTGTTGCCATTTACAGGTTATTTCTTCTCATAAATGCATGTGTTAAATTTTCTAACAAATGTGTGCAGGAATATAATTTTCTACCCGTAACATTAGTTCTCCTACCTTTTATCACTCCCTTTCCCACCTTCATATAAATTTCCCCCTTGGATAATAACGCAAGCATTTTCTCGCAAGGTTAGTGGACTACCCCCGCTGGATCCCCAACCGAAAGGCCACCACAGTAAATCCACACTTTCTCGCATGCATACACGATAAATTGCCGGTTAAGTAGAGGGACTTAGATTCCCAGAGTGTTGGCAAGGAATTCAAAAATTTGTCCACCCGACAAATTCCCTCACCAACATTTTTTTGCACCCACCGTGGGGCAGATTTAGTAACATCTGCACCTGAATGCGACCACAAAGTCAAAAAACTCAAAATTCAAAAAGAGAAAAAATTTCTGGAATTTGAATGGCTATATGAGCCACATGGATTCAAATCATGGCTATTTCGGGAAACCCTCTTGTTGAAAGACCCAAATTTCTCTTCCACATCTAAGAAGACGTTGCTTCAGATTTGAGGGAAGCTATCTGGCATAATAGACAAAGTGCCAATCACTACTTCATTGCCACGAGAATTCTAGGACCTTAAGAAGAACGCACTACTAAATTGGAGAGGCAAAGACAAATTCCAACACCGCAAAGAAGAGCATAGATTTTCAAGTTGGTGGATAGAAGATTCACCCGACAACAGAGACAAGGAGGACAAACTGATCCCATTTTTGAGGAACTTCAAAGGAGACAAGAGCTACTCGGAATCCAGAGGCTTCCTTTTCAAGCAACCGGTCATGTTGGGAACCTGAGTGTTGCCAATCCTTTGGATGGTGAATTTTCATACATCAACAAGAACCTTGTAGACTTCACTGACGTGAAGACCAAGAAGAAGCTAGAAAAAGAGGTGAGAGCCAACAAAGAAATAAGAGCTCAACTCGAAGAAATCGAGAGACTTCAAGCCGAGGCAGACAAAAGAGCAAAGAAGACGGGAAGCCACAACCTTAGCAAGGTTAGAAGCTAGAAACATAAATAGAATGGGGATTGTGATTGTGAGCGTGAATGTGATCGTAGGCCCATAGGCCTAATGCTCCATGGGGAGGAAACATCGGTCCACTGGCTCTTGCTCAACCACTCCATGAGCTACCGAGAGGCTCAAGAAAAACTTCCCAAAATTCGGGGGATGGTTCTCAACTCCCTGAAGAGCATGTAACAACATTTATCATTGTTTGCGGTGTGTTGGGTGTTGAGGATGAAGATGTGTTAGTCTGACTCTTTGTGGAGTCACTTCAAGAGAAAGCTGCCAAATGGTTCTACATGCTACCACCGAGGTCCGTCACCTGTTGGGAGGATATAAGAAGTGCATTCAAACACAGGTTCAAGAGCACAGAAGATTGTCAGGATCTTTTGGTCTAATTGGTACAAATGAAGAAAGAAACCTCCGAGTCAATGAGGGACTTCGTAGCAAGATATAATAGGGTGATAAGGAGAATACTTGAAGATGTGGTGGCTTCTAAAAATAATTTGAAGAGATTCTTCATCAACGCTCACATCGGCAGGTTTCTTTCTTAGAAGAACCCAACCAAGAACATTGAGGGAAGCTTAAGACCATGCAATAGAAACCGATGATGATCTAATCTTGTCCAGAAAGGTGAAAGGCCCTAATGGAAAGAAAAAGGGTCAGAATTCAAACTCTGTCACCACATATCTGATGTTCCAAAAAATGGCAAATGACTTGGTTTCCTTGAAGAAGAAGCTATCTCAGATCACAATGCAGAATGCTTCAAGGAAACCAAACCCTCAAGATAGGCCAAGGATTGCTCCACCTCCTCATTGGCTTGCTCTTGAAGCACCACCATAAATGCCATCCGTGACACTAAGAGCCGGAGGAGGAAGCGAAGAAATTGATGAAACTGAAGAAAATAATATGGAAGACTATGAAAACTATCTTGAGGTCGAGGAAGTTGATATGCAAAATGGCCTAATTGAGTACATTGATGATGAAGATCTCCAAGTTTCTCATGTGCTATTTTCACTCGTGCACAATCCAGGAAAGGTGCTTCATCCTCAACGGTTTCCGTGAAGGATAAGAAGAATAAAGAAGATTCTCCTCTAGAGGTCACACAAAATAAAATCATCAATAGAGGATCACCATTACCACCTTCTATGGAGTCGGCCAAAGAAAAACCAGACTCACTGGTTGTTAGGGATCATGCTACTATGCCAAGTAAGTCATCTAATTCTTCTCCCAACTCAAAAGTTGCTAAGAACAATTCTCCTTTAAATGTTGTTCCTGCAAAAACATCTAAGGTTCAATCAAAAGCTACACCCTCACCCCCTTCCAAGCCAATTACTACACCCGAAAAGAGAATTCAACACCCAAAGTAGCAAAGCCTCTACCATGTAAATCTTCCTCCATTTCTAGAACCTCTTCCTCACTCACCATAACCCCATTTGACTTTGTGGAACATGCAAGCAAAACCAAAGTCCAACTCTTAGAAATAGAATACCTACAAACACACCTGCCCAATTTGACAGGTTCATTAATACAATTCGTGGTGGTAACCCTGTATCCTCGAGTCCTAATTCTAAAGGCTTACTGCCCACACCATCCACACCACCTTCCCAAAACATGCTAGCCCTCAGTGCCTCCAAAACCAATAGGGTTGAACCTTTCTACATGTCACTCCTCATTAAAGGCTTCTAGCTAAATAATTGTATCATAGATTTTGGAGCCTCAGACAATGTGATGCCAACCAAAGTTGCAAATGCTCTAGGCCTCACCTTGACCTAGGTAAATGACACATGCTACTCAATGGAATCCAAAAAGTGCGATTGGTAGGAAGATTAAAAATTCACAGTAGCACTAGCTGATTTTCCAGACAAGAAGGTGCTCCTAACCATACTGGTAGCAGACATCCCAACATCCTTTGGTATGCTATTGAGTAGGAGTTTTTGTAGAGACCTGGTGGAGAGATAAAAATGGATTGGTCATCTACAACTATCCTAGTAAAAGGTGAGATGAAGAAGTTGCTACCAGTAAGAAAGATGAAGTTCACAGTATGAAAGTCTGATGATCCGAAAGCAAACATTCTCTTTCAAGATTGTGGGCTAGGAAACTACTTCCTCACATAAAAAAGAGTAGAAATTTCCACTTCTCATGGAGGAAGAGGAAGATCAAATTTGACAATGGAATTTGATGGTAGTCATTCTAGAGTGGGCTCGAGCTGGGTGTAGTATTGTACTCTCCTTCCAATGAGTTGTACCCATTTGCCTACAAGTGTAACTTGATAATACAAATAACACTATAGCGTATGAAGCACTACTCTTAGGCATGCGTGCAATAGAGGACATGTGAATCAAGAAACCGAGATGCCGAGGTGATGCAGAGGTTGTAGTAAAGCAGGTCCGCCAACTATATCGTGTGAAGAATACAAGACTACGACATTACAGAAACAGAGTGTGGGACTGCATTGAATCTTTTGATGCATTTTCCATCGAAGCTATTCAAAGGGAACAAAATCAAAAGGCTGATTCTCTCAAGTGTCAATTTCCCTAGTGACACCTCATCCTTCTTTTGGTAAAGAAAAAGTGACCATTGAAATGGTATTCATGCCTAGTGTACTAGATAATGCAAATCATTGGCAAGTTTTCAATGATGATAACAAAATTCTATCCTTTTTAGAGCAAAGGGATAATTTCAATAATCTCTTCTTCAAAGGAGGTGAAAATCCACACCGAGAAGCAGTCCCCAAAGAAGAGAAAGAAGGAATTGAAGGGATTGATGATGAGGGAATAATCAAATTGAAAGGGAACAAAATTCCCAAAGGCCTAGTCTCTTTAGAAGATATCTTTGACAAACATGTCAGATTAATTCAAGAGAAAGAAAAGCAATCTTCTCGGTGCCCAAGTGATTTTGATAAAGAAAAAAATTGGTACCCCTGAGGAGCCAATGATGGTCAATATTGGAAAATGTTGTTCTCTCAAGAAAAAAAGAATGTTTGTTGCATTACTCAAGAAATAGTCGATGTCTTGGCCTACTCTTATGATGAACTCAAATCCTTCTAGCCAAAGTAAATGCATCACTCAATTCCTTTGAAGCAGGGGTGTTAAGCCATTCAGAAGAAACAAAGGCCGTACAACCCAAAGATTGCTGGATACCATCAAGGAGGAGGTAATTAAGATGCTTAATGCAAGGATCATCTTTCCCATCCACCATTCAATGTGGGTGGCTAACATTGTGCCAAAGGCGGAAGAAGAATGGTGAAATAAGGATATGTGTAGATTTTCGCAACTCGAACCAGTGGCATCACTAAAGGACAATTATCCTCTTCCTATCATGGATCATATCCCAAAGAAATCACCGGATCTGAAATGCTTTCATTACTTGATGAATTCTCGTGATATAATCAAATCAAAGTGGCAGAGGAGGACCGCACCAAGATAGCCTTTACAAAACCTTGGGGCACTTTTGCCTACAAACAGTAATGCCTTTTGGCCTAATCAATACAGAGCTACATTCCAAAGGGCGGTGGATTTGGCATTCAAATATTTGAAGCATTGCATTGTCATATATCTTGATGATCTCATAGTATCTTCAAAGAAGAGGGGACATCATATCTATCACTGGAACAGTACTTGCAAGGTGTAGGAAACATGACATATCACTAAATCGAAAAACATGCATTTTTGGAGTCATAGAAGGCAAGTTATTGGGGCACATCGTGAACAAACATGGATCACATATTGATCCTGAGAGGATTAGATCCTTTCAAGCATTAGCCCTGCCCACAAGCAAGAAAGGAGTTCGTTCATTCTTTGGAAAGGTGAACTTTCTTTGTCATTTTTTCCCTGAGTTTGTTGAGTTGACGAAGCACATCACTTCCATGATGAAAACACAAGCAAACTGCAAATGGAACAATGAAGGGAAGACAACATTTGCAGAAATCAAGAAATCCATTGCCAAGGCTCGACTCTTGTATTCTAGATTTTAACAAAGAATTCATCCATGTATTGTTATGCATCAGAACATACACTCTCTACCGTTCTCATTCGAAAAATGATGAAGGCGTGGACGCACCTATAGCTTTCATGAGTTGTCCTTTGAAAAATCATGAGCTAAAATACAACCAATTGAGAAGCATGCCTATGCAAAGTGGTCAACGTTGTAAAAACTTTAGGTTTTACATCCTCAATTCCCATACGGTGGTGATGGTCCCGTGCAATCAAGTCCATCTTGACACACTAGGATCCCGAAGCTAAAAGAGGAAATTGGATTGCAAAGACTCAAGAATATGAATTGGAGATTTAACCCTCTAATATGGTAAGGGGAAATGGCTTATGCAAGTTGATTGCTTGAAGATGAAACACTCAAAGTTCAACATGGCGAAGAAAATTGTGGTTACTCAACTTGTTCGGAAGATAACACAAAGTTCTCTTTGTCACCACTACCGATGACCGGTATGCTTATATTTCCTATTACCTGACTTATGGAGAATTCCCTCCCTATCTTGATTACAAGCAAAGGAGAACACTCAAGTCAAGGCAAACTAAATTTGTAATCTGGAATCATGCACTTTACAAAAAGAGGCTTGGATGGTTGTTTCCTCAAAGCGTAGATAAAGAGAAACAAGAAAAGTTTCTTAAAGCATACCATGACCAAGCATGTGGTGGACATTTTTCAGCAATGGTCATTACACACAAGATCCTCGAGGAAGGCATTATTGGCCCACCATCTTTATGGACACTCGAGATTGGGTTTCTAAATGCAAAGCATGCAATTAGTTCGTTGGAAGACCACAAATCGCTGCATTGCCACTCGTGCTGTGGTTATTGAAGAACCATTTCAACAAAGTGGGGCTAGAATTCATTGGTGTTCCAACCTCACTCAAGCACATGGCACACCTATGTACTCATAAGAATGACTACTTCACCAAATGCGTGGAAGCCATTCCTGGCCAAACAAGCCAACATTAAAATAGTATGTAACCTCATCAAGGAGAATATCATAGTCCATTTTGGAGTGCCACAAAAGATTGTAGCAGATAATGCTACCTATTTCTCTTCAAGAGAGCTAATCGAGTTTTGCTATGGCTACAAAATCTCCCTATCTCATTCTTCTGACTACTATCCACAAGGAAATGGACAGTCGAGTCAATAAACAAGAACATTGTGACCATTGTCCATAAGCTTGTAAACGAGAATCAAAGGAATTGGCACAAAAGGTTGTACGACGCATTGTGGGCAGATAGGATCACTCCCAAGAAGGTAATAGGTATGTCACCATTTCAACTGTTGTATGGAGTCGAAGTAGAAATTCCTCTCACAATCAAGATGCCATCTCTCAAGTTTCTACATGAAATAAAAGATGGTCAGTACATGGATTCCATCGACAAGAGGATCCTCTTTCTTGAGAAGCTGGAAGAAAATAGACTCCAAGTGGTGGATTGCATTAAGGAGCACCAATTGAAAGTAAAGAATATTTTTGATAAGAAGGCCAAGGTAAGAGAATTCAAAGTTGGAGACTTCATCCTGCTATGGGACAAGAGAAGAGAACCAAAAAGCAGCCATGGAAAGTTTGAATCATTATGGCTTGGTCTATTCCAGATTCGTGAAGCTTACGGCGAGAACGCTTTTCTTCTCTTATATTTGGATGGAACGCCGCTGGAATTTCCTCGGAGTGGGCAATATTTGAAATTGTATCATCAATGAAAGTGGGTTGTTCCCCACCTTGTACCATAGGTGTGTTTCCCTTTCCATTGTGTGGTTTTGTTTCCCCTTTTGTTGCGTGTCGTGTGTTCCCTTCCCATTGTGTTCTTGTGTGTTGCCTTCTTCTGATCTTTCTTTCTTGAAGTTGTATATGAATCTGCAAGGCCCAATGGATAAGGCACTGGTCAACGAATTACAGGATCTAGAGATTGAGATTCTGGATTCCCATGTCATGTCTTCACTATGCTCAGTCCATGTAATGTCCCCAAGCTAGAGCTAGCTATTGTCGCCCTCAAAACCCCCCATCCTTTTTAATTCAAGTTCGAAAATTTTGAGCTCATGCCCTCCAAAAGTGTTCAAGTAAAGATGGAAGTACGAAAAGATAGCGAAATTCATGCTTTGAAGTTGTTTAAACTCTCCAGTCTGCACGTTTTGATAAATTTTCCATTTTCCTGTCTGGACGCGTGAAAATTTTATTGTTGTCCTCATTTAAATGAAAATTTTAATCTTTCTATAGTCATGGATCATCCAACCTTGTATTGTTTTCAATCCCTTGGTTCGTGAAAGAAATTTGAAAATCGGGCATGAAATGGTGGAGTTTTCTTCTTCTCTACATTTTTCCACAGTCGTGAATGACAGGCATTTTCTTCCCCATCAAATTTGGGCCCCATTATCCACGGGTATGTGGAATATCTAATTGGAGGCGGGCCGATGGAGCAATTTGTGTTTTTGAGCCTTTACGTAAAAGGGCTAAAATTCATAAAGTGACCTACAACCTCGATCATGCTTTATGAGGGAAAAAGTCAAATGTTGAGCTTTTATTGGAAAGTCAAAGTGGGGAAGTGGGTCGAGCGGAGCAATTTGTTTTTTGAGCCTTTATGTAAAAAGGAGCTAAAGTTAAAAAGTGACTGCATGAATTTCATTGCCAAGCACAAGGGGAAAAGTCAAATCTTGAGCCCGTGTTGGAAAGTCAAAGCGAGGAAGCGGGTCGGCGAAGAACTTTGAGGTTTTGAGCCTTTTTTGGTAAAAAGGGATAAAAGTCATAAAGTGACCCGCAACCTCGATCATGCTATGGAAAAAGTCAAATATTAAGCCCGCATCGAAGGTCAAAGCGGTGAGGCAGGCTGATGGAGTAATTTGTGTTTTTGAGCCCGCATTGAAAAAAGGTAAAATTATAAAAGTGACCCGCGACTCTGTCTCTACTCAAGTGAAGCCATGTGTCAATATTATATCAAAAGTGGAAGGGCGGACCAAAAATGTAAAAAACGCCATTTCTCCAAAAGTCACAAAATGCAAAAGGCATCCTCCACACTTGCTCCAGTAAATTTCTCCCACGTGGATGACTCTAGTTTAAAGTTTCAAAGGAAAGATGAACAATTAAAATTCAAAGTTACAAAACAAGTGTAACAACTACATTATGAAAAGTCTAGTTTTTTCCGCCATTGGTGTTTCTTTGTGAATTAAGAATTGGAACGAACGCAAATGACTGAAAAGATTGTAAACCGTTTCTTGCTAACAAAGAAGAAGTCAGAATTTCTTTCAGAAGATACTTAATGGCTTCTTCACGCCATTGTATAGGGTGGGCAATTGATCTTGTAAACTCACGAGTGCATTGTACTTAGAGAAAGAAAAGGAGATAGCCATTTTCTTCTACTTTCCTCCATTCTCAAATTTCTTCCATTCCCACATTATGTACAACTTCTGTTTAAGCATCAATACAAGAAGAAGTATTTTGTATCCTTTTTGATGAGGAGATTTTAGAAACTTTGAGTTCACAATCTTATCTCATCTTGTTTCCATTTGCAGGGTTGTTTCTTCTCATAAATGCATGTGTTAAAGTTTCTAACTAATGTGTGTAGGAATATGATTTTCTACTTGCAACATTAGTTCTCCTACCTCTTTTCTCACTCTATTTCCCACCTTCATAGAAAATTTCCCCCTTACATATAACTACAAGCATTTTCCGTAGGTTCAATGGAGTGCCCTTGTTGGATCCCCAGCCAAAAGGCCACCACAAAAATCCACACTTTCTCGCGCATGCATACATGGAAGCCGCACCTACCGGTTAAGTAGAGGGACTTATATTTCCGAGCATTGGCAATGAATTCACAAATTTGTTCAACTGAAAATTCCCTTGCCAACATGCGCTAAGTCCCTCTCTTGCGTTAGTGCGCTATTTCTCCATCCTTAGTTTTAATCTCCTCCTGAGCACCCTAATTGTGGCAGCCTTGTCCATATTTCTCCTTGCCACCTCTGTTGAGACTTTGACCAATGCATTACTCACCTGTTCATCCGACATGACAGTAGGATTTACTGTCATGTGTCTGGCTTGAGGTGTCTTCTTCAACCTCCTTGATACGCATGACTCCTCACATACATCAAAATTTGGCTCATCCATGTGTGTGTGTGCATGGACCATGAAAACTGCTTCCTCGTGTGCACTATGGCCATATCTTCATCCATGAGCTCCCAACCATATAAGTCTTTTTGTGTTAGCATGCTCTAGAAATGGGCACAAACAATTTTACCTACATCCTCTGCATAACCCATGGCTGGTGGAATGTGTTTTGCACACGTTCTTCTAGACCGTTGTTGCTTAGGAACTTTAGCTTCCAAATTTGGGACTTGTGTCTCCATGTCTTGAGCAGTCTCTGCAGCTATCTCCTCTATTCCCTTTTCCTCCTCTCCTCTTTCCTTCGATTCCTCATCCTTTTGTTCTTCTATGTTCTCTAGAAGTGTAGGAGAATTAGGTGCACTTTCCTCTGACTCTTCTGCCTCCTCATTCAACTTTAATTTCCTCCTTTGCATGGTTGTCTCCTTCTGTGGAGAGAGTCTGGGTGATCTGCGCACTGTTTTTGGAGTAGCACCTTGGGTCCTTGTTCTCCTAAACACCCTCTTAAATCTATGCTCTCTTTAGACTGCATTCAAGTCCTCATCATCCCCCTCTTGTGGCTAAGGTGGTGTAGTGGCGCGCTCAGCTTCATCCTTATTCGTAGGATGTCTTCTACCTCTATGCTCCAAACCACCACTATCTTCACGCTCATCCTCCTCATCCTCCACTTCAATTGGCTCTATGGGCTTAGGCATTGGGATGTTCTCCATCGTGTGCTTACCCTTTGGTGGTGCTGGAAGTGCTAACTCATCTTCCACATACTTGTTATTCTCCATCTTGGGTTTTAGTTGAAGATACACCAATGCTGCTCCAATATCTCCCATAACCAAACTTATTGGTTTAATGCTCAATACATCTGAAATGAGTCTTTCAACATATGCACCCACCTTAGATACACATATTTCTTCCTTAGTGTGTGGTAGTTCGTAGTCTACCTTATCCATGTGTTGAATGTCGGTTGCCATGCGCATCCGCGAACACACCTGTGTACTGATGCTGGAAGTACCTTGTTGTGAAGGAATATGGAAATTTACACCAAGGAATCCATGCTCCATCCTTCATGGCGAACCACACTATACAGAAATGCTGGTATACATCGAATTGGACCGCCTTTCCAACTACCGAAGGCAAGTCTTTGGGATGCACCATTCTTCCTCAAAAGCCGCGTGGAGCCTATCATACCACTTCTCAACCATTTTCTTAACCTGCTTTGTCATGGATCCCTCACATAAGTAATTCTTGAAGCGTTCTGCAGGTGATTTGTGTTCCATTGGATACTCCCATACCTTCTCCTTCGGTCCATCAGGTACTCTCGATCTCCATGAACACCAGTGATAACAGAACAACTCCAAAGCTGATCTTTCCTCCTACACGTGCTTCCTCAACAATTGTTTCTGCAATATAACATGAAATGTTATAGACTACTCCTTCAGACATCTTTTTGGCAATGTGCAGCCACATGGTGTTCACTTGTGACCACCTTTCCTGGTCATTTAGCTTTGTAACAAGATGTGTGGCCGCTTGCACAACTAGATACTTCTTCAGTTTTCGATGTCCATACCGCGTGGACCCTTTGTGTACCCCAACTCCTTTCTGGTCTCCAATATTGTGGTCTTGTCTATCAGATCATCTCACAAATCATCTCCTGTGCCTTTCAACCCCATTACCATGGAGATGAGCGCGGCTGAAATTATGACTCTGCGACCTGCAAAGTAGAAAAAATCCTCGTGCACTCTGCTCATGAGCCATTGGTACAAGGGCTCATATTTCCCAAGTAAGGGAGCTCATATAGCTGGTAAAATCCTATCTTCTACAAGAGCTTCTCACAACATCGTCATACACTGACATGTCTTCCACCATGCATTTATTTGTCTTTGTGTTCGCAACGCATCAAGCTCCTTCTTATTCTCTGTGGTACGGTGATTGTACTCACTCACCTTACTTTTCCTTATGTGAGAATCCCACTCCTGGCCGATGATAACCCCTTCTGGATATTGCATCTCAGAAAATTTACTTTCAGGAGCCATCTCTTCTTCTTCTTCTACCACCTTCTTCTTTCCCTTCACTCCTACTATAACTACTTTCTTGGGTGCCATTTCTACCTTGCAATCCTTTGTAGATCCTTGCCTCTTGAATTCTAAAATGTGTGAAGCAAACCCTAGCTCGATTCAGCATGCCCTAGGTGAAATCACGTGCCCTAGCTCCTCTCTGTCACCTTGCTTCACTCAAACCCTTCACCATCGGGGACACAAGCTCTTTCTGCACACATATCTCTTTCGTCATGATTGGTTACACACCTCTCGCACCTTAATACGATCACTCGGCTCTTTGCACTTGGCTCCTTTTCAAATACTCTTAATCATGAATGGTAAAAATGAACTTGCATCCCATCCTTATATAGATTTTCAAATTTTTGATGCATTCATTTCTCCTTCACCTACCAAATATCCTCTCATTAATTGACCAATTCCATCCTTTCCACATTACATCCTCACGCCTCAACTATAACCTTCTAGCATGCCTTCCTACCCTCTGGTCATAGACTTCTCTTCAGTGTGCATCCTTGCACTCGAGTACCTCATCACTACACCTTCTACTGGTAGTTGTTATGGCCTCTGCTTACCTCGCGTTATATTGTTTCTTCATTTATCTTCATCTTTGGTCACTTTTTAGAAGCAATCCTTTGACTTGAAGAACACCCATAGCAGCTTATTCTTTTCACCTTTCAATTCCCACAATCTTGTACCTAGATATCAACAACCACCCCACACTAAAAGGATGTGTAGTCCTCTGCACATAAACATGCTTCATGTAGTAATTAGCTTCATGCGTGCAAGTGCACTTATTTCACAACACCAACTAAATTGAAAAAGCATAGTGAAAAAGAAGGAAACACATTAAGGAAATACAAAATTGAAAACCTAATCTAAATGGCAATACTGCCTTATTACAAACACCAAGAAGACTTATTTATAGTAGGGCTTTAGCCTACTCCCATTGAAGTAACCGGGTAGCCGTGTTCCATCAAGTGCTTCTAACTAGCAAGTGCCTATTTCAAGGATGTAAGTGATAACATACGGCCCCAACCAATGTACCTTAAGTTTTCCTGGATGGCACAAGAACTTAGAGTCATAAAGAAGTACCATTTGTCCAATCTCAAATTTCTTATCCCTTATGTTTCTATCATGCCATGCTTTCTACCTGGCCTTTTCTTGCTTCTGACTCCAACGTGTTATGGCTCGTCGCTCATCCAGCTGAATTATCTTCTCAATCCGTTCTTCTAAAGCTTGTTCATCAGCTAGACCTCCAATGCACACAATACACAAAGAAGGTAACATAAACTCCATAGGAAGAATGGCTTATATGCAAACACTAACTAAAATGGTGTGGCTTTGTTCAACCTTTTATATGTTGTTCGATATGCCCAAAGTACTGTAGATACTTTATCATCCCAATCCTTTCTTCCAACATCACAAATTTTTGTTAATGTCTGGCCCAAAATTTTGTTGAAAACCTCAATGAGTCCCATTTTCCTAAGGATGATAGGGTGTAGTCTTATGGTGTGCAATCATGAACTCATCTAATAAAATTCTGATTGTCTCATTAAGAAAATGTGTGCCCCTATCACTTGGTCAAACTCAAAGGACATCCATACCTTGTAATAATATGTTCCCATAGAAACCGAGTTGTTGTAGCCCTTTGTATAGTCCTTGGTAGGTGCTACTTCTACCCACCTTGTCAGATAGTCTATGCAAGTTATAATATAGCGTGATCCATTCTACATGCAACTGGGAAATAGGACCCACAAAATCTATAGCCCATTTCTCAAATGGTTCTGTGCTTGGTAATAGGTCTAAGAGGCATTTCATCTCATTGACTAGTCTTCCAAGACGTTGACAATGATCACATGCCTTATAAAATTCCTTACAATCTTTATAGAGGGTCTCCCACCATAATCCAATGCAAGAAGAATTTTTGAGTGATTGTGGCATCACCTGCATAGTGGCCTCCTGCAATTCCACCATGAGCTTCTTCCATAATGCCCATGCGCTCATGTTCCAATACACAACGGTGTAATATTTCATCCTCGGCCCATTTTGTACAAGTCACCACTAATTAACATATAAGGTGCAACAGCATATATAGCAAGTTGTTTCTTCTCCAAGGATTTCATTCCTTCTAGTGCCATCCTATGTGTAAAAAAGATAGCAATGTCCTCTAGTTCTAATGGCATGCGTTGTAACCTATATAATTGTGCATCTGGCATGGTATCCTCAATTGCCTGTGCTTCTTCTCCTGACTGTATTCTTGATAGATGGTCTGGTCCAAAATTACTTTTTCCTGGTTTTACCACAACTGTGAAATCAAACTCTTGAAATAGGAGCACCCATCGACATATGCGCCCTTGTAAAACAGCTTATTTACCAAATAATTCAATGCCATGTGATCTATATAAAAGATGAATGGTGTAGCTAGTAGGTACTAATAAAATTTATGCAATGCATAGATCATGGACAAAGCTTCGTGCTCTGTAGTTGTGTAATTTGTTCTACAGAGTCAACTTTCTACTAGCAAAACAGATAGGATGATCTACAATACCTTCTCTAGGTTGAGCCAACACCACGCCAATGGCCATGCCAGAGGCATCAACATGTACATGGAATGGTTTGTCCCATGAAGGAAAACACAGAATGGGCACGGTAGTAAGTTTCTCCTTCAATGTCTCGAATGCATGCGCTGTTTTGTTCACCCCAGTAGAACATACCTTTCCCTTTTAGTAACTCTTCTAAAGGTGCAACAACTTTAGCATAGCCTTTGATAAATTTTTGTAATATCTTGTATGTCCCAAAAATCCACACCTCACTTTGACTGGTAGGCTCCCCTAGGCCTATAATGACTGCAACCTTCACTTTGGGTCAACCAACAAACCCTCCTTGCAGATTATGTGTCCTAAAAGTATCCCAAATGGTGTAGCAAATATGCACTTCTTGATGTTCAAAGATATACTCAACTATCTACACCATTCAAACATTAAGCATAGATTGTCACAGTGGTCCTTAACTAATCCATACACCATCCAATCGTCTAAATATACCTGTAAGAAGTTGTGAATAAATTCTTTGAATGCTTGGATGACTATGCGTGAAAATATAACAGGCACATTTTTCAGACCAAAAGGCATCATAGTATAGGTGAAGCTACCCCATTCAATAGTAAATGTAGTCTTTTCTTGATCCTCTGAGCAATTCTAACTTGATGATACCCAGAGAACCCATCTGTAAAAATAATATATTTCATGCCTTACCTGCAACTCCTAGTATTTCCTCAGTAAATGGTGTAGGGAATGGATCTGTTACACATGCAACATTCAGCTCCCTATAGTCCACACATATTCTAATTCATCCATCCTTCTTGATATTGATCACCATTGGACTAACCCATTTTGACTCATCAAGGGGCTTGATAATTCCAGATTTCAACATGTTATCAATCTCTTCTTTGACCTTTTCACAAATTGGGGTTCATTCTATAAGGCCTTTTCCTAACTTGGGTGCACCCCCTCTTTAAGATTTATCTTCATCTCCCCTAATGACTCATGCACGCCTTTAAGTTCATGGTACCCCCTAGGAAATAGGTCTGGTAGTCCCTTAATAACTCAATGATTTTTGCCACTTGAGTCGACCAATAATCTCCAATTATAGCTTCCTTAGGCTCAATATCTATTCCAATATTCACTCACTTTGTCTTCATAGGTTCATGATAGGTGCGTGTGGTCTTATCCATACTGTCCAATACCTCACACCTTCTGTTGAATGGTTTACATCTAGATTATCTACTTCTTCATCATCTACTAAGTAGACCATTTTTCCTTTCTCTTTCTCAAGGCAAGCACATTGAAGTAATATTGCATCGGCCTCTGGTTCTTTATCAAGACACGCTCCTGAGTCCTCTTTATCTAATAATTCTGGAGGAGTTCTTCACCTTAGCTTGCACTATCCCCCATAGTTAAGCGCTTGATAAATTTCAATGCTTCTTCTACCGAGAGGTTTTGTAGAGAAGAAGTCAAATGTCTGTGCCATTCTTGCAACTAAATTCTACCAATTTCCAGTTTCTCTATGGAGTTCTGCATATACATACCAAACACGCGCACAACCTTGTAAAGTGGAATAAAACTAGTGCACCCATAGTGAAGGTGGTAAAGCTTCCTACCCTTCTATCCAGAGTCTCTCACACTTCTGAACATGGTGCTTTGAATAGGTTGATCACCATGATAATTGTAGATTTGTGTAGGTGCATTTCTCCTAAAGAACCTAGTAGTAAGAGCAACCCCAATTTCATTCCATTTGACTAGATTATCCCTGTGGACCACCCACCAATGTTGTTGTCCCATGTAGTGTATATGCTAGCATATTTCTCCTCTCTAGTGGGTCTATCCATTTTTCTTCCATGGCACCATGAATACCATGGGATCCCCTTCTCTATGTAACAAGGTACCGAGTTATTACCTATCCTCCTTACATAACATGGTTTAGTGCCTCGAGGGAATATGCTCTTTACTTTGCACTACTACCAACTCATAAGTGTTGTGAGCCCAATTATCACAAGAAACACTTGTAGTATCACTAATAGACTATGCATCCTCCCACTGAATTAGTCCTTCTTTGGTTGGTTCAATCATCTCTTGGATCTCGGATGGCATGTACATAAATCCTATTTAGATCTTCTTCACTTAAGGGCTCAACATAGGGCATGGAATTTCCATCTATTAAAGGGATAATGACCCTTTCCTCTTTATTTTCAAAATTGATATAGCCCTTGTTGAACCGAAGATCAACATTATTTGCATAACACCAAGGACACCCTAATAGAGCTGGAAGCTATCTAATTCTGCCAACTAAAACTTCAAAGTCTCCAGTGAACTTTTCTCCTTGTATGGTAATGGATGCATCTTTTAAAACTCCTATGGGAGTGGCCTTAGTCCGATTAGCCATGAATAATACATTAGAGGATGGCTGTAATGGGGGTCTCCCCATTTGTACCCATGCATCCAAGGTAAGAACATTGACTTCCACGCCTGTATCAATCAATATATTACTCAATAGCCACCCATCCACAACAACATTCAGAGTAATTTCCTTGTCATAATCTAGGCTATGAGGAGGGAGATTTGCATGTAGGATCTACGTTCGGTCTCAATACTTGCGTGTGGAGTGTTCCCTTTCAACCAACTTCCTAATAGTGGAATTATGTTCTCCTGGTGCAACATTTTGCACACTTCTCTCAAGTCATCTATATCAGTTTGGACTGTCTCTAATGCTTTCTTCTGCTCCTTTAAATATTGTATCTCACCTTGAAGATTCCTTAGCACTTCCATGGTATCTTGATAAACCTCCTTTTGATAGGCAGGATCTGGGTACCATGCATGAAGAACCTCATCCTTAGTGATGGTAGGTTTTGTTGTAATGCCTCCCTGCACATGTTTGCCTCAGTGTGAGTCGTGATCTTCACTTGTAGTGCCTCGGATTCTACTCCCATCTTGGGCATCCATTGATTTTCCATAGCAATGCGTTGTATCCTAACCATCCATGCACCTTTGTTTTCTTGTTTATGTTTCTTACTCAGGTGCTCATATAAGTCTGGGCACTCTTCATAGCTATGGTTCTTCCCAGAAAAAACATGCAATATTCTAGGACACTCATGCCTATAGTGGTCAGGAGATCCACATGTATAACATGTTCCATGAGGAAACTCACTTCTTCCACCACCACGGCCTCATCCTCCGAATCCACCATGGTATCCTCGACCTCTACCACATGAATGCCTTAAAAACACCCTCATTTTGATCATAGCACCCCTGATTGTGCTCCCGGTCTGATGCTCATTCTTACCCTTAGAGTTATCTAAAACTCTTGTCTGTCGTACACCAATATCAATAACATCATGGATTTGTCTAATCAGTAGAGTCCTCCATGTCATGTGTTGTGGACCTAGATTTTACAGTAGCTTGAAATGTTCTTCCTTATCACGTGTTGCAATAATGGGCAACAAATAACATCATGGTTTAAGTGGCATATCTCACAATCCATCAACAATGAGCATACTTGTTCTATGAGGACAACTATCCTTTGTGTGACCCTCTACTTCACAATCATACACCAAATTCTAAGCGTGTTTCATGGGCTGAATTCACTAATAATTTCTCTAGTTGTTTTTCCATAGCTGTAATCTATGCCTCTAAGAATGGGCTAACGCTAGTGTCAATACTCCCAACTACCTCAGCACATAGGGTTGCTTCCAATGCCTCATGTGGATCAAGTATATGTCTTATGTGACAACGCCCTCCTAAATGGTGTAATCAATCCCCCAACAAACCATTGTGCATGTTGGCTTGCATGTATGTCATAAGAAAGCTTTGATAACAATGTTTTAAACCATGCATCATACTCTCTAACACTTTCAGTAGTGCCTTGCTTAATATCCTTGAGGGCACTTATACTCTTCTGCTCAAACTCAGGGATATGAAACTCTTTTAAGAATGCATCCTTAAATGCTGCATAATCCATGCAAGTTTGATCAGGGTCAAACTTCTGTACTAGCTATGTGTGTGCCCTTGTAACGTAGTAGAAAATTGGCTTTCCCTACGCTCAAAAGTTGTGATTCCTTTTGCACACCACAATATTTCACACATATGCACATGTTCAACAACATCTTCTATGCCCCTATACTCTTGGAAGACGTAGAGACATTTCCATATAAATATTCTGGGGTTGGGGTGGACCTTTCCCACCTGATCCAGAACCTCCAGTGTTTCCCCTACCTCCAGAACCTCCAGATCCACCTGAACCAGAACTTCCCATGCCTCCTGATCCAAACCTGTAGCTGGAATAGGTCCTGTAGATGTATACTCCTTGTGCTCCAATATAGTAGTACTATACTGAACCCCTACGGTTTGTGAAGTAGTTCCACTCCCAAAAGTGAATCCAACATTTGGCATGCTCATATTCTATGTGGATGATGCGCCTAAAAACACACCTCCAAATAGAATGAAGTCATTTGTCCTACCATTGATGTACTTTCTCTCTTACTTCCCAAACTTGCTTTTGATTACTTGTCATACTAGATACTGGAAAACCAAGTGCAAGGCTAGGTTACTAGGTGGATTCAGATGCACACCATGGCCCAGGTCATCTCTATTGGTGTGCTTCCTTGTGAGGCCGAGGAGGGTTCCCTATCATGCTTTCCCAGATGGGGGAGTTCCTGATGCTCTGGCTCCACATCTTCTACGTGAGCTCTAAATCCCTCATGATCCATCTCTCTCCTCAACTCCATCCATGCTTTGTAACATCACACTACTTCTCTATCTCCCTCTCGCATGCCTCATTATACTTAAGCCACCTTTCTTCTCTTTTCCTTTCCACTGCTAAGTCCACCATCCTTCACCAATCCTGTCCCCACCCCCATGCATGGTGGGGTTTAGTTATCCATTGGTTTACTCTCTAGGTTCAAAGTTACCATCAAGATCTTGATCGCCAGCTGGAATGCCTTGTAATAAGCTCCCCGTGGATGTCGTAAGAACTGGAATTTAGCTACCTCTAGACACGAATAAGTGGAAATTGAGTATTCCAAGATATAATTGTTCAAGACACCACAAAACCACATTTCCACGGCTCGAGTCCAAATCATATCAGCATCATAAAGGGCCTAGAATTCTTCCTGTGTCTAGACAAGTGCGCGATACCTCCAATTCCATTTAGATGCATAAGCAACCAGCCATTTGTATAGTTCTACTGGAAAGATAGTGAAAAAGCTCTCATATAAGCTTGTCATACATATGATTTTTTCTACTCAAGTGCGTGCATTGAACTCAGATCCAGTGTTGAACCACCATGCGTATTCTTCTTCCAGATCACGTATCCATTCTTCAATACTTTCTAAGGTCAACCAATATGTCTTCATTGCGAACCATCCTGAAAAACAACTAAAAAGAGGTCTTGAAAAATGGAACCAATGATGCAGCCTAGAATTTAGTGACACAAACCCAATGAAACCCTATGCACGTTGGCACATCACTCAGCCTAGACTGAGTGCTCACAAAGGTGTAATGGTACCAGTCCCTCTTTAGGGTTGTTGTAGTAGGATGTTAGCATGATGAAGACTTAACATATATAGTTCTATTACTAGCACATCATTCTACAGAGCATACCAGATCTATATCCAAGGAAAACAAAACTAAGTACTAACCATGATGAGATCAAAAACATACTAGATTTAGATACTCATAGAACTAATACTTAGATTCAGTCAATATCCTCCATTATATTCAATGCATTAAGTTATAGAAGCTTCATTACAATATCAAAAGTATGTGCATAGCAGCATAACACTGTATGTCTCGATCTCATCACCTCTCTGTCATGATCTCCTCTATATCTATATCTATTACATAGTCTACTACATATATAAGGGTGGGGACTTTCCCTTCACTACTTATCCTTTCCAATAATAGGTCACATGCTATTCTTAACCACACACCTTTACAAAACTAGCCACACATGCAAGTGTGCTAACAATAGATTACTACTAGCTAATTGACGTGTAGAATCTATTTCGTCATGTGTCCATGCAAAGTGCTTCGTATCCAATCCTCCAAAAATAGCCAATGCATGGTGCACATGTCTCTACCTCGTTTGTGTGCTCTGCACACCATCTCTAAAAATAGACCTTTATGAGTGAAAACGACTAAGTCCCGAAAAACTGAACTTCTATTCCACACGTATGTTCTCCCTATCCATTCGCACCTTTGCATATGACTTACTTTCTTGCGTGGACCTCTTGTGTACTTTCTTTGTCAAGTGTCATCTTGCGGACTATGTTTTGTACTATAAGAACAACCTTGCTAAAATGACCAATGTCCTCATTGATTTAGAATTACAAGATCTATTTGTTCAATGTATTTTGCCTCCACTCTAAGAGAGTGTCATTCCGAGATCCCTCCTTCCTTTGACCAATCATGCCATACAATCAAATTACGTGAAACCAAACTACCATCTATGGGAAAACTAAAGTATTATGATACTCTTTCCTCCTCATCATCCAACAATTTTCAAGATAAATCCATATTCAAACCATATCCTAAGCCTACAAACGCTTAAGCTAATGTCAATGTTGTTTCGATACCTTCCAAGCTCCAATTGCAACCCACAAGATGCATCTTTACTAAGCTACCCTACGTACCTTGGTTCCTACTATCTCAAATCACAGAAAGAAATCCGATTACTCTTCCCCCACCACTCAATCTAGATCTTTCTTGCCCACATGGCCATAACAACTCGATGAAAATGCACACTGTGATTACCACCAATGCAATGACCACTCTACTAATTGTTGTTTTATGCTCAGACATATCATTCAAGATCTTATCAATAACAATTCCATTGAGCTCCCGAGCCCTCTCATTCTAAACTAGTCAATGATAATCAAAAGCTTAAAATATTCAAACCCATTACCAAAACATGACAAGCCAACTACTAATTCATCTGCTAATCATGCATATCATAATGTTCCTCCTCCCTCACCAAGGCCACTTGATTTTCTCATTACTATTGCTGACATGCCACCACGCACCCCATTACCTCGGCCCACTCTTGCCTCTATTTTAGCACCAGCCATGGCATCTAGGCCTCTTGCACCTCTAAAGTCTCAATCTATCTCTGCGCACCTAAGTATCCCATTCGTACATGGTCTACATCATGACCCCAACATCTTCACCAGGTCTACAAGCCCACTACATCGGCCTAATTCCCCTACCTGGGAAGCCCCTTCCTATAGGTGTTCTCGACCTCCTTTACCACACAAGTCTCCCTCACATACACATAAATACTCACCTACACCATTGGTTCTAGACCATGGTCACATGCCCTCTCTTTCTTGGATACTAGATAAGGGGCCCTCACTCTTCACTATTGTCGATATCCTTCTATCCTCGCACACTTGGGGGAATGGCAATTATCCCCCATCGATATTGGTTGTCTCTATTTATTACACTTCACACTCGGTGCTTCATGACTACCCTTTAAGCACTATCACATCTTCGGTACACACACTATACCGTCATTACCCAATGACACACACTCTTGTTCTATGCTTCATAGTTGAATGGTGAGGGAAAAATTCAGAAATGAACCTCACTTGGCACATCTTGTATACTCCCTCTCTCTATCTCTCATGCTATGTGATTCATGTTTATCTTTTTGAGCATTGTCATACATACTTTACACTCGTTACCCGATGACACACTCTTATTCTATGGTTCATACTTTACTGTTGAGGGTATAATTCATAAATGAACCTCATTTGTCACATCTTGGCTACTCCCTCTCTATCTCTCACGCTCCATGCTTCATGTCTATCTTTCTCGAGCATTGTCACATATACTTTACACTCATTACCCGATGACACACTCTTGTTCTACGGTTCATACTTGATCATTAAGGGAACATTGTTAAATGAACCTCATCTCACACACATAAGTTGGGGCAATGTGACCCCTCTCATCTACACATTTTACATATCAAAACACACCATCGCACACACACGACATCTACACATCTTGGTTGTATTTCCTCTTGTTAGCTTTTACTATTTACATGTTAACTTTGTTTCCCATGCTAGTTGGATACTTAGTATGTTATCATCTTTTTCTATACACATATGTGCGTTAGCATGGTATCTTGAGGTTAATGCATGAATTTTGCATATTCTTACATGATGCATGATGCTCAACACCTTTGCTCTTACCGATCTAATGAGGCTCTAGGGGCATAACCATAATTTCATTAAATTTGGACATTTTACAATCTAGATTAAATACCGAAATTAGCTATATTGGTTTTCTTATACCAAATATTGGAATTTGATTTGGCTATTATTGGAATCCAAAAAGGGGATTTTTGGAATTTGATTTGGCTATTATTGGAATCCAAAAGGGTTTTTTTGAATTATATATCATGTATGAGGGATTTCCATTTTAGGAGTTTACAATTTTATAGTAAGATTAAGAAATACTTATTGGAATAATTAATACATTTATAACATTGCAATGCATAACAAATACTTATATTGTCCATTCTCATTTAATTTTTTATTATCTTGTATTAAATGGGCATATGTCCATTCTCATACAAATAAACATTTTTATCTTGTATTGAGTGGGCATATGCCCATTCTCATATAAGAATCATAGAAGAAAAATAAACTCAATATAGAAAGAAAGAAAAATTTAGATGTGATTTATCTTAACTATGGGGTAGTGTGCATTTGAATGTTGTATATTTTACATATTTTGATCATATATATTTGTGTGAAAAATGTTTAATTATAACATGGATTTATTTGCATAGAATGAAGGTAGGAAATGTGTTATGAAATATTTACAACATAAAATGATGGTAATAAATGAATTGTTAAGAGATAGTCTATAACAAAAGACCAATTTTAATATATTGTTATGAGATAGACTACAAAAAAAAAGCCAATTAATTTATATTTATTAATCAACATAATAGTAACAAGTAAACTCAATCAAGCTCAGTAATCGTGGAAATGTGTTGTTATGAGATAATACAAGTTGTAATTTTTTTTCATAAAATGATGGTAATAAATTCAATAACCCATGTACATATTAAGTGTGAAATTTTTTCTATAATGCATTCAAATTTCCACCCCCAAAACCAATAACTTCTTTTCATGGAAAACGAGATCTTTGTATAAACCTGTCAAAGCTAGATTTGAGCATTATATACTAATCACATCATTTGGATGAAATGTGAAGAAGAACTAAAAAAATGTAATAAACACATTTTGAGCACTACATACTAATAACCATCAATAACATCATTTCAAATGGAAAATGGGAAAAAACTAGAAAAATGTAATAAACACAATTTTATATATTGATTTGTTCCATTGTTGTTTGAAATAGAGAACATCCCTTTAAGATGTCTCTTACATCATCCGCAACCCCTACCAAGAATAGTTCTGTAAACAATGATGACATAAGCCACTTATTATTTTTAAAGTCTTTGTCAGAAACCTTTGGAGACACCAAAAATTTTCTTTAGGAACTCCTTTGTTGATTACATTAACTACAACCATAGTTTCACATTTGTATGGAAATTCTGGTGTTTTCCAAATTGTTTCCAAATATTTAATAAATTTGTCTCCCTCTTTTTTGCAATGCTCCATACCACAAAAAAACAAAGGATGCATGTCCACTTTAGTTTTTCTACATTGGCATCTGTATCCAACATAGACCATGAGAATGCAATTTGATAAAACTCTTTAGATACAAAAGTTAGAAATTGGGAAATAGACATTCGTTATTAAACTTCATTATTAACTTGTATGTATTTCAAATACTATAATAATATTTCACAAAAATACTTTTACCTATTTCTTTACACATATTTGTTAGTTGTAGATTTTCTAGATTTTCTCTAGCTGCATCTCCACATAAAAATTAAAAGTAGGATATATTTATCGAATTGATTCCAACTAATATTGACAAATGAAAAGGTTTAATATTTTTACCTATTTCTTTACATATATATTTTTGGATATTCTCTAGTTGTATCTGCACATAAAATTGAAATTAATATATATTTATCAAATCGATTCAAACTAATATTGACAAGTAAAAAAGAATATTAAATTTTAAAAAATACTTGATAATTGTTCATGAGCTCCCAAATATGCATACAGGGGACACATATGAGTTGCATCTCTCGATCATGTGCTCCCAAATATGCACTGATCTCGATCATTTGAAAGAATGTTCGGGATGACAACTCTAATTTCATTCAGTTTGATAATATCCAAGGGATCTGAATGTTGCAGATCCCGATATACTGTCACATCTTCCACCTCCATACCAGTTGAATTATGAACACCATATATGGAAAAAATAACTGACATCCCTTGAAATGCATTTTATACATTTATAATTCATAATTGTTTATAATTGTTTCATATTGGATGGCCTTGTGAGCCAAGTGCTTGCACTACATACCCCTAAGGGGATCAAGCCTTATGTAGTTATCATCTCAATATATATCCATTCTCATGTAGTTTATTTTATATAACTGTTAGAAGAAGAATAGAGATAAATTTAATTCCATGTAGTTTTTTATATATAACTAATAGATGGAAAATCAAGATTTGCAAGGATTTTTTGAGCATCCATTGTATGTTGCCCATCAATAATATAGAAATGATGGGCAACATACAATGGAAGCCCAAAACAAATAACACCAATAAATTTTTTAAAAAGGAAGAAAAATTACATCCCATTGAAAAGGTACAGGGTTGCATAACATAGAGTGGACAAGGAAACTAACACTTGCTAAATCAAGTGATCTGTATTGGTATTTTGCAGGAGCTACATGGAAATGACCAATATCAATTTTGAATGAATTTTCATCAAATAAAAAAAGATGAATATTTTCATCAATTTTGAGCTTGTTTTAATAATAATTTCTCTTTTCTGATTAAAATGTCTTTTTCCAACATAGATAATTTTTGTCTTTTGAGCATGGTAAAAATTTTTAATGTAATTTTGTTGGCCCAATTCCTTATCCATATTCATGCGGTGGGCAACAGATGAACAAAATGAGCCTTATGTAGTTCTATTATTTTGTTTATAATTGTTACTATCGTTTTGGCTGGACTAACCTTGGTGGAGCCAAGTGTTGACACCGCCAAGTGCTACACTACATACCCTCAAGAGGGATCAAGCCTTATGTAGTTCTATTATTTAGTTTTAGAATGGGCGGAAATATTGAACTCAATCATTTTGGCTAGACTAAGCATTGCATCTTTTGTATTTAATTGTCTCGTTTTGGCTACTATTGTTTATTTTCTTAACACAATTTATTTATTAATTAAAGGTAATTATTTTGAAACACATTCCATTGCAAAAGTGAGGAGCAGTCCATTGTAAAACAAAGTAATCTTCATCTTCATGTCAAGCCCATTTGAAATGGGTAGATGCCCATTCTCGTATAGAAAATGTAGAAGAACAGATGAAATAAGAGTAGATGTTTAGAATGGGCATATGTCCATTCTCAAATAATAATCATAGAAGAATTGTGGGAATTTTTTTTTATCTCATATAAAACATAGAAGAACAATAGATGTTTAGAAGAGGAATATGGAAGATAAATATTACTTTGTTTTAGAATTGGGCAAATGCCCATTATAGAAGAAGAATATACTTTAAAAAAAAAAAATTGAAGATAAGTTTAAGATATAATTCTAACTCTTTTAATTGATTAATTATGAGATCAAGAACATCATATAACTTTCTTTCTTTTGTATTTTGGTTTGGGTATAAAGATAATGCCATATTTTAGATCTTTTGTATTATTGATATGTGTTTTAAGAATATCACTTCAATCTTTTGTAAGACTTGTATAGTATTATCCCGAGTCTCAACAAGATCATTCCCTTGTAAAAAATGTACTACACAGACAAAACAAGAAATCATTCAATTCAAGTGAATCGTGTCCATGTGTGTGTGTGTGTATATAATTATTTGTATTTTTATGAAATAAAGACAACCCAAAGCAGAAGGACCTAGGAAGGGTTACTTTTTTTTTTGAGTTGGGTGGCCTAGTTGCGTAGGCCTAGATGGGTGGGCAAGCTGCATAGGCCGAGATAGGCGAGACAAGCTCACCTGCCGAGATAAGAAATATTAAATGATGTATCTAATGAGAAAATTCCCGTTCTCATAATTGGAATCATAAAAGAAGAACAAAGATAAAATGTAGCTTGTTTTATAATGGACAGTTTCCCATTCTCACCTTCATAGAGTACTTGTTTACCATTAATTTGCAAATAAATTGGTGTACCACCTTTGATTAATTGAAGGTACTTGTTTTTGAAACACGTCTTCGAGCACCCATTGGAGGGAAATTGGTGAAATTAATGGCAAATAATTCTTCCATGGCATGGTAGAGAGAATGACGACAATTACTATTTTTGATGATTGTAGAGATCTTGGGAATTGCAAGGTTAACCGTGGTCGACGAAGCTATCTATTTCTTGTTCATCCTTTCTATTTTATTTTTCATCTAGTTTCCACTTTTTTGGGCTGCCTGTATTTTGTAAAAATATAGACACTTCGATACACACACAATTATTAATTATTACAAAATAAAAATGTTCATTTGTATGAGAATGGGCTTGTGCCCATTATAAACATGCACAACTTCTATAAAGGATGTCATAATGCACAACTTACCATTATAAAACAAAGTACCTTCCCATAGATCGTTTTGTCTTGCAAAGTGGAAAATTTGAGCAATATTTATGAGATATTGTTTTATCTCTCCACTAAATTTTTGTTGACCCTTTCCACTTTGGGCTCCCTCTATTTCGTAAGACCATTTTGGCTTGTGAAGAACCATATTTGAAGACAATTTGAGGCATAGATTATTCAACTCTTCTTTGTTGAATTATTATGAGATGAAGAATATCATTTGGTTTTCTTTCCCTTATATTTTGTTCTCGGTTTAAAGATAATGCCCTATTTTTGATCTTCTATATTTTTGATCTGGGTATTAAGAATATCATTTCAATGTTTTGTGAGACATGCGGTAAGTCTGCAACAAGTTGGTGGACATAAAAATCCAAAATTTATGTACCACGATTGCGGTTTGTAAACCACTGCGCTCGTGGAATTGTTTTTATAGGTTCATTATTTCCGAACCTAAAACCGTGATCGTAGTCCTCTGCGACAAAAAAAAAAAAAAAGACCCATGGCTTCTCATTTCCCCCATTTTCCTTTCGAACCGCGATTTCTCCTAGACCTTTGGAACTCATGCTTTGAATACCCCCTAAAAATTGCTCTTTGGACTTTTGGATCGTGATAGTTTCAACCATACCGCCAAGACAAAGAGGTAAGCCCTTGATTTTGATTTTTTTTTTGCACTTTACGTTTTTTTTGTGATTTTCATGGGTTTTTCAAATTTTTGTTTATGTATACAAATTTTTTATTTTTTCAGTTGCTTGAAAGCTCGTAATCCTGCAAAACCATCGAAATATTCTTCAAAACCCTCCAAACATTCCTCAAAACCCTCCAAACATTCCTTAAAACCCTCCTCCAAACATAGATCCACCTCCTGTGGCTCCTTTTGTCCCCACGAAACTAGTAGGAACACAAGCTGATATCGTTGGAAGAATCTGACAAAATAAAATTGTCATTGAGAACCTTATTCAAACTATAAGAAAAATTATGCCACAAATCCGTCCCCAAATGACTTTAGCCAACATATTACAAACATTGATTGGCGAATTCGACTCTCAAGTAACCAACCAAATAGACACATGGAATATGTTTAGAGGTGATTGTAGGTGGTGGTATGTAGATAAATTATCCCATGCGGTCATAAAAGACAATTTTTTTAGAAAAGACTACATTTGTGCATTATTTACTGACCCGAGAACCAATGCCCTCGCAGCTACTTGCAAACAGTTCCCAATCCATTGGTGCCACGATGACTGAATCAAGAAATTTTTTTGGGACCGATGGTGGATGGTTTTGATTATCCACCATGCAACAACAATGAGGTTCCTCTCTATTTTTGAAGAAATTATATTGCGAGTTTGTGCTTAATGAGGTCCCAAATTATTTTGACTTTTCTAAGTTTTATGGGTGAGGAGGTGGCTCTGCACAGAGTAGACTGGTGCACACATAGGTCAACCAAGGATCCCCATGACCCAAAACCCCCACTTGCCTTCAATTATCCCTCCTACAATGAAGGAGGTTGTGGATATTGACACACTACATGCATTGAGGGAGCTCACTGACACTTTGACCCAACATAGTGACCAGATTACATTTGGTGATGTTGGTGGAGGTGCCAGTTCTAGCGCACCACACCACTATGGATCATGTGGTGCCGTATGCACTGCGGACGAGACATCATTTTTGGATCACATGATTTATTTTCTCTAGATGAGATGATGGCGGATGTTTTTTGGAACTGGTGCAAATGATCTTGGTCTTTCACAGGTAAATGTCAAATAAATATTTAATATATATATATATATATACAATAGTTTAATTCATGTTTGAGATTTTAATATATATGTATTTGATTGTACGTCATGTACATACATGTAAAAACTAATTTTTATTTTATTTTAAATAACAAGATCCGGTGAAGGAAACATCTAGCGTCGACATGCTAGCTACTGTAGCTGGGCGTGTTACAAATGTAAGTTTCAAGTTGTACTTACATTTCAAATTTCATTTAATTGCACTTTTATTATTATAATGTTTCATGTGTACATGTACATATTAATATATGTTTGTATTTTATACGCGGGAGCTTTGACGGGTAATCATCATCTGCTTTCGGGAACTGAGGGCTATTGACATGCCTCATGTGACTTTTACGTAGGTTAGTTTATCTTTACACTTTGTTTCTAATTGTGGAAGTACATGTGGATTACACTTTGGAGTGCATTATGTAGCAGTCATGTAGATTAATATTGATTTGTACATATTTTTGTATAACTTATGGCTGCCATAGAGACTCCTCCATATATGCGAGACATATGGAGGCTACTTGTAAATACTTGCCATAACATCTCGTAGATCCACTAACTAAGGTATAATTTTTCAAATTTGTTAAATTTTGGAGGAATTATTTCTTATTACTTAAATCTACAATATCAAATTTTGTACATGAAATATTTAATTTGAAATTTAATTATTTGTATGTAGCTTACCCCTCGTGAGTCTACTATTGTCCCTACGATGTGTCAACAAAAAATTGATAGGGATCATGACATTGCGGTAAGATTTCACATGCATTTTAACTAAATTCTAAGTTTCTAAATTTTGAATGTATTTTAAAAATTTGGGTGTTAAAAACTTGTTGTTTATGAATGTGTAGGTTAGGTTGCAGGCCTACTTAGAGATGCCTAGGACCACACGGATGAAATACGTAGTGGCATCTCCCTCCACTACATCCCTAGGTCGTGGACATGCTACTTCTAGTAGGGCAAAGAGAGGGAAGATGTTTCATGATTAGATTCATAGGACCTGGATGTACATATATATATGTATATGTGTATATACATATATGTATATGTGTGTGTGTGTGTGTATATATATATATATATATATATATATATATATGCATATGTGTATGTATATATGGGCCATCTAGTCCTAGTTCATGATTCTTCATATAGTCCATTGTATATATAGCCTTATGCGACCACATGTGGTCCTATATGTATGACACACTTAGTTCGAGATGTACACATGTTATGAACTTATATTTTCAGAGACGTGCGTCCAAAACACTTAGTTCGAGATGTACACATGTTATGAACTTATATTTTTAGAGACGTGTGTCCAACACACTTAGTTTGATACATTATATATCCATGTGTTGGTTTTCATAACGATATTACTTCTATGTTTGATTCGATTTCATTGCACATGATATCCTTCTATGTATGTTTTCATAACCATATATTAGTTCTATATGTATGTTTGATTTAAAATTAAAAAACCACGTCCTAGAGCACTACATGGTACAATTGTTAAGAAAACCTATTCCATTAAGCAAAACCTATGATAACCATGCTAGGTGAACTACAAAAGGGCAATACATAATTACTTTTTTCACAGTAATTACGTAGGGTGTATGTGCAACTCTAATTATTTTCCCACCTCCTAACAATGTGCACATCTTTGAAAGAATGGTTGTGAGGGAATTTCTATAACTAACATTTTTATTTTAAAGCTAACACTCATCTGTTGCATATCAACTAATGTGAACATTGTTAGAAATAAGTGAGGTAGAGTTCATCTTGAACTATATGAATATAACATTACTATGGTGCAACATTGCATGGTACAATTGTTAAGAAATTAAGGGAAGCATTTACATTGTTTTAGAGATTATCCCATTAATAGGGCTTATCCCATTGATCAATAGATACACCTTATCTCTTTATAATTTGGTGCTATGCCAATCAACTAAGAAGTTACACATGATTTGATTATCGTAAGTAGATTCACTTCCCTATTAAGTCCTATATGTTTTTGTATTTAAGCACACACTTTAAAAACCCCATTTTTGTATACCCTACAATCCTTCTAGTCCAAAATACACATTTTTGTGAGGGGGTTTGTCAATTAATTCACATCCTTACCATTCCAAGGTATTTGAAAAAATTTCAAGGTTCTTCAATGAATTTTAAAACGATATATCAAGGAATTTGTGAACATTCTTTACATATTTATTTAGGATGTTTGTACATATGTTACGACATATCAATCTAGATAAGAACACATAAATATGTATGTAATGTATATTGTCAAATAATTCACATCCTTGCATTTTAAAGATGATACACTGACAATTTTTAGGCATTTCAAATGCTAGCAGGTATCCTTGTCATATTTATTTGAAACCCTAACATCTAATAAAAATCTATTTGTTTAACATTTAATTTTGAAACTAAGATATAACAATCGACACATATCATATATGATGTTATATGTTATATAATGGTAAATTGAAGGTTCTTAACTTAGTTGGCAAAAGATATGCAAAAAATATTCTTAACAAGTTCTATTGTGTATTAACATGCTTAAAAAGAGATCATTTAACAATCATTAGAGTATTTACATGGTAATGTGTTAACCTTGTTGCAATCTCATTGATGCTAGCTGAGTAGCACGAGAAGTCATGCCCGAGATGTCATGGTCCAACAAACTGTCAGATTGGGGTATATGAAGGTCTGGAAGGCTCTAGGAGGCCCAGAATTGGAGTCAGACCACCTGATCCGGAGCCTTCTTGGCATTCCTTGAGCCTTCATGGCATAAATGTTTACAAACTACCTTTTCTAGGCAGTCCTAGGAAATGAACGGAGGCGAGTAGTGAGAATTCATGCCTCGGGATGTCGTGGCACCAAATTGACTACGCCCGACATGTCCGAGTGGATAGGAAAATGCTAGAGGAGTTGTTTTAGTGCGGGACAACGTTGTTGCTTCCGAGCTACTTCATTTGGGCGTAGTCCCTTAAGAGCCCTGAGACCAAAAAATTATTCAACTTTGACGGGTGACTACTGCACTCCATGGTACCTAGAGATGTCTTGTCTAATCCTAAACCTTGGCATAGGGACCCTCTACAATATCCTGTCTCGGTTTTTCCTTCTCCAATCGGTGCTCTCTCGCTGCCCTATTGTTTGTAAACGCATGAAATAGTGCAGTTTGAGCTAGTGTAAGGATGTCAAATGCTATATTTTGCAAATGGTGGGTCATGGCACCAAACTGAATTCATTGACATGTCTGAGTGGCTAGGTGAATGTTAGAGGATGCATCATTTCAGTGTGTGACAACGTCGTTATTTTGGTGTAGTCCTTTAAGATCCCCTCAAGAGACCAAAAAATCATTCAAATTTGATGGGTGACTACTCAGAATCCATAGAACCTAGAGACATCTCATCTGATCCTACAACTCAATGTAAGGACCCTATAATATCCTATCTTAGTTTTTTCCTTCTCCAATCGGTGCTCTCAACTTGCTCTATTATTTGTAAACACGTGAAATAGTGCAGTTTGATCCAGTGTAAGGTTGTCAAACGCTTTCTTCTACAAACGGTGGGTTGTGGCACCAAAATGAATGTGTAAATACATTTAGGTGGCTAGGTGAATGCTAGAGGAGGTTTCAATTTGGTGCGTGACAATGTCATTGCTTCTTGGCTACTTCATTCGGGCATAGTCCCTTAAGAGCCCTAAGACCCAAAAATCATTCAACTTTGATGGGTGACTACTGGACTCTGTGGTACCTAGAGATGTCTCATCTAATCCTAAACCTTAGCGTAGGGACCCTATACAATATTCTATCTTAGTTTTTTCCTTCTCCAATCGGTGATCTCACTGCCCTATTGTTTGCAAACGCGCAAAATAGTGTAGTTTGAGCCGAGTGTAAAAATTTGTCAAATGCTATATTTTACAAACGGTGGGTCGTGACACTAAAATGAATGCGATGACATGTCCGGGTGGCTAGGTGAATGCTAGAGGAGGTGTCATTTTGGTGCGTGTAGCAACGCCGCGTTGCTTCCTACTTCGTTTGGGTGTAGTTCCTTAAGAGCCATGAGACCAAAAAATTGTTCAACTTCGATGGGTGACTACGCAGACTCCGTGGAACCTAGAGATGTCTCGTTTGATCCTACACCTCGGTGTAGGGACCCTATACAATATAATACCTCTATTTTTTCCTTCTCCAATCGGTGCTCTCGCTGCCCTATTTTTTGCAAATGCGTGAAATAGTGCAATTTGAGCTAGTGTAAAAGTGAAAACACTATATTTTACAAACGGTGGGTTGTGGCACCAAACTGACTATGCTGACACGTTTGGGTGGCTAGGTGAATGCTAGAAGAGGCATCATTTTGGTGCACAAAATAGTCGTTGCTTCCGGGCTACTTCGTTCGGGCGTAGTCCTTTAAGAGCCCTGAGACCAAAAAATCATTCAAATTTGACGGTGTGACTACGCAGACTCAAGGCACCTAGAGACATCTTGTATGATACTACACCTCATCATAGGGACCCTCTACAACAGCTTGTCTCGATTTTTCCTTCTCCAATCGGTGCTCTCGCAACCCTATTATTTGCAAATGCACAAAATAGTGCGATTTGAGCCGGTGTAAGCACATCAAACGCTATATTTTGCAAACGGTGGGTCGTGGTCTTTGGCGATCGTTTCGACACGTTTAAGTGGCCAGGTGAAAGATAAAGGTGGCATAATTTTGGTACACAACAACATCATTTCTTTCTAGCAACTTCGTTCGGGCGTAGTCCTTTAAGAGCCTTGAGACGAAAAAAATTGTTCCACTTCAATGGGTGACTACGCAGACTCTGTGGCACCTAGAGATGTCTCGTCTGATCCTACACCTTGGTGTAGGGACCCTATACAACATCCTACCTTTGTTTTTTCCTTATATAATCGGTGATCTTACTACCATATTGTTTGCAAATGTGTGAAATAGTGCAATTTGAGCCACTGTAAGGCTGTCAAACACTATATTTTGCAAACGGTGGGTTGTGGCACTTTGAAACGAATGTGCCAACATGTCAGGTGGCTAGTGAATGCTAGAAGGGTCATTATTTTGGTGCGCTGACAATGTTGTTTTTCTTCCAGTTACTTCGTTCGGGCGTAGTCCCTTAAGAGCCCTGAGACCAAAAAATCATTCAACTTTGACGGGTGACTATGCGGACTCAAGTGACACTTAGAGATGTATCGTTAGATCCTACACCTTGGCATAGGGACCATTTATAATAGCATGCCTTTATTTTTTCCTTCTGTAATCAGTTCTCTCGCTGCCCTATTGTTTGCAAATGCGTGAAATAATGCAGTTTGAGTCAGTGTAAGGCTGTCAAACGCTATATTTTGCAAACGGTGGGTCATGGCACCAAAACAACTACACCAAAACATTTGGGTGGCCAAGTGAATCCTAGAGGAGGCATAATTTTGGTGTGCAACAACTTTGTTGCTTCCGGGATATTTCATTCGGGCGTAGTCCCTTAAAAGCCCTGAGACAAAAAAATTGTTCAAATTTGATGGGTGACTACGTGGACTCCATGACACCTAGAGACGTCTCGTCTAATCCTACACCTTAGTGTAGGGACCATATATAATAGTATGCCTATGTTTTTTTCCTTCTCCAATTGGTGCTCTTGCTGCCCTATTGTTTGCAAATGCGTGAAATAGTGTAGTTTGAGCTAGTGTAAGGTTGTCAAACGCTATATTTTATTAATGGTGGGTCATGCCTTTGACCAAATCGACTGTGCGTCATGTCCAGGTGGCTAGGTGAACACTAGAGGAGGTGTCATTTTGGTGCACAACAATGTCATTGCTTCCGGGCTACTTCGTTCAAGCGTAGTCCCTTAAGAGCCTTGAGACCAAAAAATCATTCAACTTTGACGGTGACTACTCGGACTCAAGTGGCACCTAGAGATGTGTCATCTAATCCTATACCTCAGCGTATAGACCCTCTATAATAGCCTACCTTTATTTTTTCCTTCTCTAATCGGTGCTCTCACTACCCTATTGTTTGTAAACGTGTGAAATAGTGTAGTTTGAGCCAGTGTAAGAGTGGTCACAAATGCTATATTTTACAAATGGTGGGTAGTGGCACCGAACCGACTATGCACATGCATAGGGATGGTCTGGTAAATATTTGAGGAGGCATTGTTTTGGTTCTCTAAGCTCTAGGTGCTTCTGGGCTACCTCCTCCGGAGCCAAGAACCCCCTCCATAGGTACATAAATCATTGTTAATTGCTTCTCTTTTCTTGTAAAACAATGAAAGCTTCTCTTAGCTTTAAGAATTTACAATTCTCTACTAACAGTGCTAACCACATGAAGGTGGAAGCTTTTTGACACCATTAACTCCTTGAGATTTAAAAGTTTTAGTTAAAGAAATTTAAGTTTCAAATCAAAACCATACTAGATATATACAAAATACACAAATTTAATAAAATATATGAACTTAAATCTATCTAACTAACAAATTTATATATACCAAAGAAATTATATCAAAGAAATTATATATACTAGACATGAGCATTGTAAATTCATTCCAATGAACCATCAGGATCGGATCTACTTTGAATAATGGACATGATTACTTCATGATATGACTCTCAAACCTTCCAAAGAATCTTGTTATAAGTCCTTTCTCGATACATATACAACTGAATATTTGTCACTAGAACTAGATGCGGATATAAGAGTATTTTCCCGTGTGTCTCAAAGTCTTCAAACACCCAAACAAAGGAGTTTTTAATGGATATCGTCAAAGCCAAGTTCCAGTAACTACCACTGACCTTGTAGGGTACTCAATATCTTCGCCATTTATAACAGGAGAAGTCAACTTCTTTCTTTCCTCGATGCAATGACATAAGAAATAGTTTGTTCCTTTTTCATTGTCTTCTCACAATAATAGCATAAACACATGTCCTACAAAAAAATAAAGGTTTCAACTCAAATTTAAATTACATATTAAAATTTCAATGGACAACTCAATAAAAATTGTAAATAACCATAAATACCTTGTCGCACCAAACTTGAAATTTCATCAAAGTCCTTGGATATTGCAACTTCATCTACAAAAACAAGTCGTAATGCTTGTGGAGGTTGATAACTAGGAAGTGGAGTTAGAGGCCTACAAATCCATCAATCCACCCATTCTTGTGAATCACACTCAGTAGTGACAAATTCGATACAAGATGCACAAAAATATGTCAAATTTCTTGTCCATGCAGCCTATGAAGTAGCGTTTGAGCTACAAAATGAGTGCATATCACTGGACCCAGTGATTGTCATACAATCCTCATAGTTAGCAATTTGTTGTTCCTCTATCAACCAAAAATATTTGTGAACTGTAAAATTTTATTGAGAACCCGGGCCATGTTGTCAATACACCATTCCACTGTGCTCTTTTCATATTTCAATTTAGCACCATATTTATAATTCAACTCTTCTCTTGCAAGATCTCTTTTCACACTTGCCCCTACACTGTCATGCTCTCCTTTTCTATGTCCCTCGGTGAAACTCCAAATATGTTACACACCCTTCTTGACGTGCATACTATTCATCTAATAATACATTCGTGCATTCTTAAACTAAGACGTGTAATTATCTGACCATATATAATGTTGTTTGAAGTGGATGTCCTTGTCAGACAAGTTTCCATAAAATAACTGGAAACACCCTTGCAAAAATTTAGTAGAATGAGTACGATCAACACTGATATAAAAGTGGTACTCTCTTAATTTTTTTCGATCATTCTCTATACTTTATCAGGAGAATGTATAAATGCTATATGCACAAAAATGGTAACTTGTACTGAGTTGTAATATTGTGATTGAACCTCCATTTGTGGTTGCAATGTGTAATTCTCTGTAAAATCGACCACTGAAACAATAGTACCAATAGGAAATGTGTCCTTACATATCTTAAAATTTTCATCCAACCATTGAGATCTGTATGTATATCTAGCATACACAAACAATTTCATCCTCAAATTTTCTCATAAATTGAAAAACAGGCATATGTTCTCAACTAGCTCACACTGCAGACTCTTTTCCATCTTTCAACTAGTATGCAACTTATTTATATTTATCAAACTCAACTAAATTATGTCATATTGCACCTTAAATTTGATCATGGATGCAACTTTCTAGTTTAGGTAATCCGCCACAAGTACCACAACTTCCATCTAAACAATCCACGACAATTAAAAAATTGTCCAACTTTTTTCACAAAATATCATAGGAATGAAATCCTTGGAAGATATTGGTGAAACTTGAACACCACATTCGATAACATAGTTTTAGAATGAAAATTAGAAACGAATGTGTAAAAATTTAGCATAATGCATCACAAATTCAACTTGTTGCCTACAACAAGTGGTGCGAGCATGGTCGATTTTCACATAGAATGGTTTCAACATTTCAAAAAAATATTGACTAATTTTAATTTCTAAATGCTCTGTTCAAAATTACGAAAAATTGAGTTTGAATCATATATAAGAAATGCTTTGGATGTGGTTCGCGATTAGTAGAACTAACTCTCTATTTTACAACATCTCTTGTATTAGGTGAAACTCTAGTGTTATCATGCCAAAATTGAATAACAACTTCTCTTATAGCATCAAAATTATCTTTTTCCTTACACGGTGCTCTAGCAAAAAATGCCCAAAAATCGGTGTTATTGAGTGATTGAAGGATATTACGTCTTTCAATTACTTTCATTAGATTTTTTTGATTAATTTGAAACATTTGACTTGTTTGCATAATCAAACATTGTTTTTTTATTGATTCACTTACAACACTAGTAGCAAGTACACGACGTGCAAATATTACTATCCCTAGTGCATCTCTTGACACCAACAATGTGATATGCATCATGAAGTTTTTCAAGAATTGTAGAAGTTTGACCACATATATTAGATGTTGTCAATCATAAGGTGTTTAATGCAGGTCTCATTTTAATCAATTTCATCAACTAACCAAAAACTGACATCTTTAGAAATCATTTAAAATTTTAAAATGATTCTCCCAAATTTCAGTGGATTTTCTTCTAATTTTCCATTCAGAAAGTTTTTTAGACACTGGTTTCAAAATGTTTTCATCAATTTCAATAAAATAATTAGGTTTTTATGGAAAATCCTAGGAGGTCTTTTTGTCAAATTTTGCTTGTCTATAGTTTCAACCTGAATTTCTTTATTCATATTTTCATTGTCTCCTTCAATTTCAACATTTGCTACATCACAAGTATTCAATTATTCTTCAACATTGATGATAAAAAACATCTTCATCTCGAGTATTTAATTCAACTTCAACATTGATGCGGTAGAAACATTACCTGTTCCTCATTGCTTAGAATAGTAGGGGTTGAAGATGAACCTCTTCTTGATTCACGAAGATTCCACATTTTGAAATATTTTTGCCACTAATTCGTTTGGTGTTTTTTTACTTAATGAATTTCTTTTTTGATTTCATTTCTTATCTTCCATGATGTTTTGCTTCGGTGATAAGAAAAATGTGCAAAAAATACTAGAATTTCATAGTATTTCGTACGATAAAGTAAAATAGTAAAAATCACATGGTAATTAGAAGATTGGGATGTGTGTAAATATGATTTAAGAACCGCAATCATGATTTACAAACCATTCTCACGGTTTATAAATCATGATCACGGTTCTTGTTATAAAATCCACTTATCATGCGGTTTATAAACCACGGTCGCGGTTTATAAACCACGATCGTGGTTCTATCTGTATCATCAAATCCAACCCTAAGGCTCGGGAAATCTTTGTTTTTCCCAACCAAAGCTATGGAAGGTCATTATGAAGTGTGTGTTGTCACCCTCAAAATTCCCCTCATTTTTCAAGTCAAGTTTCAAAATTTTTGAGTTGGTGCTTGTTATCCAAATTTTTCCCCCAAAAAATTGATCAAACATGACCCCACACAAAAGAAAATCGGAAGGGGTGGTTCAATCATGTGAGCCCACATTCAAAACCCAACAATGAAGGGGTAGCATCGGTGGATGCCAACAACGTCAAAGGAGATCAAAGTGTGCAGGAGAAAATGGAGAAGGGCAGTGTTTAATCGAGTCCCAAATCTTTTAAGTATAGAAGCACCACGAAAGGTGCCACGTGTCTCTTCGACGCACAATTTTGGTATGGTGCACAAATGCGGAGACCCCAAACGTGCGCAGGCCCCCCGAGTGGTTAGAGTCCTCAAAAGAAAAAGCTAGCCGATGAATTGGCTAAGTATACAAAACCGACATAAGCCTCCACGCATCCCAACGGCACACCTCCAAAGGCTAAGTTAAAAGTAGGATCCTAAGTGAGCATAGACTTGCCACATGCCTCATCGGTGTAAATTCAGAAGTGAGACCTAAGGGACATACCCCAAATGAGTTCTAACCATCCATGTGGTCAGAGCCTCAAAAAGTTAAATCAGCCATTGAAAAGTCTAAGGCCAGCTGGAGGATGCCATGTGTCTCATCGGCGCACCTTTAAGGGTCAAAGAAAAGTCGAGTTCCCTAAACATGTGCCAAGTCTTCATGTGTCTCAATCTGCACCTTCAAGGGTCAAAGCCAAAGGCGGTCCCTAAACGAGTGCCAACTTTCCACGTGTCCCAAGTCTAAAAAGGAGACAAAAAGCGACAGTTGAATCAACTAAGGAAAGAAGAACCAGGTAGAAAGCCTCACATGTCCCTTCGGCGCTATTTTAGGGGCGAATCCAAAAGCAGGTCCCAAACGTGCTCCAAATTGTCCACTCCATGTCATGAGTAAGGAAGAACATATCTCGCCAATGAGAGGGACTTAGGCAAAATACAAAGGAAATAGAGCAGGCCCGCACACAACACCACGTGTCCAACCGGTGCACCTCCGAAGGTCAGGTCCAAACAGAGTCTCCAAATGAGTGGGAAGCCTCCACATGTCCCGGGTCAGACATAAAGCCTTCACCAAATAGAGGGACTTAGTCAAAACACAAAAATACAAAACAGGCCCACAAAGGGACACGTGGCCATGTTTTAGGTCAAGGCGGGAAGGCAGATCGTCAGAGCACTTTGAAGATTTTGGCTTTATTTCCAAAAGGGATAAAGTCAAATGTTAAGCCCGCATTGAAAGTCAAAGCAGAGAGGTGGGTCGGTGAAGAACTTTGAGATTTTGAGCCTTGTTTCCAAAAGGAGTAAAGTTACAAAATGAGTCACGACCCCACTCATGCCAATGAAAATCAAATGTTGAAAAGTCAAAGCGGAGAGTGGGTCGGTGGGAACTTTGAGATTTTGAGCCTTGTTTCCAAAAGAAGTAAATTGATAAAGTGAACCGCTGACTCCGTTACCACTCAGGTAAAGCCATGTGTCAGACCTATATCAAATGTGAAGTTGCGGGCTTGCGGGCTGCAGGGAACTTTTGCACTTTTGTATTTTTGTGTAAAAGGTGCAATTTCAATTTCGGGCCCAGATCCATTTTGTGAAAAATTACATTTTCACCATTTTTGTATGAATTCGATTCAAATATTCAAATGAGCATAACTTTCGCTCCAATGCTTGAAATTTGACAAATTTTATACTATTGGAAAGGTCTTGGTCTCCTCTACGCCATGGAAGCATAAAATATTGTTTTCAGTAGGAGTTTGATGGTTAGAAATATGGAAAACATCTTTCACACCATTAATACATGATTTGATTGCTTCAAATAGATCAGATTTGATCCGATCTTCATCCTTCCTTCTCCAACACGCCAAACAGACATGGAGAACCGAATGGATATCTTGATTTGGGTGAAAATATGGAAAACATATTTCATGCCATTAATATGTGATCTGATTGTTTCAAATAGATCAATTTGATCCGATCTTCCATCCTTCCTTCTTCAGCATGCCAAAGACATGCAAAACCAGATTTGACAGATTGTAGGTGGATTTGCAGGGGCATTGATGGTTAGTGGTTGAGCTTCCAAATCAAGATTTTATTCCTTCTCTTCTTCTCCTCTTTTCTCTTCATCTATAAATGTAAGAGCTTGGCTCATTGCAAATGTTGGACTCTGATACTTTTGAAGTGTAATTATAGAATCAAAGCAATCAATACAGAAGAATTTCCCCTTTCTCTCTATCTTCATCTATTGTCTCTTCTTGCTTACCTGAAATATTTGGATCATTTATCTTCTGTAATAAGAAACTTTGTGTTCTTATTGATATGATTTCTAGAAATTTGTGTCTATGGAATGATATCTTATGTTGTGAATGTGAATGATTCTATTCTATATCACCTTTTCTCAGTACATATAAGGTTATACTCTGCTATCTATATTTCCTGAAAGTACTGTTATATTCTGCTCTTTCCTTTCTTCGTTTCTTCCATTCATTTGTATTGATAAGATATTTTGGTAAAAATCATTTCAAGATGTCAGAAGTCCAGCCCTAAGATGAAAGTTGTACATTTGTATATAAGCTTTGCTTTCTTTCTTTCAATAAGGGAACCTCTCCCATAAAGAGGAGGGACTTGTTGTCCCCTGACTATGGTTTTGTTAAAGTACCATTTTAAAACCCAATAGTTTTTGGTGACTTTTGGTGACTCCACTCCGCTGGGATTTCATTTCAACATATCCCTTTCTAAGAAAAACAACTTCAAGATCATTTTTTTGATTGTGACTCTACGATATACACGTGGGAAGAAAGCTCTCGGGGTTGAAGATTCTCATTTTCAACTTCTAGAGCAACAAAAATTCTCTCTTCTTCTAGCAAGAAGGAACAGAGGAACTCATTCTACAAGCACACCTCCTATTAAAGACATAAAAAATTCCAAGAATAATATTCCTCCATAATAACTCAGCCCTAATCTTCTTGCTCTGATACTTGCTTGGTGTTTCAGTTCCCCTTTAGACAATCTTCCCACAGATGGCAGCACCTCTTACCTTGGGGACAACAGATTGGGCCTCTTGCTCTTCCTCAACCATTGCATGAGTTACCCAGGAGTAGTAGGAAATGTTTTCCTAAATTCCGAGGTGATGGGAAGGTACACCTAGATGAACACATTGTAGCCTTCAACGTTGCATGTGGGATTCTTGGGATTGAGCATGAAGACGTTTCTATCAGGCTCTTTATAGAAACATTGCAGGATAATGTTGCTTGATTGGTTCTATCATCTTCCTGTTGGGTCAATTATTGATTGGGCCACCACCTTGAAAACTCATTTTGAACAACATTTCAAACTCGGCTAAAGATGTGCATGCTCTATTAGCTCAAATCTCTCATATCAAGAAGGAACCATTCGAGCCCATGAGAGAATTTGTGGCCAAATTCAACAAGCTCATTCATAAAATTCCACAGAACACTCATCCTGTAGATCAAATCCAAAAATGCTTCTTCCTCAATGCCCAGTTACTTGAAGTAAGTTATGCACTAAGAAGAGCTAACCTTGCAACTCTGATGTTGATCAACGGTTGGCTATCAATGTTGAAGATGATCTAATCATGTCTGGTAAATTGAAAAGAGAACCTTCCAAATCTAAAGCATCTTCTTCTTCCTCTCCTAGAGCCAACTCAGATCAATTAGTGTAGAAGTTGGCAAATGATCTCATTTCTATCAAGAAGCAATTGGCTCAACATGCTCCTTACCAAGATATTCCAAGGAAGAATTTTCAGCCTAGGAACCGGTTACCTCCTTCTCAGAATAAATTGGCTATTAAAGGCCCACCTATCAAGGTTCCAATCAATGCAACTTGTGAATTTCAAGAACTTGATGATGAGGATTTTAATGAAGACTTTGAAGACCCAAAAGAAGAGGTTGATGAAGAACAGAAGAGCTTGGTGGATCTCAAGTTCATTTCCTCACCACTTGAAGGTATGGATGATGAAGATGAATATGATGAAAGAGTGGCAAAGATATGAATAGTGAGTCATATGCCATTATGACTCGGGAGAAAATGAACAGAAGAGAAAAAGTGGTGCAACCTGCTAAGAAATCCAAAGAGTATCTTGTAACTATTCCAGTGGTTGCGAAAAGAGGAGCTCCTATTCCCACTACCTCCACACAAGAGGTGAGTAATGCTAATCCTTCTCCTTCTACTTCTGTTTCCAAAACTTCTTGTCCTTCAACTCCTAAAACTGATAAATCAAAATTTTCTCCTATTCCTAGTAATGATGCCCCATCCACCTCTGGTCTTTTGATATCATTGATCACCTCAAAAGACCAAAATCCAAATCTTAGAGGCAGAGTTTTACCAAACCCATCCAAAAGCCTTTGCTAAAATGGTAAAATTTGTCAATTCCAAATCCAAAGCCTCATCCAATACTTCTAAAGGTATTTTTCCCACTCCCTCTTCCTCACCTCAATCAAGCCTTGTGGTCAGTAGTCACTTCCCTAATGAGAAAATTGAACCATTCTATGTGACTCTCCTCATAGCTGGCCATAAAATCAGTAATTGTGTTATAGACTCAGGAGCATCAGACAATGTAATGCCTACAAAAGTAGCTCATGCTTTGGGCTTGACTCTAACACGTACCTTTGGTTCTTGCTATTCCATGGAGAGTAGAGAAGTACCTCTGGTTGGGAGAATTAAAGATGCACAAGTAGCCTTCGTTGCTTTTCCAGAGAAAAGGGTCAAAGCCACTATTTTAGTAGTTGATATTCCCCCCTCCTATGGTATGTTGCTTGAGTAGAAATTTCTGTAAGGAGGTAGGAGGTGAAATTTAGATGGACTGGTCACATGCTTTGATCCTGGTCAATGAAAAAATAAAAAAGTTGTTACCAGAGAAGCAAACTGAGTATATTGTGCAAAAGACTGATGATCCAAAAGCACAAATACTCTATGAAGATATAGGGCATGGTAACTACATGATCATGTCAGAAGATGAGGAAAAACTTCCTAAGGGAGTGATTCATGATCCCAATGGCATTTGGACTCTGGAGTTTGATGGAAGTTGTTCTTCAGCTGGCTCTGAAATTGCATGGTGTTGATCTCTCTCAGAAGGGAAGATTCATCCATTCTTGTTCGAGCTTTATTTTGAAAATGCAAACAATACAACTGAGTATAAGGCTCTCATCCTTGGGTTGAACATGGTGAAAGAAATGGGAGTGAAGAATCTTCATGCTTGTGGTAATGCAGAGTTGATTGTGAAATAGGTCAGAGATCCTTACCAAGTCAAGGATAGGAGATTGAAACATTTTAGAAATCTTGTCTGGGATTCTATCGAGTTTCTTGATGCTTTCTCCATTGAAGTTGTGCCAAGAGAAAAGAATACTAGAGTTGATTCTCTAGTTGTCTCAGGATCTCTATTGATTCCTCACCCATATTTCTCTCAAGAGAAATTTACTATTGAAATGACTCATAGGCCTAGTGTGCTAGATAATGCAAGCAACTGGACAGGTTTTCAATGATGATCAACACTTGCTCTCTTTCTTGGGGCTTAAAGATAACTTCAATCAGTTATATTTTGAAGGAAGTGAAACTCTGCCTAGGGAGTATGTGCCCTCTAATGAAGAAGATATCAAAGAAGAAATGGACAAATTTCCTCTCTCTCCTATGATTGGAGAATTTCAATACAATGAGATGAAGATCATTGTGGACCATTCTCTTGTTGTTTTAAGTTCTCTCAAAGATAAACAAGTGCATGTGCCCAAAGAAAAAGAAATTAATGAGATCACTAGTTCCCCTATTATATTTATGGATAAGATGAGCACACATGAGCCTTTTTGTAGTCCTTCAAACAAATAGAAAATGGAGGACCATGCTTGAATATTTTCTTCACAACTATGATAGTCCTGTCTCATCTCACCCTTTAGAATGAAAACAAAAGGAAGATGATGATGTTATTGATCAATTTTTACTTAGTCTGACAACATTTCAGTTTCCTGCTAATCACGAAGACAAATCAGTAATGCAACTTGTACCTAAGAGTCATGATCTTCTAGAATCAGGTGCTGATTTTTCAAAAGCAGCAAGTATGTTTTTTAGAGACATGGTAGAAATTACACATAATGTTAAATCATCTAGTACCTTTTTCCAAATTCCCCTTGAAGATGGTTACAAGGAAAATTCAATGGAAGGTATGTTTCTCATGAGATGTGCCATGATGATAATTGCAATCTTCATTCATATGCTAGCATCATTCCATCAAAGCAGGAGTTGACACTATAAGGATTGGATTTTCTCATGAATCCAGTTGTCAGAGTTCAGTGATGTGCAAAATCAGTATGAAGGCAGTCGAGGGTCATACAAGTTTTTGTATGGCACTATTCATCCATAAGAGGAGCCTCAGGAAGACATTCAGTTCTTCATAGGAACTGAATATTTTTAGTATGGAGTATCACTATCTGGATGGTCTTCTTTCCTCAATTTTTCTTTTCAAGCCGCATAGTGTTCCCATGATATTTTGGTATGCCCAACTGCTCATTTTCAATTCACAGGTGCCTCATACTTTCACTATGTTGTTCCACAGAGGTACCTATTTTTCTCATCCTGTCTCTGGAGTTGTGTAAATTTTGTACAGTCTTTCTTCTTTCCCCTATAAATATCCTCTTCTTTCTTTGTTTTGGCTTGTTTCCTTTCCTATTCCTTTTTGTGTTTTTTTTTTTGTCTTTCCTTTTGGTTTGTTTCCCCATGTGTGTTGTCTTCTATATTGGTTTTGCCTTTGACTCTATTTTCCCAATGGATAAGGAACTGGTCTACTTTCCCAAAGTTTTTCTATGGTTCTTGATCTTGCCTCGTTCCTCTGTCCCAGCCAAGTCATCCCTAGAAAGAGCCAACTATTGTCACCCTCAAAATTCCCCTCATTTTTCAAGTCAAGTTTTGAAAATTTTGAGTTGGTGCCTTTTATCATAATTTTTCTTAGAAAAAAAATCATCAAACAAAACCCATGCATAGAAGAAAATCGGAAGGGGTGGTTCGCATGTGAGCCTACATTCTAAACCCAACAATTAAGGGGCATGGTCGGCGAAGGAGGCCAATGACGTCAAAGGAGATCAGAGCAAGCATGAGAGAAATGGAGAAGGGCCCTCCGTGGGAGTTCAATGAGGCCCGCATTGACTAAGTATAGAAGGACCGTGTAAGGTGCCATGTCTCTCTGTCATCTTTGCACTTTTGGTATGGTGCAAAAATGAGAGACCCCAAACATGCATAGGCCCTCTCACGTGGTTAGAGTCTGAAAAGACAAAGCCAGCCGATGAATCGATAAGTATAAAGAGCCGGCAAAAGCCTCCACGTGTCCCAATGACACACCTTCAAAGGCTAAGTTCAAAGAAGGATCCTAAGTGAGCACAGACCATCAGTGCCATCCACATGTGCCTCATCGGGCAACTTCGTAAGTGCAATACCCAAGGGACAAACAATGCAATGAGTGCCAACCCTCCATGTGGTCAGAGCCTCAAAAAGTTAAATTGACCATTGAAAATTCTAAGGCTAAAGTGGATAGAAGCCACATGTCTCATCGGCGCACCTTCAAGGTCGAAGCCAAAGGTGGTTCCCCAAACATGCGCCAAGTCCCATGTGTCTCAAGGCCAGTGCACCTTCAAAAGGGTCAAAGCCAAAGGTGGTCCCCCAAATGAGCGCCATATTTCCATGTGTCCCAGGTCCAAAAAGGAGATAGAATCGACCATTGAATCAGCTAAGGAAAGGAGAACCAACAAAAAAATCCCACATGTCCCTTTGGCGCTCTTTTAGGGGGCAAATCCAAAAGTAGGTCCCAAACGTGCACCATCTCTCCACATGTCCTAGGTCAGGTAGAATGTCTCCGCTAATGGGAGGGACTTAGGTAGAATACAAAGGAAATAGAGCGGGCCTACTCATGAATGCCACATGTCTAACCAGCACACCTTCGAAGGTTAGGTCCAAACAGAGTCTCCAAATGAGCTAGGAAGCCTCCACGTGTCTCGGGTTAGACATAAAGCCTTCACCAAATAGAGGGACTTAGTCAAAACACAAAAAATACAAAACAAGCCCAAAGGGACACATGGCCATGTTTCAGGTCAAGGTGGGAAGGTGGATCGTCGGAGCACTTTAAATATTTTGACTTTATTGCCAAAAGGGATAAAGTCAAATGTTGAGCCCGCATCGAAAGTCAAAGTGGAGAAGTGGGTCGGTGGAGAACTTTGAGATTTTGAGCCTTGTTTCCAAAAAAGGCGTAAAGTTATAAAATGAACAACCCCACCACTCATGCTAGGGATAAATCAAATGTTGAGCCCATGTTGAAATGTCAAAGCGGAAGGTGGGTCAAAAGAACTTTGAGATTTTGAGCCTTGTTTCCATAAAAGGTGTAAAGTGATAAAGTGAACCGTGACTACGTTACCACTCAGATAAAGCCACATGTCAGACCTATATCAAATGTGAAGTTGTGGGATTGCAGGGTTGGAGGGAAATTTTGCACTTTTTCATCTTTTGTGCTAAAGGCACAATTTCAATTTCGGGCCCATGGATCCATTTTGTGAAAATTACATTTTCACCATTTTTGTATGGATTCGATTCAAATATTCAAATGAGCATAAATTTCACTCCAATGCTCGAAATTTGACAAATTTTATATTGTTGGAAAGGTCTTGGTCTCCTCTATGCCATGGAAGCATAAAATATTGTTTTTAGTAGGATTTTATGGTTGGAAATATGGAAAACATATTTCACGCCATTAATACGTGATCTGATTACTTCAAACATATCAAATTTGATCCGATCTTCATCCTTCCTTCTCCAACATGCCAAACAGACATGAGAACCAACTAGATATCTTGATTTGGGTGAAAATATGGAAAACATCTTTCAATGCCATTAATATGTGATTCGATTGCTTCAACTAGATCAAATTTGATCTGATCTTCCATCCTTCCTTCTTCAGCATGCCAAAGACATGTAGAACTAGATTTGATAGATTGTAGGTAGATTTGCAGGGGCATTGATGGTTGGTGGTTGAGCTTCCAAATCATATTTTCTTCCTTCTCTTCTTCTCCTCTTTTTGCTTCATCTATAAATGTAAGAGCTTGGCTCATTGCAAATGTTGGACTCTGATACTTTTGAAGTGTAAATAGAATCGAAAGTAATCAATACAGAAGAATTTCCCCTTTCTCTCTATCTTCATCTATTGTCTCTTCTTGCTTTCTTGAAATCATGGATCATTTATCTTCTGTGATAAGAAACTTTGTGTTCTTATTGATATGATTTCTAGAACTTTGTGTCTATGGAATGATATCTTATGTTGTGAATGTGAATGATTCTTTATTATCACCTTTTCTCAGTACGTATAAGGTTATACTCTACTATCTATATTTCCTGAAAGTACTATTATATTCTTCTCTTTCCTTTCTTCAGTTCTTCCATTCGTTTGTATTGATAAGCTATTTTGGTAAAAGCATTTCAAGATGTCGAAGTTTCAAGATGTCTTTCCATCCCCGATTGTGGTTTTGTTAAAGTACCATTTTAAAACCCAGCCTCTTCCAGATGAACCAAGCTGAAAAACTGAAAATATTTCACAAAAATGGTGTTATCACATAGGGAGACTGTAGATTCATATTTATTTTCAAGTGAATAGAATAAGATAAATATCATTTTATAATTTTTACTAACCATAGGTCTTTAAGACATTTTTTCCCACAAATATTCATGTCTACGTTTAAGACTACAACTCTTGTTTCACTTATCAAAATGTGATAAAACTTATACCATCCCAAGCGTGGATAAATTCTATACACGTTAAAAAAAAATAAAAATTATTTTGATATTTTTTGATATAGTTATAGCATTTTACAAGTTGAGATTTCACTATTTTTTGCAATATGACGTCCACTTATGACCCCTTTTTGTCCACCAACTTGCTGCACTTACCCATGCGTAGTTGTTAACCTAATTTTAGTTCCTAATATAGGGAGTTACTTCTTTTTTAAATTGAAGATAAGTTTCAAAGATACTTCTAACTCTTCTCTGTTGTATTCCGAGTCTCTAGGTATAAAGATAAATTATAATTCCGTATTTTAGAACTTTTGTATTTTTGATATGGATTTTAAAAATATCACTTCAATCTTTTGTAATAATTGCATAGTTGTTATCCTCCATAGTTATAAAATATTACATCTAAATATGATTGTTTAATGCATGTTTCAGAGTCTCAACATAATCACATTCCCTTGCAAAAAATGTATATGATTCTCCTTCTTGGTAAGACGGGGAGTTACCTAAGAAATCCACTACCAATCCTTCATGCTAAGACAAGGAGTTATCTGTTATGTTTTTACCAAAGTACAAAGTGGGCTTACCACCTGGGAGGCATTGCTTAGTTCTAGATTGGGCGTGACAGTTGATCACAAAATAAATGATAATTCTATAATTCTTCTTTCATCCATAAAATGATATTTTTGTTCATGATCGATGTTCATCAAGGTTAGATAATATTAATAAAAGTAAAGAATTTTATCCCGAAGGTGAATCATTTGCAAATTGGCCTTGCATCAATGGTGAATCATGTCAAGTAAGGCATTTTATCCCGATGGTGAATCATTTTCTACTTGGCCATGTCTGTTAGCCTTGATATCGTATGTTTCTCTTTGCATTGTTGAATGATTTACCACATACGCAAGGCCAAGGTACACATGGTTTATCCTTCAAGATTAAATGTTGCACTTCCATTACTATGATCTTACCTTGATGAACAAAAGCCTTCTATTGTATAGTATTGGGTATTAGAATGTTTACAATGGGCACAAGCTAAATTTTAATTCTAAATATTCTTAAACAAACTTCTTCTTTGATTCATACATGAGAAGGGGCATCTACCCATTCAATACAAGTAAATATTGAACTTAAATAATTTTTAGACCTCTATAAAGGATGTGAGAATGAGAAGTTAGTTTTTACAAGAACTTAATCATTTTAATACCTCTGTATAGGTTGTGAGAATTTATACCTCTATAAAAGCTGTGAGAATGGGAAAATTTCAAGCATTAAAGCATTGTTGGTAATTTTTTTTATAAAAATATCGGTCTCATGTTATGTTTCATGTCACTCCATATTTTTAAATAGGGTTTTCGACTATGATGGGAATTAGTCATATTGTGACGCCACCAAAAATTTATATCGTTTTGGATGGACTAACCTTGGTAGAGACTAGTTGTGATTCCGCCAAGTGCTATACTACATACCCTCGAGGGGGATCAAGCCTTATATAGTTCTATTATTTTGATTTAGAAAGGGCATCTTGGCTCTGCCAAGTGCTACACTACATACCCTCGGGAAGATGCCCATTCTTAATAATTTGATTTAGAAATGGAAGATTCCCAATCTCTGCCCATTTTCATATGGGAATTTGTCCATCCTGTAACAAAAAAACATTTATTTTTGGGTTGTTCCCCATTTTGCATCAAAGGAAGACCATTGCAATCAAAGGAGGACCATATTAGAAGAAGAATAGTGTAAAAACATTCTGACAACCTTTATAGAGTAAGTAATTATATCATATTGATGGACTATCCCTGGCAGAGCCTAGTGCTGCACTGCATACCATTAAAGGGGGATCAAGCCTCTATCTCTAATTGTTGTTTACTCTTTTACTTTTGGGCTCTCTTTCTTTTCATGAAGAATATCAAGGAAATTTATGAGAAACAACAACAAATATTTCTAACTCTTCTCAATGTGAAGAATAACATTTGGTTTTCCTTCAAAAGAAAAATGAGGCCCAACCCACTTCATCTTCATGTCATGAATACAATTGTATCATTTTGGCTAGACTATCCCTGGCAGAGCCAAGTTCTGCCTTTGCCAAGTGCTGCACTACATACCCTCAAGTATGTAGTTCTATAGTTTTGTTTTAGGAATAGTTATATTTATGGGCATTCGTCCATCCTCGAACAAAAAAATTTACTATTGGATTGTTCCCCATAATTTGCATGAAAGGAGGACGATTGTAATGGAAGGAAACATTTTGACAACCTTTATAGAGTTAATAATTGTATCATATTGGCTGCACTATCCCTCACTAAGCTTTATTAATTTTTGGAATAAGCCTTATGTAGTTCTATAATTTATTTTTGGAATAGTTATATTAATTTGATTTAGAAATGACAGATGTCCATACTCATATTTTTCCTAATTAGCATATTTTGTTAAAGACCATCTCGAGGGGGATCAAGCCTTATGTAGCTCTATTATTTTGTTTTAGGAATGGGCATCTTGGCTCACCAAGTGTTGTACTACATACCCTTGGGTAGATGCCCATTCTCATAGTTGTATTTATTTGATTAAGAAATGGAAGATCCTCATTCTCATAGTTGTATTAATTTGAATTAGAAATGGCAGATGCCCATTCTCATAGTAATTAGCATATTTTGTTAAATACCATCTTGAGGGGGATTAAGCTTTATGTAGCTCTATTATTTTGTTTTTAGAAATGGATCATATGTAGTTTGCCTTATGCCTATGAGACCAAAGCATGCAAATATTTTTTTACCACCGTGTATTTATTAATTGAAGGTAATTGTTTTAAAACAAGACTTGGACCTGCTCATAATAATGAGAATAGACATTAGCCCATTCTCTAGACATTATAACATTTTGGTTTGGCCATATTTTTGTCAATTGTATTGGACTATTTAGAAATATGGGCATTTGTCCATCCTAAAAAACAAACATTTATTATTGGGTAGTTCCCCATTTTGCATGGAAGGAGGACCATTGCTCGCCATCTCGCCTCATCTCAATATTCATTTGAATTCATGTTTGAGTAGTGTAAAACATTCTAACAACCTTTATAGACTTAATAATTTTATCATATTGGTTGGACTATCCTTGGAGGAGCCTAGTGCTTTGCATTGCATACCCTTAAAGGGATATCAAGCCTCTATCTCTAATTTTTGTTTATTCTTTCACTTTTGGTCTCTCTCTTTTCATGAAAAACAACAATGAATATTTCTAACTCTTCTCAATGTGAAGAATAACATCTGGTTTTCCTTCCATAGAAAAATGGGGAACTATCTACTTTATCTTCATGTCATGCCCATTCGAGTAGACAAATGCCCATTTTTCATTCTTTCATACAAATACTTTTTTTTTTTTCATTTTATCTTGAATACAATTGTATTGTTTAGGCTGGACTATCCCTGGTGGAGACATGTTATGCCTCAACTTGAATCCGCCGCACTACATACCCTTGAGGGGGATCAAGCCTTATGTAGTTATATAATTTTGTTTTAGGAATAGTTATATTAATTTGATTTAGAAATGGTAGATGCCCATTTTCATATAGGATAAATTAACATATATTGTTTAAGACCATGACATATTGAGACCAACATGCAAATATATTGTTTACCACCATGTATTTATTAATTAAAGGTAATTGTTTTAAAACAAGACTTGGACCACTCATAATAATGAGAAAACATTAGCCCATTCTCTAGACATTCTAACATTTTGGTTTTTCCATATTTTTGTCAATTGTATTGGAATATTTAGAAATATGGGCATTTTTCCATCCTCGAACAAACAAACATTTATTGTTGGGTAGTTCCCCTTTTACATGGAAGGAGGATGTAATGCCCCATTCGATGTTCCCCAGTCCCTGGCATGACGACCTTGTTGCTAAGCCTGGGAGACTTGTGTGCGTGTGCTTTCGTTGACCGTTGTTGACCTTGTCCAGTTGCGGTGAAGATTTTTCACCTTCCCTCTCCTTCTTGCCTTTCGGGTCGTTGTCGACACCCCAAACTGTGGACCTCGTAGCGTCATGGACAACTATCCTAGTTAAAGGAAAATCTGGTTCTCGGTTCGTCGAGTTGCCTGGTCATCGCCATTAATAGGATTAATAATTATTATCATTATTTTAGCTGTAAAATCATTAAAATAATGTTTATAATACTATTATAATTCATATCACCGACTTCGATCAGTTGCTTTTGTGTCAAAATTTTATCACTGGTAATGGATTGACTTTAAGTTATATTTTATTTATTTGTCTACTTTGTTTTAGGGTTTTATGATGTTTTTAGATTAAAACAAACAAAAAGAAATAGATAAATAAATTTAAAAGGAATTAAAAATAAATAAATGAAAGCCCGTAAAAGGGGCGGATTAGGCAAAATCCTTCCCTCGTTTTGAAAATGCAAGCCTGCATTGTGTTGGGTGGCTGGTTTGGGGGCGCAGGGATCTGCACAGTATGAGTTTGTTGAAGAGGCCTTGGAAGCTTTCAAGCAAATGCAGTGGATACGTGTAAAGCCAGGCTCCATAACCCTTTTCAGCATCCTCCCAGCCACACCAAACTGTCCAGCGTGGATTTTCCATCAGCGCAGAATGGAAAGAGAGGGTTTTGACAGTTGTTGCATTCGCAAATGCTTTGGGGACAAAGTATGGATGCCCATCAAAGCAAAATGGAGGAGGATTTTTGTCTGATTAGTTTGTCACATTGCCAAAGATCCTCTAGCTCGCGCCTGCACTGTGTGGGCTCCCATCAAAGAAAAAGGCAGAGGAACTTTGTCAGATGTTGCAGTCGCAAGTGCCCTAGTAGATACATATGTAAAAACGTGGAAGCATGCGAACTGTTTGACTAAATGCATGGAGACGAAATGTAGTTCCATGGACTGCAATGATTGCGGGATATGTAAAAATGGGTTTGTTGAAACTACATTGGAAATTTTCAATAAAAATACGGTTGGCGGGTTTGAAGCCACACCCCCACAACCTTTGCCAAATGAATCTCTAGCTGTCTGCAAAAACGTGGCGGCTTGAGCAGGGTATGGACAAAAGAATCTGGTTTTTTTTTGTGAGTGCTTAGATGTTATTCGTGAAAATGTGGAAGTGTTTTCAGGGCATGTGAACTGTTTGATAGAATGCCTCAAAGAAATGTTATCTCATGGAATGCCATGATGGCATCATATGCACTAAATGGAAGCATAGAAAAGGCACAAAACTGTTTGACAAAATGCTTCAATTAGACATGGAAATTTCCAACATCCTTAGTGTTTGTGCCAAAATGGAAACGTAGGAATAGGTTATGGAAATCCATGATAGTTCAGAAGACCACATAATCACCTTGAAGCTCTGTGGTTGTTCCTTCAAATGCAAACACCTAGTGTCTTCATGGACATATTTTCCATTGCTAGTATATCCCAGACTATGTTAAAATGGGCGCTTTGAATCAAGTCTTATGGATATGGCCATTGCATGTAGTTGTAAATGCTTTGTTAGACCTGAATGAAAATCCTGAACTTAGAGACAAAGCACATGAAGCGTTTGACAAAGTTCCTCCAAGAAATAAACACAGATTAGCCCACGTGGATAGCTGAAATTTCATGCAAGGATATGCACATAATGGATCTGTTTAAAAGGTTTTAGAAATGCACAAGCAACTACTTACTCTGTTGGAAAACTTCAAGTGATTGGGAAGTTGGTGTGACGTGGTGGAGGTTAGATCCAGGCTCGTGAACTAGTTGACGAAGTGCCAAGAAAGATGTTGGATCGAAGCCTACGGCTTCGACCAACTTCGCTCTCCGCACGGTTCTTCTTCCTTACCTATCATAATTCTCATGTTTTAGTTATCTTTTGCAACTAAATAGAATTTTAAATTATTAATATTTTTAATACAGTTAAATGTTCTTTCAACTTGTGCAAAAACAATGAAATGTCTTGTCGTTACTCATGATGCCAAAATAACCCATTGCATTAAAACATGAACTTCTGCCCTCATTCTGAGGTGATTTAGAAAGCTTCCTACCTAGTTAGATCGCTATACTATTGGTATATCGACAAGCTAAGTTTGACTTCCCAGTAATATGGTTGACCTTCTTCCTGTTAAATAGTTAATTTTTGCATTTTTCAGAGACTCATTAAATACCCTTTGGAACTCTGAAAACAAGATGTTAGGTTTCATTCATGTACCTTGGTATACGAGGAGTCACCTTGACCTTTGGTTTGACCCAAAACAAACATATGACATCCTTTTGACACTCTTATAGGAGCCCTGTTACACTTCGGTTTAAAACAAGAGAAATGCTGTTAAATCTAGAAAGTTGGCTTTCATTTTGAACCGCCATTTGAAGCCTGGATGGAGAAATTACTTCCCATCTTCTCAAACCTCTAGTGTTTATACTAAACAATTGCATGGAACATTCAGTATAGGAAAGAGCACTTTTTGGGATAGTTTTATGAAGCCATTTTGTAGGCCTCCAGGTCCCAGTTTGATGAGGTCAAACTAGACCAATTTCGTCTTGTCACTCCAGAAAACTTGTCGCCATTTGAAAATGGTTTTCTAGTTCTCACTCCCGTCGACTCTGATGAATTATATTTATATAAGGGAAACTAGTAGGAGATGTCTCGTTGTGTGCTCCTCCATTGAACGTCAGTTATGGACGTGGTTTTCTAGGCCCTCGAGCTAACTGTTGTCATTTTACAACTGGGTGAACTACGATCAGTGGCCCCGGAAAACTAGCCGCCAAACGCAAACCGTTCGCTCTTTTTCAAATCCATCAGCTGCTATGAATTCTTGGTATATCTGGGGACACGTGGAAAGTTAATTGTGGTGTGCATTCTCATCGGAAGATAACTTTTGGAAGTAGTTTCTTAGCCTCCGAGCCCATTTTGTACGTTTTGTAGCTAGTAAGAAAATGTAAAAGTAGAAAGTTATGGACCCTCGTAGGGTTGCCAAATCACCCTGGAAACTTTTAACACACGTAAATAACTGTTTAAAACACTATAATGAAACTTGTTGTGTGTATTAGAACTTTTGACAAAATGATGTTTTCTCTCTCTTCCATTCTCTTTCTCTCTCCTGGGTTACAAAGTGAAGTGAAATGAAATGCATTGAATACATGTCTCTAAACTCTTTCTCTCACTGGCAAATTTTAATTATTATTATATGTAAATGGGAAACTGAAAGATGATAATTATGTTAGATTAGGGTGGATGCCATGCCAGCGATTTATCGCTGATATCTTGCTCACGTGGTTTTTGCAGGATGAAAGAATGATGATGTAAAGGCATTGAGTAATTCATGGTATTATTTTGAAAGACTTATTGTTGAAATTGGTAGTATGTAAAAGTCGTTAGATTATTAAGTGCTTGAGAAATTGGTATTTCTTTCATGGATGTTATTTTGATCCCAAAATTTGTTATGGTAAAAGTGAAATACAAATGTCAAAAGGAATTGAAATTAATACTTTGTAGTGAACTTTCATTGTGCAATTATTGGTTTAATAATTGGTGTTGCGCTTCTTCCTTGAAAATGTAATAAAGGAACCTACTCACAACAGTCAACCGTAGTTCAAAATTTGTATATTACTAACCTGCCTATGTTAATCCCTTAGCATAGAAAATTGTGACCTTCAAACGAACCTTTACACTCGATGGAGCATCTTGGTTTAGGAAAATAAGATCCCAAGAAAAGGGGGTTTATCGTCTTAGTAGGTACGTTTAGTGACATCGACACAAACCAGACATATAGGAGCAACACAGTCAAATAAATCTTTTGCATCGAATGAATTTCTTGTGAGATCCAGATGACATCATGGAGCTAGTGGAATAGTGGTTCTATCACTTTAAATTTTGTTAAGGAATAGATCCTCTTAGCTATATGTACTATCTTTGGCTAGTGACATTATAGTGCGTTGATCTTTTACGGAGGGTTTATAGGGTAAATACATTTCAACCTAAATCAAATCTATAATAGGGATTTAAGCCCTGGGTGAAAAAGAATTGGAATTAAACTAAACCCTAGTGGATTAGGATGTTAACTTGTGGGAAGAAAACTATAATTTAACTCCTTGCATATGAAATTGAGTTGAAAGATGTTGATTCTAGAGAACCTTAGAAATTGTAATCTTGTCCCTTAATCCCTTGTTATGTCATTTTATGGCATTAAGGAATAAAGAATATTTCTTATGCGGAATCGTGCAATGCAAGGATATGGGATCTTCGTGAACATAGATCACTTGTGTTCATGTGTATTTTATAAGGCTTCTAACCATGTACTTCCTTAATATGTCAGACTAGTGCTTTCGTAACTCTTTGCTTGAGGGCGATGCTAAGAACGAGACCATAGTGCGATGTAAGAGCATATCATATCAGATGAGAACGAGATTGGAGATTAGGTTTAAGGTCACTCTTGGAGTCCTTTTAACTTAATTAAACATTATCATGTGTTGCAAAGAATATGAATTGTTTGGTGTGATCAAACTTCGAGAATATATATATATCAAATTTGGAATTCAACAAGTTTTGAACTATAATGATAATGGTAGGGAAATAACTATACCACGATCAAAGAATGTTTTGGGAAAAAAAAGCTTTATTTAATATAAGTCTCCCTCAATCCTAAGATTTCATCTTGACATCACGTTAGATTCACTTGTGTAGCAAGGTTAAATTTTAAACATTGAATAAGCGTTTTGGGAAGCATAATCTTAACATAAGAATGAGAGAATTGGAATTTTGTATGAAATTTGAAATATGGGAAATACTTATGTAAGTTATGAAGATTGTCATAAGGGTAAAGAGAAAAATTAAATGGTTGAACAATAAGTGAAATGTGAAACAAATTTTCAGAACATGTCGGTGGAAAAAGAGAGAAAATCATACTTACATAATAATGTTCTTGGAAAGTTAGTTGTAACTAAAATACATTTAAAGTAATGATATGTCGTGGGTTCGCCATTCCTAAAGTCACGTTTCTTGTGGTTGGGTCTTTGCTAGTATTCGTTCATTTGGAAAAGTGTGGTATAAATAGGTATATGGTGTTGTCATGTGTCTATGTGATTTGATGACTGATGTAAGTGTCGTATATGTTGTCGAGTTTTCCTACTTGGAGTCCTTTTGGCATTTTGCAATGAGCAATGTAAGTTAAAAAAAAATTATCCTGGTTTTTTACTATGTAATTGTGTGTGTAAAGCGTGGGCACTACAGAGGACCATTCCTCGCTATCTCGCCTCATCTCAATATTCATTCGAATTCATGTTTGAGTAGTGTAAGAACATTCTGACAACCTTTATAGACTTAATAATTGTATCATATTAGTTGGACTATCCCTCCAGGGGCCTAGTGTTGCATTGCATACCCTTAAAGGGATATGAATGATTTGAAAACGTGAGATGTATTTTTTATCACTTCTAAAAGTTTCCAAAGATCGTGATTTTCTTAACCAATTTTAAGTGTTCTTGAATCCACAATTGATTAAATTCTGATTATTTTGCATCCATAGAAGTGCGGAAAACTTGTGTAGCAAAGAAATAATCAGAAAACTGAAAAGATTCAGATAACAAAAGAGATTGTTTACGGGGTTCGGAATTCCTACGTCCCCGGGTTCAGATTGAACCGATCCATTAATAATATTGAAATGCAAGTAAAATAACTCTTACAAACAATCAATAATGAATCACAACCTGCAAATGAGCTGATCAATGTCCCAAGAACTCTGAAAAATAGCAGAAACTGTCCCAAGAACGATCCGTGGCTCCTACAGTGTTTTCACAATGTGATCTCCCTGCAACTGTGTTAGAAAAACACCTAAAAATGGAGATTTAAAAACAATATATGAAAACAAATCATATTTCTGAGATCATATCTGAATTCTGAACAATTTTCATGTTTACACCAAGTCACAATTCAGACTAGAAGTGCATTGAAATTCATGTTTTCCAACTGGCTGTCTTGAAGATCCCTGTTAAAATCTGCATTCAAAGCTTCCAAAAACAGGCTAAAAATCATCAAAAAAGATCAAACCTTACATCGTTGGAATCGTCTCAGAATTCTCTACATTTCATATTTTTACTCCGAAAGCCCAATCTGAGTGCACGGCCTTCAAAAATGGAGTTCTCTGCAATCTGGTCCTTAAGCTTCTTGCACAGACCTGTACCTCCTCTTATTCAAATAGAATATCACCCTATTTATATTGTTTGTGCGCCTCCTGGTCTGATGGCTGGGCGCCTATCTTTTTACTCGGCCCACCCGAGTTCCATTCCCCTCCTTTAGCTTTTTGTTTTATCCTTTTGGGAATAAAATCCCACATTGGGCGCTTGGAGACTTATCTAATGGTTTAAATTAGAAGGTAGGTGCGCATTTCAAGTGGCAAGGAAGCCACCTAAGCCTATGTAATAGGCGCTTGACTTGGGGGATGCGCATTGTTTGGTTTTAGCGCCCAATCCATAGGATCTATGCATGGATAACCTTAAATGGTGGACAGTTCAAACTAATGCGTGGGAAGTTTTAAATATATGCGTGGCATTTGGAAATAAGGCGTAGAATATGAAAAGTGGTCTTATCAAGATCATATAATTTCGACCCAATTAATATAATGACATTCCAAATGAAATGTGGCAATAAAATACCACTTGTCGACCCTCGATAGGCAAATCGAGCGAATTCGACGAGTGGTGGCTTGTGGACCCACCACGTCGGCAATAATACCTTAGTCCACACGGCGGCCGGGCTCCCCTCCGTAATAAAAGTTGAGCCTCTTGTTCCCGAGCACCTTTATTTTTTTACGCTCGTCGAAGACCGGTGGTCGAAAACCAACAAACAACTCCCTTTTGCCTTTTCGCCACGTGTCGCAGTGTGATTGGTCCATTATTGACCAGTTGACTAGAGTTGACTTTCCCGTTGACCAAACTTTGACCAGACATATCTAGAGCTCCCGATGTCTGTTTTTCGCGTTCTCACAGTCGTTGGAAAGCTCTCGAGATGATATACTGCATTGACACCATTTAGGGATGTTTAGGGAACGTTTTCAAAAATGATCCCCGATCAATGAAGCCTCTATCTCTAATTGTTGTTTAGTCTTTCAATTTTGGTCTCTCTCTTTTCATGAAAACAACAATGAATATTTCCAACTCTTCTCAATGTGAAGAATAACATATGGTTTTCCTTCCATATAAAAATGGGGGACTATCTACTTTATCTTCATGTCATGCCCATTCAAGTAGACAGATGCCCATTTTTCATTCTTTCATACAAAACAAATAAACAGATTTTTTCATTTTATCTTGAATAAAATTGTATCATTTAGGCTAGACTATCCCTGGTAGAGACATGTTATGCCTCCGCCAAGTGCTGCACTACATACCCTCGAGGGGGATCAAGCCTTATGTAGTTCTATAATTTTGTTTTAGGAATAGTTATATTAATTTGATTTAGAAATGACAGATGCCCATACTCATATTTTTCCTAATTAGCATATTTTGTTAAAGACCATCTCAAGGGGATCAAGCCTTATGTAGCTCTATTATTTTGTATTAGGAATGGGCATCGTGGCTCCGCCAAGTGTTGTATCAAGCATTATGTAGCTCTATTATTTTGTTTTTAGAAATGGAAGAAGCTTGTTAAAGAGAGCATCTCTGGGGGATGCTCACTTGATCTAGAAATGATAGATGCCCATTCTCATATGCCCATTCTCACAAAAGAATTAGCATATTTTGTTAAATACCATCTTTAGGGGGATCTAACGTTATGCAACTCTATCATTTTTTTAGAAATGGAAGAATCCCATTATCATAGTTATATTAATTGGATTTAGAAATGACAGATGCTCATTCTCATAGTTGTATTAATTTGATTTAGAAATGGCATGTGCCCATTCTCATAGTTGTATTAATTTGATTTAGAAATGACAGATTCCCATTCTCATAGTTGTATCAATTTGATTTAGAAATGACAGATGCCCATTCTCATATTGGAGTAATTAACATATTTTGTTAAAGACCATCTCGAGGGGGATGCCCATTCTCATAGTTGTATCAATTTGATTTAGAAATGGTAGATGTCCATTCTCATATTGGAGTAACCAGCATATTTTTTTAAAGACCATCTCGAGGGGGATCAAGCCTTATGTATCTATATTATTTTGTTTTAGGAATGGGTATCATGGATTTGCCAAGCATTGCACTACATAACCTTGGGCAGATGCCCATCCTCATAGTTGTATTAAATTGATTTAAAAATGGCAATTTCCCATTCTCATAGCTCATATTTGTATTAAATTAATTACAATTAACATGTTTTTTTAAAGACCATCTCAAGGGGGATCAATCCTTACATAGTTCATTATTTTGTTTTAGGAATAGTTATAGGCATTTATAAATATGGGCATTTTTCCATTCTTGAACAAACAAACATTTATTGTTGGATTGTTCCCCATTTTGCATGGAAGGAAGACGATTGCAATGGAAAGGCACATTCTGACAACCTTTATAGTGTTTATTCTCTAGCTTTTGGTCTCTCTCTCTCTCTCTCTCTCTCTCTCTCTCTCTCTCTTCATGAAAAACAAAAATGAATATTTCTAACTCTTCTCAATGTGAAGAATAACATCTCGTTTTCCTTTCATTGCCAAATGGGGCACAATCCACTTCATCTTCATGTCATGCCCATTCGAGTAGACAGATGCCCATATGAAGTTTTGAAATTTATTTGTATTATTAAATGATATGATGTTATTTCTTGTATTTAATTATTAGTATTATTAATTAATGTTGTTGATTAATTAATTTTCTTTAGTCCTAATATCATATGTTAAATACATATTCTTTGATTAGTTTATAAAGTTTTATTGTATTTTTCATAATTTTAAAATGCACTATAATTAATTAAGCATTATAAATAATGGTGATAACTAAAATTTAATTATATTTTTTTAATATTATTTAATTTTTGTTTGATAATCTAATTAGATGTTATTAATATTTTTCTAGTTAATATGGTAATGTAAGTTTGTCGGAAATAATAATTCGTATTTATTTATTAGCATCATTAATTAATGTTTTTAATTAACTAATTTTCTTTAATCCTAATATCTTATGTTAAATACATATTCTTTAATTTCTAATTTTTTGAAATAATGTTGTTAATGTCGTTAATTAGTTTTATAAAGTTTTATTATATTTTTTTATAATTTTAAAATGCACTATAATTAATTAAGCATTATATTTATAAAATTTAATAATATAATTAGATGTTATTAATATGTTTCTAGTTAATATAGTAATGTAAGTTTGTTGGTAATAATAATTCTTGTATTTAATATTATTTGATAGGATAATTTGCACTATAATTAATTAAGCATTATATTTATAAAATTTAATAATATAATTAGATGTTATTAATATGTTTCTAGTTAATATAGTAATGTAAGTTTGTTGGTAATAATAATTCTTGTATTTAATATATTTTTTTGATTGATAAGGTGGGTTGAAGGGACCCGTTCCCTAAAAAAGAAAGGTCTAAAACCTGAGAAGATAAACAAGAACCACCAGGCTAAAATCCCGGAAAACAAGCCTATGAAACTACACTAGGTAAACAAGCCAATAGTCTAATATTTCTCACCTTGGGATGGGAAGAAGTCTTCAATATTACCCATTCAACTTTTTTTACTTTCCATGTTCTTTACTTCATGTCAAATGCCCGTGTCAGATGGAACAATAATCATAAGATCATTGTGATTTCCTGGGACATCCCTTAAATTGGGCAAAGACTCCTGATTTGAATCTGATTTGTCAGATACATGTCCTCTTTTCATTCCTCCCATTAACTCCACGTTCTCCCGATTTCCAACTTCTAAAGTTTTCTACTTATTTTCTCGATGTTTCGTTGTCTAATGCTCAACCCCCTCAAAGTCAAAGCAGGCACCAGATCCAGATTTACACTTCCCCATCCGCTAGGAGTTGAAGAGATTCTCTTTTAGCTCCATATTTATTTAAAGGACAACAAGCTTGCAAATGCCCCAAGTTTTTGCAAACTATGCATCTAAAGGCGGTGTTCTCATAATCCAAAACCTGTGAATATTGAATTTTTCCAAACTTTAATAAAATATGATATGGTAATCCTTTACTCAGATCAATTTCAACACATATGCGAGCATACGTGCACAACCCTGAGTGAGTTCTATCCAAATCTTCTTTAATAAACTTTCCCAGACAATTACCAATATTATCTAGGGCATACCATAGATGTAGAGGGAGATTTGGAAGCCTTACCCAAATAGGTGTTTTGGTAACTGAATGAGAAGTCAGATCAAATTCTAGAAACCAAGGAGTCAAATACAGACCGACATTACCCCAGAACCACGGTCCTCCAGATAGGCAACGTTGATAATCCTTGGTTTCTTTGAAATGCACAATAAAGAAACCCCTGAATAGAGTGAAATTTCACACTTATTGGTCAAGTTTAAAAATATCCATTTATATATTTCGGTATAGGAAGGCCAAAGGCCATCAATCACCCGATCACAATATCTTAAACTAGAGATTGAAAGTATTCCTCCACCTCAGACTTTTTGATCTCTAGGGAAGGGATTTCTTCCCATATCGACCAAACATGCTTAGTTGCTGTGAGTATAACCACTACGAGTTATAAGGATATCTTTGAACGATGTAGACTTAGAAGAAGAAGCATAGGTTTTGTTTTTACCGTTTGATCGTATCCTTTCCTCCCACCCGTGTCTTACATGCATCACCTGTCTAATTTGGAAGTGTTCGATTAGGGTAAGAGGGGCTCCGCTCAAGCTCCCTATTGTAAATTCCCGCAACCCACAACTTTGTCCCAAACTCGCGAGACCCAAGGAGGCACATCTAAGCAGAGCGGATACATTCCCCCACCCGATCCATGGCCATTCTCTCCAGATCTCGCAGGGACAAAGTTATTTCTTTGCCATCACCATCTATCTTTCCTCGCTCCCCGTTATAAACTATTTGTTATAATTTTTCATTCTTGTATTTAATATTATTTGATAGGATAATTTTTACTAATTAATTATAATATTATTAATTAATTATTTAAATTAGTAGCAATACTAATTTATTATAGTACTATTAATTACTAATATCATATCTTGATTAGAAACAATTTTAATTCTATTATTACTTGTTGTCATTGATTAATTAATTTTTAATAATACCAACACGTTGTTATTGATTAATTAATTTTTAATAATACCAACACGATTGTTTCAAATTTCAAATTTTCAGCACTTTCTTTTTGGAAGGCTCTTAATGGTCATTTATTATGGTATCTTTGATTCAAATTTTGAAGTATGACACTCTATGGGGAGTTCATCACCCTATCGAGATAATAATATATTTCTCTCACCCAAGTTGTATAATACTGTATAAATCCACATGTCGACCCTCGAAAGGCATATCGCTTGAATCGAACTCATGGTGGCAAGCCACATGGTGGCTTAAGGACCCACCACGTTGGTGGTAAAATAGTCCTCACAGGGGTGGGCTCCCTTCGTAACAAAAGTTGAGGCTCTTTCTCTTGGGACCAATTTCTCACTTGTCAAGATCGAGGTCGCAAAAATTCAAAAACCTTCATTTTTGTCTTTTCCTCACTTGGTTGTAATTTTCCAATTGACCTTGGTTCTCGCCTAGGGTTTATCGCAACTTTGACCAACCACCGGATGTTCATACAGACTTTGTTTCTTAAGTTTAAATAGTTGGCAGAAAAATCTTGGATTCATCTTCTCGTATTCTGCTGATCCTGGGATATTTAGGGATCATTTTTCCTCCCAACTATCCTTTGGTTCAAGATGATTTTACTAAGTGTAAGGAAAATTTGTATGTGGAATACCACCACAAATTTGGATGAGATAGGGATGGTGAAATATTAGGGTACTTCATATAACTATCTCTTGAGAATGATACCTCTAAGAATGAAGTTTTATTTTGGTGCCTAATATATTATCACCCAACCAAAGGTCCACTCACTTCGCATCAAGAGATCATATCAACCATAGAATGAATGAAACTGACATGAAAGATGAGTAGGTGAAAAAGTAGACGTGTTGAGCCAAAATTGATATTGATTGAGTTGGTAAGTGGAGAGGGGTGTTGAGGATTTGAAATACTTGTAACCCCACTTCATTATGTTGAGTATATTTCTAATTTGAAAACAATTTTTTTTAGCAATTTTATTGTAAATATTTTTTTTTATGTTTTTCGTGTGTAGGGTAATTGGTCGGATGTTTTTCGATAATGTTTAATATAGATTTTGTGTAAAAAAGAACATGAGAAGTAGTTGTAAGTGAGTTTTTATACATTATTGAAGTGAGTGAGGAAGATATGCATAAAATTACATATCAAGGTTAGTATTGATCCCTTCCTCATGCATACACAAATCGTATGCTTCAAAATTTTGTGATTTCTTTAAACATTGCATTCTCCGCAAATATCCCAAACCTAAATGTCAAGAAAAATTTATATATTCTAAAAATTTATTTATATATTAAGATACTTACATAATCCCACCAAATTAATGGGATCTTGCCAAGCTCAGGAGCCCCTAAATTACACCACTTCCACTACTATGATAATCTCACCACCTATAATTCAATCATGCCACCGACATGGTAATTACTTAGCGCTTAAAAAGACAAATGAAACAAGGCTTTAATTATCCAAGGCTTGAATAATCATGGGTAGTGGAGAAGTGAAATGAAGTGCATGGAGAATAAATTCAAGATCAAAATGAAAATAAAAAATAAAAACCAACCATTTATGGCATTCATGTTTGAAACATTTATATATTGCAAACATTTATTTAAATGGAATTGATTTTTGCAACATATATAATTGTTATATGGAAACATATTTACATACGGATTTATACTATATTTGTGAGAATATTAAATAGTTTGGGTAGATCATAGACCATTGACTCTTCCAACATCCTTAAGGAGGATTAGAAGGTGATTTTGGATAATATGAATGCAAAATCCAACCATTGGACTAACCTCTATAGTAATCATTGGTAGGTTAGATTCAAAAAAATTAACTATGTCCTTCAAGATCTCCCTATATACATCTTTTATGGCCACCATTCGAACAAAAAAATTAATCTCAAAGTAAATGGATGAAACACAAAGAAATATAATAATCATATATCATAAAAAAATAAAATCTAAAATCTTAAGTTTATTGAATGTTTGGAACATTGACGATACTATATTTTTCAAGTTTTGTATTTATTATGGACTAAAAGCATATATATAATTTTTTAATATATATGTATGGACATGTCCAAGATGTATAATACCCAAGAGTTTTTAAAATTGACGTATCTACATATCTTGGAAACATAGTTTGTTGTTGTTATCTTTACAATTTTTTTACCCTTTTTAGTGGATGTTATTCTCATGATTTAATTTTTTAGGTGGTTGTCATCTCCACAAATTTATTTGCATTTATTTGGTTGTTATATGCATTCACATCCATTAGAATAAACATACTATACATAATTCCATTAATGATACAATCGCTTTTTTACATCATAATACACTTAATATTTACATCACCTAGTAAGTATAAATATGGAAATCCATACATGTTCAAATTAGTTGATTTCATGCCAAGCATACACATTATTTTTACCATAAAGTATCAACCATCTTCAAGTTATTTTTACCATCCAATAAAAAATATTTGTAGTCTTCTTTACCAACAATATATTTAGATGAAATAATATTTTATGATCATTATTGTTTCGCAATAATGATACACATTGTTGTACCTAATTTTTAACCTCTTAACTCTATCAATATCATTGAGAAAGGATTTCATAAATTTTAAACTTAAAGAGGAAGGCAAGAGGATATTCATTATTTAGATGCATATCTTTATGGACAACAATTACATGACAATTCACTTCCTATCAATTATCATATGTATTCTTCCTTGTAATGTTGTGATGGTGTGGTCTGAAGGAACATATCATATTATTATCCATTATATGAAACAAAAAAATGATGATGGCATAAGGAACCAATAGGTGTAGTAGTTGGTAAAGAACTAGTGGCTCAAAGGAGGAAGCTATTTTGAAATTAGATTACCTATGAACTTTTTCATCAAATATTGTGGTGTATGAATAAAATCTTGTCACAAAACATGAGGAGATTTATCCTAGTCATGCTTTCTCCTTAAATAATAAATGGGCCTCAACCAAATTCTTATGTTTATCACACAACCATGAAAACACATTAAAACTTGTCAAGTTTAAAGAACTTACACTAATACATGAATGACCCTATTTCACAACCATTCTATTTCAAAGTGATATTACTATTCTCCATATTGAAATGAATGAATTAAGAGGTTAAATGGTTTTGTTACCATTCTCCTAGGGAATATATCATTTTTTCATACATTGGATATACATCAAGATAAAGATAATATTATTTGAAAAATAATATTAATAATGATTGCATAAAAAATATATTTCCATCATCTTAAGTGCAACAAAATAGAAATTTTCATAAAACCCATAACTTGAGACAAGATAAAATATCACATATTGTCTTTGACATAATTTTCATTACCTATAGTAAATCATTCAACATCATTATCACTTTGGCTATCCTCAATTTGTTGAAGTTGCGCTCAATATTCTTTAATGGTCAGCATATCACTTTTCTATTATTCTTATTTTTTTCTTGATTCCATCCTGCTTTTGTTGACCAATCCCAAATGATACTATTCACATCTATGTCACTTGTTCCTTCATTTCCTTCTTTCCATTCTTTTGTTTTATGTAAGAAATCCTCATAAAAACTTATTCTAATTTCCATTTTCCAATTGGTGTCTACCATCAAACCTTTAACTTATATGGTTCACACTCAGTATCCTTACAAGGGTAGACATTCCATTCTACTTTACCCATCCATACTTTTGATCTTGGTGTATTAAAAAATTGTCTATGTACTACATCTTCCTTTGGATTGAATTCATCTCGTGGTCAAGGACATTTTGTCTCAACTAATAATCCAAGAGAAAATGAGAATCATTATTGGTATTTGATTTATGTCTAGTTATTGGCCAAAAATCACTTTCTAACATATCACTATTGATGAAGGGCTTATCTAAAGCATCTAAAACATTTTTCCAATACCTTATATTTGGTAACCAGAATGCTTTCCCTCCATCGATAAAAAATTTACTCTATTGACTAATATAGGCTCTTATTCCTATCTTTAGTTCATCAATATCTTTCAATGTCTTAAATAGCACTATTTGAGTTTTTCCTTTAGGAAAGTTTGGGCTTCCATCATGTAATGTATGCGAGACATTGATAGGATTAGACTATGTAATATCCCTTTTGGTTTCTTTTTATTACATCATTAGCATTCCATTTATGACATGTAATTTACAGTATTGAGGCTTGCTAAGACCCACTATCTTGTGACTCCCATCTAGTAAATGTGGGCCCACAAAGGCTTTGAAATCATAGACATCTTCAATCAGGTATGGTGTGAATGAACTTGAATAAGCCTAAAATGTTTTATATGAATCCATGATTTGTGGTAGAGAATATGTATCTTCTCGCCATAACATAACAGATAATCTCCCAAAGGTTCCATCAATATATTTATGGGTGTGTCCTATTGGAAGAAATCTTACATACACTACATTAAAAACCTTCTAACTATAAACATTGATATAAAACCGAATAAATAATAGTTTTAGTTATCACTTGAAGCACTGTTTAATTGTAATTAGAGGATTGGTTGCAATTTTTTGAGTGAAAAACATGTTTCAGATACATTTTCTTATATTGTACCCTTATACACTTGAAATTTTTCATATGAATCATTTTGTAATAATGCATCATGTAGTGGTTGTTTTGAAGACCCAATCTTGTACAATAGGTGCCCATATACATCAACCATTGGTTCTTCGAGCATGAAAATACAGTATACTATTGATGTCACTGTGAAGTTTGAACCTCTTTCTATAAATGGAAGGCTAAAGTGACCAAAACCCCCTGTCTTATGTCCATGAGTAAGCATACCTGTTAAAGAGACTGGGAGGTTCCAAACATTACTAACTGACTTAGAATTCTTCCCAAACCTTGGTATGGAAGTCTTCATCTTTTCCATCTTATCATGCACAATGCTTAATAATTTTTCAGGGTTTTCCTTAGATTCAATCCTATGGGCATAATAGTCTGCATGACAACAACTTGTAATGTAATCATTGTGACATTTTTGATACTTTTGTAACTACTTGATTATTTCGGTCAACAGCTTTTCATTTGTTTGTAATATCCACACACTCATCACACTTTGCAAAGAAGTTATTCTTTACAATTGAAACATCTTGGAAATGTTTTGACCATATCTTGTTAAAGTTAGACTGTGACATTAGAGGGAGATTTAGGATTTCAAGGTTTGCATTACAATTTTTAAGAATTGAACATTGGGTATAATTTTCTAGAAACATCCTTACAAGAACTCTTGTTCCATCATGATTTATGGAGCGAGTCAAATGAGGAGCTATATCTGAATTTTCATATACAATTTTTGATACTAGAAATCATTTCCATAGTATTTGGCCTTGATTTTTGTAAACCAACATTACCATTCACTGCCTTGATATCACCATTTAAAAAGTATTTCTTGTATTTAAAGAATTTGCTTCTAGGTATTCTAAAAGCATTAAACCAAGCATTTTGACATACATCAAGGGTGTCAAAATTCATGGTAAGAATGCCTCTATTCCTTGTTATGTCATTTCTCTTTATGGATCCATTTTATCCCAATGCATTCAACAAAAAAATTCTTCTTGAACCCTCACTCATATATCTAAACTTGTACCAACCACTAGTGATTGATCCACTAGGTATTATGGAGCTAAGAAATTTATTTTTGCAACAAATCATCTTTCTTACTTTATCCAAGAAATATAATTCATCTTCATCTTTAGTAGATCTTACATTTGACATATTGACATTTGATGCATTGGGCCTCAAACGTTTGTGATGTCTATATGGCCTTATTTTCAAAGGTTGTGGATATGTGTAATTCATGACATCAACAGAATTGGAAATTCCAATTGAGGAAGTGATTCTTCTAATGCAATCCACATATTGACTTCTATCTCCTTTGGAACTTCATTCATTTTCACATCCATTAGTGAACCACTAAGGTATGCTAGTTGATTTGTAGGCCATTGTATGAGAGAACCTTATGATATGGTGCATGTGGAATAATAAGGGTTTACTATAGTATTAATAAGAATACCAAAATGATTTCCATATAACAATTTAAAATGAAACATATCTCCTTCAAGTACATTTGTAATTGTTCCCTCTCCAACATATTTTTTCTCCTTTGAACAAAGATGGATTAAATTTTCCTGAAGTCCTCTAAATTTCAAGTTGTGATCATAGGAATTTGATGAGGCCAAACATTTTAATGCATCCCTCTTTTTGACCTTCAGTTCAGACCCTATATTTTGATTCACCAATTTCTTTATTGGCCATGTTATTATATTGTTTGGTTTCAATGATGATGAAAAAATATTGCAAGAAATTAATATCTTCTCCACCATCACAAAAACATTACAAGACCAAAATTCTCACCGAACAATATGGTCCTCAATAAAATTTGATATAAAACCCATGGCTATATTATCTCCATGCACATAACAATGTTGTTTAAGTATCACATTCTCTGCAATAAATTGGAGCTGATATTTTTCATATGTGCCATTAATTTTCTCATTGTATTCAATTTCAACATCATATGAATCAATTACATCCATTGAATTACAATTCAATGTTTCATCTATATCATTGATATCGGGTATTGATGAATCATCATGTGCTAACATTTTCTTCTCATCCCATGCAATATAATACCCTTTATTTTCTATGTCTACTAATGTTTTTTCTTCATCAACAAAATAAGGAAACCAAGATTTCCCATCAAAAACTTTATCTACAAAAGAATGAAAAAATATACCTTCTCCCATTTTTTTTTTTGCAATGGAGAGTTTTTCTACATGGATAAAATTTTCCATCAACAAATTTCAATCCTTGTGAAAATAAATCAACATGTTGTGCTTCTTCAAATATATGATGCATTGTGTGAAATCTATAAATTAAAAAAATATTAATACAATATATATATATATATATATATATATATATATATATATATATATATATATATATATTAAAAAAGTTGAAATTATAAAGAAAAAAAATCAAAGTGAGAAAGTAGACATATTTGTTAGTATAAATTATAATTCCCATCAACATGAAATTTCCCATGTATAGCTAATAAAAACAAAAATATTGAGTACACATTCTAAATTAGATCTATATGTTTCTTATTTTTATGGTGCTTACATGTTTTTTAATGCAACATAATTTAAATTCAACAAATACAATAGGGAAATGGGGGCCCTCACATTTTCTATCTTTATTGATTTTCACTTTAAGAGGCCTCCCATTCTACATCCTAAGTGTTTCTTCACTTTGATGTAGAATGGAAGAGCTCTCATTTTCCTTCTTAACTATTTTTCCTTTGAAGGTAGAATGGGAGGAATCTCATTCTTACTCTTGATTATTTCTACATCTTTAGTGTTTCTTCACTTTGATGTAAAATGGAAGAGCTTCCATTTTTCCTTTTTGACTATTTTTTCATTTGAATTTAGAATGGGAGGCCTCCTATTCTAACTACTATGTTTACTTTGAGATAATTATGTCTTTTATATCTCTTATGAATGATTGTTTGAACTATTTTTTCACTCTAAGTGGGAATGAGAGGCCCCAAAATATACTTTTTAAGAATTTATTACTTCTAGGGAGAATGGGAGGCCTCCCATTCTCCATATTGATTATTTTGTTTACTTTGAAGGATGATAAGAGGCCTTCAAATGAGAGGCCACCAATATCTCTTTTAAGAATTATTCACTTTTGAGGAGAATGGGAGGCTTCCCATTCTCCGTGTTGATTATTTTTATACTTTGAGGGATAAAAAGGCCTTACATTATTATTCAATTTTGAGGAGAATGGGAGGCTTCCCATTCTCCATGTTGATTATTTTTTATACTCTAGAGGGATAATGAGAGACCTTACACTATTCTCAATATCATTTTTAAGAATGGATCACTTTTAGGGAGAATTTAGAGGCATCCCAATCTCCATCTTGATTTTTGTTTACTTTGAGGGATAATGAGAGGTCCTTTAATGAGAGGCCCCCACTATCCCTTTTAATAATTTCTCACTTACTAGGAGAATGGGAGGCCTCCCATTCTAAATCTTCATTCTTTTTACTTTAAGGGATTATGTCTCATTCTCCTTGTAGATTTTTGTTTACTTTGAGATAATGATGTCTTTTTATATCTCTTGTGAATTATTATTTGAACTATTTTTTCACTCTAAGTGTGAATGAGAGGCCCCAAACTATAGTTTTAAATAATTTATTACTTCTAGGAGAATGGGAGGCCTCCCATTCTCCATCTTGATTATTTTGTTTACTTTGAGGGATGATAAGAGGCCTTCAAATGAGAGGCCACCAATATCCCTTTTAATAAATATTCACTTTTGAGGAGAATGGGATGCTTCCCATTCTCTCGTTTTGATTATTTTTATACTTTGAGGGATAATGAGAGACCTTACATTGTTATTCACTTTTGAGGAGAATGGGAGGCTTCCCATTTTCGTGTTGATTATTTTTTATACTTTGAGGGATAATGAGAGACCTTACATTGTTCTCAATATCATTTTTAATAATGGTTCACTTTTAGGGAGAATCAAAGGCATCCCAATCTCCATATTGATTATTTTTTTTACTTTGAGGGATAACGAGAGGTCTTCCTCGCACCTTCCCTCGCGCCCCCTTCACACGCGCGTCCTCGCACCCTGCCCTGCCCTAATGGTGTCTACGCGCGCCCTTGCTCTCGCTACATGCAAGCCTGTGAACCCTGTAGATCTGAGATCAGACTGGAGCTCTTCAGCCAGACGGTGGGGGCTCGAATCTTGTTTCAGGGGCTTCTCCTTGGTCGTGGATCGACCTCACCTTTACCAATGCTGTGACTATTTCAGATGGTTCTGCAAACCCTAGCCATATTCAATCACCATCTGGGGGTGTTCTTGGGAAAGGTGAGGTTCGTGGTGAGCTGAAGCAAGGAGATCTACCTGTTATTCCATTGCTGGATAAAGAGATTAGGCGCGGGTCTCTTGAAACCTCCTTCAAGGATGTCTTAAAAAGCAAGGAATCCTCCATGAAACCTGCAGACATCACCCCATGTATTACTTTTGGGGAGGATGTCATTTCATCTGAGATCTACTATAAAGAGCATGCTTTGATTTGTAGATTCGGGGTTTATGGCCCAGCCTTCCCGTTCTTCACGCGTGGATCTCCAAGCATTGGACTCCATCTTTAACTGGTAAGATAGACTTATATCCATGTGCTAAAGGCATTTTCATTATGGTTTTCTCTTCAATAGCTGATAAAGACATCATTGCTTCCAAGCTCTGGACCTGCGAGTCAAAATATTTGATCATGAAACCTTGGTTCCCATCCTTTAACCCGCACACAGAGTCATTCTCATGGAAACCTGTTTGGATCAGGCTGCCCCATTTACCTCTCCAATTCTGGAGTCATGAATGTCTGACAACCATTGGCAATACCTTGGGTACTACACTCCACATAGATTCTCAAACAACTAATTACACCCATACTACCTATGCCCGGATCCTGGTGGAACTTGACACTGATAAAAATCTTCCTGCTACCATTGACCTTAGAGTGCAAAATAGAACTTGGTCACAAACTCTTGATTATGAAGGTCTACCTTTCCGATGTAGAAGGTGTTTTGGATTAGGACACACCTCTACTGCTTGTGGGATGGAAAAATGTCAACATGAGAAGCGCAACTGGTGGAAAGACGCACTCCCGGAGCACCTGATTTTTGTGGATAGAAAGGATCTTGAATCTAAAGCAGTAGATGAACCAGAGTCAACGAAAACCCCTTTATCCAAACTCGGTTGTTAAGCAACATAAAAAATACACAAGTCATTGAGGGAAGCATGGAAAATGATAAATATCTCTCTTTGATAAAAAGTGGTTGTTCCAAATGGGACAAATGCAACTAAGGAAAATACTCCTCCCTTGTCTTCTTCTCCAACTGCGAAGGCTCCATCAGGGTGGATTACGGTCAACAAAAAGAAAAAATCTACCACTCTGAAGGGTAATCATTGTCAAAATTTCACCCCACGGGTAATTTTGATAACATGCATCGAATATTCAAGTCCCGGGGAAATTGATTGATTCGGGCCAAAATCATGTTCTAGAGTCCCCTCAAATATTTTCTAAGTTCCCTGTCTGAGAGGAAAAGAGCAAGCTCTGAGAAAATGCGAAAAAAGGTTGCAGAAGGCAAGTAGGTTGATCCAGGAAAAAATCATAAAAATGACTAAGTCCTAGTCCTAGGGGCAGTCGGGACATTTGGGACAAAAAGGCCCGAACCGGCCGGCTCGGCCGAAGTAAGCACAAACAGCCCGCAAAGCAACAGGGACATCTGGGACAAAAGTACGCGGCGGGCGCGAAATGCCGGTTCGACCGAGAAAAAATTGGCTAACTGCTGAGAAGGAATCAAATGGGACAATCGGGCCAAAAAGGCGCGAACTGCCGAACCGGGTGAAAAAGGGCCAGATAGTCCAAAATCAAATGGGACAATCGGGCCAAAAAGGCGCGAACCGGCCGGGTCGGCCGAAATTGTCCCAAAGGGCCCAAAATCAAATGGGACATCTGGGACAAAAGGGCGCGAAATGCCCGAACCGGCCGAAATGAGCACAAAGGGCCCAAAATCAAACGGGACATCCGGGACAAATGGAGGTGAAGTACGCAAAGGAGCCGAGGACCAATCAAAAACGCCACGTGTCATCAAGGAGAAAAGTCAAAAGGTCAAGGGGCGAGTTATCGAGCGCTGAACCGAACCAATGAAATGGCGCCACGTGTCCAAGTTTAAGGGGCCCACAAGCAATTTCAAAAGGAAAGCCCGCGAAAGACGGAGGAGAGAGAATTGCTCGTCCAATCAGCACGTGCCACGTGTCATCCAGGTGGCGAAGCGCGGGAAATATTTTTAAAATCCGTTTTGGTCTGTTCCGTGCCCTAAATCTTCAGATCATCATATCTTTTGATCCAGAGCTCGGATTTCCACGTTCTTTATATCAACGGAAAGCTCATGAAATTCTCTACATGATTCTGGGGTTAATCTTGAGTTTTGGTGTAGTTTGGAGAGAGAAAATCAAGAAACGGCTCTGACGCGTGATGGTAAGGCGACGCGACGCTTTCAACAACCAAATGCTAATGGCAATGCGGCCAGATGACCGCCGTTTTGCAGAGATCCGCCGCTTCTACCATAATGAGATGATTTAAAATACGACCTGGAGGTGGTTGGAGTAGATCTGACTTTCCTCTTTCTTCCTTCTCTCATTCTTCCTATATATTGTAAAGAGGGGCAAAGATAAAAAAAAGTTGTTCATTCTTTCTGCTCTGCCTCCCTTCTTTTCTTCTCTAGGGTTGAAAATGGAGTTCGGACCTCCTCCCTTTCTCTGTAATGGCATTCTTGCCTTTTACCATTAATGGAATGATGTTCTGTGCAAACCTCTGGAGCAACAAAACGTGTTCTGTGATGCATCTGTCCATCCTCTCTCGTTTTTGCTTGTCTTCTTCTTGCCTCTCTTCATTGCAGGTGTCTGTGCATGTTTAAATGTTCATTGCAGGTTCGGAGCTGTGTTCATGGAGTTTTGGGACATTTTCTGTGTGAAATCTATCCTTGGGTTTGTGATGCTTCTGTCCATCCTTCCCAATGGCTCACCTCTCTTTGTCCCATGGCAGTTTTGATAGATGTTCAACATCCTCCTTCTCTGGTGTATCACCGTTTTAGTGTAGGCTTTTGTTCTTTTCCTTTCTCTCTCTCTCTCTCTCTCTCCTTGGCATGGTTAGATTAGGATTAGATTAGCTTTCCTGCACTGGAATAGCTTGTGGCAGGTAGTTTAGGAGCAGGAACCAGCCTTCTCTGGAGATTCCTCTCTCGGTTTTACAAGTCCCACGCTTGGAGAGAGGTTTCCATGTTGTGCAATCACACTGGATGCCTGAACATCAACCTAGAAGCCTGATGTGCGTCCAGGGGTGCTGTGATTTTGCATCAACAGTTTTGGCACGCCCGGTGGGACCTTAGAGGTCTTTCACTTCATCTTTTGCAGGTTGATGTGTTCCTGTGAAGATTTCAGCCTTTGGAGGCACTTGCAAACACATCTGGCGACTCCATCTGATCAGCAACCCATTTCTCTGAGCTTGCAGACCCGTTTCCATACATTTTCATCCATCTTTCTTTCCATCCCTTTCATTCTTTTCCATTCCATGAAGTTGTGCAATCATGACTTCATTTCCATCATGGATTTCACATCAACAACAGCAATATATTCCACCTCCAACACGTTTTACAAATCCTCCAAATCAGCATTTTGAGCAGATTCAAGATCAGCATGCATACCCATATGAACAGCAGTGCCAAAGTCAGTTTGGCTATGGAGCTTTCCAAGAGCAAGAGTATGCATACAATGAAGACAATCAGATCCAAGATGCTGGTCTGTTGGAGAAAATCCAAAAGATGGAGGTGGGGATGGTGCATTCCAGAGCAACAACACAAATGAAAGCTTTTGGAATCGGTTACAGGACTCCTTGTCCATGGGGAGGCCCTTTTCCAAGACACTTCAGCCCTCAGGAGAAGCTGGACTTCATGATAAAGATGTTGCCCCAACTTGCACAATGGACAGCAGAAATAGAGGCCTACAGACTTGTTGTTGAACAACCTTGTCAATGGGTAAGTTCTACACCATCATCTGGTTTTTCTCTTTCCATTACTCAAGCAGCACCATCTCATTTAAACTCCCCATCTGCTGTCCCATGTGTTGAATCCATCCCTCCATCCCCTAGTCTTCCACCCCATCTCGATTCTTCTTTCCTTTTCCCTTCCAAACAGTCATCCCCTCCACAAGAGCTAACAGAAATACCCCCTCCTCCAAAGAAACAAGAGGTTTCACCTCCTCCACCACCACAAAAAAATGTCAAATCAGTTGAGTTTCAACCCATCCCTCCTCTTGCATTCAAATCCATGTTGGGAGGATGAAAATCAAATGCCCATCGAGGACAACAAAGAAGAGTGCCAACAAAAGATGAAGAAATTCAAATTGAAGAGTTGGGCTCTTAGATTTGGGATGACAAAGATCCCTTGATGGTTAAACCTACGAAGAGGCTAGGGTTGAGAAAAATGGTGGTGAGGACTGATTTTGTTGCGAGAAGAAGAAGATCTTGCAGTCCCAACTTGTCCTCTAGAGCAACAAATTGAAGAGTTTGACTTGACAAACTTCATGCTGGAGGAGGAGTTCAATCAAGAGCAAGATTGTCTTCAAACATTGGAGGAAGGAGAAGCTGCTCCAAATCCAAAAGAAGAGGAGCACAATCTAGCTGTGAAGGAGAAAAGTGCAGATCCAAGGGCTTTGAGCACAAAGCAGGCTACAGGAGAACCTTCAGTTCTTCTTTCCACTTCATCTCTCTCAAGTTCTAGTACTGAAAAGGAGTTTGATCTCTCAAACTCAATATTGGAGAGTGAAGGAAACCATGGTGGTCAAGTTGCAGATCAAGAGGACACCATGGAGGAAGTTGAACACGAACAGCGGGACAACAATGAGGCAGTTTACCTGTCAGATTTGGAGGACTGTTTTGATGGAGAAGAGCCGGTTGAGCTTTCACCTTTCTCTCTTTCATCATCCACATTCCAAACACCAGAGCCTGCTGCCATGAAGGAGAGCTTTCATTTGCAGCAGCCTGCATCTTATAGCAGCCCTTTGGAGTCAAGATTGGAAGATTTTTATCTTCCATGTTCTTCATTGGAGGAAGAGAAAGGAAAGAAGAATTCCACCATTTCTTCCACACCATCCATTCAAGAGGGTCTGCAAGAAAACTCCATTCTTGGAGTTGAAAATCAGAGCTATGGGCATATCAAACGGATCAGACCTTGCCCAATCAGGTATTTGGCTTCATTGGAGCCAAAGGAGAAGCCACAACCAGTCATGCTTGCTTCTGAGCATGAGGATGAGCTACAAAGTACCAAGGATCAGCTGCCATACCTCTCCAATCCAAATGCAGAGCAACTAAAAGAGGTATTGGATTTTTCAGTTGATACCTTGATGATTTGGATAGAAGACCAGCTTCTTGTTGATTTTCCATCCATCCAAACAGCCATGATCAGTGCCAAATCAATTGCATGGCTGCCAATTTTGAAGAAAGGAAGCTATTTCTCACAACCAGTTGCAGGGTTTGTTTAGCTTGCCTTTGCTTCCAGTTAGAGTAGAGTAGCTAGGTTTGCTTTCAGTAGAAGAAGTGCTTGTGCACACTCTGCATGTTCCATTTGGGGCATGTATGATTTTCAGTTTTGTACATAGTTTTGGTGTTGCTGGTTCTGCTCTTGCACAGTTCATTTCAGTGGCATCTTGGTGAAGACACTCCAGGTTCAATGGGTTTCCAAGTGGCTCAGAGGGAGGTTTTCAAAGTTCAGATCAGTTGCAGGTTGCAACTCATGACTCCATGCCCAATGGATGCTTCAGACTGATCATTCATCTAGCAGGCAGATGACCCCGCTGAGTCGCCAAACTGTTGTCAAAATTTCACCCCCCCTGGGTAATTTTGATAACATGCATCAAAATATTCAAGTCCCAGGAAAATTGATTGATTCGGGGCCAAAAATCATGTTGCCAGAGTCCCCTCAAATATTTTCTAAGTTCCCTGTCGAGAGGAAAGAGCAAGCTCGAGAAAATGCGAAAAAGGTTGCGAGAAGGCAAGTAGGTTGATCCAGGAAAAAATCATAAAAATGACTAAGTCCTAGTCCTAGGGGCGATCGGGACATTTGGGACAAAAGGCCCGAACAATCGGCTCGGCCAAGTAAGCACAAACAGCCCAAATTGCAGGGACATCTCGGGACAAAAGTACGCGGCGGGCGCGAAATGCCGGTTCGACAGAGAGAAAAAAATGGCTAGCTATTTGAGAGGGAATCAAATGGGACAATCGGGCCAAAAAGGCGCGAACCAGCCGAACCGGCCAAAAAAAAAAGGCCAGTAGTCCAAAATCAAATGGGACAATCGGGCCAAAAGGCGCGAACCGTGAATCGGAATCCGGCGAAAAAAAAATGAGTCGAAGGGTCCAAAATCAAATGGGACATCTGGGACAAATGGACGCGAAATGCCCGAACCGGCCGAAATGAGCACAAAGGGCCCAAAATCAAATGGGACATCCGGGACAAATGGAGGCGAAGTACGCGAAGGAGCCGAAGGAGCCGAGGACCAATCAGAAACTGCCACGTGTCCTCACAGGAGAAAAAGTCAAAAGGTCAAAGGGGCGAGTTATCGAGCGCTGAACCGAACCAATGAAATGGCGCCACGTGTCCAAGTTTAAGGGGCCCACAAGAAATTTCAAAAGGAAAGCCCGCGAAAGACGGAGGAGAGAGAATTGCTCGTCCAATCAGCACGTGCCACGTGTCGTCCAGATGGCGAAGAGCGGGAAAACATTTTAAAATCCGTTTTGGTCTGTTCCGTGCCCTAAATCTTCAGATCATCATATCTTTTGATCCAGAGCTCGGATTTCCGTTCTTTATATCAACGGAAAGCTCATGAAATTCTCTACATGATTCTGGGGTTAATCTCGAGTTTTGGTGTAGTTTGAAGAGAGAAAATCAAGAAACGGCTCTGACGCGTGATAACGAAGTGACGTTTTTCAACAACCGTTTTAATGCTAATGGCTTTAATGCGGCGAAGTGACATTTTAGCGCCGTTTGCAAATGGGATCCGCCGCATTCTACCATAATGAGATGATTTAAAATACGACAAGGTATGGGGTTGGAGTAGATCTCCACTTTCCTCTTTCTTCCTTCTCTCATTCTTCCTATATATTGTAAGAGAGTAAAAGCCGTTTATTTGGCTCATAAAAAGGTTGTTCATTCTTTCTGCTCTGCCCTCCCTTCTTTTCTTCTCTAGGGTTGAAAATGGAGTTCGGACCTCCTCCCTTTCTCTGTAATGGCGTTCCTGCCTTTTACCATTAATGGAATGATGTTCTGTGCAAACCTCTGGAGCAACAAAACGTGTTCTGTGATGCATCTGTCCATCCTCTCTCGTTTTTGCTTGTCTTCTTCTTGCCTCTCTTCATTGCAGGTGTCTGTGCATGTTTGAATGTTCATTGCAGGTTCGGAGCTGTGTTCATGGAGTTTTGGGACATTTTCTGTGTGAAATCTATCCTTGGGTTTGTGATGCTTCTGTCCATCCTTCCCAATGGCTCACCTCTCTTTGTCCCATGGCAGTTTTGATAGATGTTCAACATCCTCCTTCTCTGGTGTATCACCGTTTTAGTGTAGGCTTTTGTTCTTTTCCTTTCTCTCTCTCTCTCTCTGTCTCCTTGGCATGGTTAGATTAGGATTAGATTAGCTTGCCTGCACTGGAATAGCTTGTGGCAGGTAGTTTAGGAGCAGGAACCAGCCTTCTCTGGAGATTCCTCTCTCGGTTTTACAAGTCCCACGCTTGGAGAGAGGTTTCCATGTTGTGCAATCACACTGGATGCTGAACATCAACCTAGAAGCTTGATGTGCGTCCAGGGGTGCTTTGTGATTTTGCATCAACAGTTTTGGCATGCCCGGTGGGACCTTAGAGGTCTTTCACTTCATCTTTTGCAGGTTGGTGTGTTCCTGTGAAGATTTCAGCCTTTGGAGGCACTTGCAAACACATCTGGCGACTCCATCTGATCAGCAACCCATTTCTCTCGAGCTTGCGAGACCCTTTCCATTTTTCCATACATTTTCATCCATCTTTCTTTCCATCCCTTTCATTCTTTTCCATTCCATGAAGTTGTGCAATCATGACTTCATTTCCATCATGGATTTCACATCAACAACAACAGTATATTCCACCTCCAACACGTTTTACAAATCCTCCAAATCAGCATTTTGAGCAGATTCAAGATCAGTATGCATACCCATATGAACAGCAGTGCCAAAGTCAGTTTGGCTATGGAGCTTTCCAAGAGCAAGAGTATGCATACAATGAAGACCATCAGATCCAAGATGCTGGTCTGTTGGAGAAAATCCAAAAGATGGAGGTGGGGATGGTGCGATCCCAGGCTCAACAACACTCAAATGAGAGCTTTTGGAATCGGTTACGGGACTCCTTGTCCATGGGAGGCCCTTTTCCAAGACACTTCAGCCCTCAGGAGAAGCTGGACTTCATGATAAAGATGCTGCCCCAACTTGCACAATGGACAAAGAAATAGAGGCCTATGAGACTTGTTGTTGAACAACCTTGTCAATGGGTAAGTTCTACACCATCATCTGGTTTTTCTCTTCCCATTACTCAAGCAAGCATCATCATCTCAAGTTTCAAACTCCCATCTGCTGTCCCAAGTGTTGAATCCATCCCTCCATCCCCTAGTCTTCCACCCCATCTCGATTCTTCTTTCCTTTTCCCTTCCAAACAGTCATCCCCTCCACAAGAGCTAACAGAAATACCCCTCCTCCAAAGAAACAAGAGGTTTCACCTCCTCCACCACCACAAAAAAAATGTCAAATCGGTTGAGTTTCAACCCATCCCTCCTCTTGCATTCCCAATCCATGTTGGGAAGATGAAAATCAAAAAAATCAGTCATCAAAACAACAGCAAGAAAAGAGCCAACAAAGATGAAGAAATTCAAAATCTTGAAGAGTTGGGCTCTTAGATTTGGGATGACAAAGATCCCTTGATGGTTAAGCCTACGAAAGAGGCTAGGGTTGAGACAAAAATGGTGGTGAGGACTGATTTTGTTGGCGAGAAGAAGAAGATCTTGCAGTCCCAACTTGTCCTCTAGAGCAACAAATTGAAGAGTTTGACTTGACAAACTTCATGCTGGAGGAAGAGTTCAATCAAGAGCAAGATTGTCTTCAAACATTGGAGGAAGGAGAAGCTGCTCCAAATCCAAAAGAAGAGGAGCACATTCTAGTTGTGGAGGAGAAAAGTGCAGATCCAAGGGCTTCGAGCACAAAGCAGGCTACAGGAGAACCTTCAGTTCTTCTTTCCACTTCATCTCTCTCAAGTTCTATTACTGAAAAGGAGTTTGATCTCTCAAACTCAATATTGGAAAGTGAAGGAAACCATGGTGGTCAAGTTGCAGATCAAGAGGACACCATGGAGGAAGTTGAACACGAGCAACGCGGGGACAACAATGAGGCGGTTTACATCGATTTGGAGGACTGTTTTTTGATGGAGAAGAGCCGGTTGAGCTTTCACCTTTCTCTCTTTCATCATCCACATTCCAAACACCAGAGCCTGCTGCCATGAAGGAGAGCTTTCATTTGCAGCAGCCTGCATCTTATAGCAGCTCTTTGGGATCAAGATTGGAAGATTTTCTTCCATGTTCTTCATTGGAGGAAGAGAAAGGACGAAGAAGAATTTCACCATTTCTTCCACATCATCCATTCGAGAGGGTCTGAAGAAGACTCCATTCTTGGAGTTGAAAATCACAGCAATGGGCATATCAAACGGATCGGACCTTGCCCAATCGGGTATTTGGCTTCATTGGAGCCAAAGGAGAAGCCACAACCGAGTCATGCTTGCTTACGAGCATGAGGATGAGCTACAAAGTACCAAGGATCAGCTGCCATACCTCTCGATCCAAATGCGAGCAACTAAAAGAGGTATTGGATTTTTTTTATTGATACCTTGATGATTTGGATAGAAGACCAGACTTCTTGTTGATTTTCCATCCATCCAAACAGCCATGATCGAGTGCGAAATCAATTGCATGGCTGCCAATTTTGAAGAAAGGAAGCTATTTCTCACAACCATTGCGGGGTTTGTTTAGCTTGCCTTTGCTTCCAGCTTAGAGTAGAGTAGGTAGGTTTGCTTTCGATGAAGAAGTGCTTGTGCACACTCTGCATGTTCCATTTGGGGCATGTATGATTTTCGATTTTGTACATAGTTTTGGTGTTGCTTGGTTCTGCTCTTGCATGAGTTCATTTCGATGGCATCTTGGTGAGACACTCCAGGTTCAATGGGTTTCCAAGTGGCTCGGAGGGAGGTTTTCAAAGTTCGGATCGGTTGCGGGTTGCAACTCATGACTCCATGCCCAATGGATGCTTGAGCTTACCGATCATTCATCTAGCGAGCGAGATGACCCCATTGAGTCGCCAAATTGTTATCAAAATTTCACCCCCAGGTAAATTTGATAACATGCATCGAAATATTCAAGTCCCAGGCAAATTGATTGATTCGGGGCCAAAAATCATGTTTCTAGAGTCCCCTCGAAATTTTTCTAACTCCCCTGTCGAGAGGAAGGAGCAAGCTCGAGAAAATGCAAAAAAAAGGTTGCGAAGGCAAGTAGGTTGATCCAGGAAAAAATCATAAAAATGACTAAGTCCTAGTCCTAGGGGCAATTGGGACATTTGGGACAAAATGGCCCGAACCAGGCCGCGCTCGGCCGAAAAGCCTCAAACAGCCCATGCAAAATCAACAGGGGACATTTGGGACAAAAGTACGCGGCGGGCGCGAAATGCCGGATTCGGCCAGAAAAAATTGGCTAAGCTTCTTGAGAGGCTAAGTGTTGGACTGGGACAATCGGGCCAAAAATGCGAAACAGCGGCCGAACCGGCCGAAGGCGAAAAAGGAGCCAGATAGTCAAAAAAAGCAAATGGGACAATCGGGCCAAAAAATGCGCGCGAACCGGCCGAACCGGCCGAAAATGAGTCAAGGGTCCAAAATCAAATGGGACATCTGGGACAACAAATGGCCGAAATGCCCAAACCGAACCGAAATGAGCACAAAGGGCCCAAAATCAAATGGGACATCCGGGACAAATGGAGGCGAAGTACGCAAAGAGCCGAAGGAGCCGAGGACCAATCGAAAGCGCCACGTGTCCTCACGGGAGAAAAGTCAAAAGGTCAAAGGGGCGAGTTATCGAGCCCGAACCAGAACCAATGAAATGGCGCCACGTGTCCAAGTTTAAGGGGCCTGAAGCAATTTCAAAAGGAAAGCCCACGAAAGACGGAGGAGAGAGAATTGCTCATCCAATCAGCACGTGCCACGTGTCGTCCAGATGGCGAAGAGCGGGAAAACATTTTAAAATCCGTTTTGATCTGCTTCGTGCCCTAAATCTTGAGATCATCATATCTTTTGATCGAGCTCGGATTTCCACGTTCTTTATATCAACGGAAAGCTCATGAAATTCTCTACATGATTCTGGGGTCAATCTTGAGTTTTGGTGTAGTTTGGAGAGAGAAAATCAAAAACGGCTCTGACACGTGATTTTGGCAACTCGTGACATGCTAATGGGTCGACTTTTTAGCACGCCGAAGTGACATTTTAGCAGCCAAATTAATACAAATGGGTCGCATTCTCCTCCAAAATCACTCAAAGTGATAATGAGATGATTTAAAATACATCCATGCTGATTTAATGTCTGGAGGAGATCTGACTTTTTTCTTTCTTTCCTTCTCTCATTCTTCCTATATATTGTAAGGATTTGCAAATTTAAAAAAAGGTTGTTCATTCTTTACTGCTCTCTGCCCTCCCTTCTTTTCTTCTCTAGGGTTGAAAATGGAGTTCGGAACCTCCTCCCTTTCTCTGTAATGGCATTCTTGCCTTTTACCATTAATGGAATGATGTTACGTGCAAACCTCTGGAGCAACAAAACGTGTTACTGATGCATCTGTCCATCCTCTCTCGTTTTTGCTTGTCTTCTTCTTGCCTCTCTTCATTGCAGGTGTCATGTGTGCATGTTTGAATGTTCATTGCGAGTTTGGAGCTGTGTTCATGGAGTTTTGGGACATTTTACATGTGAAATCTATCCTTGGGTTTGTGATGCTTCATCCATCCTTCCCAATGGCTCACCTCTCTTTGTCCCATGGCGGTTTTGATAGATGTTCAACATTCTCCTTCTCTACGTGTATCACCGTTTTAGTGTAGGCTTTTGCTTTTTCTTTTCCTTTCTCTCTCTCTCTCTCGTCTCCTTGGCATGGTTAGATTAGGATTAGATTAGCTTGCTGCACTGGGAATAGCTTGTGGCGGGTAGTTTAGGAGCGAGAACCAGCCTTCTCTGGAGATTCCTCTCTCGGTTTTACAAGTCCCACGCTTGGAGAGAAGGATTCATGTTGTGCAATCACACTTGGATGCCCGAACATCAACCTAGAAGCCTCGATGCACGTCCGGGGTGCTTTGTGATTTTGCATCTAACAGTTTTGGCACGCCGGTGGGGACCTTAGAGGTCTTTCACTTCATCTTTTGCAGAGTTGATGTGTTCTGTGAAGATTTCAGCCTTTGGAGGCACTTGCAAACACATCTGGCGACTCCATCCGATCAACAACCATCTCTCGAGTTGCGACCTTCCTTTCCATTCATTTCATCCATTTTCTTCATCCTTCTTTCCATCCCTTTCATTCTTTTCCATTCCATGAAGTTGTGCAATCATGACTTCATTTCCATCATGGAACTCACATTTACAACAACAACAGTGATATATTCCACCTCCAACACGTTTTACAAATCCTCCAAATCAGCATTTTGATCAGCAAGCATACTACCCATATGAACAGCGGTGCAAAGTCGGTTTGGCAATGGAGCTTTCCAAGAGCAAGAGTGTGCATACAATGAAGACCATCGATCCAAGATGCTGGTCTCATTGGAGAAAATCCAAAAGATGGAGGTGGGATGGTGCGATCCAGAGCAACAACTCAAATGAGAGCTTTGGAATCGGTTACGGAGACTCCTTGTCCATGGGGAGGCCCTTTTCCAAGACACTTCAGCCCTCGGAGAAGCTGGACTTCATGATAAAGATGCTACCCCAACTTGCACAATGGACAACAAAAATAGAGGCCTATAGATTGGTGTTGAACAACCTTGTCAATGGGTAAGTTCTACACCATCATCCGGTTTTCTCTTTCCATTACTCAAGCAAGATCATCTCATCTGGACTCTGCAAATTTTAAACCCTCCATCTGCTGTCCCAAGTGTTGAATCCATCCCTCCATCCCCTAGTCTTCCACCCCATCTCGATTCTTCTTTTCTTTCCCTTCCAAACAGTCATCCCCTCCACAAGAGCTAACAAATACCCCTCCTCCTCCAAAGAAACAAGAGGTTTCACCCTCCACCACCACAAAAAAATGTAAAATCGGTTGAGTTTCAACCCATCCTCCTCTTGCATTCCCAATTTCCATGTGGGAAGAGAAAATAAAAAATCAAGAGAAAACATCAAGGACAAAAAGAGAGCCCAACAAAGAGAAGAAATGACAGATAGGTTGAGAGTTTGGCTGCTTAAATTTGGGATAACAAAGATCCCCTTGATGGTTAAGCCTACAGAAGAGGCTAGGGTTGGAGAACAGGTGGTGGTTAGGACTGATTTTGTTGCAGCAGAAGAAGAAGATCTTGCAGCCCCAACTTGTCCTCTAGAGCAGCAGATTGAAGAGTTTGACTTGACAAACTTCATGCTGGAGGAAGAGTTCAATCAAGAGCAAGATTGCCTTCAAACATTGGAGGAAGGAGAAGCTGCTCCAAATCCAAAAGAAGAGGAGCACATTCTAGCTGTGGAGGAGAAAAGTGCAGATCCAAGGGCTTTGAGCACAAAGCAGGCTACAGGAGAACCTTCAGTTCTTCTTTCCACTTCATCTCTCTCAAGTTCTAGTACTGAAAAGGAGTTTGATCTCTCAAACTCAATATTGAAAGTGAAGGAAACCATGGTGGTCAAGTTGCAGATCAAGAGGACACCATGGAGGAAGTTGAACACGAACAACGGGACAACAATGAGGTAGTTTACCTGTCAGATTTGGAGGACTGTTTTGATGGAGAAGAGCCGGTTGAGCTTTCACCTTTCTCTCTTTCATCATCCACATTCCAAACACCAGAGCCTGCTGCCATGAAGGAGAGCTTTCATTTGCAGCAGCCTGCATCTTATAGCAGCTCTTTGGGATCAAGATTGGAAGATTTTCCATGTTCTTCATTGGAGGAAGAGAAAGGACAGAAGAATTCCACCATTTCTTCCACATCATCCATTCAGTGGGTCTACAAGAAGACTCCATTCTTGGAGTTGAAAATCACAGCAATGGGCATATCAAACGGATCAGACCTTGCCCAATCAGGTATTTGGCTTCATTGGAGCCAAAGGAGAAGCCACAACCAGTCATGCTTGCTTCTGAGCATGAGGATGAGCTAAAAGTACCAAGGATCAGCTGCCATACCTCTCAATCCAAATGCGAGAGAAACTAAAAGAGGTATTGGATTTTTTTCATTGATACCTTGATGATTTGGATAGAAGACCAGCTTCTTGTTGATTTTCCATCCATCCAAACAGCCATGATCGTGCAAATCAATTGCATGGCTGCCAATTTTGAAGAAAGGAGCTATTTTGCACAACCAATTCTGCGGGTTTGTTTAGCTTGCCTTTGCTTCCAGCTAGAGTAGAGTAGGTAGATTTGCTTTCAGTAGAAGAAGTGCTTGTGCACACTCTGCATGTTCCATTTGGGGCATGTATGATTTTCAGTTTTGTACATAGTTTTGGTGTTGCTGGTTTTGCTCTTGCACGCTTCATTTCAAAGTGGCATCTTGGTGAGACACTCCAAAGTTGAATGGGTTTCAAGTGGCTTAGAGGGAGGTTTTCAAAGTTCGAGATCGAGTTGCGCAGTTGCAACTCATGACTCCATGCCCAATGGATGCTTCAGAACGATCATTCATCTAGCGAGCGGATGACCCCGCTTGAGTCGCCAAATTGTTATCCAAAATTTCACCCCCCCAGGTAAAATTTGATAACATGTGTCGAATGTTCAAGTCCCAAGGCAATTGATTGATTCGGGGCCAGTAAAAATTAGGTTTCTAGGGTCCCTTCAGGAATTTTTCTAACTCCCCAGGCCGAAGAAGGAAGGAGCAAGCTCAAAAATGCAAAAAGGTTGCAGAAAGGCAAGTAGGTTGATCCAGGAAAAAGTGTGAAAATTGGCTAAGTCCTACTCAAGGAGCAATTGGGACATTTGGGACGCCAAGGCGCGGATCGGCCGAAAAGCCTCGGCGGTAGCCCAAATTGCATTTGGGACAATCGGGCCAGAAGTACGCGGAGGACGCGAAAAGCCGATCCGGCCGAAGGAGGAAGAAAAATTGGCTAAGTGTTGCTTGGGACGTTCGGGCCAAAAATGCCCGAACCGGCCGAATCGGCCGAAATGAGCACAGGCAGTCAAAAAGTGATTGGGACATCGGGCGCTGAAGGCGCGAACCGGCCGCGAAAAGAGTCAAGTCAGGGTCCAAAGCAAAGTGGACAAGCGGGCCAAAAATGCCCGAACCGGCGAGCCGAAATGAGCACGAAGGGCCCAAAGTCAAATGGGACATCTGGGACAAATGGAAGTGAAGTACGTGAAGGAGCCGAAGACCAATCAGAAACTGCCACGTGTCCTCACAGGAGAAAAAGTCAAAAGGTCAAAGGGGCGAGTTATCGAGCGCTGAACCGAACCAATGAAATGGTGCCACGTGTCCAAGTTTAAGGGGCCCACAAGCAATTTCAAAAGGAAAGCCCGTGAAAGATGGAGGAGAGAGAATTGCTCGTCCAATCAGCACGTGCCACGTGTCGTCCAGATGGCGAAGAGCGGGAAAACATTTTAAAATTCATTTTGATCTGTTCCGTGCCCTAAATCTTCAGATCGCCATATCTTTTGATCCAGAGCTCGGATTTCCACGTTCTTTATATCAACGGAAAGCTGTTGAGATGCTCTACATGATTCTGGGATCAATCTCGAGTTTTGGTGCAGTTTGAAGAGAGAAAATCGAGAAACAGCTCTGACGTGTGGTAATGGCCAGAAGCGACCTTTCAATAACTCATTTTAATGCTAATGGGTCGCATTCTTCTTCTGCACGGCCAAAAGTGACATTTTAGTGGCCAAATTAATACAAATGGGTCGCATTCTCCTCCAAAATCGCTCAAAGTGACAAGGTATGGGTTGGTAAGATCATCCATTCTGATTTAATGCATCTGCAGTCAATAAGGAATGGGCTTGCACGTTTTCCCATGTTTTCTGTCCCCTGGGCTCGACCCATGCAATGTAAAAATCCAGATTTGGCTCATTTTAAAGAAAGAGGTTGTTCATTCTTTCTGCTCTGCCCTCCCTTCTTTTCTTCTCTAGGGTTGAAAATGGAGTTCGAACCTCCTCCCTTTCTCTGTAATGGCGTTCCTACCTTTTACCATTAATGGAATGATGTTCTGTGCAAACCTCTGGAGCAACAAAACGTGTTCTGTGATGCATCTGTCCATCCTCTCTCGTTTTTGCTTGTCTTCTTCTTGCCTCTCTTCATTGCAGGTGTCTGTGCATGTTTGAATGTTCATTGCAGGTTTGGAGCTGTGTTCATGGAGTTTTGGGACATTTTCTCGTGTGAAATCTATCCTTGGGTTTGTGATGCTCGTCCATCCTTCCCATGGCTCACCTCTCTTTGTCCCATGGCGCTTTGATAGATGTTCAACATTCTCCTTCTCTGGTGTATCACCGTTTTAGTGTAGGCTTTTGCTGTTTTTTCCTTTCTCTCTCTCTCTCTCTCTCTCCTTGGCATGGTTAGATTAGGATTAGATTAGCTTGCCTGCACTGGAATAGCTTGTGGCAGGTAGTTTAGGAGCAGGAACCAGCCTTCTCTGGAGATTCCTCTCTTGGTTTTACAAGTCCCACGCTTGGAGAAAGGATTCAATGTTGTGCAATCACACTGGATGCCTGAACATCAACCTAGAAGCCTGATGTGCGTCCAGGGGTGCTGTGATTTTGTACTAACAGTTTTGGCACGCCGGGTGGGACCTCAGAGGTCTTTCACTTCATCTTTTACAGGTTGATGTGTTCCTGTGAAGATTTCAGCCTTTGGAGACACTTCAGAAACACATCCGCGACTCCATCCGGTCAACAACCATATCTCAAGTTTGCAGAAATTCCTTTCCATTCATTTCCATCCATTTTCATTCATCCTTCTTTCCATCCCTTTCATTCTTTTCCATTCCATGAAGTTGTGCAACCATGACTTCATTTCCATCATGGAACTCACATTTACAACAACAGCAGTATATTCCACCTCCAACACATTTTACAAATCCTCCAGATCAGCATGCATACTCATATGAACAGCAGTGCCAAAGTCAGTTTGGCAATGGAGCTTTCCAAGAGCAAGAGTGTGCATACAATGAAGACCATCGGATCCAAGATGCTGGTCTGTTGGAGAAAATCCAAAAGATGGAGGTGGAGATGTTGCAGTCCAGAGAAACAGCTCAAATGAGAGCTTTCAGAATTGGTTGCAGGACTCCTTGTCCATGGGGAGGCCCTTTTCCAAGACACTTCAGCCCTCAGGAGAAGCTAGACTTCATGATAAAGATGCTACCCCAACTTTCACAATGGATAGCAAAAATAGAGGCCTATACAGTCGGTGTTGAACAACCTTGTCAATGGGTAAGTTCTACACCATCATCTGGTTTCTCTCTTCCCATTACTCAAGTAGCATCATCTCATCTGGACCTGCAAATTTTAAACCCTCCATCTACTGTCCCAAGTGTTGAATCCATCCCTCCATCCCCTAGTCTTCCACCCCATCTCGATTCTTCTTTTCTTTTCCCTTCCAAACAGTCATCCCCTCCACAAGAGCTAAAAATACCCCTCCTCCAAAGAAACAAGAGGTTTCACCGCCTCCACCACCACAAAAAAAAATGTAAAATCGGTTGAGTTTCAACCCATTCCTCCTCTTGCATTCCCAATTTCATATATGGGGAAGAGGGAATTAAAAAATCAGTCATCAAGGACAGCGAGAAGAGGAGCCAACAGATAAGAAATGACAGAAATTGAAGGTTTGGGCTGCCAAATTTGGGATGACAAAGATCCCCTTGATGGTCAAGCCTACGAAGAGGCTAGGGTTGGAGAACAGGTAGTGGTTAGGACTGATTTTGTTGCAGCAGAAGAAGAAGATCTTGCAGCCCCAACTTGTCCTCTAGAGCAAAGAGATTGAAGAGTTTGACTTGACAAACTTCATGCTGGAGGAAGAGTTCAATCAAGAGCAAGATTGCCTTCAAACATTGGAGGAAGGAGAAGCTGCTCCAAATCCAAAAGAAGAGGAGCACATTCTAGCTGTGGAGGAGAAAAGTGCAGATCCAAGGGCTTTGAGCACAAAGTAGGCTACAGGAGAACCTTCAGTTCTTCTTTCCACTTCATCTCTCTCAAGTTCTATTACTGAAAAGGAGTTTGATCTCTCAAACTCAATATTGGAAAGTGAAGGAAACCATGGTGGTCAAGTTGCAGATCAAGAGGACACCATGGAGGAAGTTGAACACGAGCAGCAGGACAGCAATGAGGCGCTTTACTGCGATTTGGAGGACTGCTTTTGATGGAGAAGAGCCGTTAAGCTTTCACCTTTCTCTCTTTCATCATCCACATTCCAAACACCAGAGCCTGCTGCCATGAAGGAGAGCTTTCATTTGCAGCAGCTTGCATCTTACAGCAGCTCTTTGGGATCAAGATTGGAAGATTTTCCATGTTCTTCATTGGAGGAAGAGAAAGGACAGAAGGATTCCACCATTTCTTCCACATCATCCATTCAAGTGGGTCTACAAGAAGACTCCATTCTTGGAGTTGAAAATCACAGCAATGGGCATATCAAACGGATCAGACCTTGCCCAATCAGGTATTTGGCTTCATTGGAGCCAAAGGAGAAGCCACAACCAGTCATGCTTGATTCTGAGCATGAGGATGAGCTAAAAAGTACCAAGGATCAGCTGCCATACCTCTCCAATCCAAATGCAGAGCAACTAAAAGAGGTATTGGATTTATTTTCAGTTGATACCTTGATGATTTGGATAGAAGACCAGCTTCTTGTTGATTTTCCATCCATCCAAACAGCCATGATCAGTGCCAAATCAGTTGCATGGCTGCCAATTTTGAAGAAAGGGAGCTATTTTGCACAACCAGTTGCAGGGTTTGTTTAGCTTGCCTTTGCTTCCAGCTAGAGTAGAGTAGGTAGATTTGCTTTCAGCAGAAGAAGTGCTTGTGCACACTCTGCATGTTTCATTTGGGGCATGTATGATTTTCAGTTTGTACATAGTTTTGGTGTTGCTGGTTCTGCTCTTGCCTGCACGCTCATTTCAAAGTGGCATCTTGGTGAAGACACTCCAGTTCAATGGGTTTCCAAGTGGCTCGAGAGGGAGGTTTTCAAAGTTCGAGATCGATTGGAGGTCAGCAACTCATGACTCCATGCCCAATGGATGCTTCAGGCTACGATCATTCATCTAGCAGGCAGATGACCCCGCTGAGTCGCCAAATTGTTATCCAAAATTTCACCCCCAGGGTAAAATTTGATAACATGTGTCAGAATGTTCAAGTCCCAAGGCAATTGACTGATTCAGAGTAAAAATCAGGTTTCTAGGGTCCCTTCAGGAATTTTTCTAACTCCCTAGGCCGAAGAAGGAAGGAGCAAGCTCTGAAAAAATGTAAAAAGGTTGCAGAAAGGCAAGTAGGTTGATCCAGGAAAAAGTGTGAAAATTGGCTAAGTCCTACTCAAGGGAGCAATTGGGACATTTGGGACGTCAAGGCGCGGATCGGCCGAAAAGCCTCCAGGCGGCCCAAATTGCATTTGGGACAATCGGGCCAGAAGTACGCGGAGGACGCGAAAAGCCGATCCGATCAAGGAGGAAGAAAAATTGGCTAAGTGTTGCTCGGGACGTTCGGGCCAAAAATGCCCGAACCGGCCGAATCGGCCGAAATGAGCACAGGCAGTCAAAAAGCGATTGGGACATCTGGGCCGCGAAGGCGCGAACCGCCGAACCGGCCGAAAAGAGTCAAGTCAGTCCGAAGCAAAGTGGGACAAGCGGGCCAAAAATGCCCGAACCAGCCGAAATGAGCACGAAGGGCCCAAAGTCAAATGGGACATCTGGGACAAATGGAAGTGAAGTACGCGAAGGAGCCGAAGACCAATCAGAAACTGCCACGTGTCCTCACAGGAGAAAAAGTCAAAAGGTCAAAGGGGCGAGTTATCGAGCGCTAAACCGAAACAATGAAATGGCGCCACATGTCCAAGTTTAAGGGGCCCACAAGCAATTTCAAAAGGAAAGCCCGTGAAAGATGGAGGAGAGAGAATTTCGTCCAATCAGCACGTGCCACGTGTCGTCCCGGATGGCGAAGAGTGGGAAAACATTTTAAAATTCATTTTGATCTATTTCGTGACCTAAATCTTCAGATCGCCATATCTTTTGATCCAGAGCTCGGATTTCCACGTTCTTTATATCAATGGAAAGCTGTTGAGATGCTCTACATGATTCTGGGATCAATCTCGAGTTTTGGTGCAGTCTGAAGAGAGAAAATCGAGAAACGGCTCTGACGTGTGGTAATGGCCGGCGACCTTTCAACAACTCGTTTTAATGCTAATGGGTCGCATTCTTCTTCTGCACGGCCAGAAGTGACATTTTAGCGGCCAAATTAATACAAATGGGTCGCATTCTCCTCCAAAATTGCTCAAAGTGACAAGGTATGGGTTGGTAAGATCATCCATGCTGATTTAATGCATCTGCAGTCAATAAGGAATGGGCTTGCACGTTTTCCCATGTTTTCTCCCCCGGCTCGACCCATGCAATGTAAAAAGCCGATTTGGCTCATTTTAAAGAAAGAGGTTGTTCATTCTTTCGCTCTGCCTCCCTTCTTTTCTTATCTAGGGTTGAAAATGGAGTTGGAACCTCCTCCCTTTCTCTCGTAATGGCGTTCCCGCCTTTTACCATTAATGGAATGATGTTCGTGCAAACCTCTGCGGAGCAACAAAACGTGTTACTGTGATGCATCCGTCCATCCTCTCTCGTTTTTACTTGTCTTCTTCTTCCCTCTCTTCATTACAGTGTCTGTGCATGTTTGAATGTTCATTGCAGGTTTGGAGCTGTGTTCATGGTGTTTTGGGACATTTTCTGTGTGAAATCTATCCTTGGGTTTGTGATGCTTCTGTCCATCCTTCCCAATGGCTCACCTCTCTTTGTCCCATGGCAGTTTTGATAGATGTTCAACATTCTCCTTCTCTGGTGTATCACCATTTTAGTGTAGGCTTTTGCTGTTTTTTCCTTTCTCTCTCTCTCTCTGTCTCCTTGGCATGGTTAGATTAGGATTAGATTAGCTTGCCTGCACTGGAATAGCTTGTGGCAGGTAGTTTAGGAGTAGGAACCAGCCTTCTCTGGAGATTCCTCTCTTAGTTTTACAAGTCCCACGCTTGGAGAAAGGATTCAATGTTGTGCAATCACACTGGATGCCTGAACATCAACCTAGAAGCCTGATGCGCGTCCAGGGGTGCTGTGATTTTGTACTTATAGTTTTGGCATGCCGGGTGGGACCTCAGAGGTCTTTCACTTCATCTTTTGCAGGTTGATGTGTTCCCGTGAAGATTTCAGCCTTTGGAGACACTTGCAAACACATCTCGACTCCATCCGGTTAACAACCATCTCTCAAGTTCAGAGACCTTCCTTTCCATTCATTTCCAACCATTTTTCATTCATCCTTCTTTCCATCCCTTTCATTCTTTTCCATTCCATGAAGTTGTGCAACCATGACTTCATTTCCATCATGGAACTCACATTTACAACAACAGCAGTATATTCCACCTCCAACACGTTTTACAAATCCTCCGTATCAGCATGCATACTCATATGAACAACAATGTGCAAAGTCGGTTTGGCAATGGAGCTTTCCAAGAGCAAGAGTGTGCATACAATGAAGACCATCGGATCCAAGATGTTGGTCTGTTGGAGAAAATCCAAAAGATGGAGGTGGAGATGTTGCAGTCCAGAGCAACAGCTCAAATGAGAGCTTTCAGAATTGGTTGTAGGACTCCTTGTCCATGGGGAGGCCCTTTTCCAAGACACTTCAGCCCTCAGGAGAAGCTGGACTTCATGATAAAGATGCTACCCCAACTTGCACAATGGACAACAAAAATAGAGGCCTATACAGTCGGTGTTGAACAACCTTGTCAATGGGTAAGTTCTACACCATCATCTGGTTTCTCTCTTCCCATTACTCAAGCAGCATCATCTCATCTCGACCTGTAAATTTTAAACCCTCCATCTCCTGTCCCAAGTGTTGAATCCATCCCTCCATCCCCTAGTCTTCCACCCCATCTCGATTCTTCTTTTCTTTTCCCTTCCAAACAGTCATCCCCTCCATAAGAGCTAACAGAAATACCCCCTCCTCCAAAGAAACAAGAGGTTTCACTGCCTCCACCACCACAAAAAAATGTAAAATCGGTTGAGTTTCAACCCATTCCTCCTCTTGCATTCCCAATTTCATATGGGGAAGAGGGAATTAAAAAAATCAGTCATCAAGGACAGCAAGAAGAGGAGCCCAACAGAGAAGAAATGACAGACAGCTTGAAGGTTTGGGCTGCCAAATTTGGGATGACAAAGATCCCCTTGATGGTCAAGCCTACAGAAGAGGCTAGGGTTGGAGAACAGGTAGTGGTTAGGACTGATTTTGTTGCAGCAGAAGAAGAAGATCTTGCAGCCCCAACTTGTCCTCTAGAGCAGCAGATTGAAGAGTTTGACTTGACAAACTTCATGCTGGAGGAAGAGTTCAATCAAGAGCAAGATTGCCTTCAAACATTGGAGGAAGGAGAAACTGCTCCAAATCCAAAAGAAGAGGAGCACATTCTAGCTGTGGAGGAGAAAAGTGCAGATCCAAGGGCTTCGAGCACAAAGCAGGCTACAGGAGAACCTTCAGTTCTTCTTTCCACTTCATCTCTCTCAAGTTCTATTACTGAAAAGGAGTTTGATCTCTCAAACTCAATATTGGAAAGTGAAGGAAACCATGGTGGTCAAGTTGCAGATCAAGAGGACACCATGGAGGAAGTTGAACACGAGCAGCAGGACAGCAATGAGGCAGTTTACCTGTCAGTTTTGGAGGACTGTTTTGATGGAGAAGAGCCAGTTAAGCTTTCACCTTTCTCTCTTTCATCATCCACATTCCAAACACCAGAGCCTGCTGCCATGAAGGAGAGCTTTCATTTGCAGCAGCCTGCATCTTACAGCAGCTCTTTGGGATCAAGATTGGAAGATTTTCCATGTTCTTCATTGGAGGAAGAGAATGGACAGAAGGATTCCACCATTTCTTCCACATCATCCATTCAGGTGGATCTACAAGAAGACTCCATTGTTGGAGTTGAAAATCACAGCAATGGGCATATCAAACGGATCGGACCTTTCCCAATCGTATTTGGCTTCATTGAGCCAAAGGAGAAGCCACAACAACCACATGCTTGATTCTCGAGCATGAGGATGAGCCAAAAGTACCAAGGATCATCTGCCATACCTCTCCAATCCAAATGCAGAGCAACTAAAAGAGGTATTAGATTTATTTTTAGTTGATACCTTGATGATTTGGATAGAAGACCAGCTTCTTGTTGATTTTCCATCCATCCAAACAGCCATGATCAGTGCCAAATCAGTTGCATGGCTGCCAATTTTGAAGAAAGGGAGCTATTTTGCACAACCAGTTGCAGGGTTTGTTTAGCTTGCCTTTGCTTCCAGTTAGAGTAGAGTAGGTAGATTTGCTTTCAGCAGAAGAAGTGCTTGTGCACACTCTGCATGTTCCATTTGGGGCATGTATGATTTTCAGTTTTGTACATAGTTTTGGTGTTGCTGGTTCTGCTCTTGCACAGTTCATTTCAGTGGCATCTTGGTGAAGACACTCCAGGTTCAATGGGTTTCCAAGTGGCTCAGAGGGGAGGTTTTCAAAGTTCAGATCAGTTGCAGGTTGCAACTCATGACTCCATGCCCAATGGATGCTTCAGGCTACTGATCATTCATCTAGCAGGCAGATGACCCCGCTGAGTCGCCAAATTGTTATCCAAAATTTCACCCCCCCAGGGTAAAATTTGATAACATGTGTCAGAATGTTCAAGTCCCAAGGCAATTGACTGATTCAGAGTAAAAATCAGGTTTCTAGGGTCCCTTCAGGAATTTTTCTAACTCCCCAGGCCGAAGAAGGAAGGAGCAAGCTCTGAAAAAATGCAAAAAAGGTTGCAGAAAGGCAAGTAGGTTGATCCAGGAAAAAGTGTGAAAATTGGCTAAGTCCTACTCAAGGGAGCAATTGGGACATTTGGGACGTCAAGGCGCGGATCGGCCGAAAAGCCTCCAGGCGGCCCAAATTGCATTTGGGACAATCGGGCCAGAAGTACGCGGAGGACGCGAAAAGCCGATCCGGCCGAAGGAGGAAGAAAAATTGGCTAAGTGTTGCTCGGGACGTTCGGGCCAAAAATGCCCGAACCGGCCGAATCAGCCGAAATGAGCACAGGCAGTCAAAAAGCGATTGGGACATCTGGGCCGCTGAAAGCAAACCGGCCGAACCGGCCGAAAAGAGTCAAGTCAGTCCGAAGCAAAGTGGGACAAGCGGGCCAAAAATGCCCGAACCGGCCGAAATGAGCACGAAGGGCCCAAAGTCAAATGGGACATCTGGGACAAATGGAAGCGAAGTATGGGAAGGAGCCGAAGACCAATCAGAAACTGCCACGTGTCCTCAGAGGACAAAAAGTCAAAAGTTCAAAGGGGCGAGTTATCGAGCGCTGAACCGAACCAATGAAATGGCGCCACGTGTCCAAGTTTAAGGGGCCCACAAGCAATTTCAAAAGGAAAGCCCGTGAAAGATGGAGGAGAGAGAATTTCTTGTCCAATCAGCACGTGCCACGTGTCGTCTAGATGGCAAAGAGCGGGAAAACATTTTAAAATTCATTTTGATCTGTTCCGTGCCCTAAATCTTCAGATCACCATATCTTTTGATCCAAAGCTCGGATTTCCACGTTCTTTATATCAACGGAAAGCTGTTGAGATGCTCTACTTGATTCTGGGATCAATCTTGAGTTTTGGTTTAGTCTGAAGAGAGAAAATTGAGAAACGGCTCTGACGTGTGGTAATGGCCAGAAGTGACCTTTCAACAACTCGTTTTAATGCTAATGGGTCGTATTCTTCTTCTGCACGGCCAGAAGTGACATTTTAGCGGCCAAATTAATACAAATGGGTTACATTCTCCTCCAAAATCACTCAAAGTGACAAGGTATGGGTTGGTAAGATCATCCATGCTGATTTAATGCATCTGCAGTCAATAAGGAATGGGCTTGCACGTTTTCCCATGTTTTCTGTCCCCTGGGCTCGACCCATGCAATGTAAAAGCCAGATTTGGCTCATTTTAAAAAAAGAGGTTGTTCATTCTTTCTGCTCTGCCCTCCCTTCTTTTCTTCTCTAGGGTTGAAAATGGAGTTGGAACCTCCTCCCTTTCTCTGTAATGGCGTTCCTGCCTTTTACCATTAATGGAATGATGTTCTGTGCAAACCTCTGGAGCAACAAAACGTGTTCTGTGATGCATCTGTCCATCCTCTCTCGTTTTTGCTTGTCTTCTTCTTGCCTCTCTTCATTACAGGTGTCTGTGCATGTTTGAATGTTCATTGCAGGTTTGGAGTGTGTTCATGGTGTTTTGGGACATTTTCTCGTGTGAAATCTATCCTTGGGTTTGTGATGCTTCTTCCCATCCTTCCCAATGGCTCACCTCTCTTTGTCCCATGGCGGTTTTGATAGATGTTCAAATTCTCCTTCTCTCGGTGTATCACCGTTTTAGTATAGGCTTTTGTTGTTTTTCCTTTCTCTCTCTCTCTCTCTCTCTCTCGTCTCCTTGGCACGGTTAGATTAGGATTAGATTAGCTTGCTTCTGCACTGGAATAGCTTGTGGCAGTAGTTTAGGAGCAGGAACCAACCTTCTATGGAGATTCCTCTCTCGGTTTTACAAGTCCCACACTTGGAGAAAGGATTCAATGTTGTGCAATCACTCTAGATGCTCGAACATCAACCTAGAAGCCTGATGCGCGTCCTAGGGTGCTTTGTGATTTTGTACTAACAATAATCACAATTAATATTTTAAAGACTCAACATTCTTTCCTTGGACCAAACAAGAAGTGTTAAAACCGAATAGATACAAACACTCATAATTTCTCAAGAGTTTGGTCCAGACAAGACTGCCTTGCCATCTATTTCAATATATTACGACAAGAGTAAATAGATTGGATTCCCAAAAATAACAATAAACCAACAAGATAATTCCAGTAAAGTTCTGGAAGAGTTTACCAAATAACCCACTAAACTGTACTTCTAGTTTTCTTCTTGCATGTGCAATTGTCAATAAAATAGAAAACTTAGTTTGTATGCCAAGACCAAATCGACATAATCAAAAATACGTTCTACACAAGGTTCAATCAAAAGTTCTCACAAAGATTCAAGAGCACCCAAGAGAATATGCTTAGGTTCAGGGCAACAACAACATGTCCCCTTTTAGTTTACTTTATAAAAAGACTTCTGAGTTCGTAGTCCATTCAACCAAATAGTAAACCTAGTTTGTATGCCATTACCAAATCGAATACATCAAAATACGTTCAGCAACAGACTCTTAAAGAATAAATTAGAACACAATGTTGAATCATAAGTTCTCACCAAGGTTCACGAGCATCAAAGTGATAATGCTCAAGCTCAGGATGACAACTTGATCCTATTTTAGTTTACATCATCAACTAAGAAAACACAGACCCAACAACTGGTTCAGATTACCATTCCAATACTATGTAACAATTTGTTGTACAATTTTGCATCGCAATAACCCAACATGAGTTTGATTAAACATCAGTGCCTTATACTAGGAAATTTATAATGAAAATATTTATAACAATTCAGAATAACAGGGTTCTTATTACTAGTCTGCAACTTATCAAGCCCTTATTCCAACTCCACGAACGCAAGTTCATTTTTAAGAGTTCAAATTCTCACACCAAAAAAAATACGAGTTCGTGTATAACATACACTTCCTAACAGTCCTCATTATTCAAGATACAAAATGCCAACATCAGGCTATATGCGGTTTTTAACAACAAACCATAATATCACCCAATAATTAAAACACAAGTACCAAGTTATTCATGGTCTTCAAACAACAGTCCACATTATCACAAGATAATAAAAACAGGTACCCAACTATAAGCGGATTCCACAACTGTCAAGTTTTTGCAAGATAAAATTCAAGAACCAAGCCATACACACTTTAGCCATAGTCCCCTTTTTATCCAAGAAATAAATATAAGCACCAAGGTACCATGCATCATCAACAGTTTTCAAAAACCATACAAGTTTCAACCGAAAACCCAAGCTCGAAAACAAGCTCCATAAAAAAGGCATGAGCTCATTACCAGCTCAAGAACACAAATCACAAACTCCACAAAAAAAACAGGTAGAACACAAGGTTCTCCTAAGAACTCGAAAGAATACATTGGCACGAAAGTCAACAAAACCGGAACCATCGGTTACCAAATCCAAATAAGCCAAGTAGAGTTACAGAGTTCGTTTTTGCATGCATTCTACATGTGCTTTAACAAACACAACATATATTTCAAACCAGACCACTTTTGCCATGGATTCGAAACCAAGAGTACAAGATTTAATAAACCTAGCAAACAAATAACCAGATAGAACATGTAATGTACAAATCTCAACAGAGCAGAGTTGTTTTATGAAAACACTTAGAAGAAAGCAAGATATTTTAATAGTTAGAGCCTATCATGCCTGATAGTGTTTCTATCAAATCGAAGAAGACCTCCAACCGAGCTCACTACTTCACCTCTTCTCCACGAAAGATCAAACAACCAAATTCCTTTTCCATAATTCCTCTTATACATTCCACGAAATGAAAATAGATCCGAAACTTCAAAAATAGCCATGAAGTGCAGTTCAATCTGTTGGTTTGAAAAACCAGAGAACATGCAGAGCAAAAATCACGAAACATGCAAAGTGAAACGACCCAAGAAAAATCCACTTGCATGCCTTCCAAGACGGTTTGAGCTCAAAAACTGAAAACAATAAATTCCATTAACTCCCATTTTCCCGCCTATCCTTCCTTGCCACCGCCTTCCAATTCTGGTGAATGCCAAGTCCAAAATAACATGCATTTTTAACTTTAGTGATACTGCCACCTAAGCCTCCGCCAAGCCAACTAGTCCCTGCCAAAGCTGGCAGTACCACATACATTTAATAACCTTATCAACATCATAAATGCCTTAGGAACCATCGCCCAAATACATGTGACCACTTAAGTCCCCCTTCATGCCCAATAGTTAGGGTAGATTACATTGCATAGGTTAGATCTTAGGTAGATTAAAATTTATACCTTAGGATATAACACTAACAACTAACCCCCACCATAGGTCTTTAGCAAATAGATTTAGGTAGTTTCCACATAGGTAAATAATTCAAAATACAATAGTTTTAGGCATTAGGTTAGATCACAATATAACCTTGTAGTATTAGGATCTAGGTTAATTTTAATACCTAGTAACCTTTCCAATTCCATTAGCACCAAGCTTAGGTTAGGTTGTAAATCAACCAAATAGTAGAATTAGAAGCTTTTAGGTTAGAATCAGAATTCTATCAAATGACATAGCTTAGGTAGGAAATATTTTTACCTAGCTTAGGATCCTGTAGGTTAGTCCTTTAAAGGATCCCGGATCTCTCCCATGCCATGAACAGGCTGCAATTCCATTTACGTCAGCAATGACCTACCATGGTCGATCTCCAAAGACCCAAGCAAAACATACCACTGAATGGAACACGTTCACACAAAAATCAAAGAACTTGTATCTACAAAGTTTAGTCCATATGTCTCTTAATTCATGGAATGTCAATTTACCATTCATTCAATTTGAACAAATTTAAAACATTCCTTGGATCACTGAAATTGATCCAAGGATGAGTCAGATAAATAGATAAGTTTACAACTCATAAACCAGATTGCAACTTACCTACAAGAAGTGAAAAATGGATTCAAGAAAGCCATTCCAGTTTAGTCAAAGGATCTTAAGAGCAGAAAAGACTTATCCACATCAAGCATGATTTCCCATAATCAAAAGAACATATCCTTATAAGGAAAATCACATGTCAACACTTGAAATGCAAAGGAGGAAAATAACAACTGTCGAGGGTGTTACATGTCGGTATGCATTAGTGCATCATACATGAGATAATTTCCATTTCTAGAACGTAACTCCTTTTCTCCCTTGTAGAGGTATGATTGGTCTTGCATTGGGAGTTACAAATAACTCCTATTTATACCCATTTTCCATGATATATGAGAATAAGTAGACCCTTTTATTTTGCAAGAACATTTCATGGTTGAATGCTTTCTTACTACATAGAACTCCATCACATTTCCATTCGAGTGCAACTTGGTTGATGTGTGTGTCATCCCGCTTGATCCTAATTATCACATTATATCACATGATATCAGAGCACATTGTTAGAATTCACATAACTCTCCATATTCTATTTCCCACTACTCTTGGTTTTGCGTTCTTACTAGTTTCTTGTACAAGCTTCATAATATGTTTCCCATTTGTGCTTTACTTGCATTACATTTGGTTTTATTCTAGGTTAAAACCTTGTTCGAAGTTTGGTGGTTGTTTTAGAAGGTTTTATTTTTTTGGTTTTATGTGTTTTGGTGTGTTTTTCTGATGTACAGTAACATGAAGTTTCGTAGTGTTCTCTGTTATTATTGGGTGTTTGGGTTTGTGGTGAAAAGTGTTATTTTGGGCCCAATGTTATCCAAAATGGTGCCCCAGCTCATTTTTGTGGCTAACTCCTTGTGTTCTTGCCTCTCTTGTGCCTCAGTCTACATTTTTGATTTTCAGGCACTCAAGGCTTTCTAGAAATGGCACCATCAGATAGAGCTCTCTCTCAGCTTTCCAGAAAGGTAAAGTTTGCCTCCTAACTCCTTATATTTTTCAAGTTATGGCTCGGCGGAGTTTTTGTGGAAAATTTTCCCATTTGAGGCCCGCAGCCAATAGGAAGCTGCCACGTGGCAGAGGAGTTCGGGGGTCGGAGGCAAATTTGAATTTTTTCCAAAAGAGTATAAAAAGGTCGATTTTCAAAGGAAAACCCATGGAAAAGAGAAGGAGAGAGAATTCCAAAGTGAATCAAAGCTTGCCACGTGGCATCCGACCAGATGGAGCGTGGGAATTTTTGAAAATTTTTCCAAAGACAAAAAAAGGTAAAATTTGAAATTTTTTCCCGCCGATCCGTTTTTGGGCCGTTTTTGCCCTAAATCTTCAAACGATCATATCTTTTGATCCAGAGCTCAGATTTTCACGTTCTTTATATCATTGGAAAGCTGTTAAAATTCTCTACATGATTCCATGGTCAATTTATAATTTTGGTTTAGTTTGGAGAGAGAAAATTCAAAAACAGTTCTGGTACGTGTCCATGGCCAGAAATGACATTTCAACAACCAAATTTAATACAGAATGGGTCGCATTCTTCTCCAATATGGTAAAAATGATAGGGTATGGGTTTGTAAGGTCCTCCATGCTGTTTTAATGCATTTTCCATCAATGAGGGATGGCTCCCATGTATTTTTCATGTTTTCTCTCTCCTGGGCTCGACCCATGTACTATAAAAGCCAGATTTGGCTCATTTCTTCATGGTTGAACACTTTTTGGCATTGCAAACTTCTTCTTTCACCTCCAAAGAAGTGATAGTTGTAAGAATCAGACCTTTTCAAGTTTGTAACAGGGTTTATACCTCTTTGATGGTGGAATGCAAGAGATTTTTACATGGAATTGATAAAGGCAAACTCGTGAATGCTTTCACCTCTCTGTTTGTATTGTTTTACTTCATTTTAAGACCTCTAATTACATCTATCAGCTTGTGTATGTTTTCCCTTGTTGCATTTCATGAATTTGTGTCTATTTACATGGCAAAAAATGTTTCACCACTCCTTTTGGTGCATCACCATCTTTAGTTTAGTTTCATTTTTGCATTTTTATCCCTGTCTCCTTGCAATTTAGAGTAGGATTAGGATCTGAACCTCTGTAGTTGTGTAAAATATAGATCTAAATCAGAGGAGTTTGAGGAACCAACCTCTAATCTGGAGATTCCTCTCTCATTTTCACAAGTCCCACACTTGGAGAGAGGTTTCCATGTTGTGCAATCACACTGGATGCCTAAAACATCAATTCAGAACCTTGATTTGCATCCAGGGGTGCTGCTGATTTGCAACAACAGTTTTGGCACGCCCGGTGGGACCTTAGAGGTCTCATTTTTATTGCAGCAAAGTTGATGTGCATCTGCTGCAATTTTCTTGCTTGAAAAGAGCTATAATTTGCATATCTGCGACTCCAAGGGGAAGAATCAACTGGTTTCAGCAGTGCAGGCCTGAAAACTCATGAGAAGAATCACCACAAGGTCAAGAGCTGGAGAAGAAGAGGTGTTGTTTGAATATCTACAGTTATCTCCAAGAGTAAGGCAAAGTGGGAGGAGAATCCAAAGGTCTCCATCTCCACCAAACAGAACTCTCTCAACTCCTCCACCTAGTAGGCCTTTCATTCAATCAACAAGGGTTCTAAGACCAATTAGAATGGCACAAAACAACCCCTATGTCAACTTCACAGCAGCAGCCCACTTGCCCTCAATGCACAACATCCAATTCCAATTGCAGCCTTGAAGAACATTCCCTACTTCACTGGAGAAAATCAGACTACTCCAGGTGATCATGTTAAAGACATTGCCAATCTTTGTGCAATTCATGAAATCAATGAGATGCAAGTGGCTGTCAAATTGCTGGCATCTTCATTCAAGGGGAAAGCATTGCAATGGTTTAGAAGCCTTGGAGCTGGTTCTATCACAAATTGGAATCAGCTATGTATAGCACTTCATGAGCAATTTGGAGAGAAGGGAGACAACTTGTCTCTTTTGGAGCAGCTGACAACCATCAAGAGAGCTCCCAATGAGCAGCTGACTGATTTCAACTTCAGATTTCAAAAGACTTGGGAGAGAATTCCAATGGCCAGTAAGCCAACAATAGAAGGTGCTTTTCTCTACTATCTCAAAGCTCTAAATTCTGATATTTCTATGTTGATTCAGTCCATGGGAGGCATAACTATCCCTATGGCTTATAACATTGCCATTAGGGCTGAAAATTGTTTGATCCAAGCTGGCAAACTAGCCCCTAGACCTCCCATGCCATTGTTTCCAAGTTTAGAGAGTCCAAATACCAATCAAGCACCTAATTTGGCTCCTTCTCCCACTCCTAGAAATCAGAGTTCAAATGAAGCTTCTACTTCATCTCCAAGTGCCCCAAATGAGCTTCAAGAAGTCATGAAGCAATTGCAAAACCTAGGCAATGAGCTAGTCACTCTCAAGAGGCAGCAAGCCCAAGGTTTTAGACCTTCTTACCAGCCCCAAGCTCAGCCCAACAGCAGCCATACCAACCACAAAGACCTCCTAATCCAGCTGCAAATATGAATCAAACAAGGCCTCCTGCCAATAGACCATTTCAGCCCTACAATCCAAATGCCATATCTGCCTCTAAGGCATTGGTGCCAACACAAAACAACATTGCTCAGGAGTATGACTGGTGTTTTCCATGCAATGAACCTCATAACCAATCCATGTGCTTCAATGGTGCTTTGAATCAAGCATTAATGGTGACAACTACTGGTGTGGAGGGTGAGGGCAGTCAAGGAAACAACCAACAACAAGAAACATTCCAACAACAATCAGCTCCAAATGACACCACGTTGGTAAATTGGCAAGCAGAGGATTTTTGTGGCATGAATCAAATGGTCTCTCAAGGTGTTGCAGCCAACACAAGGTCAAAAAGAAGGAATTTGGGTGAAGAACAACCATTAGCTCCAACCAATCCACAACCTTCCATGGCTCCACAAATGGTTGGCAAGCAAAATCCAATTTCAAATGCACAAGGGCAGCCAAGAACAGCTCCTAGACCAACTCAAATACCAGTTATTGCTGCCCACGTGCAAGGAGTGAATGTACAAGCAAAGGGACAACAAAGAGATCCTTCATCACCATTCAGTATCATTGATCAGATGAAGAAGACAAATGTTAATATATCAATGTGGGAATCCCTATCTATCCCGTGCCAAAGAGACTTGTTACAAGCTGCCATGAAGGACTGCCAACTTCGAATCAACAAGTTCGATGCAAGAGAAAGTGCTCACAAATGCTGCCCAACCCGAGGGAAATCATGGAGGACAAAGAAGGTAAAATGTTGAAGCCCCTCCTTTCTATGTTTCATTAATCATTGGAAATCAGTTAGTGCACAATTGCATGATAGATTCCGGGGCAAGTAGCTCAGTGATGCCTAAACAAATAGCTGATCAGCTAGGGCTCTAGTATGAAACCATATCCAAAGGGGTAGTGCAGCTGGATGGGACAGCAGTAACAACAGTTGGGGTGATTAGAAACTTGAGTCTTACCTTGCATGCATGTCCAAATGTTGTTGTTTCACAAGATGTATCAGTCATAGACCTTCCACCACTCTTTGCCCTATGCTTGTCAAGGGACTTCACAACCAAGATTGGGGGATATTTGTCTGCTGATTGGTCACACATGCTGTTCAGAATGAGGTATGGAACTAAGGCTACAATCAGGTCTGAACCTATTGCAAACTTCCACATTGAGCCTTACACTCCAAGTCAGATCAACGCCAATTGTTCAACATTTGATCAAGAAGACCACCCAAGCACCGATGAAGCTGACACCAAGGTTGGGAGCATCCCGGATCTAACTCTTGATGAATGGGCAAACAAGGTACATGCTTTTGATCCTTATCAAGAAGTAGAAGAATCTGAGCTAGGGGTCTATTGTATACATGAAGAAAATCAGCCTATTCCTAACATCACCAAGCCAAACCACAAGGATGACAATGAGGTATGGCAGCTATTTTTTGATGGATCAAGAAGTAGACAAGGTGCAGGAGGTGGAGCCATGCTTGTTTCACCTCAAGGAGTAAGGTACTATTCAGCTTTTAGATTTCAGTTTGCATGCTCCAATAACACTGCTGAATATGAAGCCTTAGTGCAAGGGATGCATTGGGCAATCAAGAAGAAAATAAAGAACTTGCAAGTCTTTGGTGACAGTGAATTGATTGTAAATCAGGTCAAGGGACAACATGCTACCAAGAATGATCTACTCAGGTGCTACAAGAATAGGGTGTGGGACCTCATGGAAGATTTTGAGGGTTTTGGCATCAAATCCATTCCTAGGAAAGAGAATCAAGTTACTGACAGGCTTGCAGCAGTAGGGGGCAGCCTTTGACATTGTGGAAAGCATTCAACAAGACAAGGTACAACCAAACATCCACGTGATTGTGAGGCCTTCAGTGCCAGATAACAATGTCAGTTGGCAAGTGTTTGAGAATGACCAAAAAATCATCCATTTCTTGCAAGAAGAAGCCAAGTTCTCAGCTAAGAATCAAGAAAATTGAACAAAGAAGATGGTGACCAAGTGGTACAGCTGAGAACTAACAAGCTGCCCAAGGGACTTATCACTTTGGAGTCCATTTTTAATCCCAATGATCAGTTTAGAAAGGAGAAAGCAAACATTCAGGTCAAGAGAGAGGATTCAGTATCCATCTTGGTAGAAGAGAACAAACCATTGCAAATTGGAAAGATGACAACTGATCAAGAAAGGTATGAGTTCGTACAGCTGTGTCAAGAGTTCCCTGATGTGTTTGCATGGAGCTATGAAGATTTGAAAGGTTTCAATCCCAACTTAGCTCAACATACCATTGAATTGGATCCAAATACTAAGCCTATCAGGTAAAAACAAAGACCAGTCAATCCACACATGGAGCCTCTCATGAGGAAAGAATTGGACAAGCTGATTGAGTCAAGAATCATATTCCCAATCAAGCATTCTAGTTGGGTTGCCAACTTGGTTCCAGTAAAGAAGAGAGTGGAGAGATCAGATTGTGTGTTGATTTCAGAGACTTAAATAGAGCATCTCTCAAGGACCATTACCCACTCCCTTCCATGGAGCAAATCTTGCAAGTTGTGGCTGGCTCCGAGAGGTTTTCACTACTTGATGGCTACTCCGGCTACAATCAGATTATGGTGAAGGAAGAAGACCAGTTCAAGACAGCCTTCACAACCAAATGGGGGACTTTTGCATACAGGAAGATGCCATTTGGGCTGTCCAACGCTGGTGCTACCTTCCAAAGAGCAATGGACATGGCGTTCAAAGGTTTGATTAACAATGTGGTGCTGATTTACCTTGATGATATCACTGTTTTTTCCAAAAATGCAGCAGACCACCTCTCTCATTTGAGACAAGTTTTCACGAGGTGTAGGAAATTTGGAGTGTCTTTGAATCCTAAGAAGTGTATCTTTCTTGCACATGAAGGAAAGCTCCTTGGCCATATTGTCTCCAAAGAAGGATTAGCAATTGATCCAGAGAGAGTCGAAGCCATAAGAGCACTACCATTTCCAAGCCACAAGAAAGCCCTTCAGAGTTTCTTGGGGAGGATAAACTTTGTTCGGAGGTTTGTCCCAGATTTTGCAGCCCTTGTCAAGCCCATCACCAAAATGTTAAAGAAGAGCATGGCTTTCAAGTGGACAACAGAAGGCAAGGAGAGTTTTGAAGCAATCAAAGAAGCCATTTCTCAAGCACCAACTCTCATCAACCCGACTTCTCCAAGGATTTCATCCTCTATGCATTTGGAGGTAATGACACTATTTCTGCCATTTTGGTACAGCAGAACAAGGATAATGATGAGCAGCCAATTGCCTTCTTCAGCCAGAGCCTAGATGACTATGAGGTGAAGTACTCTTTTATTGAGAAGCATGTGCTGGCAGTAATCAGAAGCTTGAAGAAATTCAAGCATTTAGTCTCAAACAACAAGGTCCAGTTGCTGGTCTCACATGCTGGGGTTAAGGACTTCCTCCTCAACAAAGATTTGAATGAGAAAAGGGCAGGTTGGATCACCCGTGTCATGGAGTATGACATTGAGATCAAAATCACCAAGCTGGTAAGAGGAAAAGGATTGTGTGAGTAGCTGGTTTTGGGGAAGCAAAAAGAAGCATGCAATGAAGGAGAGGTTGTTTTGACAGTTCAAGACAGCCATGAGCCATGTGGCACTCAAGAAGAAAACAATGCTGCCCCCACTCCTTGCTGGACCCAAGGTATAATGCACTTCCTAAGCACAGGCCTATGCCCTCCGAGATGAACAAGACCCAAAGAAGACACTTCAGATTGCAGGCTATCCCATATGCCATTGTTGATGGAGTTTTGTTCAAGAAAGATGTGAATGGAGTGCTGCTGAGATGCATTAGCACAAATCAGATTCATAGGGTGTTGGAAGAGTTCCATGGTGGATCAGCTGGTGGTCATTTTGCACCGAGAGTGACAACTCTAAAAATCATGAAGGCTGGTTATTATTGGCCTAAAATTTTCAGTGATTGCTATGCATGGATCAAGAGGTGTAAGAATTGTGCATTCTTCACAGGAAAAGAGAGACTTGCTGCCCTTCCATTGCATCCAATCTCAGTTGACCAGCCATTCATGCAATGGGGTTTGACTTCATCGAGTCATTAATCCTAATTCAAGTCAAGGGCACAAATGGATTTTGACAACCACGACTACTTCACCAAGTGGACTAAAGTAGTAGCACTCAAAGAAGCAAATGAGTCCAGCATCTTAGACTTTTATGAGGGGATAGCAACCAGATTTGGTATACCTGCTACAATAATCTCAGATAATGCATTGGCATTCATTGGATCCAAGGTGACTGAGTGGGCTGTCAAGAACGGGATCTACCTAAGCACTTCATCAAACTATTACCCTCAAGGTAATGGCCAGGCCGAGTCTACAAACAAGAACTTGTTGAGGATCATTAGGAGGACTCTTGATGAGAATCAGAGGTCTTGGCATACCAAACTGAAATCAGCCTTATGGGCTGATAGGATAACTCCCAAGAGATCCACAGGTAACTCTCCATTCAAGCTTGTTTATGGAAGAGAGGCAATCTTGCCCATGTCACTTGAGTTGCCAACATTGGAACTCATGAAGCAATTAGAGTTGCTAGAGTTTGAGCCCATGGAGGTGAGATATGCAGAGTTGATGGAGCTGCAGGAGGTCAGAAATCAGGCATCCCAAGCAATGGAAAAGGATCAAGCTTTGATCAAAAAGACCTTTGATAGGAAGGCCAAGGATAGATCTTTTCAGGTTGGAGATCTAGTGTTGAAATGGGATGTGGATAGAGCAAAACCGGAAGGCATTCAAAATTTGATGCCATTTGGAGTGGCCCATACATGGTCACGAAGTGCAAGAACAACAATGCTTTCCAATTGGCCTCATTGGATGGTGAAGAACTGCAGATTCCAGTCAATGGAATCTATCTCAAGCGTTGCTTCTAGAGGGAAATTTACCACCTTGTAAATATTAGATTAGATTTTCATTCCTCCAAGTGCTTTGCACATTGTTTTGTTGTAGGTTAGTTTTGCTTTCCCTAAGTGCTTTGGCACAGCTTGTTGTCCCTAGAGATGTTTTGCAGTCCTTGCTTCCATCATGTGATATTCCATCTTCCTCCTTGCACATTCTAAGTCAGTTGAGGTTCTAAATAGAATATTTGATGACTCCATGCCCAATGGACTGCTTCAGGCAACTGGTATTTTCATCTAGCAGGCAGATGACCCCTCTGAGTCACCAAAATTGTTATCCAAAATGGTGCCCCAGCTCATTTTTGTGGCTAACTCCTTGTGTTCTTGCCTCTCTTGTGCCTCAGTCTACATTTTTGATTTTTAGGCACTCAAGGCTTTCTGGAAATGGCACCATCAGATAGAGCTCTCTCTCAGCTTTCCAGAAAGGTAAAGTTTGCCTCCTAACTCCTTATATTTTTCAAGTTATGGCTCGGTGGAGTTTTTGTGGAAAATTTTCCCATTTGAGGCCCGCAGCCAATAGGAAGCTGCCACGTGGCAGAGGAGTTCGGGGGTCGGAGGCAAATATGAATTTTTTTCCAAAAGAGTATAAAAAGGTCGATTTTCAAAGGAAAACCCACGGAAAAGAGAAGGAGAGAGAATTCCAGAGTGAATCAGAGCTTGCCACGTGGCATCCGACCAGCGGAGCATGGGGAATTTTTGAAAAATTTTCCAAAGACAAAAAAAGGTAAAATTTGAAATTTTTTCCCGCCGATCCGTTTTTGGGCCGTTTTTTCCCTAAATCTTCAAACGATCATATCTTTTGATCCAGAGCTCATATTTTCATGTTCTTTATATCATTGGAAAGATGTTAAAATTCTCTACATGATTCCATGGTCAATTTCTAATTTTGGTTTAGTTTGGAGAGAGAAAATTCAAAAACGGTTCTGGTACGTGTCCATGGCCAGAAATGACATTTCAACAACCAAATTTAATACAGAATGGGTCGCATTCTTCTCCAATATGGTCAAAAATGATAGGGTATGGGTTTGTAAGGTCCTCCATGCTATTTTAATGCATTTTCCATCAATGAGGGATGGCTCCCATGTATTTTTCATGTTTTCTCTCTCCTGGGCTCGACCCATGTACTGTAAAAGCCAGATTTGGCTCATTTCTTCATGGTTGAACACTTTTTGGCATTGAAAACTTCTTCTTTCACCTCCAGCAAGTGATAGTTGTAAGAATCAGACCTTTTTCAAGTTTCAGACAGGTTTATACCTCTTTGATGGTGGAATGCAAGAGATTTTTACATGGAATTGACAAAGGCAAACTCGTGAATGCTTTCAGTCCTCTGTTTGTATTGTTTTACTTCATTTTAAGACCTCTAATTACATCTATCAGCTTGTGTATGTTTTCCCTTGTTGCATTTCATGAATTTGTGTCTATTTACATGGCAAAAAATGTTTCACCACTCCTTTTGGTGCATCACCATCTTTAGTTTAGTTTCATTTTTGCATTTTTATCCCTGTCTCCTTGCAATTTAGAGTAGGATTAGGATCTGAACCTCTGTAGTTGTGCAAAATATAGATCTAAATTAGAGGAGTTTGAGGAACCAACCTCTAATCTAGAGATTCCTCTCTCATTTTCACAAGTCCCACACTTGGAGAGAGGTTTCCATGTTGTGCAATCACACTGGATGCCTAAAACATCAGACTATTTTCTCATACTCGGTGAAATGTAGAACTCTACCCCGCTTTTTATGCACCATAACATTTGTTTATTTTCTCTCCATGTGGAGATCACCTACCCATCACTTCAAACCCACATCGAATTACTTAGACTTTCCACTTAGAGTTACCAACTCGCTAGCTCATGTAGCTCATCATCGACCTCACCATTAACTCACCTCACTCACAAACCAACTCGACACCTAACCAACTCCCCATCCTTAAGCAAGCTCATCAGCTAGCTAGCTCACCGAGTTGGCTAGCCCCTCTTTAGCCAAAGTTATTTTTAATCCCTCTTTTATTTTTTTTATTTTTTTCCTTTTTATCTAGTTTTTAATTAGATTAAATTTAATTAAGGAAAATTAATTTAAAAATTTATCAATTAAGGGGCATATCTTTTTTTGGATTTAATATAGGGTTATTGGGATTTTCCAAACCATTTTTTGGCTCTTCTTTATTGTATTTCTCTTCTTCTCTTGTGGGATAGTGAGTGCGTCCACCATAACCTTATGGAAAGATAACATCTTATGCGATATAAGACATTTTTTATCACACCAAAATTTGTTTTTTCTCCTTGTTCCTTACCTTTTCCCTTTTGTGCTTGCTTACATGTTGTTCCTTTGATTTTTATTGAAACTTATTATAGCCTCCAATCTTGCACAAATTTTAACTTACTACAAGGTGAGTGACCACCTATTTCACATCACACAAACACACCTTATTGTAACTAACACATTCTTTATTAAGTGTTGTAAACATGGGGGTTATAATTATTCTTGGGTGTTGTAATTACATGCAAACACATTCTTGACTGAGTTTGAAGTCTTTAAACCTTATCTATATACTCACACCCTTATTTTATTGTATTCGGATGCATTTTTGGTTGAGTCCGATGTCTATTTGAGCATGTTTATCCTTGTGACTCTTCTCGCACTCTTTTTTTTTTGCGATGCACCATGGAGGATGTATTTTCCATATTCGAGATTTAAAAGATTACTTCTCATACTCCACATATTATTCTTAATAGAGAGAATTATACATCATGGCATGCTTGCATGGAACGATACCTTACTCACCAAGGAATTTATCCTTTTGTGTATAAGAAAGTTCATGCACCCATTGATCCTTATCATCTTGAAGACTTCATCAACACTTGTGATTGGGTTATTGGTTTCTTATTGATACATATTTCAAGGAATCTCCATCATCATGTGACACACAAAGGTGTCATCATACTATTTGGAGAATTGTTCAATCCTTATTTAGTGACCCTTCATATATTTCATTCTTTTTAGCTTTCTTCTTACGATATAGTTGTTTCCTCTCCTCCTTCATGTGATGATAGTTACTGCTAACAGATTTTCCCATTCCCATTCATGATGACAAGGTTTGTGCTTCTAGTTATGATGACACGAGTATTGATGAGGAATTTTCTCCTCCTTCTCCCATCCATGTTTTAGAGAATTTTGAACCTCCTCCCTTCCCATTAGAAATTATAAGGTCATGTTCCCAACCTCATACTCTCCGTGCATCTACCTAATCCAAAAATTGACCAAAATTTTTACCTCGATCACATAACCCTATAGGATATAAATAATTGTAGATAAAATTACTCCAAAATCAACTCAAAATAATAAAAAAATTAAAACATGTTACACATGGGTTGATTAGGGAGTTTGGTAATAGCCTACATCTCAATGTTCTTATAGAACTGTTCCAATAGTCAAAACTTGTAAGTACAATATAGTTTCTTACAATAAAATTCTAATGGAACTTCAAAATTGCATAAATAGTACTCTAGACCTTTGAAGGAACACTGATGGTATTTCGGGACCATCCTCCACCTTCCTAGCACACAAAATCGTATGGAACTCAATCAACCTTCGAGACACTATTAATACACCCTATGGTACTCCCATCGGACTCCGATTTGCAATTAGATAGTGTGGTGATATGGGCCGATTGGGTAGTTTTGCAATATCTCCCAATTACAACATCACCTATTAAAATAGGTCCATCCTCAATTATTTCCTAATAAATAATAGGCCAATAAAAATAATGCCTTAAAAATAATTAAGGTCTTTAATATAGCTTAGAAGCTATATTTAATAACACCTCGAATGCCTTTACAAAGCTTAATAAGCTTAAGGCTTGTGTGTTTTTAAAATGAGGGGTTGGGCCCCTTTATATAGTGTAAAGGCCCCTAAAATTTTTGTTTAAAACCCCTATCATGTGAACTATACCCCAACCAACTTGTTGGCTGAGTTGGTTGGTGCATCCAATTTGGAGGGGAGAGGTAGTAGGTTCAAAACCCCCACCCCACATTTTATTCGGTCGGTTTGGACCAAACATGGATGCCTCTGCCACATATTACTTGGGATATTTTCCATGACCCATCCATGTGTCAAATGCCAACGTCCCTTCCATTCGACATCACCACGCTTCTTGCCGTGACCGCCACATCCTCACGCCCTTCGCTACACCACGTCCACCAAGATTATCCTCGCTATTTTGGCTGAGCCCACCATTGTGCCAATATTTTCCTATGGGTTTATCCCATATATATTGTGAGTGTAGAAAGATAAGGCTTAAAATAGCCTTTTGAACAACTCTTCCATCGTAGACTTGAGCCACTTCCTCTCGTGCATTTTTCTAACCAAGGTAAATAAGGAAGATCTCTTGTTGGCTTGACGAGTTGATGATATGGCTTGGTGGATGTAATATAGCCAATCACCCTTCTAACTCTCCAATGAATATAACTCCTTGAGCTAAGTATAACTCACTCGAGTTGAATAATAGGGAAAAGTGGTGGCATGCCATGTGGTAACATGAGGACCTACCACATGACAACATTTTTGTGATCGATGATGAATAATTGTGAGTCAAAGACCGGTGGAATAAAACTTTGACCCATGCCTTCATCCGATTCACATCTTGCCACATTTTTGTAACTTTCTAGTTGACACAGTCTGGCTAGGATTGACTTCAACTTTGACTAGCCACCATTTTCTCATATGGACTTTGATTATGACATTCATATAGTCACCAGAAATCTTTTAGAGTGATCTTCCATTCTATAACAATAAAAGGAGATTTAGGGAACAATATGTCCTCTGTATTGTCCTATGGATCACACCTCCCCATTGGGAAAGAGGTTTTATCCCAAAAATCTTGTGAATCCAAAATCACATTGTTGAGAAGATATCTACACACATACTTCCAACTCCACAATAAAAAAATGATGGCTCAAACTCTGGGACTGTGGTACTTTGGCTCATTGCCACCTCTGCGCCACTTTTAAATTTTCAAAATACATCCATGCCTACATTTTATGGTTCTAAGTCTCCTATCTGAAACTTCAACACTCCCATTTTACAATGCTAAGTCCTCTTCTAGACCTCAACGCTTCTACGACGTGGTGCTAAGTATCCTTCCTTTTCTTGGTTTCCACATCTTCCCTCTAGGGGTCTTACACTTTGACAATCTCTAATACTTGTACTACCATGTCCATGATGATCAGCTACCATTCGGATGTACGGTTATAATGCCTTGACATTGAATGATGATACAAGCTAATCTCTTACGAGATCCTCTTGTTGACAAAATATATTAGGTACCATTCTATTGCATGGCCATGATGGCCTCTTCATAGAATGAAGATCCAATCCAATGTTAGATTCTAATGGTGATCGATACCATCCTATTGCATGGTCACAATGCCAATACACATACGAATGAAGATCAAAACCAATTCTTACGAGCTTAATTTTCTACACAAATGGATGACAAATCTCCAAGCTTATAAATATGAGTTAAATCTTGCTGCAATATGTAACAGTTACTCAAAAGCTAATTAGGAGATATAAATGGAGTATTAATCAAAATTTTCCAAGTAAGAAAATATATTGAGTATGGTAAACCTGCCCCCCCATTTATTCTTACTAAATATGAACTCTAAATTTTTTTCTCTTCCTTCTTACTGGAAAAATAAATCAATAAGGACAAAATATACTACATCTCTAGCATTAGAAAAATCACCAAATAATAATATCCCTCTGGGGTTCATAATGCAAGTATAAAATGAGTACAAAAATTGCCCAAAATTTGGATCTTTTACTAATGTGCCATGATTAGTTAGATGTATACAAACATTGCCCATATGGGGTATTATTAATACATTCTACCTAGCACAATAGTTTTCTAGTTTTATTATAATAAGAGTAATAAATAATGCTCAAAATCCATATACAATAGCTGAAAAAATGTCAAATTTTATCACACCTTAGATTTATTACCAGTTGCATAATCCTTAGTGTCAGCTTATGCTACCTCAATAGGTGCTATATGGATTGTCAAGTGATATATCATCTACATATGGATCTCAATGATCCGCTAGAATATAGGCGATCTCTATGTCAGGTTCTAGATGATCTACTGACACATATGAGTCTGAATCTGCATTAGGATCTAGATGATCCCCTGATACATATGAGCCTGAAGTCTCACTACTATCACCATGTACAAGACGAATAACATGTCTCAACTTAAACTCCATAATCCAACTATGGTTAATGCAAAGCTCCACTCTACTCCTATCATCCGTCACATAGCCTTTCCGAGATGTAGGGTAGAAATTTACCAATGCCACTTTGTGCATCTCCAAGGGGACAATATCAAGTGTGAAAGTGTTGGAAAATCATCTCCCAACTATAAAGATCAATGTGAAAAAGCTAGTAGCCAACCCATGTAGTGTACCATCCTTTGTACCAACTATCTTGGTATGAGGAAGTGGTGTAATAGGTAGTCCCAATCTTCACACCACATCAGCAATCATGTATCCTACTTTGATAGTCCAATCAAAGATAAGTGTGACTATTGTCCTTGAGAAACCACCAAAATCCACTATCTCGAGGTGCTCATGTGTCATAATACGATATCCAAGAATTATATTGGTGCTCTTTGTCCCAATGATGAAAATGGTTAGCTGGAACTGGGTCATGTAATAGCCTTTCCATTCTTCTACATCCACTTAGGCCTCATCTATGGGTATAATTCCTAGTATTTCTCGATATCATGCCCTCTACCACAATAACCACACAAATGGATCTGGTGAAGGTATCCTTTCTACGTAGAACTTTAGAAGTTGACTTGCTTCAACTACCTTCCCAGTGGAGAACTTATGTTCTTCTACAAATCATGACGCGCACTATTGATGTTGGTCTTTGTCACTCTCAAACATCAACTAGGTGGGTTTGTAATTCCTCAATTTGGTGATCATGTTCCTAATACCAAGTGATCATCACTCGAACCATCATGCTGAATAAGGAAAGCATCATCGGTAGCTAGAAGAACAGGTATAGATCCATCTATGTAATCAAATCCTATGAAACCTACTTTGATACCAAAATGATCTGAAAATTGACCAAATTTTTTACCTTGATCATGAACCCCTATAGGTTGTAAATAATTTCTGATAAAATTAATCCAAAATAACTCAAAATAATGCAAAATTAAAACATGTTGCATACATGGTTGATTATGGAGTTGGGAAATAGCCTACATCTCTGGGTTCTTTTAGAACCATTCCACTAGTCAAAACTTGTAAGTAAAATATAGTTTCTTACAATAAAATAATAATGGAACTTTAAAATTACATAAATAGTACTCCAGATCTTTGAAGGAACATCAACGGTATTTCAGGGGACTATCCTCCACCTTCCGGTGCAAAAATCATATGAAATTGGATCGACCTTCTAGATGCTATTAAGATGCCCTATGATACCCTGGTTGATACTCCGAGTGCTTCTAAAGTAGATAATGTGGTGTTATGGGCCAATTGGGTAGTTTAGCATTATCTCCCAATTAATAAATCACCTATTAAAATAGGTCCATCCTCAATTATTTCCTTATAAATAATAGGCCAATTAAAATAATTCCTTAAAAATAATTAAAGTCTTTAATATATCTTAGAAGCTATATTTAATAACACCTTGAATGCCTTTTACAAAGATTAAGAATTGTGTGTTTTTATAATAAGGGTAGGGCCCCTTTATATAGTGTAAAGGCCCTGAATTTTTTTAAAACCCCTATTGTGCAACTATACCCAAACCAACTCACTTTCCGAGTTGGTTGGTGTGTATGATTTGGAGGGGAGAAGTGGCGGTGGTCGAAACCCCCACCCTATATTTTTTTGGTCGGTTTGGTTAGACCACAAATGCATCTACCATGTATGCCTTGGGATATTTTCCAACCCGTCCATGCATCGACCACTAACCTCCCTTCCATTGCCATGTCACCTTGATGTGTTCCATGACCACCACATCCTCACTTCCTTTGTTGTGCCATGTCCACCAAGATTCCCCTCACCGTGTTGGCCAAGCCCACCATTGTGCCTAGTCATTCGACCAATATTTTTCCATGGGTTTGTCTAATATAGATCGAGAGTGTAGAAGATAAGGCTTAAATTAGACTTTTGAACATCTCTTCCATCGTGGCATCGAGCAACATCCTCTCATGTATTTTTCCAACCAAGGCAAATAAGGAAGCTCTCTTATTGGCTTGATGAGTTGATGGTATGGCTTGGTTGATGAAATATAACCACCTCACCCTTCTAACTCACCAATGCATATAGCTCTTTGAGCTAAATATAACTCACCCAAGTTGACTAATAGGAAAAGTGGTAACGAGGCCACGTGGTGTCCCGAGGACCCACCACGGGAATTTTTTTGTGATTGCTGATGAAGAATCGTGAGTCAAAGACTAATAGTATGAAACTTTGACCCATGCCTTTTTCTAATTTTCATCTTGCCATATTTTTCGTGACTTTCTAGTTGACCCGGTCCCATCTAGGGTTGAATTTAACTTTGACTAGCCACCATTTGCACGTATGAACTCAATTTTTGACATTTAGATAGTCTCTGGAAAGCTCTTAGAGTGATATTCCATACTATATCGATCTTGGGACATATAGAGAACAATGTTTCCTTAGTATTGTCCTATGGATCACTACCTCTATTCCACTTCCAAAGTGCGTGAGGCTTCTTCCACTCCTCTTTCTTCTTTTGTTGATTATTTATACCTATCATACACTCATCTTCTATTTTTTGAGCATCCCTTTTCGGATGATCATATTCCACACCTTCATACTCTCTTCATAGTGCTTAATTGTGTTACAAGACAAGGGTTTTATCTTCCTTCTACATGTGTTTTGGAGGAGTGTGTCATCTCCTTAGTTAGGAGTGCCCCTTCTCATAATTTTGTCACTTCCACTATTTTAGATACCATCATTGATCAAAATCTTCTTGTGGATCCTCTTTCTACTATTGTGGGGGTTGCTTATTTTCCTTCACTTCATATCAGAATCCTTTCGTATATGTTCCTCTCTGTCACACTTGTGATAGTTCTATTTTTGTCACATTACCTTTGGTTCCTTTGTACTTACTTGCCATACCTATGTCATATTTCAATGGACCAGATTCAAAGACCTTCATATCTGCTTTGCCTTCATTTTCCATCATGGAGTGGGTGGAATTATAGTACTCCATTTATATTCCTCCTAAGGGAATAACCATTTTTAAATGTAGATGGACCTTCTTTATTTTATAGGTGAAAGACCACATCATTAAAACTCTTCTTAGGGACATCATAGAGTTGCATACTTCAAATATGGTTATAGGATTTCTTACTAAAACCTTCACCGAGGTCAAGTATCCTTACTTGTGCTCTTGTCTTGGGTGAGGTCCACTGTGGATTTACATCTTCTTTAGTTTCTCTTGTCTCCTTTTCTTCTCTTCATCTTATTTTATAAATATTGCAGTTTATACATGAGTAACATATCAAGCCTTTAGTTTTTAGGACCCGTTTAATGCATCTTTATTAGATTGTTTAGGGGAGTCTTCTATCTCTTGTAAGTATATGTTTTCCCACTAGGTTTTCCTCTATTACTTGATATCCTTGTTATAAATGGGTATCTCATTAGGATTAGATACCGAGACTCATTTATCATTTCTAAATTTCCTACCTCATCCTAAGTTATGATAAAGGAGGGGTGTTGGTATAGGGTAATTACCTTATCATCTCAAGGAATTTCCATATCACTTGGTGAGTAATCTCACTTAGGTGAGATAATAGGTCATATATGTCTTAGATGGTATGAAAATTCCATCATACACGTTAGTGTGCGTCGAGTGTGTCATATAAGAGTTACTTTCCATTTTTATAATGTAACTCCTCTTCTCCTTATGAAGTATGATTGGTATTGCATTAGGAGTTCCAAAACACTCCTATTTTTACCCCTTTTTGTGATCTATGAGAATCAATAGAACCTTTTCTTTTGCATGCACATTTCATGGTGATTAAATGCTTGTTTACTACATGGAACTCTGTCATGCTGCCATTAGAGTGTAACTTGGTTGATGTATGCACCATCTCACTTGATCGGTGTTCTCACATTTTGTCAAAGTTTCCAAAGATAATTGCAATAATATCATGATAATACATGAAAAAGATAAATAGTGATATAAAAATGATACATTGTAGTAGCAATGAGAGGGATAAGAAGACATAGATGATTATGGATTGTATATTGATCTAGGATGACCTTGATGACTCAAACGGGTTGGATATGGTCTATTAAGGCTGTGTTTGAAACTACATTTTGTAATGTTGTTCAAACTAGGGCATATGGCATGGCCCAAAGCATATGGTTGCTATGTACTTTTTGTACACTCATGCCCCTTTATGCTCTCAAATCTTGAAACTTTTTCGGTCTTCGCACTACTTCCTTATCTCTTCTGTATGTAATATGGACCTTCAACATTATGGATGATCATTATGTAACCGATTAAATCTTAAAACCCTAGATCGTGAGAGATTCCTATAGAGAAAACATTAGTTGGGTTATGGGTACTGTACGAATGAAAATTTACACACGATCTTCAAGACACAATTGACCTCCTGAGGTTATGCCGAGACAGCTGATGTGTAATGAGTGAATGGCTATGGGTAGTGAAATAAAGAGAATATGTGATATGTGGAAGAAAATATGTGGAAATAGGATGAACAAGATATCAAGGAAAAATGATGTCCTCGAAGCACAATATGGGGATCTTCTTGTCAAGGGTAGGGAAGGCCCTTCTAACCTGAATGGGTATAATGGATGGGTCAGAAATAATAACTACACGTATACTCCAATCAATATTGATCTCCACTAAAATCCTTTCTAACAGATTGTGGGATGCATGGAAAACAAATGAGTGCCTTGTAATGGTGTCTAGAAAAGGTTATGGAATAAACGAGGGAGGCATGGTTCCGTTAGATATATGGGTGGTTAGCTGTTTAGTCTAGAACAAGATTTATTGATGAGCTCATTCATTCAAAATGTTCAACTATCTGATAATTTATGGTGGAAGTGGGGATTTCCTAAATACTAGTGTGCATAATCCGGTGTCAAGATATAATTAGTTTTTAGTCCCATTCGGTTGGGGGACTGCTTTGGATAACAAATGTAAAATATCTCTGGTCATGGTTCTTATATGGTCATACATGGAATCTAGACTCTGTTTCTAGGGAAGTCCAATATTCGTAAGCCTTATCGGCTTCAATGTTTAATACGTTCAGTTGTGTAATTTTTTTAGAATATTGTGATGGTATTTTGAGGACAAGCATATGAATTCCAAAGATCTATGTCTCTGTAAGTAATTTGGCCCAATTCGATTGAGGGACCCATGGATCACTACCATATGATCATTCTTTTTGTGGTCCACTAATGGTCATGTATACATTTAATCTATGAAAATAAATAAAAATATAATCTAAATCAATAAAACTACACTATGTTTTTGTATTTTGATATGAAAGAAATAAAGCAATGCAAAGCAATTAATCTAAATAAAAGAAATCTTTTTGTGCTTTTGTGGAACTTTCTGGAATTAAATGAATAAATGAAAACTTATAATCCTAGTTAACAAATACTATACAAATAAATAACCGAGATGTAGTTATTTATCTCAGTGTAATAGTGTATTAAATATATTATAATAAAAAACAAGAATTTTCTAATTTATAGTTGTGGATTATTAAATCTTCTTCTACCTCGAGACACAGGGAAGATTTAAAGCTTTAGAAGATTTTCTTCCCCTATAACTTCCTAGATAGAATATGTGAGGATTTAAGGAAACCACAATTTACAACAGATTTATTATCTATGGTGATATAGCAAGCTTCCTCCAGATATTCTTCCCTCACAAATCCACAGGGATAGGAAGGGAAGGATCTATCACCAAAAACTTCTATAGAAGATGTGAAAATATTCTTGGAAATGAATCTAACTATTTGCAATAAAGGAAATATTTCTTCTACTCTATTTGATATGTGTGTGTACATTCATAAATAAATAAATAAATGAAGAAATTAAATAACAACCCCCAACTTGGAATTACAGTGCAGAGGTAATGCCAATTGTGGTATCACTTTGTCCCCTTAATTTTCTTTACCAATATTTTTGTTCACTTGAGTCTAGGTAGTAAGGAAGGCGGAGAAAGTAACAAGAAGAAGGTGCTTTGGAGCAATGGAAACTTAATGTCGATCTGGTTGTAATGTAGGCGTAACAAAGAAAGCACAAGAGAATAGAGCTTGGTTGTGTAATTTCTAGCAATATTGTTGCAGCTCAACTAAGCAAGATACACAAATAATCTTTGGCCATTTTCTTGAGAAGAAGTGATGGTTTTATAAAAGGTTGGTTGGGTAGTGCACTATCACACTTAACAGTCATGGGGTGCCACATCAACACATGAAGGGGTAGTTAAACATTCAATTAGAAATCACAAGTGAAAGAGGAGATTGCCACAAGTCAATCAAGCTTAAAATCAACTAAAATGATTGAGAAAATTGTTCTAAACATGAACTAAAATGAAGTAACATGTGTCTAATTCACGTATGAAGAGTTCTGGAAAATTTGCATGGGACCGGTGCCCCGCACAAAGAGACAATTAAAAAAATCCACCCAAATAGGGCGGCGGTTACAAAATTTCCTCCCGGGCATGGTGGCGGTTACATAACCACCGCCCTAGAAGGGCAGAGGTTTTGTAACTATAGGACTAAACTAAGGGAACATTGATGCGGAAGTTTGTAGAAAAGTAGGAAATGGATAAGTAAGGTAAACTAGGCTACAAATATAAACTACAAAGAGGTTAAAGAGCTCGAACACCTTTGGAAAAGACATGAATTATCATTAGGGGTTTTGAACCATTTTTCAACAATGTAGCACAGTGCAAATTTGGGTGCATACATATTGCCCCTTGGAGAAGCATTTTAGCCATGAAGAGGCATAAAATGTAGAGTCCGAGTATGGCGTTCTGAAATGGGGAGTTAGAAGCTATACCTAACATGCTCATGTGCAAAAAGTTTCCATCCAAGATCCTGCTACTGCAAGACGAAAGCAAGACTCAAGTGTAGATAGATATGATATCAAAAAATAAACACTAAAACAAAATGACAAGAGGAATTTACCTGTCAGTAGGAGGATAGAAGTATACATGCACTAGTGATTCAACCTTGTAAAGCATATACACTCAAAATGAAGTTAAAACAAAGCATATATATAACCAAACCATTCATTTTCAAATTCATTTTCACATATTCTCATTGTGATTTTGGAGCTCGGATCACCGGTCACCATTTTGAGCGAGAGTATAGTCAAAACGACAAGTGTGACGATGCGATCATGGCCTGCGAGTGAGAGATCTAGTGGTGAAGACAAAGGTTAGTATTTTGTGTTTGTTTATTTAAAACCTAAAAATTTAAAATTTGAAAAATATTCACCTAGAGGGCATTTTCAAAATTTCTTGTGTTAAAATGTTCCCTAGGAGGTGGTCTAGGTGGGTCTACCTTTTGTTTTGTCCAAAAAGGTCTATTTTTGTCTTTTTTTGAATTTTTGGGTCAAAGGGGACGACTTTTCCATTTTGGACATGACCTATTCCTGCAAAAGGTGACAGCACTAAACCATCACCCTACTCAAGGTGGAGGTCACAGAACTTCCGTGGCAATTACAAAACCGTCGCTTCGCATAGGGTGGTGATTTTGCAATTTCTAAGGTAGAGAGCTATTTTGACCGAGTTAGACTTTTTTTTTTGGATTTTGAGTTGTTTTATACTATTTCTGATGATTTTTATGTATTGAAATAGGTTTCTAACTTTCTCTTTTACTTGTTTTAGTAAACGCAGAAGGAGTTACATGTTCACTGGACTTAGGCGAGATAGTGTGATTGGTTACCAGGTATTCTTGATCTGATGACTCAAGCTGAGAGGGATTTATTACACCTAGCTAGGTAATTGAGGATATCTTAGGTACCACACATAGCACTAGCTAACCATATTCTATGTGACCTATTGTCTTATTGGGATGCTTGACCGGAATACTTTATAGTGTCTTGGTGTTAGGGGAGTGTACCATCAATCTCGAGGATGTCTATAGGATTCTTTGCATACCTATGATTGGTAAATGGTTGACATTAGAGAGAGTTTCTATAGCTTTGTATAGATAGTGGGAATCATACATGGGGTATGATGGGGCATTGAAAGAGTGTGTCAGTTGTGTTTTCATTGATGTCAAGTCCATTGATGTTAAGTGGTCTAGGTGAACTAGGTATGTTGGCTAGGTGATCTAGGTATATTGGCTAGGTGATATAGGTATGTTGGCTAGGTGATATAGGGGTTTCCATAGATGCATATGTATGGTTTGAGTCTCTCAAAGGTGGTATAAAGGTCAAACAATTCCACTTGGTCCAGTCAAGTTAAGTCATTCCATACTGAGTCAATTGATGCCTTCTAGGTGCATGTGAGTCATGTAAGTCTCTATGGTACAAAGTGAAGTAGTGAAATTATTGGAGCATGTGTATAATAGGTGAATGAACTCATTCTAAGTCCCAGAGAGTCAAGAATAATATTTTGTAGAAAAATACTACTTCTAGCAAAATCATCTTTGAGAAACCCAACTGTTCTTGCATGCAAATGGGATGGGATAGAAAATTTCAGTGATACATCTATCAAATAAATCATGGGATATGATGAAGGAAGGTGTTATTGTGCTTCATAAAAATATTAGGTCTTCAAGAGGTCATTTGAGCAAGTTACTCAAGTTTTTGTAAAACTGGTTTCTTGAGAAGTTCATCTAGAGTTGCCTGATTTCTTAGGTGTCAAAAATTTGTTTCTCATATAATTTATAAGACAAATTTTTTTATTAAATTTGCCTATAATTATAGTGTATTTTTTTTTTTCAATTATAGGTGTGGTTGAAAATTTCTTTTCATTATTATAAGGCATTTTTTTCTCTTCTTAGGCTAATCATGAGATCAATGAAGGAAAATATCTCTTTTTGGTCTAAACCTCACTAGTTTTAGCCTTTTCAATCATTATTGAATATTTTTGATGTATTTTTATACTCCTTAGGTCATGGTTTTGTGATCAAGTCTTCAATTTCAGCCAGTGCTCCTAATGACCTCTCGTTCTCAAAGGACAATCTTCATGAGTTTATCAAATTTGCTCTTCAAAAAGAATTTTCAAGATTATACAAGAACCTATAGCATGATGGGAATTTTCTTTGCTCAATAGTGTTTGAAGAAGTTATTAGGGTCAACTTGCATCATCCTTCACATTTAGTGATTGCATAATTGAAGTCATTCCTCCTTGCTTGTAATGTGATCAAACATAAGTTCTCAAGAGCATGTTTTTGATGTAATAACTATGAATCATTTACTTGAAGGATCTAGAAAATATTCTAAAATTCTCTCCATCAATATTTTGAGAAAACTTGTAGGTTTGAAGAGTTATTTAAGACCCTTCTCAATACCTTTTTCTATGATAAACACATGTACATGTAAATATCTCAAATGTAATTGTATTCTTGCAGGATGGAAATGTTTGGAGGAGTTTCAAAGGTGAAAGTTGGTGGATAAAGGTTCAAGGTGGTCTATCAAACCATTAGGAGTTGGAATTTAAAATTTTTATCATAAATTGAGCTAAAAATGAATTGAAAGAGCTCTCGGGTTGTGACTATTGAAATACCCTGATCTAGGGTTTTTGATAAGGAATTTTTCTTGGTTCTCACAAATGAACCAACCAATCTTCAAAAAAATGGAAGATTTATTTGTAGGGGTTATAGGAATTAATTGCAAAAATATTTTTTTCAAATCATCAAGTGTATAAAGAGAATCTTCTAGCAAAAATTTGAAAACACATGCTTAGACTGGTAAAACGTCTTTTCTCCTTCGTTCATGAAATTTTTGAAGTCCAAGTCAATTTTTTTGGTGAATCAATATTCTAGAAGGGTTTTCTTAGGTTGCAAGTCCTTTTAGAAGTTTTAACAAGATTTAATGGTTGAAATCAATGTGATAGTCCTCTACACTAGTTGTTCATGATCAGAAATGTCTTCTTCTTCTAAAATTCAAGAATTTTTGAACAAGTTGTTTCCTTCTTCGTATTGGGTCATGAAGATACAAAAAAATGTATATTGAAGTACATCCCGGGAATTTAAATTTTTTTCTTATGCTCATTTTGCACGCATCCTTCATAACAAAGGGGTGAAACAATGAGATTTCATGCTAAAGGGAGACTTGAAGGTAATGTTAGTGTTTTGAATAAGCTTGTTGTCTTTCTCTTGGTTGCTTCATGGTAAAATAAGAGTGAATAAAGTAATGAAAGACATGATTTTAGATTAAACAAGCTTGGTTCATCCAAGTGGACAAGAAATTCAGAATCATAGGATCAGTATCAAGGATAATTCTTGTTAGAGCCAAGGAAAAGGATGAAAGCACTTAACACAAAAATCCTTATAGTTTTTCTAAACCTTCATGATGCCTTGAAGAAATAGGTTTCTTGTTCAATATCACTCTAGAGGACATGTTGAATTCACCAAACCAAAAGTTCAAGTGGAAAGGATGAAAATTATGAGTCTTGGCAGTGAAAGGAAGGTGAAATGGATTTTCTTCTCCTTAGACCACACATGTGCATTCTAAGAGAAGGTGATAAGTATCTTCTTGAATTAAAATTTGTTCAAATTCTTCCTTGCTCATTGAAGAACATGAAGAGTCTCTTTCTTTTCTTGTTATGAAGGAATGTCCCTTGGTGTTCTCAAGTGGAACTTGATGAGTTAGATAACTGTCCATAGGGATAAAACAAATGCAAGCATAGATGACTTCAAATTTTTTAATGAGACTTGTTGTTAGAAGATGAAGAGACAAGATCAAGAATGAGTGAAGTCAAAGAAGTTGAAAATTTTGTGAAAGATGAAAAGTCAATTGAATGGTGTACAAAAGGGAGATGATTTTGCCTTTCAAAATAGAGAAAAACCCCTCAATTTTTATTTGAAGAACACTTTTCTGCAAAGCAAAACCTCTTGGGATTTGCCCAAAAACCATGGAAGTATCTTCTAGGTTTGTAGTTGGTTGTAGTGGATTGTAGTAGATAATTTTTTTGTAATAACAAATTGTTGAAGAAGAACAATATTACTATTTTCTAGTGAATGCTAGATTGATTTCAGTATAATATCTATAAGCTCTTGTTTGTGTTTTGTAAATTGCTAATAAGGATCAAGTCATTGTACTCTATTCTGAATATCAATACGAAAGGCTTTAAGCATATCTCGTGTTCTCTTCATTTATGCATTTCATGATGAACCATGTCTATGATGATCAATAATTATTATTTTTTTCCATATGAGAGTGTGTATATTTTATGTTTTAAATAGAATTTATTTATTTATTTAGGAATGATTCACTCCCCCTCTCAATTCCTTTTCAATTCTAATAAGGGCATCTAATGTGAGTTCCAAGAAGGGTATGTGGATTTTCTTTGTTACCTCTATACCTATACCTACCCTAACCAAAGTCATTATTGGTATTCTAGCTTCAAATTTAGTAGGAGACAAGGCGGGGACAAGATCTTGTATTGTTGGGATCTCATCATTATGTAGATTGAGAAGTATGGGAGGATCTATGCCTGGTGTAACAATCACTTTTTTCACTTCAATTCTAGGGAATTTTTTAATCTTACTTTATGCTTCATTGATTTAAATACCCATATATTTAAACCCAACATAATATTAATCTCTTTAACTTCATGCTTCACTGATTTAAATACCTAGTATTTAAATTCCAGCATAAATTTGAAATTGAATCCATCCAATAATAGTCATAAAACCATGTGCAACTACATGAGAGTCTACAGATCCTACTTGATCCCCCTCAAACACTCTTTATGATCTAAAACACTCTTTAAGAGCTAGTACATCATTTGTATCATTTGGTTTTCCTTTGTTAAGTATTGAAAATCAAGTATAATTTTCTAAGTGCATACTTGGAACTTAGACATTGAATCCCATCTAGGCATCCGACATCTTAGATCCTTGGTAACTATGAGACAAAGTAAAGAACAACTTACACTACTTTGCAAAAATTTCAGAGATATGTATGCCATGCTCGGTTCCATGATGACACACTCATCATTAGGAACTTATCCATCACTTGATTCTCATTATATAGATTTTCCCTTCCAGTATTAATTTATTATGTTCATAATTGACAACCCGACTAAACATTTATGTCCATTACTGTTAATTAGGTTAATTAATAACATCTACATGTTGAGAGTCTCATAAACATGTTCAATGTTAGAGATCATAATCACCGAGAGGGTGGTGAATAAGTGCGGATCAAAAATTCTTCTTAATGCTAATTTTAAACCCTTTAATGATGTGAAAATTTGAAATATGAGAAATAAATCAAACATATGTCATGCATAATAATGTTGAACACAAAGATTACAATGGTAAACTCTTTCAGGAGAAAAACCCACAAAAACCATTTCTTATATTACACAAAGAAAGGACTTGCAAGAATATAACACATCCTTCAAGAATTTCAATTGAGCTCCCAATCAACTTCAAAGCACCCACTTTACAATTTTAGCAAACACCAACTTGCAAGGAGCACCAACCCCTAATTTAATCAGCTACAACTAATATTTTGTAGGAACTAACCCATAAGGAGGCTAAAACCCCCTAAAAATGCTAAGATACAACTTAGATTTGATTTACATATACATTTTGATCATCTAGTTACAAAATTTTCTTACACAATAGATTATGATCACCTTTTTGTATCTGTTTGTGTTCTTCTTTTCACTCTATTCTTCTCATCCGATTCGATCCTAATGCTCAATCAATCTTCCTCCCTTATTCTATTTTCATCTAATAAATCTTTGCTTCATCGATCTTCTCTTCTCTTTCCTTTCTCTATTCTTCTCACTCTTTCTTATCTTGATTGCATTGTATTCTCTCTTCTACAACTCTTCCTTAGCTTGAAGGATTCTATTCTTACTTGAGCAACACCTCTATTTGGCTCCATGTTCAAACTATATTCTTAATCGACCCATTCATTCTCTTCGATATGTGTGTCATGTATCTTCATGCTCTTTCGCTCAAGAATTTGGACTATTAAATGCATACAACTAAATATATATTATTTTTCTTCTATATTCAACTTGATTACATCGTTTTCCATGCATGTGCAAGAGAAATTTATTAGCTATGCCTAAAAATAGATTTTCCCATCTTTTTAGAATTTGCAATGTGACCCAGATGAGCGAGTCATTTTCTTCTTCAATATTTTATTTCTCCTTGAAACTTGAATTCTCATAGAAAATTTAAACTATATTTCCCAAGGTCAATAAAATTAAATGTTGATAATTTGGAATAATAGTTTTCTTTGTTCTTCATGGAGATCAAGTCGTATACTTAGCCGTAATCACCTAAAAATTGAATCACCATCAATTTTGGAGAACTAACTCTCACTTTTTCATGTTTGAATCAAATTAATTTCCTTCGACCCCTGTCAAGTCCATATTCTATCAATTCGTGGCTTTCCTTAGATCCTTTGACTTTCTCCTTTATATCGCATCTCTTTTCTTTACTCAAAAATTCTATCTTTCCTCGGTGGATTTTTAGTTATCCATGGCTCTTCTATGCTTCTCACAGCTTTCCCAATGTCTTGTGTCCATCTTCCTTATCTAACACATTTCCATGGCTTTTTCTTTGTATGTAACTCTATTCCTTTTACTTGTGGATTTTATGGTCTTCCGCGGTTTCCATAGTTCTTTGCGGTTTTTCTTCCGACTTCCTTATATTGGTGGATTTTCCTTTATATCGTGGCTTCGTTAATCTCACTTGCGGCTCAACCTTTGGATCCTTTAGCTTTGATGAATTCATCCCTTTATCCATGGCACTCAATTACCTTTTGTGGTTTCTTCTATAGCTCGTGGCTTTCTCGTAGAATTTGGCAGCTATCTCTAGACTTTGGTGGATATTTCCTCATGTTTGCAGATTACACTAACATTGAATAAGTCCCTTAGAACTTATCCTTAGTCATCCTGAAGCCTCTTTGAACTGACACTACCAATCAACCTTCATCTTTTCATCTTGCTCACTTTACCAATTTGACTCCTTTTTCCATCAACGTAACTTGACATCAACTAGTCCATCTTGACATCAATGACAACACACATGACACATGACAAAGGTCCAAAAATCTCCCCTTTGTCATTGATGGCAACATTCCAACCTTCATAAACCTTTTGATGGAAAAATACTTGCATACCTGATTTCTATTTTCAGCTTTACTCCTTTGTGTATATGACTTGGTTGGTTCCATCATCTCTCCCCTTATATATCACAACATTTCTCCCCCTTTGAATGCAACAGATGGTTTCTACAATATCTCTCACCCTTTTGATTTATTCTCTTTCATCAACTTCGCTCCCCCTTAGACTACATATGGGCATCATATAGCTAGATAAAACATGTTCTTACCTCAAGAATACCCTCTCCAGATTATGTTTATGATCCATTTGTCTTGGTCACCTACCCATGATTTTGAATACTTTGATAAAAATGAGTTAGAAGACTGAGCTCCCCTCACTTTGGCATTGTTTAGAAGCCAATATTTCCTAAGAATTCTCCTTTCCTTTTCTTCACAACTTCTAAATGGTGGGATCTCAAATGAACCCCAATTCATTCCCTAAGTGCTCAAATGTTTCGTTTGGTAGTTGCTTGGTCATTATATCTCGTAATGTCCTCTTTAGTGATTACATATTCTAGAATGATCTTCCCATCATTTACTTTTTCCCTCAAGAAATGATATCTTATAGGTATATGCTTGGTATTTGATTGGAACAATGGGTTTTTAGAGACACTTATTGTACTTGTATTATCACACAAAAAATGAATTGGATTTTTAGATTTTACCTTATAGTCTTCCAATGTTTGCTTCATCCATAAAACCTGAGTGCAACATATCACAGAAGCTATATAATCTACTTCACATGTTGAGAGAACCACTAATGATTGTTTCTTGCTCAACAAAGATACTAAGAAATTTCCAATCAATAATTCTCTGCCATTTATACTCTTCATGTCATTAACACTACCTACTCAATCAACATCTGTATATGTTTTGATGTTGAAATCATTGATCTTGGAGTACTATAATCCATATTCATCTCATACCCATTAGATATCTCAAGATTCTCTTGACCACTTTGAGGTGTGTTTCCCTTGGATCTTCTTGAAATATTTCAACAAGTCCTACCACCTGCATGATATCAGGTCTTGATGTTGTAGAGTAAAGTAGACTTCCTATCATGGATCTGTACATTGTTTTTTCTACCTTATGTGAGTCATCATCTCTTCTCATCTTGCATCCAACTTCCATTGGTGTACCAATTGGTCTGCATTATTCCATTTAAATTTTTTTCAGCATCTCCTTGATATACTTAGTCTAGGATATGAATATACCTTGATCTATTTGACTGATATATAAACCTAGAAAGAATGAAAGATCTCCAAGCATTGACATATCAAAATCTTCTTTCATCAATTCTCAAACTCATATGTCATCTTATCATGATCTCCAACGAATATGATTTCATCTACATAGAATATGACAATGATAATATGTTCTCCTTGTTCCTTGATGTAGAGATTGTTGTCCACAACACCTTTTCTGAATCCTTTCTCAATGAGGTATAAGTTTAATCTATTGCACCAAGCTCTGGGAGCTTGTTTCAAACCATACAAATATTTCTTCAACCTGCACACATAGTCTTTATCTTATATTAGTGAAAATCCATCAGGTTATTCAATGTATACCTCTTCATCTAGAATACCATTAAGGAAATATGAATTCATGTCCATTCGAACACTCGATATTTTTATATGCCACGTAAGCCGAAATAACCTTATTGCCTCCATTCTTGCCAATGGTGAAAATGTCTCATAAGAATCAATTCCTTCCATTTGTGCATATCATTTTCACACTAGCCCTTCCTTGTTTCTTACCACTTGTCTTTTATCATTCAGTTTTTTGATGAATACTCATTTGGTACTAATCACATTATTATTCGCATTCGGTATGAATTCTCATGTCTCATTCTTTTTCATTCTCGATCAAGTTCTTCATTCATTACATCTACCTAATGCTGATATTTACTTGCTTCTATAACATTCTTGGGTTCTATCATGGACATGTGTGCTATGTATTCATGGTTCTGCTACTCTTTTAGCCTTCTTCTTGTGAGAATTAAGCCATCTTTGTTTCTAATGATATGATTTGTAGGGTGTTCCTTTTTTACTTTCCTGGAAGGTGCCTTAGTGTCTAGCCTTTCTTCCTCTTTATATTCTTTTTCACGTGGGATATTCGGTTCATCTTCATCTTCTTGTTCTTCATGATTATCTTTGTGATGGGTGCTTTGACTTTGGCATATTGTGTTTCATCCACTTTCACATTTTTTCTTTCAACAATATTCTCAACCTCTTATTATAGCACCTATAATCTATGTTGAATTCGAGTAACCAAGGAATATGCCTTCATCACTCCTTGACTCAAATTTTCCCAAGTTGTCTTCGTATCTATTGATGTATCATTTTATTCCGAATACTCTTATGTCCTTCACATTTTTAGGTATGTTCTTCCACAGTTCATAATGAGTCTTTTCAATGTTTATTCTCGGTTGAACTCTATGCAAAAGATAGACCATAGTGTAAAATGATTCACTCCAATACATGTCTAAGAGTTTGGATTCATTTAGAAATATCCTTCCCATTTATTGTACATTCTTGTTCTTCCTTTCAACAACGCCATTTTGTTAAGGTGTTTTGACAGATGAAAATTGTCTTCTTATTCCATGTTCTTCAAAAAATTCATCGAACTCGTTGGACTAGAATTCTCCACCTCTGTCTGATCTTAGGAATTTGATCTTCTTGTTTTTATCATTCTCTACCAACTCCTTGAATTTATTGAATCTATCTAAGGCTTAGAGATTTTTCTTTAAACACACTCCCCATGTCATTATTGTGTAGTCATCTATAAGTAACATGAAATATACCTCACCATTTATACCTTTAGTTCTGGTGGGGCCGTAAAGATCTATATGAATCAACTCCAGTGGTCTAGTTGTAGAATATTCTTTTGAATTGAATGATCTCCTTGTTTGTTTTCCATGTAAGCAAGCTTTGCATAAAGTATCCATGGGTATGAAAATATTTGGTATATGTCTGACACAACCTTTTGAACTTAATTTTACTAGATTTTAAAAGCTCATATGCTCTAATTTCCTATGCCACAACTAGTTGTAGTCAACTTTTCTTGTAAATCATTTATCTTTATTTATTTCTTTAAGAACATACATGTTGTTTTTGTACGCTTGTCCTTTACAACCTTATTTATTGTTTTTTAGTTTATAATATCATAGAATTTTTCATAGAATATCAAATTATATTCTCTTTTGCACATTTGACTTACACTCAACAGATTGTGTTTAATACCTTCAACAGATAAAACATTTTCAGTTATATTCTTTCCATTATCTAGACTCAAGGTTCCTTTCCCAATGTTTGCTAACTTATTATCACCAAATATCACAACACCTGATGCATTATTAGACAAAGTAAGGAATTTAATTTTGATATCTATCATATGGTTTGAACATCCACTGTCCAAATAATAGATTTTATCTTCATTTTACACATGAAATGCAATATTTATTATTGAGCAGACTCTTTTATCTTGTTCTCATCTTTATTTATGACATAAATCCATTTCTCTTGTTTGGGTAGTTCTTGTTTTCATGTTGAAACTACATTACTCTTCTTATGATAATTATGTTGGACACCATTATAGTTTGATTCGGTGTAAGATGAGCCAAAGGTTCTCCTATAACCTCTAGATAATTTTCTACACTTACCAACCTTATGTCCAAATTGATTACATGAATAATAATAGCCATAAAAAGAGTGAGTGTACCTCATAGCATAGGTGATCCTGGGAGTAGTATTCCTTCTCTTCACAACATTGGTAACCTTCTTGTTTGTGGCAGATGAGGTGTTAGATGTTGATGCAGCCTTGTTTTCTTCATTCTGTACACTCCTTTTCTTTACTTTCTTCTTTAAATCCAATTCCAGACTTTTCATTTACATCACATTGGCTACTCAGTATATCAGATAAAACACTTGAGCCCTTTTCAAGTTTTTCATACACCTTTAGTTTGCTTCTCATTTGTTCCATCTCATCTTTCAATTTCTCTAGTTCCGAGTTCAACTTTGTGCACTCATCCTCCTTTGATTTGTAGGAGTTTGAAATATTTTCCAGCTGTGTTTCCAATTCCTTGAGCTCATTGGCCTCTTTTTCTTCTCTTTGAGATTGTTTTCCCTCAAAGATGCATATTTTTTCTTCATAATCCTTTAGTGTGCATCTCATCTTTTGATTCTTTTCCCGCATAGTCTCAACTCTTCAAGAGCACACACTAGTTCAACCTCAAGATTTACTTCAACTTCTTCTTCCTTAGATTCATCATAATCAGTTATATTCTTCCCTTTGGAGCTGCCTTTTTAGATGCATCCATGGCCATGAATAGGAATTCAAATTGATCTTCATCATTTTCATTCTCAGATCTGCCTAGGTTGCTAGTATCAGAACCACTTGATTCTTGTTTTGAGTAGAAGTTTATTTTGTTCTTAAAGAAATTCTTCTTAGTGTTTTTCTTCTTGTACCCAGTTTCTCTCATCTTTGTCCTCTTCATGTTTAGAATGAGATTATTTATTTTTATTTGGAAATTTAACAACAGAATGACCTACTGGTCCACATGAAAAGCATTTGAAAGGAAATTTTCCCTTATACTTACTTGAGCCTCTTTTTAGTCTTCTAAAAACATTCCTTCAATATTTTCATCATTCAACTCTTCTCTTGAATTTGAATCTTCTTCTTCTTTTTGCATGGACTGAGTTTATTTCTTGAACTAGAATGCCACTTATTTATTTGTGGTCTTGGATCCAACAATCCTCATCTCGTATGTTAACAAAGTGCTTTTAGTTCATCCATCATGAGTGCATTTATGTCTTTGGCTTCCTCTATGGCTAAAACCTTTGCATCATATTTTACGCTTAGAGATCTAAAGATATTTTGGGCTAAAACCAATTCTTCTAGTGTCTCACTTAGGCCTTTGATCATATTAACAAACTCATATATTCTTTGCATGTAGGCCACTATACTCTCATCATCTTTCATTTTCATATTCTCAAACTAAGATTTGTAGGTCTCCAACTTTGCCATCTTGAATTTTTCATATCCTTCATAAATACTCTATAGTTTGGTCCAAATCTCTTTTTTTGTTGTTCAATGCATGAATTTTACAAACTCTGTCTCAGTTAGATTGCATACTAAAGCATTATTAGCTCTGTGTTGCATTCATATTTTGCTTTATCCATAGAAGAAGTGATTTGTGTGGCTGGAGGATTGTATCCTTTCTCAACACATTCCTAGATATCAAAACCAAGTGACATCAAGTATGTTTTCATCCTTAATCTATAGAATGCATAATTCATTCTAGTGAAGAGATGTGATCTTAATAGTGACAAACCACCTTGCACTTGATTTGTTGTCATGCTTGTGACAAGAGGATATCCTTTAATATGTTAAGCTTCTACTATAAGGATGCCACTCTGACACCAATTGTTAGAGATCAAAATCATTGAGATGGGGGTGAACCAAAGTCTGATTAAAAATTCTATTTAATGCCAATTTTAAACCCTTTAACAATGTGTGGATTTAAACTATATGCAATCAATCAAACATATGTCATGCACAATAATGTTGAACACAAATATTACCAAGGGAAATCCCTTTGGGAGAAAATCCCACCAAAACCATTTCTTATATTACACAAAATAAGGACTTGCAAGAATATTAAACATCTTATAATATTTTCAGTTGAGCACCCATTTAATCTGCTAAGCACCCACTTCACAATTTTTGCAAGCACTAACTTGCAAGGAGCACCAACCCCTAATTTAATCAGCTACAACTAATATTTTGAAGGAAACAACCCACAAGGAGGATACAACCCCCAAAATATGTTAAGATACAACGTAGACTTGATTTACATGTACATTTTGATCATCTAGTTACAATAATTATTCTCATAATATATTATGATCACCTTTACTCGTATCTATCTCGTGTTCTTCTTTTCACTCTCTTCTACTCATCTGATTCGATCCTTCTGCTCAATCAATTTGCCACCCTTATGATCTTTTCATCTGATAAATATTTTCTTCATCAATCTTCTCTTCTCTTTCCTCTCTCTTTTCTTTTGTCTCTCTTTCTTAGCTTGATTGCATCATATTATCTCTTCTGCATCTCTTCCTTAGCTCAAATGTTTATTTTCTTACTTGAATAACACCTCTATTTGGATGCAAATTCAAACTATATTCTTAATTGACCCATTCCTTTCCTTCGATTTATGTGTCATGTATCTTCCTACTTTGTCACCTAAGAATTCAGACTATTAAATGCATACAACTAACTCCATTTTGTTTCTTCTATATTCAGCTTGATTACACCGTTTTCCATGCATGCACAAGAGAAATTTATTAGTTGTGCCTAAAAATAGATTTTCCCATATTTTTAGAATTTGCAACATGACCTAGATGAGTGAGTCATTTTCTTCTTCAATATTTTATTTCTACTTGAAACTCAGATTATGATAGAAAATTTCAAATATATTTCCCAAGGTCAATAAGCATTAAACGTTGGCAACCTGGAACAATAGTTTTATTTTTTATTCATGGAGATCAAGTTGTATATTGTAGTCATTTTTGCACCCACCAAGAACAAGGGAACCTCATGCGCACCGGCCTATCACCTACCGGGCATTGGGTGATCACCCGAGGTGTGCGAGAGGGAGCCAAGTCTCTCTTTTATGTGATTTTAGTGGAAGGCATCATTCATGGTCTTGAATTAGTGATTTAAAGGACATGAAAGAGCTATAGAGCTCGGAATAACTTCTATCCCCTTTCACCATATCAAAAGTGAAAGTGCTTAACAAAATTAACGAACAATGAAGTCCTAAACCTTCAAAGGGACTAAACATTTAAGGTTCATTGATCATACAAAAACAAGATCATAATAGAAACATGCAGATATACAGAAGGAGATCTTAATATAAACGTAGTGGTAACCTTATCATATTAATTCATAGTATTACTACAAAACATCATAGAGTGGCGGACCATAGTCATACACCATATATAGATCCATACATGTATGCTCAAAAAAAAATTACATTCCCATTCCCTCATTACATCCTTCCTATAATCCTTTTCCCATTTTATCCCATAGTTCTCGTAGTAATTCTACAGAGCTCCACTTCCTCACTCATTTATCTTTTTCTTTGCTAAGGGTGCACATATATATAGGCATCTGATCTCCAAAAAACTCCTCTGCAACCTCAGATCTAGCCCCAAGTGTCAAGGTGTGGATCGCCTTAGGCACATGCCTCTCCATGTCATGATTAGCTTTTTGGATCTTCTTATCGCAAGGTATATTCCTTCCAGGACACCCTGTTGCTAGGTTGGAACCTTATCCAAATAGAACACATTCTTCATGTGTTCTATCCAAAAGGCTGAAAATGGCTAAGTCCCAAATTGTGCTTTGTGGGCATGCATCCTTGGTTCTCTAAGAACCCTTTTTGAATCCTTCCTTGCGCACCTTAACTTTCATGCTTCCTCGCCATGTATGCCTATGCGCCTTTAAGATTTGGAAGCTACAATAGGGTCCCAACATTACCCCACACTTCACCTATTCTCCACCCTTGGGAACCTCTTCAAAGAATGCAGTACAAAAAGGAAAGGCCTTGCCTTGGAAAATAATGGAGGGAAAGAATAAAGAATGGGGAGAGAAAGAATAGAAGGAAAACTACCTAGAGAAGAAGAAGGGGAAAATTCTGCCGCAGTTGACCTCCAGTGTATTCCAAGCGTTGACTTCATCCTGTGCTCTTGTGCAAAGGTCACCAACCAATGTGCTCACCTCGTCAAAGGTTAACCCTTCCCCTTTTGTGTTTATGGTCTCTACCACTATCTCCAGTTCCTTTGCTTGGTCTTCCAAGGCATCCATCTTCCTCGTAATGACCTTGTAGAGCTCTTTTAGCTGGGTTTTGATTGAGACCTGCAGGATCTCAATAGCTTCAGACTTATTTTCCACTTTGGATAGGATCTTTTCTCACTCAGATCTATTGTCTTTATTCTTTTCCCCGAAATCCTTCACTCGGCCTCATCATTTGGTAAGCGATGCTTGTCACCTTGTCCTGATTCGCGTAATGGTCGTATGTGACCCCAGATTTGTGCAACTATTTTTACATTAGCGAGAACCTTGTTGTATTCATCTATGAGTGTGATGAATTTCAACTTGTCCTCCTGCTCCAAGTGTGCAGCTACATCCTCTACCGACTCCAAGGCCAAAGGTTGCCTTTCCATGGTGAGGATCTCGAGTCAAGTCCTCAAGACACTCTAGGGAGGAACCATATTTTTACGTGGGAGGGTTAAGGTCTGGGTGCTTCATGATAATAGCCTGGGAGATGAGCTCCACCTTCTTGGAAACTTCACACACTTTAGCTTTCTCCTCTTGTAATTCTTGCTTTGTAGTTGAGTGCTGATCAGATTTTCAAGGCTGAGTTCCTTTGTTAGCTTAACTATTTCTTCCTTCCTCTTCTCCATTAGGTCCTCCAAGACTTTAACCCTATCATTTCTGTAGAAGAGCCTAGCCTCAACTTCCATGGAGACTTTGTTGAGCACGTTACACACTTGCTCATCCGATAGTTGTTACGTGTTTATAATGGGGTTGTCCCCCTTTCCTTTGGACAACACTAGTACCACTCCTTGGTTAACCTTGAACTTGGGCTCATCAAGGTGGGAGTCGAACACCCACGATAGCATTTTTCTTGTGCACGGGTATCCACCCTCAAGATCAAAGGACTCCATGGTGGTTAGCTCCTTGGTGGGCACGGTACTCTGGAAATGCGTGCGTAAAACTTTTTTGGGGTCATCAACATATCCCATCGTTATTCTTCCCCCTCCCACATGTTTACTTCCCATGCACACACCCTTGTGAATAGTTACTGAAAGAGTTGGGCCTTTTGTGCTACCCACACTCTTCTCCCTTTTCTCTTCCTTGAATTCACCGAGCACGAGCTCCGCACTACGCTCCAATTCCTCGTCGACCAAGGTATTAATTATCTTCTCCACCTCCCTTATCACTTTCTCATTCACCTCCTCCTGAGTGAGCTTAGGCATATTTGGTTCCTTAGTACTTTCCCCTTACTCCTTTCTTCGCTCTGCACACCTTCCTCTCCTTGGGTGCCCTTCCTCCTTACAAAGATGAAAGCATCATCTACATCTTCTGCTTCCTCTCCCTCCAAATTGTGGACATCAATCAATTATTGATTTACCTCCAGCTCTTCCTCTTCATCATTATCCTTTTCACCTATATAGGTGTTCGGTCATCTATATCCTAAAACTCGGTTCTTCTTAGTCCCTATTCTTCTTCCCTTTCCAAAAAATTTGGAGTCGGGGATGTGGTCTTCTCTTCTTCTAAGGGTTCCTTAGGGGATGGTGGCTTCGCAGGTTCTGGGTCTTCTCCTTGACCACCATTCTCTTCTTCTTCTAGATGGGTACTTTTCATTACGGTACCTACATCCTACTTCTCCACCGCCCTCTATTCCTCTTTCTCTTCCCTCTCCTTACTCTATTGCGTGGGCTTCTTTCTTCCAATAGGGTCATCTGGGATGGATATCTCATTCTCCACGTACACGCACTTTTCCAATTGTGGCCTTATGTGTAGGTAAATCCTTGGAATTGCTCCCAACAATAGGTAAGGTTAAAGGCCTTACAATATGCACATCTTGTGACACATACCTTTTAATGTACACACACTTCTCTGGGTAGACCAACTTCTTCCTCATTTCCCTGTGCTCTATATCAAGGGTGGACAATTGAAGGTTTAATTTCTTCGACTCCTTGTATCTGTTTACTCCCGCTTGGAAAAATTGGGCAGTAAACGAGAATGGGAGTTTGCACCAAGGACTCCAGCTTCCATCGACTAAAATGAACCTACCGATACATAAGTGCTAGTAGACTACGAACTCTGCTTCTCCTTCGGTCATCGTGGGGAGTTGTTCAGGGATCCACCATTCATCCCCGAATGTGTTCCTAAGGCGCTTATACCATTTTTCTAAGTGCACCTTGTGTACCCCTGTCATTGATTCACATGTGTATTTTTGAAATATCTCTATAGGTGAGGGATATTAAGCAAGATACTCCCACACGAACTTGTCGGATGCATCCGGCACCCCATTTCTGAGAACACAATTGTCAAAAAAATGTTTCCAAATAGGATCTTTCCTCCCTTCTCCACGCTGCTTATGATTCCATCTACAATATATTGGGAGATGTTGTATATGGTGCCCTCAGCAACTTTCTTACAGACATTCAGCCAGGGCTGCTCACTTGGGTCCACCTTTCTTGTCCATTCATCTTGGAGAATAGGTGTGCGCCATCTTGATCACCAGATCATTGATATCCAAGATGTCGTAGTACCTTGATCCCTTCTTCAATCCCTGGGATGCTATGGTTTCTTTGACTACCTCCTCCTCCTGGAGGTCATCTTCAAGCGTGCCCCCTTCATAGTTTAGGCCTATGAAGTGTGAAATTAATTAGGGATTTATGCACATTTTGTGCCCTACGAAGCAAAAGAATTATTCATGTACACGTGTCATCAACCACTTTGGTACAAGTGCTTGGGCTTCCTAAAATATGGAAACTCAAAAAGTTAGAGAGGCCCTAACTTCTCCATTTTCACCTTGACCACGTCATTGTAGATTAGCAACCCATCGGTGTTTGTTTATTTGTGGGGTGCACAACTCTCGAGTGCCATTTCCTTCACGATTGTACTTGACCAAAGTGATTATAGTCGATCACTGTCATATGTATTATGTGGGACTCCCACTCTTGCCCTAGCAAAAAACCCAATGTAGGTATTGCATCTCCAAGTACCATTCCTCATTTGTATCCAAGGGTATTTCTTCTTGTTTCTTCTTTCCTTTTCCTTTACCCTTTCCCTTCTTGGATTTTTCTACAGGTTTATCAACTAGTTTCATGGCCGTCATTGCACCCTTTTCTTTCATTCCTAGGTTAACTTGTGAGTTGTTTGAAAATTTTCCTCATGTGCCCCTTGCCCTAAAACACAAACCCTAATCTCATATTTTTCTCCTTTGATCACAAAGCACTTCTTCACAATGTTCCTCACACCCATGAATCACTTCTAATCTAGTTTGTAGATCTAATGGACTGATTGTGCTTAAGTTCTTGGGATTTTCCTTTGCACGAGTCAATTCTCAAAACCCTAGCTCTTGAAATAAAATCACTCTTCTTGTGTTCGCAAAGTGAAATAATGAAATGCCCACTCTTGTATTTATAGATTTTCCCACTTTTATGCATTTAAGGCTAGGCTACCTACCACTGTCATTTACAATGTTTAATGCAAAGTGTTCTCAAAAACACTTGACTTCAATGCTTATCCTTATATGCCCAATCCTTGCGCAAAATTTTTCCACCTGCACCCAATCCTTGCATAAAAACTTTTCCAACCTTCTGGTGCATAAACAATCCATCTTGACAGAAGAATCTTGCGTGTGTGTTACCAACACCAAAGGCACTTCTTCCATCCTCATGATTCTTGCTTTCGCCTACCTCGTGTTTTTGTGCTTTTGTCCTTTGTACATGGATTTCTAATGTAACCTTATTTTTCCACTGACACAAATCCTCCTAGCAGAATAACTCCAAGTTTCTCTTCATCATCTCACCCCACACTAAAATGATGCACGGTCCTCTGCACATTCATAAGTAAAAATTAATAAGGTTACTGGTGCCCAAGGCACAAAACAAAACAACAACGCAAAAGGGAAATACAAGAAAGGAAAAGCATAAAAGGAAATTATAAACTAATTGGCAAAATTTCCTTATTTACAAACACCAAGAAGCATTATTTATAGTAGGGCTTCAGCCTACTCCCATTGAAGTGTCCAGGTAATTTTGTTCCATCCAACGCTTGTAACTAGCATGTGCCAATCAAGGATGTATGAAATTACATAAGGACCCAACCAATGCACCTTCAACTTTCCAAGATGGCATAGAAATTTTGAATCATATAGCAATACCATCTGGCCAACCTTAAACTATTTGTTCTTAGTATGGTGGTCATGCCATGCCTTTTCTTTGCCTCCTCGGTTGCTTGGCTCCATCTTGCTAGTGAGAACCTTTCATCCAACTTATCAATTAATATATTCTTTCTTCTAAAGACTTACACATCATCCAACCATTGTGTGTGTGCTATACGTAGAGATGGTAACATGAATTCAACTAGAAAAACTGCTTCCATGTCGAACACCAATTAAAATGGTGTGGCCTTGTTCAATCTTTTATACATTGTTCAAAGCATGCCCAAAGAACTTCTAACACCTTGTCATCCCAATCCCGCTTTACGCACATCACATATCTTAGTCAATGTGTGACTAAGGATTTTGTTGAATGCCTCTGTAGTCCCATTTTCCTGAGGGTGATAAGGGGTAGTCTTGTGATGGGCTACCATGAATTCTGCCAATAGAATCCTAATGGTTTCATTTAAAAAGTGAGTGCCCCTATCACTTGTTAAACTTAAAGGGCACCCATACCTACTGATAATGTTCTCCCACAAAAATCTAGCAGCCATGGCTATGGTACAATCCTTAGTGGGCGCGACCTCTGCCCACTTTGTCAGATAATCAGTATAGGTAATGATATAATATGAGTTAGACCTTGGCGCAATTGGTGAGATTGTTCTCAAAAAATCTATTACCCATTTCTTAAAAGGTTCTGTGCTAGAAATGGGGTGCAAGGGCATCTCATCCCTTCTTCTAGGTTTTCCAAGGCACTGGTAGTGGTCAAAGGCCTTGCAAAACTCAACGCAATACTGGTGAATCATCTCCCACCATAGTCTGGTGACTGGTATCTTACATGTGGTTGCATTCCCCACATAGTGTCCTCCAACAATACCACCATGGGCTTATTCTATTAAGGCCACGTGTTCATGTTCTAATACACACTTTGGCACAAAACCTCATCACAGCCCATTTTATACAAATCCCCATTGATCAACATGAAGGGCATGACACGTATGGCTAACCTTTTCCTTTCTAGTGCATTCATCCCTTTGGGTGCCACACATTCCTTGAGAAAAATAGCCATGTCTTCTAACTCTAAGCGTGCATTCCGCAACCTGAATAGTTACGCATCTGACATGGTTTCCTTGATACTTTGTGCATCCTCTTCTGAATCAATCCTTGATAAATGATCTGGCCCATAATTGTTCTTTCCTAGTCTTACCACCACTTTGAATTCAAATTTCTAAAATAAAAGTACCCAACGACATATGTGCCCTTGCAACACTGCTTTGTTTACTAGATACTTCAAGGCCATATGGTCAATGTAGAATATGAAGGGAGTCTCCAACAGATATTGTCTAAATTTGGGGAGTGCGTAGATCATTAACAATTCCTCATGCTCGATCGTTGTATAATTCTGTTTTGTTGGTGTCAACTTTCTACTTGCAAAACACAAGGGATGATCAAAAATCCCTCTCTAGTTGAGCAAGAATGGATCCCATTGCTTTGTACTAGAGGCATCCACGTGGACATGGAAAGGTTTATCCTATGATGGGAATCATAGAATAGGTACGGTGATAAGCCTTTCTTTTAGAGTGTCAAATGCCCTCTGCTGCACCTCTCCCCACTGAAAGGCACTCTTATGTCTAAGCAATATTTCCAAAGGTGCGGCAATCTTGGTGTATCCCTTAATGAACTTTCTATAGTACCCAGTGTGTCCAAGAAATCCACACATGGTGCTTTGGCTGGTGGGCTCCCCTAATCCCATAATAACTGCAACTTTTGTGGGATCCACCAGTAAGCCCTCTTTACATATGATATGCCCCAACAACGTTCCAAAAGGAGTTGCAAAGACACATTTCTTGATGTTGAGGGAAATCCTCAACTACCGACATCTTTCAAACATCAATCTAAAGTTATCACAATGGTCCCCACCAATCCATACATTATCCAATCATTCAAATATACTTAAAGGAACTTGTGGATGAAGTCCTTAAATGCTTGTACCACTATGCACAAAAATACAACGGGTGCATTCTTTAATCCAAAGGACATGATCATGTATGCAAAGCTTCCCCACTCGGTGGTGAAATTTGTCTTTTCTTGGTCTTCCTTGGAAATACTTACTCCGGTGATATCTTGAGAATCCACCCGTAAAGGAATAAACCTCGTGCCCAACAAATCCTTCCAAAATATCTTCAAGGTGAAGGGGGTGGAAAAAGGATCTATGATACAAACAAAGGTTCAACTCCCCGTAATCCACACATATCATAATCCGCCCATCCTTCTTTATGCTGATCACCATTGGACTTATCCATTCTGATTCCTCCATAGCCTCAATGATACTGGATGCTATTATTTTGTCTAGCTCTTCTTTAACCCTTACGCACATGTTGGGATTCATCTTGTAAGGCATCTTCCTGACTAGGCGTGCACCATCTTTCAAATTTATCCTCAATTCCCCCAATGAATGGTGGATGCCATTTAACTCATGGTATCCATGCGGGAATAAATCCTCAAATTCGCGCAAGAGATCGATGATCTTTGATACTTCCTTATTTGACCAGTAGTCCCCAATGATAGCTTCCTTGGGCTCCTTCTCCGAGCCAATGTTAACTTTCTTGGTTTTGAGTGGTTCATGATATGTGTGCACACATGCATCTGCACTGTCAACTACCTCACACGTCCCAACCGAATGGTTGACATTCAGGCTCTCCATCTCCTCTCCATCAATAATGTATACCATCTTTCCTTTCTCCTTTTCAACACACGTGTGCTTGAATTGTATGTCTTCTAGTTCCTCCTCTTCAAACTGCGCTTCCAAGCTAGGTCCACCAAGTAAGTCTACTAATCTATATTCCACCATGGCACAATCCCCCATAGTGAGGTGCTTGATAGCCTGCAACACCTCATTAACCGGTTGTGGTACTTCAGTACTCAAATGTGTGAACCAGGTCAACCACTAATTCCTGCCAATTTCCCATTTGGTGGCGAGTTTCAAAATGGATGTACCAAGCACATGCATAACCTTGTAGTGTCAAATATAGCTTGTGCACCCAAAGGGAGGGTGGTAAAGCTTCCACGCCTTCTCCCTAGACCCTCTCACATGCCTGGATGTGGGAAGAGGTAGGTTCATTGCCATTGTAATCCTTGATAGCGGTGGGTATATTTCTCTTCGAGAATTAGACAGTGAGCACAATTCTAACTTCATGCCATTCCAACAAGTTTTTACTATGCGCGGCCCACCACCTCGTTGTTGTTCCTATCAAAACATAACCCAACATACCTCGTCACTCGTCCTCCCTCCATTGAGCTTCCATTTCTCTCAAAATACCTCAGGGTATATATCCCCAGAATACTTGGTTATTGCCTTTCCTCCTAGGCACCAAACTATACATGATGTGGTTACCTAGTCACCGATCCTTTCAGATGTCACCCAATCAATTCATAAGTCCCATGCACCCAATTATCGCATGCTATACTAGTAGTATCACTGATAGATTGAGCATCATCAAACTGGATGACTCCTTCTGTAGGGTGGATGGTCTCTGGATCTCTTATGGAGCACACATATATTATGTCCAGGACTTCCTCTCTAAGGGGTTCAGTATAGGGTGTGGAATTTCCATCAGCAAGTGGTATAATCACCCTCTCTTCCTTGTTTTCAAAGCTTATGTACCCCTTGTTAAACCGAGAGATCTACATTATTCTTATAGCACCATGGGCACCCAAGTAACACTGGGAAATTATCTGCCTCGACAAGTGCCAAGACTTCAAAATCCCCAGTGAACTTAGTCCCCTAAATGGTAATGGTCACATCCTTTAAGACACCTATGGGCATTTCCTTTGTCTTATTTGCCATATACAACACATTTGAAGATGGCTATAATGTAGGTCTTCCCATTTGATGCCAAGCATCCAGAGTGAGAACATTAACCTCCACACTGTGTCAATGAGGATGTTGCTAAGAAGCCATCCATCCACTACTGCGTTCAAGGTGATCTCTTTGTCATAATCAAGGCTGTGAGGTGGGAGGTTTGCATGTAGGATCTGCCTTTTGTGTTCTTCCCCGCATGTGGTACCTTTTCTCTCAACCATGCTCCTAGCAGGGGAATAACATTCTCTTGCCTTAGTAGTTTACACACCTCCTTAACCTTGTCCAAGTCATCCTTTGGTGCTTCTACTAGTCTTCTTTGCTCATCTTTTCTAGTTTTCTCTTTTAAGCATTGGATCTCCCCTTGTAAACTTCAAATTATGTCCATGGTTTCTTGGTAGACTTCTTTCTGGTGAGCTGGGTTTGGATACTTCCCATGTACTACTTCTTCCCTTGAAACCAGAGGTCTCTACCTAGGTGCTTCCCTTACGTGTGCAGACTCTTCCCTTGTTGTTACCAAGACAGATCTAGTTCGATTCACGTATTACTCATCATAGGAGCCATTGTGCATCAACATTCTTAATACTCACCATGACAGCACCTTTATCCTTCCGTGATGTTGAATCATATGTTTGTATAACTATGGGAACTCTTCATACTTATCTTTTTTTCCACACTAGGAGAATTGTAGAAGATCTAGACATTCGTGCTTATAATGGTTTGTGGCTCCAAAATTAAAGCACATTCCATGTGGGAACTCACTTCTTCCCCATGATTACCACAGCCATGAAATCCTCTTCCACACACACCTCCATCTCCGTGCTCTTCATACGAACGTTCATCTCCTTTGAATCTGCTGAAATGCCATTCGCACACACCAAGATCAATTGCCTCTTGAATTTGGTCAATTAATCTAAAATCATTGGTGTCATGTGTGGTTCAGGTAATACATATTGCAATAACAAGATACATTTTTATGGATCATGCATTATAAAAGGGGGCACTTACTTGCATCATGATCCCCATTACATATCTCACAATTTACTATTACAGTGCATTCCACCTTTCGAGTACATATCCCACCATTATCCTTTGTGTTCCCTTCTACATTACAATCTGTGCACTACATCTCACCGCAAGTCTCTAGGACTCTATTGGTAGATAATTTCTCCAATCGCTTAGTCATGGCAAAGATCTTAGCCTCCGAAATAGGCTAACACCAAGTGTTAACACTACCAACTACCTCGGTGTGCAAAGTAGCTTCCAACGCTTCGCGCGGGTCCGTGAATGTTTTATGAGACAAAGCCCTCATAAAGGGTGTTATCAACCCTCTGAAAAACCACTAAGAATGTTGTGAATGGTGGATATCATAAGATAGTTTAGACAATTGAGTTTTAAAATGCACATCATATTCCTGCACACTCTCTTCCATTCCTTGCTAGATTTCCTTGAGAGAGTTGATGCTTTCTTTGCTTCAAATTCGGTATGTGGAATTCCACCAAGAACACATTTTTCAGTGTGGTATAATCCAAAACAGTTTGATGAGGGTCATACTTTCTATACCAACTATGCACACGTCCTTGCAAGGTTGTTGCAAATTGACTGGCCTTTCGATCCTAGGTCGTGATCCCCTTCGCGTGCCATAGCAGCTCACACTTATGCACATGCTCTGTGGCATCTTCTATCCCACTGTAATTTAGTAAGTGTAGAGACATCTCGAAAAAGACTTGAGGAGGTGGCTAAGGCCCTTGTCCTCCTGACCCAGTCCCTCGATTTCCTCTAGTGTTTCCTCCTCCACCGGATCCACTAGATCTTGAGCCACCAGCTCCACCACTTCCACCTCCAGATCCTCCTATGTTAGGTATAAGGCCTATGTTTTTCATGTCGAACGTTCCCATCATCCCACTGAATAACACGCTGATAGTTTGTGAACTAGTGCCACTCCTAGTCGTATTTCCTCCACCACTTCCTGACGTGCTCCCAAAACCACCTGTATATATGCCTTGTCCAAACATTCCACCAAATACTAGAATAGTGTGTGAAGCCATAGAAGTCCCAAACAAGAAGTTGTATCTTCTGGGTGCTGATCGGTTGCTTCTACTAATATCAAATGGATCAATTGTACTTTTCCCTCATTCGAACAAACCAAACGCCAAGGTTCGGTCACTAGGTGGGGTCAGATGTGCACCAACGAATCTTCTTTCTCGATGTGACAGGATCTCATCAGAAGCCGAGGGGTTCTCTCTTCCATGCTTTCCAAGATGGGGTAGCACAGACTTTTAGGATCCACATCCTCCATGTGAACCTCTTCTCCCAAAAACATTTGCCTCCATGGATCCATCATAAATGCAACCTCGCACCATCTCGTAATCTCCCTCTCACACACTTCACCATACTTGAGCCATCTCTCCTCCCTTTCCTTTTCAGTCATTATATCAACCATCTTTCCCTAACCTTGCTTCCTCACCAAGTGCTCAGAGTGGTTTAGCTGGCCATTGGGAATGCCTCTAAACTCATGGTTACCATCAAGATTTTGATTTCCAGGGGGATAGCCCGAAAAATTATCCTCTAGGCTCCCACAAAAATTCAAACTCAGCAACCTCTGGACAAGAATATGTGGAAATTACATATTCCAGAGTGTAGCTAGCCAATACTCCCTTCCACCAATGATCTATAGCACGGGTCCATGTTAGATCAACATCTTGTAAGTTCTGGTATGTTTCTTGGGTCTAAGGGTGTGATTTATAATACCACCCTGACCTAGATGCATATGCTTGAGAGCCACTCAAATAACTCTCTTGGAAAACAACGGAGAAGAAGGTTTCATAACTCATGATAGAGAGTGTCTTCCACCCATCTTCGCATATCAAACTCAGTCCAAGACCTTGAATCTCTGAGCGAACTCATCCTCGTGATTTTAAACCAATTTTCAACACCTTCAAGTGTTAAGTACTCCGTCATCACTTTTTACATAGACCACGATGTATGCCATGTTCCACTACAACTTCGAAAAGAGGTCCTGGAAACGGAACCAAGATGTAGTCATTTTTACACCCACCAAGAACAAGGGAACCTCATGCGCGCGGCCTATCACCCAGTGGGTGCTTGGGTGCTCACCCAAGGTGCGTGAGAGGGAGCCAAGTCTCTCTTTTATGTGAGTTTAGTGGAAGGCATCATTCATGGTCTTGAATTAGTGATTTAAAGGACATGAAAAAGCTATAGAGCTAAGAATGGCTTCTATCCCTTTTCAGTCATATCAAAAGTGAAAGCACTTAACGAAATTAACAGAACTAAGAAGTCCTAAACCTTCAAAGGGACTAAACATTTAAGGTTCATTGATCATACAAAAACAAGATCATAATAGAAACATGCAGATAATACAGGAAGGAGATCTTAATATAAACGTAGTGGTAACCTTATCATATTCATTCATAGTATTACTACAAAACATCACAGAGTGGTAGACCACAGTCATACACCATATCTAGATCCATACATGTATGCTCACAAAACAAAATTTTCATTCCCCATTCCCTCATTACATCCTTCCTATAATCCTCTACCCATTTTATCCCATAGTTCTCACAGTAATTCTACATAGCTCTCAGCTTCCTCACTCATGTCTCTTTTTCTTTCCTAAGGGCATGCATATATATAGGCATATGGTCTCCAACAAACTCCTCTCGTAACCTCGAGATCTGGCCCCAAGTTTCAAGGTGTGGATCACCTCGGGCGCATACCTCTCCATGTCATGATTAGATTTTAGATCTTCTAATCGCAAGGTATATTCCTTCCAGGGACACCTGTTGCCAGGCTAGAACATTATCCAAATGGAACATGTTCTTCATGTTCTCATTCTGTCCAAAAGGCCGAAAAATAGCTAAGTCCCGAATTGTGATTTGTGGGCACATGGCCTTGGTTCTCTAAGAACCCTTTTTGAATCCTCCCTTGCACACTTTAACTTGTGTGCTTCCTCTGGCCATGCATGCCTACGTGCCTTTAAGATTTGGAATCTACAATAGGGTCCCAACATATACTTAGCCATAATCACCTTAAAATCAAATCACCATCAATTTTGGATAACTAACTCCTAATTTTTCATTTTTGAATCAAATTGATTTCCTTCGACCCTTATCGAGTCCATATTCTATCATTTTACTGGATTTCTTTAACTCCTCCGACTTTCTCCTTTGTATTGCATATATTTTCTTTACTCAACGACATTTCTCATTCCTTGGTGACTTTTTAGTTATCCACGGATCTTCTATGCTTCACGTAGCTTTCCCAATGTCTCGTAGCCATCCTCCTCATCCAAAGCATTTCCATGGATTTTTATTTATACATGACTCTATTCCTTTTACTTGCAGGTTTTATAGTCTTCCATGGTTTCCATAGTTCTTTGCGACTTTATTTTTATTTGTGGTTTTAATTCTAACTTCCTTATACTTGGTGGATATTCCTTTACATCCATGAATTCATTAATCTCAGTTGTGGCTCAACCTTTGGCTCCTTTAGCTTTGGAAACTACATCCCTTTATCCATGGCACTTAGTTACCTTCTATAGTTTCTTCTAGAGCTCCGTAGCTTTTCTGCGGACTTTGGCGACTACTCCAAGTCTTTAACGAGCTATCTCTAGACTTCGAGGATATTTCCTCATGCCCGTGGCTTGCAAAAACTTGGATAATCCCTTAGAACTTATCATTAGTCATCCTGAAGCCTCTGTGAACTAACACTACCAATCAATCTTCATCTTTTTAGCTTGCTCACTTACCGATTTGACTCATTTTTCCATCAACGTAACTTGACATAAAATAGTCCATATTGACATCAATTACAACAAACATGACACATGAAAATGGTCTAATAGTTAACTATATTTGATGATTGTAGATCTAAATCAGTATATTGATTTAATTCCCTTTTCAACATTAAATCAGTACTTAACCATACCACTAATATGAATTTGTACCTAACACGTACTTGAATCCATAGATTTACAATAGTTATAATTAGGGGAGATTGATGAGATATCCCATCATAGAAGCTTCTCAATAGTATCCAAGTAATGACATACACTATTAATTGAGTACTACACAACATCTTTTATGATGAGATAGCCCACCGAGTTCCGCTAATTGGAACATCATATCTTGACAAGTTTAATAGTTTTATTTATTCCCAACTTGCAAATCCTTGATAATCAAAGTGGTACTAAGGGAATAACGAGAGTTCACAATTTTTTTTTTACTTAATTAGAGATATTATCTCATGAATTAATCGATTATTATGCACAAATTATTATTCCCATAAATCATACTTTGATCATTAATCAAGTAAATATAGACAAGTATAACATTCTTCTTATTAAGTTGAATTCTAAGTAAAGGCAACAATATTTGCATTTAAATATCAACTTATGTCCATTCAATCACAATTGCATTTATACATATATATCATTCTTATATATGCTCATATGAAGCACCATAATAGGCTACACTCATTGTTTGCATGGAAAAACAACCTTACTTATTGATTTAATAAACATTAATACATGAAGCTTATAGTATGCCAAGTATATAATACATTCACACTTGTATCAATATACTATAATCTTGCATCCTAAGTACAAATCATATATGTACTAAGTTTATTAATCTTCCTTTTCAAAACAAAGACAATTTAATACATAATGAATTTATGGAAGCCTCTTATTCATTTCTTTAAAATCAGATACAACAGAATTGACAAAAGACAAAATAATCCTTGCAAGTACCCTTTTTAGAATTGATACAATAACTAGGCTAAAATATACTTTCACTTATCAAAAAAATACAATGGTACTTCATTTTATGATAAATACAACAAGTAATATAATTCAGCTTTCTTCATTCAAATTGAACAAATGCAATATTTTAACTTCATCCATCTTTCACCTTTCAAGTAGTCCATCTATAATTTTGTTAGCAAATGTCAATTGATACAAACTGAAATGATAAGACCTATTTCTACCTTAATGGTATGTACCATTTAATATTTTCATAGATGAAACACTACAATTTTAATCACATAAACACCCATAAGGAATTAATTCTTCTTTATAATATTTATAAAATTCATTTGCATACACATAGATGCTTACTTAATTTAATTCTTACTTGATCAGAATTATAATTCCAAAATATTGAATTCCATAATAGATTAACAGTAATCAATCAATTTCAGAATACCATACAATGTTGGGATACTATCATATTATTATACTGATAAAGGTATCTTCCATAAGATTCAAATAGGGTTCATACACACCAAAAGATATGTGTATAGAATGACATCTATACATTATACATTATTCAATCATCATTATTATTCATTAACAAACCAGGGTATTTAAGTAATACCTATACTCTACCCCCAAGTGTACATCATTGCTTTCCTTAACATTGATATATATAACTTAAAACTTGTCTTAACAATTCCCACCATATTCACATATTCACCGATTTACTCAAGAATACCGTTAACATGGATACCCAACCATCATCAAAGATTATTATAAAAACATGGAGAAATCTCATTTTGACTTTAAATTTTCCACAACCCTTGGCTTATACCAATCGAGGCATGAAAAAATAGGCTCATTCATGATACCATATATATATAAAGACCTAAAAGGTCAAGTGTCAATTCTAAAACCTTATAAATGTAGATCTGAATAAGGTCAAGTATCATTCCTACAATGATACCATGTACAATCAACTGAGTGAACATAGGTCCCATGATGAACGAAGGATAATATCTAAGCCTACGAAATCAAAAATACGTCCATATATTTGTGCCTTGGTTTTGACACGAATCCACTATCTAAGTGCGTGTTGTTATCTTAATAAATCCTTATAAGGCTTTGATGCTTGATTCCATAAGTGAGTAATAATATAATATTCATAAAATATGAACCTAAACTAGAGGATTCGATAAAGAAAATATTCGTTTATATATATAGATCAATACCATAGATTTTTGGTATATCCTAGAGTATAACAACAAAAAGAATATATTCATCATTCACAAAGCCAATAATAAACTCACCCAGTGAAATATTTCACCGGTATCTCTAATACTAAAGTGAAATCTTTTGAATCCTCAAACACTTAGAACCCAAAAGGATAAAATTAAATGAATTACATAACGCCCTCTCTCTAATCTAGTGATTCGATTAAACAATGTATAAATACATATATCACTTCAAATTTTATAACCACTAAACAACAACCATGAAAATAACGAATGTTTTCTAGGAGTTTGACTCAATACAACCATATATTGATTAACAATGATAATACCCCAAAAATTGATCATTCAAATCAAGGATTCAATAAATAGTATAAATGCAAGTTTACCCAAGCACACCCTATAAAAGGAGTTTTGTATCATATTCAAACATAATAAATAGAAAGTCATGTATGCAAAATACATCTCGAAAGATCATTCCTTATGACTACCGCCATTCTGGGTTATCTAGAAGTTTTATAATTTACCCGAATCAACATACCATGGATCAACAATATCCGAACAAAATAACCACAAAAATATAACTCATACCCACATTAAAGATTCAATCAATTTCAGCGATTTATTCATGTGAATAATAAATAGGACAAACAATGAAGGAAGAAATGGGTCATATATTGTCTGGTATGACGTTCTGTCATTTCCCTTTAAACTTGTCGATTACACCAACTCCTCAAAAACTTCCTTGCTATCCTTTACCTGATTCCCATTCGAAAAACCTCAAACAAAGAACCCTTATCTAATTTTAACGGTGCGAATAATGGAATCAGTCTTGTATGCCAAGATTAACAACAATTTATTAGAGTGTTATAAGAATGGAAAATGCCTTCTATGTGGAGCTTCAAAGTGTTTGAGTGAAACAAAAAATTCATGAAACCATTGAACTTCTATCAACTCCCAACTTTCCCCAAACCATTCATTGCATGGCCTAAGGTTTGTGGAAGTGGTAATTAGTGTTATTAATGAAGGAGTCGGTGGATTTTTCCTCCATTCAATTGAATATATTTTTGCTATTTAAATTTTTCATGCTTCATAAACTATTAGATTCAACTTATAATTATAGTGAAGTAAGATAACAATCTTACTATTGTTCCCCCTACAATAGTGGTTGGCGGTGTCTCTTTAATGCACCGAGTAATTATCATCATAAACATGTATAAATATCATGAGAAGGAGTTTTTAATGTATTAAGGATAAGCTTAGTATCCATCTAGGCCACTTTGCGTGTTATGAAAATATTTTTAAACATTAGTCATTACTACCATATTTTATATGGCTCTTAACTTTATCAATTTAAACCAAGCCAATTTTTATATACATAAACACATCACCATTGGTTATTAACTTTTAGGCCCCTTAATGTCTATGCTATGTCCCTCTCTTAGTATAGATCTACGCCTTAGTAATTTTGGGAAACATAATTCTTAGATGGATATATTATTGGTTTCACCCTTCAAATTTAGGTTAGGGTCCCAATATTCCACTTAGGAATAATATACTTATAACATTCCATGATGTTAGGTCATTAAGGATTTTATGTAGCCACTAAGCTTGCATTAAATCACGAAGCTCATACCCTTAAGTAATATCATCATCACACCCATGCTAATGTAATGTAGCCTATGTAGTTACTAGATCAATATGGTCTGAACACAAGAAGCTCTACCAAGTCGAGGTGATAGTAAAAAACCAAGAATACAATATTGGTTTTGCTATCTAGGTTTTCATTAATTATCGATACACTCAGTTGGAATAGTAGAGAAAAAGTCACTTTGTCCCATGATTTTTACAACTATAGTAAAATAACAGGCATTACATACCTCCCTCTTAAAAGAATCATCATCCCAATGATTTTGTGTCAATAATAAAACTTAGAACTATCAAAACACAAATTATATCCAATAACCTAGGAAATGCAATCATCATTTTCATGTAAATATGCAATTTTTAGATCTCGCAACTCAAATTCAAAGAATCGTAATACCTTTTTATTCAATCATTCATAATCATATAGTCTGAAATATGACAAAATACTTGTCATTATAGTCAAAATTTAATTGAAACAATATTAAGTACATCAAATAGTCCAAGTAGTACAACTTGAACCTCGTAAAGATCAAGTTTTTAAAAATTTAGAATAGCGTTATGTTGGTCAGTAACAATCTTTCAACAACAAAAACTATCACACCTTCATAAATATGACATAAATATTGTCATTACGAGTTAGTTATAACATGCAATATAATGTAATATATATACAACAAATATTCAAAAATGTTATATAAATCTGAAAAAACAAAGAAAACATTGTTTTCATCTTATCGAAATCTTCCTAGGTGGTTTGTTTCCTTTTTCCACTTGTCTTTCTAGACCTTATCCCGTGAAATTCTCAATTTCTTTCAAATGAACACAAAAAATTTATGTTTAAAGGATATTTTAACCCCAAAATATGTTTATTATTTTAAGTTTTGGATATCTTCATCCTAAATTTATTGTCCATGATTACTAAAAATCATCCAAACTATTCCTCTATTTTCCATTTGACTTGTTTTCTACATACTTTCCGGTATTTGTAGTCGTTATAAGAAAAAAACATTGACTTACATCAAAACAATCAATTTCATTCACTATGTCTTGAGTATTTTTTATGAACTTACTTATAATCTCCAATTTCCATGATGAATCTTTAAACAATGTCAATGTTGCATTGATAGACTAAGATTTGCAATTTCTTCTTCATATACAAAGGATAAATCATATTTCGACTTTGTTTAAGCTAACCACTAGATACAAATAACTTTAATCGTATCAATATCAAATTAAAACAACATGAAGTTCTACCCAACTTCCGATGTCATTAGGAAAATTGTTCCTTCCTCTTAGCTTATTAGTCATTATAGTGTTGTTCTACTTGCTTTTTGGAAATTGTAACAAGTATTTATTTTTGAAACCATTTTGGAAGTCTACATTTGTTGCCATATTATTTCCACCACTTTTACTAAAGTTTCAGTGGAAAAGAGATAATGATCCTATATTCTTCTACTCTTTTCAAATTAGAATCTCTTTACTGCAGATTCCGTTTTTATCCTTTTTTTGGCTTTTCTACACATTTCTTTTATAGTAGACAGTATACACCTATCTACTCCATATAACCTATGTGAGTTTACATTTCATATTGGATTTATGTTCTAAATATTCCATTAAGGAAGTTAAACAATCAAGAAACCCCTTGTTAAATGTCATCAATCAATTCAAGTTGTTTAACTTGGCTGATCATGTTCACACTTTACCAGTTGCTTCCAATATCCTTCTAGTTTCATGTGTCACAAAGGAATGTTAGAGTATTATCTAACTTATTTACCAAAAACCTAAAGAATTGTTTAGTCTAGTTTGTTATCCATGGTACATCCTTATCACATTCATTTTATCTTGTTAACAAAAGTCAAAATTTAGTAAGCGTAAGGACTCAATAAGTCCAAGAGCTGCAACCTTCAGCTCTGATACCAAAATGTAACAACCACTTTTGTCACTTCAATTCTAAGGTATTTTTTAATCTTAATTTATGCTTCATTGATTTAAATACCCATATATTTAAACCCAACATAATCTTAATCTCTTTAATTTTATGCTTTGCTAATTTAAATTCCAGCATAAACCTAAAATTGAATCCATCGATAACAATCATAAAACCATGTGCAGCTACATGAGAGTCTACAGATCCTACTTGATCCCCTCAAACACTCTTTATAAGCTAAAACACTCTTTATGAGCTAGTACATCATGTGTATCATTTGGTTTTCCTTTGTCAAGTATTGACAATCAAGTATAATTTTCTAAGTGCATACCTAGAGCTCAGACATTGAATCCCATCCAGGCATCTAACATCTTAGATCCTTGGTGACTCGGGATAGTGTAATCATAACTTACACTACTTTGCGTAAAGTTTCAGAGACATGTATGTCATGCTCGGTTCCATGACGACACACTCGTTGTTAGGAACTTGTCCATCACCTGATTCTATTATATAGATTCCCTTCCAGTCTTAAGTTATTATGTTCATAGTTGACAACCTAACCATTCATTTATGTCCATTACTGTTAATTAGGTTAATTAATAACATCTACATGTTTAGAGTCTCTTAAACATGTTCAATATATTTGGTGATTACAAATCTAAATTTGAATACTGATTTAATTCCCTTTTCAACATTAAATTAGTACTTAACCATACCACTAATCTGAATTCATACCTAACACGTACTTGCATCCATAGCTTTGCAATAGTTGCAATTAGGGAAGCTTGACGAGATATAACTATTAGTGTAGAATCATAGCACCCCGAATGGCCTTGAGTTGAGAGGGGTTTTCAATGTGATTGCACAACAATGGACCATCTCTCAAGTTGTGGGGTTTGTAAAACTTGAGATGGACCTCTAGAGAAGGTTAGTTCCCTTCCTAATCTAACTTCCTCAAGCTACTCCATTGCAAGAAGAATCTAACTAATCCTAATCTAATTGTTCCAAGAGGACAAGGAGAGAGAGAGAGGATGAAAGAACCTACATTAAGCGGTGATACACCAGAAAAGGAAATGGTGAGATACTCTGTTGAGGGAGAATGAAACAGGGAAAAGGGAATTGAGAGGGTTCAGATAGAAGTGACATAGACCCATATCCAAATCCACCATCAAAACTCCATGAAGCATGACATCTTACACCTACAAATGTGAAATACATGCACAAGGAGAAAACATGAGATAGAGAGGCACATAGAAATAAAAAAAAATGCGAAGGGTTGAAAGACACCACAAAACAAGATTTTATTGCTCTATAAGGTGCATAGACTATTACATGCAGTCCTCAGAGGAAAAAATACTCTCTCCGGGCATAGGATAATGCTTGAAACTAAATTGGATTCGGAAACAAACTTGACAGAGTTTCCCTACATCCCATAATGTCTCTCCCTTCTCAAATGAGAAGTGTTTACAATATATAGATGATGAAAACTAGAAAGAGAGAGGAGAAATTTGACTCGATCTTAAAATCCAACCACCAACCATCAATTCCCACCACAAATCTACTCACAATCTATCAAGTTTTCCACTCTATGTTTGTTCGGCATGTTGAAGAAGGAAGAACGATGGATCAAATCAAATCGATCCGGTAGTTGAAGCAATCGGATTACGCATTAGTTTCTTGAAATATGTTTTTCCATTTTCACCTAGCTAACCTCATAAAAATAAATTTTCAAGCTCTCATGGCATAGACAAGGTTGATACCTTTCCAACGGTGCCAAATTTGTTGGATTTCAGTAAGTGGATTGAAAGATATGTCCATTTTAATGTTTTGAGTCGATTCCATACAATAATGGAAAAAACCGAGTTAAGCGAGAATGGGTCCATGGGTCAGAAACTCACTTTTACACCTTTTGGTATCAAAAATACAAAATACAAAAATTCCCCATAGCCCCACAATCATTTTGCCAAAAATCGTTTTCGGGGCAGGCCCGCATTTTCCATTTGGACAAAAAGATCCTCCCTAGGCCTACCGACCTGCATGCAATTGAGGCTTGACATGTGGCTCCTTGGGCATTGGTGGAGGTGTGGCTCATTTTTCACTTTACGCCTTCTCGGGGTAAAAATTTCAAACGCCTCCGACGACCCACCTTCCCGCCTTGACTTTTCAACATGGCCACGTGGTGAGCTGCGCTCATTTGGGGACCGGTCTTAGATTTACCTTTTGAAGATGCACTGAAGAGACACGTGGTGCCTTCTGTGGCTTGCTCTTTTCATTTGTATTTTGGATAAGTCCATTTTTCTTGATGGGGCCAAAAATCTGACCCTAGACACGTGGACGCTTGGTGCTTGTTTGGAAACCGGCTTCAAATTTTACTTTTGAAGTAGCATCATTGAGACACATGGCACCTTCTACTGGCTCTCTATACTTAGCTGATTTGGGCCCACTCTGTCTCACTTTTTAACTTTGACTATGTGGTGAGACCATGCTCATTTGGGTCTCCACTTTGAGATTTATCTTTGAAGTTACGCCGAGTCAACACTTGGCACCTTCCGCCGAGTCGAAGACTTTTCAATGGCCAATGTAACCTTTGGGGCTCTAGACACGTGGAGGCTTGGTGCTTGTTTGAGTCTCCACTTTTGGATTTAATTTTTGGAGATGCACCGATGAGGCATGTGGAAGCTTCCACCATCTCCTCCATACTTAGCCAATTTAGGCTCACTCTGAATCATTTGTGAAGCTCGAAGCATTTTAACCTTTTTTTGTTTCTCTCCCAAGATATTTTGGTTTCTTTGACACTTTTTGCCTCCTTTCTTGTGTGCTTATCATTTTCGAGCCCGTCTGCCTCGTAACCTGATTGTGAGATTTTAAATGTGGGCTTGTGTAATGGAAGTGACCCTTAGATTTCTTCTATGTGGGGTCGTTTGATCCTTCGTAGAACCTGATCCTTGGATTTGGGATCGATTTTTAGATTTGAAATGTGGCTTGCATGACAGACAGATCTGTCCCTTAGATTTTTATGTGCAAGGTTGTGTTTGATCAATTTTTCTCGAGGGAAAAATGAGATAACAATTAGTGACTCAAGGAAATTTTCCTACTAGATGAAGAGACCAATAGCCTTAAAGCATCCATTTCACATGGAGTCAAGGATGATAGCCTAATATTGATCCTTTTTGCTTTGAAAATATGTTCCCGAGCCCCTGCGAGACCGACTACTTTCTTAATGACCCTGAACCTATTTTAGAAATGGACTACCTCAAGACCCTATTTTAGTTGATATGTATTTTTTTATTTGAAACTAGCAACTTTTACAGAAACTATGGGTCTCTTTGTCATGAATACTTGAAGGGCCTAGCCTCTGCACCTCTAGAGCAATACGAACAAAATGTATGTATAAAGACAAAAATCATACATGCCTCAAATGAGACATGCAGAGTGTGTAAAAGCACTTCTTCTACTGAAAAAAATCTACTCCTACTCCTATACTAACCAGAGAGAAAAGGGACTCAAACAAATCCTGCAACTAGCAGGGAGAAGTAGCTTCCCTTTCTCAAAGGGGCAGCCATGTAAATGGTTTGTCACTAAATATGGCTACTTGGATGAGTGAAAAACTGACCTTAAGCTGATCCTCCACCCATATCATCAAGGTATCAACTGGAAACAAGACAAATACCTCTTCAGTCTATTGCTCACTTGGTTCCTAGAGGTATTGTTGTTGATCCTTGGCACTTTGAGGCTCTCCCTCATTCTTAGAAGAAAACATGACTAGTTTTGGCTTCTCCCTTGGCTCTAATGAAGCCAAGTATCTGATTGGGCAAGGTCTAATCCTTTGATGTGCCCCTTGCTCTAAATTTCAACTCCAAGAATGGATTCTTCTTACTAACCTTCCTAGATGGATGGTGTGAGAGAGATGATGACATCCTCTTGCCTTTTCTCTTCCTTCTCCTATGAAGAACATGGAAGACTCATATCTTCCAACCTTGGTTCCAGAGGGCTGTCATGAAGTGTAGGCTATTGCACTTGAATGTTCTCCTTCATGGTAGTAGGCTCATGTTCTTGGAATGTGGATGATGGAGGAGAAAATGATGTGATCTCCTCGGGCTCCTCTCCATCAAAGAAATCTTCCAAGTCTGACAGATAATCTGCCTCCTTGTTTTCCTGCTGCATGTGCTCGACCTCCTCCATGGTGTCCTCTTGATCTAAACTTTCTCACCATGGTTCCCCTCTTCTTTAAACATGGATTTTGAAATCTCAAACTCCTCTTCAACATTAGAGATTGAAGGGGATGAAGTAAGAGGAAGAACTGGAGGTTCTTCTATGGCTTGCTCCGCACTTGAAGCCTTTGAAACTATATGATCCTCCTCCATCATGGGTTCATTAATCAAATCAAGCCCTTGAATTGAAGGTGAAAAATATTCAATGATGCTTCCTTCATCCACTTGGTTTCAACTCGATTTGATCTCTCCTAGCTATTTGTGCTTGGAGTTGATTGTTCCTCCTCTTTAAGCTGGTTGTGTAGCTTGGATCGAGATCAATATTCTCTTTAGAAAAAGTGCCATTAGGGACAACAGTATTAAGAGTAAATAGACTAATGGTCTTCTTCTTTTTGTTTTTGTTCCTTCTCTACTAAAAATCATCCTCAACCACCACCGGTTTTCAACCTTGACCTCCTCAATTCACTTAACCATCAAGGGGATATTTTTAAACCTAAATTTACCACCCAAATATTTAAATTATTTGTCATTTATTTTCTTTTAGGTTCCTCTTCTTGTTTTTCTCCTTGACTGGATTTTTGAGTCTCTTCCCAACATGGACTTGAGAAAGCAAGAGGAGTGACAGTTGGGTTTCAACCAGCTTTGCAATTGTTTGTGGTAGGGAGGGAAATGGAACTTCTTGTTTGTTTGGAGGGAATGACTACTTAGGAAAGAAAAGGGGAGAAGAATTTAAATGAGATGGGAGATCAGGAGATGGAGAAAAGAAATAAACACTTGGGGCAGCAAGTGATGGGCTTGACTCTTGATCATGTTGAAATGATAAAGCTTGAGAAAGAGAAAAATAAAAGCGAGGATCCGGTGATTGAATTACCCATTGAAAAGGTTGTCTCACACTTTGCTCATATGCCTCAATATCCTTAATCCACTATGTTAGTTGAGGAAACATTTCAGCCATGAATTCAAGCTTCTCTTGAGGGTTGTAATGTCTTTGAAAAGGGCCTCCCCACAGACAAGGTTCCCTAAAACCAATCCTGAATGCCTTCATTTGTGTTGTACCCTTAGACTGCATCATGTTAGCCTCCATTCCTTGGATATTCTCCAACAAACTAGAATTCTCCACGTAGATGTCACCATTGTATGCGTCCCCTTGTTCTTGATAAACTTCATGGCCAAACTGATTTTAACCTTGTTCGTATGGGTAAGCATAATGGTTCTAGATTTGATCATAATGCTAATCTAGAGGAGTTGAGAAATGTATGGGAGGTGGAATGCACTTTGTTGCTACAAGTGTGAGTTCCAAGAAGGAAATGAAGTCATGATTGCACAACTTCATGGAATGGAAGAAAATGAAAGATGTGGAAAGGAAAATGAATGAAGATGGGTGGAAATGGATGGAAAAGGTCTACAACTCAGAGGATGGGTTATTGACCAGATGGAGTTGCCAGATGTGATTTGCATGTGCCTTAGAAGGATAAATCTTAACAGGAACACACCAACATGCTAAGATGAAGTGGTAAGGTGCTTCAAACCTGTCCCATCGAGCATGCCAAAACTGTTAGTGTGGTCACACGGTGGCTTAATATTTGTTGTTGATAATGAGACACCTTGGAAAGATGAGATATCTAACCTCAGTCTCCCACTAGGTATTCCAAAATTGTTAGTGTAGAATCACAACACCCCAATGTCCCGAGCACGAAGTGGGGCATTCAATGTGATTTCACAACATTGGACCATCTCTCAAGCTATGGGACTTGCAAAAATTGAGATGGACCTCTAGAGAAGGTTGGTTCCTACTTCCTAATCTACCTACCACAAGCTACTCCAGTGTAGGAAGAATATAACTAATCCTAATCTAACCATTCCAAGGGGATAGGGAGAGAGAGAGAGAGAGAGAGAGAGAGAGAGAGAGAGAGAGAGAGAGAGAGAGAGAGAGAGAGAGAGAGAGAGAGGGAGGGTGAAAGAACTTGCACTATGTGGTGATACACTAGAAAAGGAAGTGATGAGATACTCTGCTGAGGGAGAAGGAAATAGGGAAAAGGGAATTGAGATGGGTCAGAAAGAAGTGACACAAACCTAGATCCAAATCTACCATTGAAACTCCATGAAATACGCCATATTACACCTACAAATGTGAAATACATGCAAAAAGAGAAAACACGAGATAGAGAGGCACATAGAAACAAAAAAACAATGCCAAGTGTTGAAAGACACCACAAAACAAAATTTTATTGCTCTATAAGGTGCACAAACTATTACATACGGTGCTCATAGGCACAAATATGATCTCTAGGCATAAGAGAAGGCTTGTAACTCAAATGGAGTTAGGAAATGACTTCGATAGAGTTTCCCTACATCTTAGAATGTCTCTCCCTTCTTAAATGAAAAGTTTTTGCAATATATAGATGATGAAAACCAAAAAGAGAGAGGAGAAACTCAAATATACTCTTAAAATACAACCATTAACCATCAATTCCAACTACAAATCTACCCACGATCTTTCAATTCTTCTGCTCTATGTCTATTTGGCATGTTGAAGAAGGAAGAATAACGGATCGAATCAAATCAGATCTGGTAGTTGAAGCAATCAGATTCTACATTAATTGCGTGAAATATGTTTTTCCATTTTTACCCACCTAACATCATCAAAATTAAATTTTTATGATCCCATAGTGCAGATGATGTCGAGACCTTTCCAACGGTTAAAAATTTGTTGGATTTTGGTCACTGGATCGAAAGATATGTCCATTTGAATGTTTTCAGTCAGGTCCATACAAAAATGGTGAAAACCAATTAGCAAAACGGGTCCGCGGGCTTGAAACTCACTTTTGCACCTTTTGGCATCAAAAATACAAAATGCAAAAATTTCCCCATAGCCCCGTAATTCATTTTGCCAAAAACCATCTTCGGACCGCCGGTCCACATTTTCCATTTGGGTGAAAAGATCCTTCCCGTGCCCGCCAAAATGCATGTAATTGAGACTTAACATGTGGCTCCTTTGGAATCAGCAGCGTGGCTCATTTTTCACTTTATGCCTCCTCGAGGAAAAAATTTCAAACTACCTCCGACGACCCACCTTCCAACCTCAACTTTTCAACATGGCCACATGACGAGCCTACGCTCATTTGGGGAACACTTTTAGATTTACCTTTTGAAGATGCACTAAAGAGACACATGTCACCTTCCACGGATTGATCTGTTCCTTTGTATTTTGTATAAGTCCCTTTTTCTTGGTGGGGAAATTTTTTTACCTTGGACACGTGGAGGCTTGGCACTTGTTTGGAAACCCACTCTAAATTTTACTTTTGAAGTAGTGCCGTTGAGACATGTGGTACCTTCCACTGGCTCTCTATACTTAGATGATTTGAGCCCACTCTGTCTCACTTTTTAACTTGGAGTATGTGGTGAGACCACACTCATTTGGGTCTCCATTTTGAGATTTATCTTTGAAGTTGCATCGAGTCAACACTTGGAACCTTCCGCTAAGTCAAAGACTTTTCAATGGTTAATGCAACCTTTGGGGCTTTGAACATGTGCAGCTTGGCACTTATTTGAGTCTTCACTTTTGGATTTAATTTTTGGAGATGTGTCAATGAGGCATGTGGAATATTTTGACATCTCCTCCATACTTAGCCATTTTAGGCTTGCTCAATCATTTGTGAAGCTCAAATCCTTTGAACCATTTTTCGCTTTCTCTTCCGAGAGCTTCTGGTTTCTTTGACATTGTTTTCCTCCTTAGTTGACCCTCCTTCTCCATTTTTGAGTCCATTTTCAACCTCATTGTTAGATTTGAAATATGGGGTGTTGCAATGGAAGTGACCTTTAGATTTCTTCTATGTGGGGTCGTTTTATCCTTTGTAGAACCTACTCCTTGGATTTTGGATCAATTTTTGGATTTGAAATGTGGATTACATGACAGAGTCATCCCATAGATTTTTTTGTGTAGGTTCATGTTTGATCAATTTTGCTGGGGGAAAAATTGAGATAACAATACCATCATAGGATTTGTTCCATAGTATCCAAGTAATGACAAACACTGCTAATTACGTACTACACAACAACGACTATGATGAGATAGCCCACTGAGTTCCGCTAATTGGAACATCATATCTTGACAAGTTTAATAGTTTTATTTATTCTTGACTTGACAATCCTTGATAATCAACAGTACTCCCAACGGTAGGTTTCACACCTAAGGGAATAATGAGAGTTCACAATTATTTTTACTTAATTAAAGCTAGTATCTCATGACTTAATCAATTGAAGGTTGCAGATTCAAATCTACAAAAAGTATTATTCTCATAAAACATACTTTGATCATTAATCAAGTAAATACAGACAAGTATAACATTCTTCTTATTAAGCTAAATTATAAGTAAAGGAAGAAATATTTACATTTAAATATCAACTTATGTCCATTCAATCATAGTTGCATTTATACATATATATCATTCTTATATATGCTAATGTGAAGCACCATAATAGGCTACAATCACTATTTGCATGCAAAAACAACCTTACTTATTGATTTAATCAACATTAATATAGTAAGCTTATAGTATGCCAAGCATATAATACATTCACACTTGTATCAATATACTATAACCTTGCATCCTAAGTACAAATCATATATGTACTAATTTGATTAATCTTCCTTTTCAATACCAAGGCAATTTAATACATAATGAATTTATGGAACATCTTATTCATTTCTATAAAATCGATACAATAGAATTGACGAAAGACAGAATAATCCTTGTAAGTACCCTTTTTGAAATTGATACAATAACTAGGCTAACTTAGCCTTTCACTGATCAAAATAATACAATGATAATTTATTTTATGATAAATACAACAAGTAATATAATTCATCTTTCTTCAGTCAATTTGAATAATTACAACATTTTAACTTCATCCATCTTTCACCTTTCAAGTAGTCCATCAACAAAATTGTTGGCAAATGTCATTGATACAAACCGACATGATAAGACCTATTTATACCTTAATGGTTTGTACCATTTAATATTTTCACAGATGAAACAATGTAATTTTAATCACATAAAGACCCATAAGGAATTAATTCATCTTTATAATATTTATAAAGTAATTTTCATACACATAGATGCTTACTTCATTTAACTCTTACTTTTGATTAGAATTATAATTCTAAATATTGAATTCCATAACAAATTAACAATAAGAAATCAATTTCAACATATCATACAAAGTGTTGGAAAACTGTCATATTATACAAATAAATGTATCTTCCATATGATTCAAACATAGTTCATACGCACCAAAAAAAGATATGTACATGGAATGACATATATACACTATACATTATTCAAGAATCATTATTATTCATTAACAAACGAGGGTATTTAAGTAATGCATATATCTTACCCCAAGTGTACATCACGATTTCTTTAACATTGATATATATATATATATATATATATATATATATATACTTACAACTTGTCTTAATAATTCCACCATATTTACATATTCACCGATTTACGCAAGAATACCATTAACATGGATACACAACCATCATCAAAGCCTATTAGAAAAACATGGAGAAATCTCATTTTGACTTTAAAGTTTCCACAACCCTTGGATTATACCAATCGAGGTGTGAAAACACAAGATCATTCACAAAACCATATATATAGACTGAAAAAGGTCAAGTGTCAATTCTAAAACCTTATAAATTAAGACCGAACAAGGTCAAGTATCATTCCTGCAATGATACCATGCATAATTAATCGAGTGAACATAGGTCCAATGATGAATGGAGGTTAATATCTAAGCCCGTACGAAATCGAAAATATTTCCATATATATGTGCCTTGGTTTTGGCACGAATCCACTATCTAAGTGCATGTTGTTATCTTACTAAATCCTTCTAAGGTTTTGACCCCCAGATGCTATAAGTGAGTAATAATATAATACTCATAAAATATGAACCCAAACCAGAGGATTCGATAAAGAAAATATTCATATATATATGTATATATATATATATAGATCAATACCATAGATTTTGGGTATATCCTAGAGTATAACAACATATAGAATATATTCATCATCCACAGAGCCAATAACACTCACCCAAAGTGAAAAATTACACCGTAACCCTAGTACCACAATGAAATTTTCCATATCTTCAAACACTTTGAACCCAAAAGGTGAAAATTAAATGAAGTACATAACACCATCACTCAAATATATTGATTCGATTAAAAGTGTATAAATACATATATCATCACTTTTTTCCAGAGTTTCACTCAATACATCCATATATCGATTAACAAAGATAATACCCCAAAAATCAATCATTTGAATTAGTGATTCAATAAATATTATAAAATGCAAGTTTACCAAATCACACCCTATAAAAGGAGTTATCTATCGTATTCAAACAGAATAAGCAGAGAGTCACGTATGTAAATATATATATCAAAGAGAATTCTTGATGACTACTTTGCCATTCTCAGGTTATCTAGAAGTTTTATGCTTTACCTAGAACCGACATACCACGGATCAAAAATATTCGAACAAAATAACCACAACAAAGAGAACTCATACCCACATTAAAGATTTAATAAATTGCAGGGATTTATTCATGCAAATAATAAATAGGAAAAGCAATGAAGGAAGAAATGGGTCATATCATGCCTAGTATGATGTCCTCGCCATTTCCCTTCAAACTTGTCGATCAGCACCAACTCTTTAGAAACTTCCTTTCTATCCTTTATTGGATTCCCATTCAAAAACCTAAAATAAAGAACCCTTAAATACTTTTAACGATGCCAATAATGGTTTCATTCTTGCATGCCAAGATTAACAACAATTTATCATAGAGTTATAAGAATGGAAAATCCCTTCTATGTGGAGATTTAAAGAGTTTGAGTGAAACAAAAAAATTGATGAAACCACTAAACTAATATCAATTCCAAGTTTTCCCCAAACCATTCGTTACATGACCCAAGGTCCGTGGTGGTGGAAATTAATGTTATTAATGAAGGAGTTGGTGGATTTTTCCCTCCATTAAATTGGCTATCTTTTTGTTATTTAAATTTATCATGCTTCATAAACTATTAGATTGAATTTCTAATTATAGTTAAGTAAGATAACAATCTTACAATCTTTTCCCCTACAATAGCAATTGGTGGTGTCTCCTTAATGCACCATTAATTATCATCGAAACACGTACCAATCTCATGGGAAGTAGTTTGTAATGCATTAAGAATAAGATTAACATCCATCTAGGACCCTTTTTCGTGTTATGAAAAGATTTTTAAACATTATTCATTAGTACCATATTTTATATGGATCTTAAATTTATCAATTTAAACCAACCCAATGTTTATATACACAAACATATCACCCTTGGTTATTCACTTTTAGGCCCCTTAACATCTATGCTATGTCCCTCTCTTAGTATAGACCTATGCCTTAGTAATTTTGGGAAACATAATTCTTAGATGGATATATTATTGGTTTCACCCTTCACATTTAGGATAGGGTCCCAAGATTCAACTTAAGAATAATATACTTATAACTATTATCCATATTTTCCCCGTAAAAAATTGGATCAGCCACAACCCTACACGAAGAAAATAGAGAAATCACGTTCAAATCCAACAACCAAGAAATAGAGGGACTCTACAATGAAGTGGCAGGGCCTACAAAATATCAAACGACCCTTACAATAAGAAGTTCAAGAAATAGATATGTCAAGCAAACCCGTGCTTTAAATCCAAAGAAATAGATTACATGCGGGATCAGAAATGGAATAGTAGGGTTGGGGAAGGAGAAGATAGTGTAAAAGAAGCCAAAGGCTCAAAGGAGAAGGAACGATGAAAGTTAAAATTCTTCGGGCTCTAATAAAGTTCAGAATGAGCCCAAAAAAAACTAAGTATGGAGGAGACAACAAACTTTTCCAAGTGTCCAAATGACACACCTCCAAAGATTGAATCCAAAAGGGGAGAATCGAACAAGAGCCAGAGCCCCCATGTGTCCTAGGCCAAAGAAGGGGGGTAGAGTCAACAGCTAAAAGCCAAAAGGTGAACATGGCAGGGCCTAAAAAGACTAAGTATAAAGGTGCTAGTGGAAGCTACCACATGTCAGCTTGGCGCATCCCCAAAGGAAAATCCAAAAGTGGAGGCCCAAATGAGCATGGGATCGCCATGTAGTCCAAGTTGGAAAAAAGGGTAGAGCGGGCCCAAAAACAACTAAGTATAGAGAATGAGCACCAAATTGCTACATGTTTAGGGTCCGAAAAGGTAAGAGAGGTCGTTGAAAAGTCCAAGATCCTACAAAGGCTTCCACGTGTCAACCCGATGCTCCTTCAAAGGAAAAATCCTTAGTGGGTTTCTAAATGTGCACGAAGCATCCACATGTCTAGTTTCATAATGGGATAGAGTCGATGTTGAATAGTCAAAGAATAGAGACTAGAAAACGAAGGGTGCCAAGTGTTAGCATGATGCTAATTAAAGAGTAAAATTGGGGGAAGGTTTCCAAACAAGCACCAGGCCTTCACATGTCCCTAGTCAGATATATGACCCCACCGAGAAAAATCCTTAGCCAAAAACATGAAGAAAATCAGCAAGTCATGGAAGAAGCCACGTGTCAACCCGACACAACTCCAAAAGTAAAATACAAAGGCTGCCCTCAAACATGCACCAACCCTCCACATGTCCAGCCAAAAGGGGCCCGCTTTTGGTAGCTAGTTCCCGCCAAATTTTGTTTGGACCCATTCAAATTTCAAATGGGCATATATTTTGACTCAAAGTGCTCAAAATCCAAAAATCTGCACCGTTGGAAAGATCTCGGCCTCGTCTATGCCATGGAGATCTCAATCTTTAAGTTTGAGAGGTTAGGTGGGAAAAAATGAAGAAACATCTTTGGGCCATTAATACAAGATCTATTTGCCCCCAAAAACTAGATTATATTTGATCTGATCTGTTCTTCCTCCTCCTTCGAGGTGCTAAACAAGTAATTGATGCATGGACAATAGATTTGGGGTGGATTTTATAGGAGGCATTGATGATAGTGGTTGAGCTTTGAACTATTTTTCCCGCTTCTCTCTCCTTCTTCCCTCTGTGATGAATCTATAAAAGAAGGGTCAAGGCTCATTGTAAAAGGTTGGAAATTTCTATTTTTGGCCCTCTCCTTCTTATTTTGTTCACATAATGATTTGTGGAGATTTTATAACCTCTCCTTCGGTTGTAATGCAATTTTTTCTTCTTAACCACTATAATATACTATATCGATTTCTGAGAAATAATATATATGTATGTGGATGTTTCTCGACCCTCTCATGTATTAATTATTGTCTCTCTGATCTCTTATTGTGATTTGGTCATCTATGCATAGTGTTTATATTGCATTTTGTGGTCTGTGTTAAACTGAAAAATGAGTGTCTAACATTCCTTTAGTGTATCACCTCATTATCTTAGGTTTATTTTCTTGCATATCTTCTAACCCTATCTCCTTAGATAGATAGAATAGACTTAGAATAGATCCTCTACAATTTGTTTTGTACACACCTAAATAGAGGGATAGGAACCAAAATCAATCCAGAGAGCTCTCTCAACTCGCAAGGTCCCACACCTTGAGAGATGCTCCATGTTGTGTAATCACACTGAGAGTCTCAACCCATCATGGTCACAAACATTCAGGGGTGCTGTGATTCTTTACTAACAGTTTTGGCATGCCCGATGGGACCAAGAAGTCTCCATCTTTATTATAGTAAGATTGATGTGCACTTGTTGTGATTCTAGCTTTTAAGAAGCTTTAAAACTGCACATCTGGTGACTCCAAAAGGGAAAAATCCACTGGTTTCAGTAGTCCAAGCTTTCCAAGTTCATGAGAAGAATACAAACAAGGTCAAGAACTAGAGAAGAGGGATAGTTTTTCCACCTGCACTTGTCTCTAGATAGAAGGAGAAGGGGGAGAAGAGCCCAGAGGTCTTCATCTCCACCAAACAGAGCCCTATCAACACCTCCTCCTAGTAGGCCATTCTTTCAATCAAGAAGGGTGCTCAGGCCGATCAGGATGACACAACCAAAATCCTTATGTCAATTTCATTGGTAGCATCCCACTCACTCTTAATGCACAAAATCCAGTCCTAGTGGCAACATTAAAGAGCATCCCATATTTCACTAGAGAGAACTAGAACTTCTCCTAGTGACCACATTCAAGACATTGCAAATGTCTGTGAAATCCATGAGATCACTGAGATGGACATTACAGTCAAGTTACTAGCCTCTTCACTCAAGGGAAAAGCTTCACAATGGTTTAGGAGCCTAACAACAAGCTCTATTCAAACTTGGGACCATCTGTGCAGAGCTCTTCATGACCAGTTTGGAGAAAAGGAGATAACCTGTCCTTTTTGGAGTAATTGACAACAATCAAAAGAGCTCCTAACGAGCAGTTGATAGATTTCAACCTTAGATTTCAAAGGACATGGGATAGGATTCCATTGGATGTAAGGCCCACAGATGTAGGTGCTTTCTTATACTTTCTTAGAGCTCTAAATTCTTGATATTGCTTTAATGATTCAATCAATGGGAGGCACAACCTTACCTGCAGCTTATAGCATTTCCATAGGAGCTGAAAATTGTTTAATTCAGGCTAGAAAACTTGCTCCTAGGCCACCCATGCCTCTATACCCAAAATTAGGAGACCCAAGCACTATCCAAACACCCACATTAGCTCCTATACCTACTCCTAGGAATCAAAGTTCAGTTGAAGCCTCCACCTCATCCTCTAACACCTCAAAAGAGCTTCAAGAAGTTATGAAACAACTTCAAAACCTAGGGAATGAGTTAGTAACTATCAAGAGGCAACATGCTCGATTTCTAGGCCATATCAGCCTCAAACTCAGATCGTCAGCTAGACCCCATATCAGCAAAATAGACCACCAGCTCAGGCTGCAAATCAAAATCAAAACCAAGGACAACCTCAAGCTACTAGACCTTTTAGGTCATATGATCCAAACATAGATTCAACATCAAGGGCATTGGTTCTAGCAAAAAACAACATGGCACAAGAATATGATTGGTGTTTCCATGCAATCATCCATATAATCAATCAATGTGCTTCAATGGTGCACTAAACCAAGCCTTGATGGTACAAACCATTGGTGTGTCACAAGAGTCTAGCCAAGAAGAAAATCAGTAGCAAGGAGCTCAACAAGAGGCACCTCCAAGTGAAACTATGCTTGTCAATTGGAAAGCTGAAGACTTATGTGGAATGAATCAGCCCTTCTCAAAGTGTAGCTGCCAATACATGGTCCAAGAAGAGAAATATTGGAGAAGGACAATCACCAAACTCAGGTAATCCTCAATCCTCCATTACTCCACAAGGTATTGGCACTCAAAATGCAACTCCCAATATGTAGAGTCAGTCCAAACCACCTTCCAAATCCACTCAGGCACCGGTTGTAACAACCCATGTGCAAGAGAAAAATGTGCCAGGGAAGGGGCAAAAAAAGGATAGCTCATTTAATATCATTGAGAAAATGAAGAAGACAAATGTGAACATTTCACTGTGGGAGTCACTGGCCATTCCAGACAGAGGGATCTGTTGTAGACTATCATGGCCAATTGGTCAAGCTCAAATAGGCCCCCTAGCTAGCAAGAGAAAGTGTTTGCCAATGCAGCTCAACCTGAGGGAAACCATGGAGGAAACAAGGTAAGAATCTGAAGCCTCCTCCATTCTATGTTTCATTGATCATTAGGGAAAAATTGGTACATAATTGCATGATTGATTTGGGGGCAAGTAGTTTTGTAATGCCTAAACAAATAGCCGATCAATTGGGTCTTCAATACGAAGTCATCTCCAGAGGGGTAGTGCAATTGGATGGGACAACAATGAAAATTGTTGGAGTCATCAAAGATTTGAGCCTCACACTACATGTTTGCCCCAATGTGACTGTATTGCAGAATGTATCAATCATAGACTTGCCACCACATTTTGTATTGTGTTTGTCCAGGGACTTCACTACCAAAATTGGAGGCTATTTGTCTACTGATTGGTCGCATATGCTTTTTAGAACAAGGTATGGAGCTAAGGCCACAATCAGATCCAAGCCCATAGCATATTACCATATTGAGTCTTATGTACCCAGCCCGATCAATGCCAATTGTTTAACCTTTGATCAGGAGGACCTCCTAAGCACTTGTGAAGTAGATACCAAGGTGGGGTGTATCCCAGACTTGACTCTCGATGAATGGGTGAAACAAAAGACATGCTTTTGACCCCTATAAGGAGATGGAAGAATATAAGCTAGGATTCTACTATTCTACATGAGGAGAATCATCCTCTTCCTGACATCATTAAGCCAGAACACAAAGATGACAATGAAGTATGACAATTGTTCTTTGATGGCTCAAGAAGTAGGTAAGGAGCCAGAGGAGGAGCTATGCTTGTTTCCCCAAAGGTATGAAATACTACTCAACTTTCCATTTCCAATTTTCCTGTTCAAACAACACAACAAAATATGAGGCTTTGGTTCATGGATTGCATTGGGAAAGGAAATGAGGAATCAAGAACTTGCAAGTGTTTGGCGATAGTGAACTAGTTGCTAATCAAGTCCGAGGACAAAATGTTGTCAAGAACAACCTGTTAAAGAGTTATAAGAACTGGGTATGGGACCTCATTGAGGATTTTGAGGCATTCAACATCAACTCCATCCCCAGGAAGAAAATGAAGTAAAAATAGACTGTAGTTGGGGAAGCATTTGACATTGTGGAGAGTATCAAGAATGATAAGCATCAGCCCCATATCAAGTTGGTTGTAAGACCAACTATCCTAGAACAACAACACAAGTTGGCAAGTCTTTGAAAATGACCAACAAATTGTCAACTTTCTACAAGAGGAAGTTGAGTTCTCTTCCAGGAATCAAGACAGATTGGAGCAACAGTATGGTGATCAAGTGGTACAGCTGAGGACCAAAAACTACCAAAGGGTCTTTTCACTTTGGAATCAATCTTCAACCCAAATGACCAATTCCGAAAGAAAATTCAAATATTCATGTAAAGGGTGAAGATTCGAACCTATTTTTATAGAAGAAGGAAAAACATTGCAGATTGGAAGGGTAAGCACTCAACAAGAAAAATCTAAATTTTTCAACTCTTCAAGAGTTCCATGATGTCTTTTCCTGGACTTATAAATATTTAAGAGGTTTCAACCCAAAGCTGGCACAACACACCATCGAGCTAGATCCAGAGCCAAGCTTTTAGAAAAAAAAAAAAGGCCAATAAATCCCCACATTGAGCCTCTCATGAGAAAAGAATTGAACAAACTAATTGAGGCCAATATCATCTTTCCTATCAAGCATTCAAGTTGGGTTGCTAACTTGGTGCTTGTGAGGAAGAAAAATGGAGAAATCAGGTTGTGTGTGGACTTTCATGATCTGAATAGAGCATCACTTAAGGATCACTACCCACTTCCATCAATGGAATAGATCCTATAAGTTGTAGCTGGCTCTGAGAGGTTTTCATTGTTGGATGGATACTCAGTTATAACTAGATAATGGTGAAAGAGGAAGATCAATTCAAGATATCCTTCACCACCAAATGGGGAACCTATGCTTATAAGAAGATGCCATTTGGACTATCAAATGTTGGAGCAAACATTTCAGAGCGAGCTATGGACATGGAATTCAAAGGCTTAATTAACAACATAGTCCTGGTGTATCTTGATGATATCATTGTTTTCTCCAAGAATGTTGCAGATCATCTCTTTCACCTTAGACAGGTATTCCAGATGTAGGGGTTTGGGGTGTCATTAAACCCAAAAAAGTGTGTGTTCCTGGCTCATGAAGGGAAATTTTTGGGCCACATTGTCTCAAGAAAGGGATTGACAATTGATCCTGAAAGGGTTGAAGCCATCCGACACTTCCATTGCCACAACATAAAAGGTCTCTCTAAAGCTTCTTGGGGAGGATAAACTTTGTTCATAGGTTTTATACCTAATTTTTCTACTCTTGTGAAGCCTTTAACAATGATGTTAAAGAAGAGTCTTGCATTTAAATGGACAATAGAAGGCAAAGAGAGTTTTGAGGCCATCAAGCTCGCAATATCATAGGCTCCAACTCTCATTAACCCAGAATTTTCCAAAGACTTCATGCTATATGCTTTTGGAGGGTCAGATACCATCTCAGCCATCTTGGTCTAGCCCAAAAATGAAGGTTCAAGAGAACCCATAGCTTTCTTCAGCCAGATCCTGGAGGACTACGAGGTAAAATACTCTTTCATTGAAAAATAGGTCCTTGCTTTTATTAGGAGCTTAAAGAAGTTTAGACTCTTGGTCTCAAATAACAAGATTCAATTGCTAGTATCTCATGTTGGTGTTAAGGAATTCCTTTTAAATAAGGATTTGAATGAGAAGAGGGCAGGTTAGATCACCTAGGTAATGGAATATGACATTGAGATCAAGGTGACCAAACTGGTTAGAGGCAAGGGACTGTGAACAACTCACCTCTAAGCAACAGGCCGAGTCAATGGGTGAAAAGGAGGATGTCCTATTTCTATAGAATGATCAAGAACAACTAGCTAATGATGCACTACTCCATGTTGGACCCAAGCTTTGGTGCATTACCTTCAAATAGGTTTGTGCCCTCTAGAATGGAACAAGGAAAAGAGAAGATACTTTAGACTACAAGCTATCCCATATGTGCTTGTTGGTGGTGTCTTGTTTAAGAAGGATATCAATGGTATTCTATTGAGATGCATTGAGACATGCCAAATTGAGAGAGTGTTGCATGAATTCCATGATGGAGAAGCAGGAGGTCACTTTCCCCTCGAGTAACAACTCTCAAGATCATGAAAACTAGTTATTATTGGCCTACAGTGTTCAGGGACTGCTACTCATGGGTCAAGAAGTGTAAAAAATGTGCATTCTTCATTGGAAAGGAGAAGCTAGTAGCCCTTCCCCTTCATCCCATTTCAGTGAATCAACCATTCATGCAATGGGGACTAGACTTCATTGGGGTGATTAACCCAAATTCAAGCCAAGGCCACAAATGGATACTTACTACAACATACTATTTCACCAAGTGGACTGAAGCAAGTGGCACTAAAAGAAGCAAATGAATCCAACATCTTGGATTTTTATGAAGGAATAGTCACTTGGTTTGGAGTCCGTTCCACTATTATATCGGATAATGCATTAGAATTCCTTGGTACAAGGATCACTGAATGGGAAGTTAAGAATGGTGTGTATCTCAAAGACCTCATCAAATTATTACCCTCGTGGTAATGGCCAAGAAGAGTCCACAAATAAGAACCTATTAAGGATTATCAAGACTCTAATGAAAATCATAGGACTTGGCATACAAGGCTCAAATCAGCTCTATGGGCTGATAGGATCACATCAAAGAGTTCCACAAGTAGCTCACCATACAAAAATTATATATGGAAAGGAGGTAGTATTGCCCATCTCATTGGAGTTTCTCAATTTGGAACTCATGAAACAGCTTAGAGCTAACTTAGTTTGAACCCATGGCAATCGGTATATAGAGTGATGGAGGTAGGAGAGGTAAGAGAGCATGTAATGCAAGTCATGGAAAAGGATCAGGCATTAATAAAAAAGAGTTTTGACAAGAAGGAAAGGATGAGGACCTTTCAGGAAGGGGACTTAGTCCTAAAGTGGGATGTAGATCTGGAAAAGTCAAGAAAACACTCCAAATTTTATGCCATCTGGAGTAGCCCTTACATGATCATAGAGTGCAAGAGTAGCAATGCCTTCCAGCTAGCTAAATTAGATGGTGAAGAATTACAGATCCTAGTGAATGGGATCCATCTCAAACATTGCTACTAAATGGGAAGTTTCCACCCTGTAAATATTAGCATAGGATTTTAATTTCCCTAAGTGTATGCACGTTGTTTTGTTGTAGTGTAGTTTTTTTTCCCTAAGTGTTGTGGCACATGTTCTTTTTTGCTCTAGGTTACGTCATTACATAGTCCAACATGCCTCCAAGTGGACATGTTATCCCTTTCAGTATTCATGATAGGGAAACTCATAATTTCTTGTAATAGTTGTTATCTTCAAAATAAAACAAATGCAGAGACAACTAAAAATACCATCTTTGAAATAGTCCATTTAGGGATAGATGAAAGCCCTGGTCAAAATAATTTTCTACTCTCAAAAGCCTTGTTTCAAGATTTCTTATGAAAATTGAGAGTGAAACGGTCGGCTCGCAAATCAAAGGCAGGATCAGTATCAGCCATCATTCTTGACTCCATGCCCAATGGATATAACAAGGCAACTGGTCCTTTCATCTAGTAGGAAGATGCCCCTACGAGTCACCAAATTGTTATCCATATTTTTTCCCCTGGAAAAATTGGATCAGCCATGACCCCACACAAGAAACCAAAGAAATCACATTCAAATCCTACAATCAGGAAACATATGGACTCTACGATGGAATAGAGGGCTGCTAGAAAGATCAAATGACCCCGTGTAAGAAGAAATTCAAGAAATGACTCTGTCGAGTGAACCCATGCTTCAAATCCAAAAATAGATTACAGGCGGGCTCGAAATGGAATAACAGGGTTGGGGAAGGAGAATATAGTGTCAAAGAAGCCATAGGCTCAAAGGATAAGGAACGGCGAAAGTTCAAAGTCTTCAAGATCTGAAACAATTTAGAACGAGCCCAAAAAAACTAAGTATGGAGGAGATAGCGGACACTGCCAAGTGTCCAAATGGTGCACCTCCAAAGATTGAATCAAAAGGGGAGACTCAAACAAGCGCCAGGCCCCCACGTGTCCCAAGCCCAAAGAAGGGAAGATTCAACAGCTAAAATTCAAAAAAATGGATGGGGTGGGCCTAAAAATACTAAGTATAAAGGTGCTAGTGGAAGCTTCCATGCGTCAGCTTGGCGCATCCCCAAAGGTAAATCCAAAAGTGGAGACCCAAATGAGTACGGACTCACCACATAGTCCAAGTTGAAAAAAGGACAGAGCGGGCCCAAAAACAACTAAGTATGGAGAACGAGCACCAGCTCTCCATGTGTTTAGGGTCCAAAAGGTAAGAGAGGCCATTGAAAAGTCTAAGAGCCTATGGAGGCTTCCACGTGTCAACCCGATGCTCCTTCAAAGGAAAAATCCTTGAGCAGGTTTCTAAATGAGTGCAGAGCCTCCACATGTCCAGTTTCATAAAGGGACAGGGTTAGGGTTGAATAGTCAAAGCATTGAGACAGGCCAACGGAGGGTGCCAAGTGTTAGCATGGCAATAATTCAAGAGTAAAATTGGGGAAGGTTTCCAAACAAGCACCAGGCCTCCGCATGTCCCCGGTTATATATGACCCCACCGAGCAAAAGACTTAGCCAAAAACATGAAGAAACTGAGAAAGCCATGGAAGAAGCCACGTGTCAGCCTAGTGTAACTCCAAAAGCAAAATACAAAGGCTTCCCTCAGACATGCACCAGCCCTCCACGTGTCTGGTTTCAAAAGGGGGCCCTTTTTGGTTTGGTTCCCACCATTTTGTATGGAACCGATTCAAATTTCAAATGGGCATATTTTGACTCAGAGCTCGAAATCCAACAAATCTAGCACCGTTGGAAATATCTCCACCTCATCTATGCCATGGAGATCTAAACTTTAAGTTTGGAAAGGTTAGGTGGGGAAAAATGAAGAAACATCTTTAGGCCATTAATACAGATCTATTTTCCCTAATAACTAGATCGGATTTGATCTGATCCATCATTCCTCCTCCTTCGAGGCACCGAACAAGTAATTGATGCAGGATACGATAGATTTGGGGTGGATTTTGTAGGAGGCATTGATGATAGTGGTTGAGCTTTGAATTGGTTTTCCCACTTCTCTCTCCTTCTTCCCTCTATGTTGAATCTATAAAAGAAGGGTCAGGGCTCATTGTAAAAGGTTGGACATTTCTGTTTTGCACCCTCCCTTCTTCTTTTGTTCATAGAAGGATTTGTGGAGCTTTTCTAACCTCTCCTCTCGGGTTATAATGCAAGTTTTTCTTCTTGCCACTGTAATATACCGTATCAATTCCTGAGAAAATATATATATGTTTGTGGATGTTTCTCAACCCTCTCATTTATTTGTTATTGCTCTCTCGATCTATTATTACGATTTGGTCATCTATGCATAATGTTTGTATTGCATTTCGTGGTCTATGTTAAACTACAAAATGAGCGTCTAACATTCCTTTGGTGTATCACCTCATTAGCTTAGGTTTATTTTCTTGAATTTGTGTAACCCTATCTCCTTGGTAGATAGAATAGACTTAGAATAGATCCTCTACAATTTGTTTGTGCATACACCTAAACAGAGGGATGTGAACCGACCTCAATCTAGAGAACCCTCTCAACTCGCAAGGTCCCACACCTTGAGAGATTGCAATCAAACCGAGAGTCTCAATCCACCTCGGTTGTAGAAATTCGGGGTTTTTTGATTCTACACTAACAATAAAATTCCATTATGTTAGGTCATTAATGATTTAATGTAGCCACTAAGATTGTATTAAATCACAAAGTTCATACCCTTAAGTAATATCATCATCATACCCATGCTAATGTAATGTAGCCTTTGTAGTTACTAGATCAATATGGTTTGAATACAATAAGATCTACCAAGTCGAGGTGATAATAAAAAGCAAGAATACAATATTAGTTCTGTTATCTAGGTTTTCATTAATTATCGATACACTCATTGGAATAGTAGGGTAAAAATCACTTTTTCCCATCATTTTTACAACAACTATAATAAAATAATGAGGTGTTACACCTGGGGTGTGGAACTTTTCAGACCACATAACATGATCTATACCATGTGGTGAGGCTACAAGGGAATTCCTAAGCCACCCTACTTTAATGATGTGTTGGTTGGATGAGCGGATCATACCCTATCATAGGGGAGTTGGTATACAGGATCCAGGGGATTTTAGGGCAAATGATATAGATAGGTATGTCTTATCTTAGAGGGGCACATCAATGCTTACTTCTTTCAATATAGATGATTTCATTATTAGAATGTATCAAGACATGATTGGGTTATGGTGTCGAGGGGGGACTATCTTGATTGCTTGTACCAAGATTACACAGCTTAGTCGACAAGACTACAAAGGTGGAGGTCCACCCTACTATAGGAGTATCGCAATAGTTTGGGTAACCCTATGATGATGCTCTTCTTTCCATGCCTATTGTCTACTGAGTGTTACAAAGTCATGAGCAGCCCTAAGGGTGAGAAAGACTTGGACCTTGTTAGCTAGATTTGTTAGTAAACTTAACATTGTGTTTCTTTTTGGATTTTTGTACATTTAATAACTCTCCATTGTTTTCTTTGTTTTGAAACCACTACTGATGGTTGAAGAGATCTTATTTGTAGGATCTATGTTGATACCTTGCTGATCCCTATGAGGAAGACTCATGTGGAGCTATTGTAGGATTTGGGACATCCTGCAAGCTAGAAGACATACTAATGTGTTTGTGCCTCTTTGGAAGGATGTGAAGATCTTGACTTCTTAGATAAAAAATATTGCCACATATGAGATGATAGAGAATATGGTGAGGTAGATCCTTTAACGCAATGAGGTTGCGACTAGTGGTCGATCTCATAGTTACTCTCACCACTCAATGCATTCACTACATCAAAGCCATAACAAGAGTCCCAACCACAACCACACACCATCTCAGGATTCCCGTAGAGAGGGATAGGCCATTGAGCCCTTATTGTTTCAATACCATTTTTTGAGGCATATATATGATGTTTTTGGATTTTTGTGTTCATTGTGAGAATTTTGACCACACCTAGAGTGTGATGGCATTGTATATAAACCTAACTTATTATGATATATACAAATACCTCTTTTTGATTCAGTTATCCTTTGCATGAGAGTTGAATTCATTTATAGTTTACTTCACATGTGTAATCTTAGATGTTTATTATTTCTAATTTTTATATGATTTTTGGATCCATGCTATGGATGATGATGATATGTTAGCAAAATGATTTATTTTTTGTTGTTTTGTTTTCTATGATGTAAACACAATGTAATGTTGAAACTTTGGTTTTTCAATAAATATTTTATACCTCTTGTTTTGTTGGAAAAATGTGATGAATGATTTGATAGTAAAATTAACTCACTCCTCTTCTAACCCCACATAACTAGTAAGATGCAAGGACTTAACACTAAGAGCTAGGAGGGACATGAGTTGTATGATTTTGATGAATGGAAGTGATGAGAGAAAGATGAGGTTTTGACAGAAATCCAATTAGAAAACTACCACTTAACTCTACACACAATTTTACTGCTTAGTCTAGAATGTGATTTGCTTGCAAGTTTATATAGAATTAGACTCGTAGATGGCCTCTTGATTGAAAAAATATAGTTTTAAGGTTTTAACTCTTGTGGAACACATAAATCTAATTCACGTTCTTGGGATTTATGATTTCAAAGAAATTTTTATTGAAGGAATTTCTTATAACTTACTAACTTATTTGAAAAGACCCCTATACCTTTCCCCATGCTACCAGTAAGAAGCATGGGATCATCACCAAGGACAAGGCATACATGAGTAAGGGAAATTCCCTCCTTTCCCAATATCACATCACCAGTAAGAAATAAGGGCTCATCACCGAAGACTGGTGGGGAAAGGAAGTGTGGTTTTATTTGTAAATGAAATATTTTTGCATTTATTTTATTTGACTTATATAATTTTTTTATTTTAAACTTTGAGTTGTGCTTTTGGGAGGGAGAAATTTCCCCTAGCCTTAACCCCACACAACTAGTAAGATGTGAGGGCTAAAAATGAAGGCTTAGATAGGTGAACAAGAGATCCAAGCAAAATGTTTAGAATTCTTTTTCTACCAAAGAAGTTTTTGGGAGAGATATGATACCAAGAAGCTTCTATAATAGACTATGGGAAAAGACACCTATGTTGGAAGAAAACTATGAGTAGAACCAAGTATGCAGGCCTTGGTAGGATTAGTGTCAAAATTTTGTCTTATCTTTTTGTACTAATGAAATGATTAATTTTTTTTATTATAGTATTGTAGATATTTGAAGAAATGTGATTGAATGTTTTTCCAATACTTTCATAAGCTTTTGAAATTTTCTTGAAAGATAAGTTCCTTGATTACAAATTTATAAAGTGATCTAGCAGATGAAATGTAATGTAGATGTAATAGTGTACATGTGGAAATGCAGATGGATCATGCATAGTAACATTTCAAGTGAAGTGAATTGATGGATTCTCTAAATTATTCACCCTCTAGAGTACACAGTGATATTCCCCATTCTTGTAGTCCTCCATGACTCAATATGGGCCCAACCACTTGGGCATGAATTTCCTTCCTTCACCGGTTTTCTTGTCTATCCGGTTGTCAAGTCTCAATACTAGATCTCCAATGAATATCTTGTGTTCATATACCTTCTTATTGTATTACCACACATCCGATTAATGTAATATCTATGGTGTGCCTCAGATCTAAGCCAAGATTCATTGAGGGTTTCTAGCTCATGACTTATGCTTCATGATACCATTATTCTCCTAAGATTCCTTGTAATGATATTTGGAGACTGGATATCTCAAATTCAAGTGGTAAAACCGCTTCCAAACTCGAATACTAAGGAATATGGGGTTTCCCTTACCGACATTCTTACTGACGTTCTATAGGCCCACAAGGACAAAAATAGCTTTAGATGCCAATCACGCTTGTTCTCCTTAAAATTTTTAGGAGGATGGAATTTAACGTCTTATTAGTTACCTCACCGTCCATTGGCTTGAGGATAATATAGGGTCTCAGTGTGATGATTTATCTTGATTTTTTCACATAACTCACACACCTCTTCATTTTTAAATGATGTGCCATTATTGGAGATAATGACCTGTGGGACCCCATATCTATAGATGATCTAGTTCAAGATGAAATTTGTAATTACATACCCCATAATAGTGGTAAGAGGCATGACCTCAACCCACTTCGTGAAATATTTTGTGGCCATAATTATTAAATTGTGGCCATCCATAGATGAGGGAGAGAATTTCCCTATCAAATCTAAGCCCCACATGGAAAAGGGCCAAGGTGTTGCAATCGGTTGTAGAGCTTGGGTAGGTATATGAATCTCGTGAGAGAATTCCTAACACTTGTGGCACTTGTGTACGTACTCTACTGCATCGTGTTCTAGGGTGGGCCAAAATAGCCCATCTAGTGTATCTTTCTAGTAGTTGCATGTCCTCCAAAATGACCTCCACAGACCCCACTGTGGGCTCCATAGAGGATATTTTCAGATTCTTCCTCATCAAAACACCTTAACAACATTCTCAAAAAGATCTGTGATAGAGCACTTGTTCTATAATTACGTACTTGGAAGCTATGACACATAGCCTTCTTCTCTGTTGTAAATTTTCTCCCTCGAGGTAAGTGTGGTCTATAATAAAATCGACAATATATGAGTATTATGGAAATGAAGCAATGGGAGGTCTAATTTCTACATAGTATATACACTCGTTGGGAAAAACTAGGTATACTAACTCTCCACCATCCAACGGGTTGTGTGCCAACCAATCGGTAATGATTTGTCCCTTGATGGACTTTTGGTTGATATAAGTTAACTCAAATTCTCCCATTAAGGTTATGAAGCATCCAAATTTCTTGGACAAAGAACCCTATGTTAGGAATGTCCGAAGACAATCTGTTTTAACAATAACCCGTATTTCTTGGTTAAACATGTAATGCCTTACCTATTTTTTGTAAATACTAATATAGGCTAACGATACATTTGTTTCTTGAGGATATAAAATTAGGGGCGATATGACTTGGGAGGCATGAGCAAGAGAGGAGACAAAAATAATATTTTTACCGATTCAAATGCCTCATGACACTTGTCCATCTAGACATTGAAGTAATCCTTCTTTAATAAATTATTTATCGGATGAATAGAAAAGGTTAAATAATGAATAAACATGTGGATTTTACTGATATTGCTGAGAAAGGACCTAATTCTTGACTTTTTTGATGGTGGGTTCATTTCTAGAACTTCCCGATTTTTTTTCGGATCTACATCAATTCCTGTGAAGAGATTATATAACCCAAAACTTCCCTCATGTCACTCCAAATACACACGTTTCAATTTAACGTGACACCTCATTCATTAAGACAATAGAGGATGATGCAAAGAATCTTAGGGTGATGAAAATTATTTCTAGCCTTATCCATAAGGTTTTCAATGTACGATTTCATAATCTTGTGGATAAGATCATGGAATATATAGGTCATTACTCGTTGAGAAGTGGTACCAACGCTTCTTAAGACCGAATGGAATGAATGGGTAGCAATAAGTTCCCCAAGGAGTAATAAAGGTCATCTTTTTTGATCTTCCTTGAGATCCTAATTTGATTGTACCCAAAAAAACCATCCATAAGTGACAACAACTCATAACTAGTTGTTGCATCAATGATAACATCGATGGATGGTAGTGGGAAATCATCTTTGGGACATGCTTTATTTATATCCTGAAATTCAATACAGATTCAAAATTTTCCATTATTTTTAAGAACAAGGATGATGTTATATACCGACATTGAGTAATTAACAGTTTGATGAACCCCACTTGTAGGAGTTTCATAACTTCCTCTTTAACCATTAGTACCACCTTTAGTTTCATAGGTCTAGATTTTTGTTTGATGGGTTTGGCATCGATTTGGTTACAAGATTGTGGACTACAACATGAGGAGAAATTCCTATCATCCTTTATAAATAAATGTGAAGGATTTTGAATGTTATTTAAGAATATTTGTGTGTATTTATTCTTCAAGATCCAACAAAGAACCTAACTTCAAAATCTTTGGGTCCTCCTCTATTTGGATGTTGATGTCGATTGTCCCCTCAATCAAAGAGGTGTTACCCTCTTCAAAATTAGGTAGGGATGGAGGTATTTATAGCTCCCCTTCCTCTTATATTTCACAAATCTCAAGGCCTTCTAAGGAGGAAGGGCCCATCCTGTGATCTCTGAAATAAAAGGAAGAGTGAGGAATGAGAGTAAAGTCTTTCTTATGATGTGTGAGATGTAAATCCGTATAAGCATTAAGGTACTATAAGATAGAATTATAATTTTATAAATAATATAGGGTATTAGGATCGTTCTTAGCCTTAACATATGCCAAGATCAAAATTTTTAGCATACTATGAACTAAGGGTTTGACACAAGTCAAAATTGTGAAGTTGGTATTTTCTAATTATCTACTCGGACATAAGTGGGAAGTACAAGTAGCTATTGAATTGGAAAGAAGGTTTCATTCAACATGGGATGGATTTTATTTAAATGAAGTCAAAACATTTTCTTAAGTTAAGTAAAAAGTATTATAGAGCTGCAATATTTCCACACTAGTCTCATATACCTCTCAAACTTGGTTGACGACTAGTTGTAAATCACCCAAAGACTCTAATACTACAAGTGCCCATCCCCATGGTTACTATGAGACCAAGAAGGAGAGCCTCATATTCTACACCATTTTTTTACATTCAAAATTTAGCTTGAAGGAAAAAGGAATAACCTTCCCCCAAGATAAGTGAGGATCATACCTACCCCAATGCCAAAACGGTAGTTTTCTCTATCATAGTTAAGAGACCAGCAGTTTCTTTGGAAGATTGATGTTTTATCGTTCCTTGATTCTTCTTCCCTTGCTTCGAGACTTTAACCATGCAAATTCCTTCAACGGAAGAGATTATATGTCCAATAGCATGTCCTATGCTAATGGAATCAAATGGGTAAATCATTCTCCAACAACTTGAAAATATTTTCCATGGTTTCTATTGATACTATCTCAAAATCGCAATTTCATATTTGACTACAAGAACACCTTCTATCAAATCAATAGTTTCTAATTCCGTTGTGGGAATTAGTTTTATCTTTGGTGTTGAACTCATAGGTTTTTTCAATTATTTTTGAAGAGCTCAAACTTAGCATGCACCCCAGGTTTCTTCTTTAGGTTAGCCAAGTGAATGTCAAAGGGATTTAGGTCACCCTATGTAATGAATAATTTCCCCAAATGTAGGAATATGACTTCTTGAAACAATGTGGAAGGAATCGCCTTCATGCGATGTATCCAAGGATGACCGAGAATCATATTATAGTTAGTTTCCTGATCTATAATATAAAACTATGTAAGAACCATCTTGGGCCCTAAGGTAACTAGTAGCAATATGGTTCCAATTGATTTTTCCTTGATGCTATCATACCCTCTTAACATGTTTCTTATTGAAGAGAAATTAGTTTCTTCGCAACCTAACTTCCGTGAGAAATGAAAAGGGGACAATGTTGACTTCTTCCCCGTCATCGATCATTACATGTTTTACATAATTATTATAAATCCAAACTTGCAGATAAAGAGTTGGATCACCTCTATGTTCCAAGTTAACATGTATGGCATCCTACTAATGTTGAATATAAAATCAACATCTCTTTTCGATTTCGGATGATGTATGTTGAAGTATATGTGATTTATTTTCACCTCTAGAGGAGGGGTGACATTGATCAAATGTCTAAGACCCAATGCTTCTAATAAAGTAGCTCTATGAGCAGGGGAGTTCTTCAACAAATCCAAGAAGGAGATGTGAGAAAAGGTCTTTGTTAAATCATTGATCAAGTCATAAGCCCCCACTAGATTTGGAAGTGTTGGAACATCATACAACATAGATGGGTAGATAGGAATGGGCTGTGATGAGTAGTCTCAAGTTCTTGTAGTAATGTTTATTTGGGGTTCAATTTCTAGCTCTACTAGACCCACAATCTTAGTTTGTTGGTGACCATCCAAAAAGGTGCTACTAATGGGTTTAATGAAGTAAAAGCTTCATAACCATTGTTTCCCACTGAGACACCCTTGTTTGTACCATGAGGGTGAAACTTACCATTGTTAGGATGCATTGGAAGGGGATCGTTAAAGATCCTGAGTGTGTGTTTTGAGGGGATACATGCCTCATGATAGCATTATGAGTTGGCGCCGTAGAATTTGCCAAAAAAACCTCAACAAATAGCAATATTTTGTCCTCTGGTAGATGTTGAATGAATTTATTACACTCATGACATGTTCTAGAATCATGCCCTTGGACCATATGAAAGCCACAATACATGTCAATATCATAATTCTGAGGTATTTGGTTCATGTTTTATTGTAGTCCAAAGTTATGACTGCTATTCAATTGTTGGTTATTGTAATTGAATTTTGGAGGTTGTTTCCTTGATTTTGGTACCCATTTGGGTACTAGTTAGGGCACATTGAGATTAAAAATTTGTTTTTGTTGGGGTAGAGAATGATTTAAATCCACCGCATTGATTACAAGAGAAAAGTTGTTACTCCTTTGATTTTTGCCATTCATTTTGTTGTTGACATTATTTGTGCTTGCGGTGTTAACACCATTTATTTATTTTCTTAGTTTGTAACACCTACGATTGTAATAACATAGTTCTTGTTGAGGACCTTAGGTCCTTGATTGTTGTTTGTGTTATTAGGGTAACTTGAATTACCTTGATTGGGAGTGATCAATCTACTATTTGAACCATAGGTATTTTGACCACTATCTATTACTACTTGATCAATGTGGAGATCACCCTCTAACACCTCTTTATAACTCCTTAGGAGGAACTTCTAGAATTCTTCATTCATCTATGGTGAAGAGAGTGAAGGAATAGATCACAAAGCTCCATGTTGGGCCCCTAATTTAGCTTCCAAATCTTAAGGGCGCATAAACATGCATGGCTGGAGGAAGCGCACAAATGTAGGTGTGCAAGGCGAGTTCAAAAGGATTCTTGAAGAACCCAAGACACTCGCATCGTGCAAAGAACAATTTGGGACTTGGCCATTTTTGGCCTTTGGGATAGAACACATGAAGAATGTGTTCCATTTGGATAAGGTTCTAGCTTGGTGATAGGGTGTCCTGGAGGGAATATACCTTATGATAGAAAGATCCAAAAATTTAATCATGACATGGAGAGGCATGCACCTGGGGTAACCCACACCTTGACACTTGGGGCCAGATCTGAGGTTACAGAGGAGTTTGTTAGAGCTCAAAGGCCTATTTATACATGCGCCCTTGGCAAAGAAGAAGAGATGAAAGTGAGGTAACGAGCTCAGTAGAATTACTACGAGAACTATGGGATGAAAATGGGTATAGAATTCCAGTAAGGATGTAATGGGAAAATGGGGAATGAAATTTTTGTATTGTGAGAATACATGTATGGATCCACATATGGTGCATGACTATGGTCTACCTTTTTAATCTTTTATAAGTAAACACTATGAGTGAATGTGATAAGGTTACCATGAAAATGTGTTAAGAATATTTCCTGTATTACCTACATATTTCTATTGTACTTTGCTCTTATATAATCGTGAATCTTACTCGAATGGTAAGTATAGTAATAGATTTACAGCTCTTAGTTCTACTATTTCTATTGTACTTTAATTATATTATGACCGAAGGGGTGAAGCCATCCCGAGCGCTATATCCTTTCATGTCCGATTAAATAACTAAGTTAGAATCATGAGATATGCCTTCCACTAGACTCACATAAAAGAGAGACTCGGCTCCCTCTCACGTGCCTTGGGTGAGCACCCAACACTTGCTAGGTGATAGGCCATTGTGCATTAGGTTCCCTTGTTCTTAATAGGTGCAAAAGTGACTACATCTTGGTTCCGCTACGGGACCTCTTTTGAAGTTATAGGAAGCATGACATATATCATGATCTTTGTAAAAGTGATGGTCGAACACTTAACACTTGAAGGTGTTGAAGATTGGTTTAAAAGCATGGAGGACAAATTTTCTCAAGATTTAGTACTGGGTCTGGTTTTGATATGTGAAGATGGGTGGAAGACACTCTTTATCATGAGTTGTATGAAACCTTCTTATGTTGTTTCCCAAAGAGAGTTATTCGAATGTCTCTCGGCTTATACATCTAGATCGTGGTGGCGTTATAGATCATACCCTTGGAACCAAGAAACATATCGAAACATGAAAGATTTTTATCTAACATGTACCCATGCTATAGATCATTGGTGGAAGGGAGTACTTGCTAGTTAAACTTTGGAATACGCCATTTCCACGTATTCATGTCCAGAATTTACTGATTTTGAGTTCTTATGAGAGCCCAGGGGATCATTTTTGCGTGTTATTCCCCTTGTGATCAAAATCTTGATGGTAACCATGGGTTTAAAGGCATTCCCTATGGCTAAGTAGACCACCCTGAGCGCTAGGTGAAGAAGCTAGGTTGGGGAAGGATGGCTGATCTAACGACCAATACGAAAGGGAGGAGAAGCGGTTCAAGTATAACGAAGCATGTGAAAAGGAGACCATAGACAACATGTGATTACAAGTGGGTTATGGAGCCAAACATGGTGGAAAGGAGTTGAGGTTCACGTAGAGGATGTCAAACCCAAACAAATCTGTAGTACCCCATCTTGGTAAGTGCGGAAGATAAAACCTTGCGGCTTCTGATGAGAGTCCGTCACGTAGAGAGAGAAAAGAGTTGTTGGCACACATCTCGACCCCACCTAGCAACTAGACCTTGATGCTTAGCTTTTTCAAACAAGGGAAGAGTACAATTGATCCATTTGATATTAGGGGAAGCAACTGATTGGCACCTAGAACATACAATTTCTTTTTTGGGACTTCTATGGCTACACGCACTATTTCGGTATTTGGTGGAATGTTTGGACAAGGCACGTATACGAGATGGTTTTGGAAATGTGTTAGGAGGTGGTGCAGAACTACAACCTCGGGAGTGGTACTATTTCATAAACTATCATCACGCATTTCAAAGGGATGACATGAGCACTCAAAGATGACAAACACATACCCTATACCTAATACAAGAGGATCCTGGAGGTGGAAGTGGTGGAGTTGGTGGCTCGTGATCCAAGGATCTAGCGGAGGAGGAACCAGTGGAGGAAACCAAGGGACTGGATTGGGAGGGCAAGGGCCTCAACCACCTCCTCAAGTCTTTTTCAATATGTCTCTACACTTACCAAATTACAGTGGGATAGAAGATGCCGCAGAGCATGTGCATAAGTGTGAGTTGCTATGGCACGCAAAGGGAATCATGACCCAGGATCGAAAGGCCAGTCAATTTGTGATGACCTTGCAAGGATGTGCACATAGTTGGTATAGAAAGTATGACCCTCATCAAACTATTGTGGATTATACCGCTACTGAGAAATGCATTCTTGGTGGAATTCCACATACCTGAGTTTGAATAGAAGAGCATTAACTCTCTCAAATAAATCTAGCAGGAATGGCAGAGAGCATGTGGGAATATGATGCACACTTTAAAACTCTTTTGTCTAAATTGTCTTATGATATCCACCCTTCACAACATGCTCAATGGTTTTTTGGAGGGTTGATCACACCCTTTAGGAAGGCCTTATTTCATAAAGCATTCACAGACCCGCGCAAAGCATTGGAAGTTGCTTTACATGCTGAAGTAATTGGTAGTGTTGACACTAGTGTTAGCCCATTTCAGGAGGCTCAGATTGCTGCCATGGCTAAGCAATTGGAGAATTTTTTTCCAACACAATCCCGAGAGATTCGCAGAGGGAATGTGGTGCATAGATTGTAACGTGGAAGGACACACAAAGGATAATGGTGGGATATGTACTAAGAAGGCGGTACATGTTGTGGTAGTAAACTACAAAATATGTCATGAGGACCATGATGCAAGTAGGTGCCCCTGTTGTAGCATGTGATCCACAAAAACATATATTGTTATTGCAAAATATGTACCTTAGCCACACATGACACCAAGGATTATAGATTGATTGACCAGATTCATAAGGTAATTGATCTTGGTGTGCACCAAACTGGCATTTCTAGTAGTTCCAAAGGAGATGAACATCAATATGAGGAGTGCAGAGATGGAGATGTGCATGGAAGAGGGTTTCGCAGAGGATTTCATGGTCATGGTAACCACGGAGGAAGAAGTGAGTTCCCACATGGGACATGTTTTAATTGTGGAGCCACAGACCATTATAAGTGTGAATGTCCAGATCTTCTACAATGCTCCTGGTGTGGAAAAAAACATAAGTACGAAGAATGCCCAGAGTTGTACGAACATATGAGTCAACAGTACACCGGAAGGATAAGGGTGTTGCCATGGTGAGTATTAAGAAGGCTGATGTGCAATGGCTTCCGTGAGTAATACAAGAATTAGAACTAGAGCCTATTATGGTAACAACGAGGGTGGAATCCACACGCGCAAGGGAAGCGCCTAGGTAAAGACCTCTGGTTTCAAGAGAAGAAGTAGTACATGGGAAGTATCCATACCCGACTCACCGTAAAGAAGTTTACCAGAAACCATTGACGTAATTTGAAGTTTATAAGGGAGATCTAATGCTTAAAAGAGTAGACTAGAAAAGATGAGCAAAGGAGACCATAAAAGCACCAAGGGATTACTTGGATGAGGTTAAGGAGGTGTGTAAACCGCCGAGGCAGAGAATATTATTCCCTGCTAGGGCATGGTTGAGAGAAAAAGGTGCCATACACCGGGAAGAACACAAAAGGCAGATCTCGCATGCAAACCGCCCACCTCACATCCTTGATTATTACAAAGAGATTACCACGAATGCAGAGTGGATGGATGGTTACTTAGAAATATCCTTATTGACACAAAGTAGTGTAACATTCCCATTTTAATACTTCAGAACAAGGAATTTTTTTTTCACGATTAATGTTCTCTATTCTAAATACATAATTTAGAACACACATATCATAACAATCATTCTTATAATAGATAACCATATGTAGCTATAATGACTTGGTGTACCACCGATCTATTCATTCCATGACTTGGTGAACTACCAATCTATTCATGTGTAACTTTGAGCTTGAATTTTTCTACTGAACACTTCATGTTCATGGTTCTCTTACCCTATTATGGGTTTTGAGTGCTCTGCCCAAGGAACCTATCTAAATAATTGTTACCACTATTCATCGGCATCACGATCCTTAGACTAGGTGACATAGGACAACGCAATCAGCAACTTGTGATACTTTGGCCAAAGATTTATAACATACCGTCATATTACTTATTCCTTTATGGCATACTCATCAATCCGGAATACACCCTTCACCCCACTCTATTGTTATATAGAATGTCTTATACTGACCTCTATCAGTCCCCTTGTCCCAAGTTTTCACTCTGGATCGGATTAACATCATAGTTCATGTTATAAAGATGCTCTTAAAGACTAGGGTAAGTTGACATACTGGGTCAACCGATGTTAACCCCATGTGTCAAGGTACCCTGAGTCTCAAAGGGCTACCTCATAACCTGACTATGGTCCTAACCAGTCTCGGAGGGAAATCTTGATCAAGTCTCAGGTGTGTAAATCTTAACGATCAATGCAGAAGGGTGTTGCCACATGTCATTTGCATTGTTGTATCCTCAGAAGATCCTAATCTTCTCGAAGGTACAACCTTGCAGTTGACGTGTGTCAACATCCTACTGGAATAGCCTTGGAAAGATGTACATACCTCCAAGAATTTACTTACGTTAAGTTATATTTGGGTTACAGTCCACATAATTAGGTAGCCTTCCCTAACCCCGAGTCCAACACTCTTTAAGTTACCTTTTTGTAATTAGGGTTTAGTTTTACAAAAGGGTTTTAATTAGTTTAAGATTGTTTCCTAGTTGTTGGTTGGTACCTAACAACCCTTTAACCAAAAAAAAGGAAAAAACCATCTAAGTTTCTTCATTTAGAAAATGACTAAACCAACAAAGGAAATGTAACAACCTTATAGGCTGAGACATATTAGACTTAGTACCGTTAAGTCTTAATGATTTATAACCATATATAACTTTTATAATTAATGCATTACGAGAGGGGAAAATTCTCTTCCTATTCTAGTTACATTTTAGGGCATAGTTCACTCTCAACGTTCCCTAAAAATGCAGTGATCTTATTTACAATTTTTAATCACAATCATAAGTTATAAAGAATCACTAATAAAAATGTAGTATTCAGCCATATAATTAGCTATGGCTTTCTTAAGAATTCATCAAGATTCCATTGTATAGAATAATATGAATGCACACTCATTCATATAGATAATAAGAAGATCATCCCAACAAAGTAAGTTACACAACCCACATAGGTAATATCTCACTATTTCATTCATTCATTCTTTTCAAACCTAGATAAATACAACTTAAGCACTTCAAAGATACTTTAAGACAATAGCCTTCAACAAAAGAGGTAACTTTCTTCCATAATACAAAGTTTGGAAATCAAATCGAATTCTTCAGTAAAAACCAATCTAGAACATTCAATGCATCATATCAGATTTTTTCTTCCTTTACCACTTACGATGACCATCTGTAAAAATTTCTAGCATGGGTCAGTTCAATGAACTGAGCATGATAAGCACTAATCCTTAAAACAATTGCATTCCACTAATTGTTTCCATTAAACAATCCTAGTTATAATGACATCAATTACTTCATACCTTCTATTTAAAGTGAAACCAATATAGGAGTCCTAGTTCATTGTTAAAAACAAAATGGACAGAAGGAAAAACCTATTCTGCCTGTCCTAAATTTAAAGTATAATTGAATCCAACAATTACTTCACAATCCCAAATCATGATACACTCTGGGTTTTCTTTCTACCAATTACAATACGACTTTATACCATAACTCAAATTACAGGCATAATTTCAACTTAGTCTATTTCGGATGATTCATCTTATTCAAGAAAATAAGAAGGGACAATCTGTATCTTAAGTACCTAACCATCCAAAAACTCGAGAACAATGTAAATTATGTTTTAGTCAAATCTTATTTAAAAACTAAACTATTTTAAGGTATACATCCAACAGGTTCATATACAAGCAATTTGAGCAAAGAATCGACATTCGCCATGTGCAAGCCCACCTAACAAACTGCCCTTAACCTTATTATACTAATTTTCAATCAATGATAAGTATGCAAAACATTAGCTATAGGATTACCTTTTTGCAAGAAGATAACAAATTGAGTTCTAAATCAAGATCTTAACACTGCTAATAAATAAAAGGATTCTTCCAAGTTAAGATCTCACCACTTACTATTTCTTTCCACTTAATTTTAACAGTCCTGTTATCCCATAATCATACTGTTGAGTTCCTTATGGAATTCTAAAGAAGAGCACATTATCATTCCAAAAGAGAGTATAAACACTTTCATATTTTTAAACCCTTTAACAATTTTCCTTTTCAACTTAGAGGAAGAAAACAGAGAAAATCAAAACTCTATTGTAATCAAGTTCGAACTACATTAACTTCCAAGAAGTAATATACATTCTCTAGTCCAATCAGGGAAGGAGAAGATGAGTAATTCAAACACTTAAGTTCAACCAATAGCTTAGGTCAGGTAGAGCCACCTTAAGAATTTTCCAATAGATCCCTACAGGTTCTATAACTATACATTCAACAAAAGCCAATAATTTTTTTAACATAAAACATTATAAACGATCAAAACTCAGACTATAATCCTGATCTAATTAAACAGTCTACATTTCATCCACTACTCAAACCATCTGAGTTTAAGGTCAAGTTAGGGTAACTTCCCGTTACCCTCATTTGCCAATTGATCGAAAAATGAATCATTCCAACCGTTGCACTGTTTGGTTGCTATTTTATTTCAAGACACCAAACCAAAAATGCATGTATAGAATTAATAATCAAATTCTAAATACAGATTCAACAATACCCAAAAGCCACCCTATTCATACCATAGTAGTGAATAATGCATTATCAGTCAGAAATAAATAGATCTTTCAGTTGCATTTAAAACATTTCAACCCTAATTCCAACTTCAAAGGGCATGCAATAGCTGAACGTTGATAAACTTGTCGACATTGAAGTCATTTTTAAAAAGAGTTTCCAACATCGTGTAACATAGCAGCCAAAAGAAATAGATTTCACAATCATCTCAAGGTAACATTAAACATAGTCTTATCTTAACCAAAACATTAAACATAATTTCCATTAATGCTTTTCCAAGATTAACCACGAATTTTCCAGGAAACAGAGCTCATCCAAGTACATTTCCTCCTGTGCATAACCGTGTTCCTAATACTCATGATTAATCACAAAAACAACAGTTAAACCATATACTGCCTTACTCATAGTACCTGCAAACATAAGAACATTCAAACCCTTTCAAAATAAGAGGTACAGCTTAAACCTCAAGCAACGTTTCCAAATCATGCAACTAAAATAGTCAAGTTTCACAGAGTACACCAACAATCCATCCATGAAATCAATTACCTATTTCCTTGAACATGGACCTGTTACAGTCAAAGTTCTTACGGTGAAGCAAACAATCAGTTGTTCCAATCATAACCGAGACAGTAAGGAATTACCATGGTGTTTAAAACATGTAATCATTTAAAATGTTTCTTTCCATGGAGCCAGTTTCTAATCTAACAAATCAGTCAGATAAGAATTTACAACACTTCCAAATGGATAGAAAAACTCCAAGTTTAATCCACAGCAAGGGAACAAGAATAATGAAGCAGGTTTCATTCAGGACCCAAAATTCCATGTTCAACCCAGAACCCCAAATTTACATAAAACCCATAATCATTGTTACCAGCCAAGCCAAAAATGCACATATATCATCAGAACATAGTTGTTCTAATGAAAACATTTAAAGGAAAGCAATATTTTAATAGTTAGGGCCTATCATGCCTGATAGTGTCGCTAAAAGTCTAAGAAGACCTTTGGATGTGCTCACCCCTTCTCTTCTTCTTCCACAAAATATTAAACAACAAAATATTTCTACCTCCATGCCTTATATATTCCCCATGACATAGAAGTAAATTTGAAACTTTCAAAATTGCCATGCAACGAAGAGTAAACTACTGGTTCGAAAAACTAGTGCTCATGCAGAGTGAAAAATGGAATGCATGAAAAACAAAACAACCAAGAAAAATTCCATTTGCATGCCTTCCAAAGCAATCCGAGCTCGAGAACCCATGAAAATTAATTACATTAAATTTCTTTCTCCCTCACATTTTTATTACCACCGACCGCCAAAGTTGGCGAACTCCAAATTAATATAATTTTTTTTTCCATTTTTAGAGATGCTGCCACGTAAGACCCCTCTTACCAAATTAACCTCTGCTAACCCTGGCAGCACTCCCTATCCTTCATCCTTATCCTTTCCTTAAATTCCATAGAAACCACCGCCCCAAAACTTGCGACCCTCCTTAGGTTCCTTTTCATAGCATTAGTTTAGGATAGGTTAGTGACTTAGGTTAGATCATAGGTAGATTTAGTCTTAATGCCATAGGATATAACATTAGTCACCCACCTTAGTATTAGGTTTAGATAACCCTTAGGAATATCAAGCACATAATTTAGGACTAGGTTAGATTAACTAACTTGCAACAATAGGTTATCGCTTAGGTTTAAAGCTAATAACCTTACTGACTCTAGTTTAGGTCCACTAGATAGGATTAATCAGTATATAGAATTCAAATAGAATAAAACATTCCCGGATCAGATTTAGATTTTGCATCAAGTAAATTAGCTTTAGATGGAAAACTTACACATCTTACCTGGCTTAAGGTCCAGGTCCTTTCTGATGCTAAGATGACTGAAACCAGATTCTGATTGTAATGATCTGCCAGGATTAACCTCTGGAATCCAACAAAACTTTCCTCTATAGACATATTTTATATGAAGGAGGTTTAAAAGAACTTGTACATTCAAAGTTCAGCAGAATTAATAATTCACGAAATGTCATTACATAATTTTTCATCCCGAATATAATTAAAACATTCATTTGATCAATGCAACTGATCCACAGATGAGTCATATAGGTAGATAAATCCACAATCTTCCAAAAATTAGATTGCACTCATATGCGAGGGATGAAAGAAAAAGAGTCCAAGCATATTCTAGTTCAATCAAAGATCTAAAGAGCAGAAAAGACAACCAAATCAAGCATGAATTCCTGAAACCAAAAGAACATATCCTCATATGCGAAAATCACATATCAACGTTTGAATGCAAAGGAGAAAGTAACAACAGTTCAGGGTGGTACATGCTTCCCTCTAAAAAGAATCATCATCCCGATGATTACAACCTTTTATTTATCTTCTAGTCAGTCAATTCTTTCACTTACTTATCAAATCAACTATTTCAAACTTAAATAGTTCCAGGAATCAGTATTGTGTTACTATTTATTCAACCTGAATAAATGTTTTCCCCAAAACTGGCTTACTTAAAGTCATGTAAAAGATAAATTCACATTTTTTATTAGTCAACAGATTCAGTTCTGTTCAAAAAGAAAGGGAAAAGTAGTTTTCATATCTTCCAGATTTTCCCAAGTTGCACTTTCTTCGTTAAACTGGTCCCACTAGACCTTACATTGTTGTATTTCATGATTTCTCAAATGCAATCGATGAGTTTCCAGCACTTGAGTGGGTTTAACCATGATTATTCTTGGGTCTTGGACCTACAAGGAATTCCAATTTAACACATGTGATAAATTTGAAACATATTTCTTAAGAAAAGAAATATGGAAAACATCATGCATTCATGACAAAGCAGGTGGTAATGCTAATCGGTAAGCTACGGGATTGATTACTTCAACAATTTCAAAAGGTCCCACAAAACAAGGTGATAACTTGGCAGCCTTGCCAAAAGTTATAGAACTCTTTCTTGGTTTAACACGAAGAAAAACCTTTTCACCAAGTTCAAATTTCTCGATCAACCCGCTTTAAATCAGCATAACTCTTCTACCTATCTAGCTACTTCCTTCAATCGTTCATGAATCATTTTAACTTGCTATTCCATTTCCGTAAGGATTTCAGGCCCAATTACCTCTCTATCCTCAATGCTATCCCAACTAACAGGGGTTCTGCATTTTCTTCCATAAAGTGCCTCAAAAGGTGCCATCTTAAGAGAAGAGTGATATGTATTGTTGTATGCAAATTCAACTAATGGGAGATACTCTTCCCATTTATACTATTGATCCATGCAATACATTTGTAACATATCTTCTAACACTTGATTTACTCTCTCAGTCTATCCATCTGTTTCCAGATGATACGCATAATTGAAGTTTAGTTTAGCTCCAAGAGCTGCATTAAGCATTTTCCAAAATCTTGACGTCATTCTAGGATCCCTATATGATATTATCAATTTAGGTACTCCATGTAATCTAAAAATTTCATGTACAAATCTTTTAGCTAACACAGGAGAATCATCCTTTAGATTTCTAGCAATAAAATGAGCTACTTTCGTTAGTTTATCAACAACTACCAAAATAACATCATGTTTATTTCTTGACATAGGCAGCCCTTGTACAAAATCCATACTTATTACTTGCCATTTGTACTGCGGTACGCTATGGGGGTATAATAAACCAGCTGGGTGCATATGTTCTTCCTTCACCCGCTGACATTCAAGACAATGAATCACAAAATTAACATCCTTTTTCATCTCCTTCCAGAAATATTGTTGTTTTAGATCAGCAAGCATTTTAGTAATACTCGGGTGTCCAGAAAAGGGTGAATTATGAAATTCAGCTAACAATTTCTTTCTCAAATCATTAAGAAAAGGTATGTATACTCTATTTTCATAACGTAAGATTCCTTCATTATCAAAATGAAAACCTTTATACCTTTCATCTTTTGGATCTCAGCAAAACGCTATTTTTACTTGCTGAAAGTATAAATCAGATTCCAATGCACTTTTCACTTCATCTTTAAACTGAGTTTTTAGTGTTATAAGAGTAGAAATGTGCTTCCTATGACTTAGAGCATCTACTACTCTATTCTCTTTTCCTTTGATGTAACTTATATCAAAATCATATTGAGACAAAAACTCTAACCACCTTCATTGTCTTGCATTCAGATTAGGCTGAGTGAAAATATATTTCAGCCCAAGATGATCAGTTTTCAACTCAAAAGGTTTACCAAGTAAATAATGCCTCCAAACTTGAAGTGCATGTACTATGGCAGCAAGCTCTAAATCATGTGGAGCATAATTCAACTCATGTAACTTAAGTTTTCTACTTTCATATGCTATGACATGATCATTTTGTAACAAAACACCTCCAAGGCCTTCCCCGGATGCATCCGTTACAATAGTAAAGTCTCCATTAGGATCAGGTACAGCTAAAATAGGTGCTGAAGTCAACTAACTTTTTAAACTTTTAAAAGTAGATTCACACTTATCATCCCAAGAAAATTTCTTATCCTTTTTCTGCAATGAAGTTATCGGTGCAGCCACTTTAGAAAAATCTTTAACAAATTTTCTATAATAACCAGCAAGGCCCATGAAGCTTCTTACTTCATGTACATTCTTTGGTGTAGGCCACTCGGTTATTGCCACTATTTTAGAAGGATCTACAGAAATTCCTTCTTTACTTATAACATGACCCAAATAATGAACTTCGGTATCAAAGAAAGAACATTTGGATAACTTACCAGTATAATCTTCTTTTTCTCAGAATTTCCAAGACTACTTTCAAATGCTCATTATGCTCCTCGACACTTTTAGAATATATGAGAATGTCATCCAAGAATACAAGCACAAACTTGTCCAAATATTCTTGAAAGATATTATTCATTAAGTTCATAAAAGCTACAGGTGCATTAGTTAATCCAAAGGGTAAAACCATGAATTCATAATGTCCATACCTTGTCCTGGAAAGTTGTTTTATGAATATCTTCATCTTTAATTCTTAATTGATGATACCTGATCGAAGATCTATCTTGGAATATACCGATGCCCCACACATCTGATCAAATAAATCATCAATTCTAGGAAGTGGATATCTATTTTTGACTGTTGCTTTGTTTAACATCTGATAATCGATACACAATCTAAGTGTTCCATCTTTCTTTTTCACAAATATCACTGGTGCTCCCCAAGGTGAAACACTTGGTCTAATCAAACCTTTAGACAAAAGTTCTTGCAATTGAGCCTTAAGCTCAACTAATTCTGTGGTAGTCATTCGATAAGGTGCTTTAGAAATAGGCTCCGTCCCTGGTTTGATTTCAATGGTGAAGTCAAATTCCCTTTTGGGTGGTAAACCCAATAATTCTTCTAGAAATACGTCTCTAAAATTCTGTAACAACGGATATCATTTCATGAAATCACTATCTTCTTCTTCAGATTTAGATATTTTTACCACATATAAGGTACAACCTTTATTTTTGGCCTTTTTAAGTTGCATAGCTGACAATTTCCTAACTGAAATTTCTCGCTTTACACCTTGAATCTCTGTTATTTTCTACAAATCATCTAAACATCTTATATGTTTTTCAAAGTAGTCCACTTTTGCTTTATGCTCAGCTAACCAATTAACTCGATGACAATGTCATAGGATCCCAAAGGTGTAACATAGAGATAAAATTTAGTGGAAAATTTAGGTAATTCAAGGACTACCCCAAAAAGACACATACTAACTGTATGAACAAAATTATTACCATAATGTATACTCCATGATTTATCCATTTTTCCAACCTTTTTTAGTTTTTTTACTAGTTAAAACATTCGAGCTCTTATCAAAAAGAATAGTTAGTATGCCAAATAACTTCTATAGGTGTCACTTGCTTTTCAGCTTGTTTGTCTACTACTACAGCATGTATCTTATGATGTTGATTACGATCATCCTTTTCAAAGGACATTGTTTTGCGTAATGATCTTTGCCACAATTATAGCAGCCTCCTGCAGGTCCCTTTTAGGCTCAAAATTATTTCCAACCTTAAAATTGTCATGTTGGCCTCCATAGGACTTCTGCCCATTATTATAATTCTTGGCAAAATTATTCCTTGTATTTCTAGTAGGCTTGTTCACTATTGTTTTCTTATTATTATCCACTGAAAACTTTTTTTTTTTGCCAAAATTTTTCATGGCCCCTTCTTGGGTGTAAGAGAAGTTGAAGAAGAGTTTGGAATCTTCTTCCGCACTTCCTCTTTATGAGCAGTAAATAGCCTTTAATTTCTGCTCTCCGCTTTATGGATTTTTCAACAACCCCTTCCATAGTTGTTGGACCGTGAACATCAACCTCTCCTCTAATCACGGATTCACCCCCATGATGAATTTGTGTATTTTGAACTTCTCATCAGCTTGATATCATGGTAAAACTTGAGTAGTTTCGTAAACCTCTCCCAAGACTCGCCATGCTTAGCTTCCCTTGAGCTAAGTTCTGAAATTTTGTCATTTTCTCGATCATAGTAAAGTTGTGGCAGCCAACGTTGCCTAAAGTAACCTTTGAATTGATCCCAAGTGATGTTATTTTCATCAATATTTAGCTTATCCTTACGGATGTCCCACCATGAAGATGCTTCATGGGAAAGATGATATGCTCCCCAAATAGCTTTGGTTTCCTTCGAGAAGTTTCTTATTGCAAAGTACTTCTCCATTTCACTGAGCCAATTTTCAGCTCCATCTCCTAATGTGGTTCCATCAAATTTAGGTTGTCTTATCCTTTTTATATCATTAGTGAGTTCCATTACCAACCTGGCCTTTTTGTTTTCTAGTTGGACAGGTACATTTCCATTGTTATTACCAATACCCATATCAGGGTTGTCCTCAGGAGGTGGCTGATTGTTATTACTAACTTCTTCTTCCTCCTCATTTCCCATCACTTGCAGCTCAAGTACCCAAACGATATCTTGTGTCCAATAGGGCAGTAAGGATATCATCAAGTTTTTGGGTTGTTGCTGCTCCTTCCTCAGGTGGAGCATTATTCACAATGTTTCCCCTTGTTCTAACCATTTTTTGTTACAAGAAAATTTAGGTTTTCATCAGATTATGGACACAATAGGTCCAAGAGCTGCAACCTTCAGCTCTGATACCAAGATGTAACATTCCCATTTTAATACTTTAGAACAAGGAATTTTTATTTATTTTTACACGATTAATGTTCTCTGTTCTAAATACATAATTTAGAACACACATTTCATAACAATCATTCTTATAACAGATAACCATATGCATCTGTAATGACTCGGTGTACCACCGATCTATTCATTCCATGACTCGGTGAACTACCGATCTATTCATGTGTAACTTTGAGCTTGAAGTTTTCTATTGACACTTCATGTTTGTGGTTCTCTTACCCTATTATGGGTTTTGAGTGCTCTTCCCAAGGAACCTATCTGAATAATTGCTACCACTATTCATCGGCATCACGATCCTTAGACTAGGTGACATAGGACAACGCAATCAGCAGCTTGCGATACTTTGGCCAAAGATTTATAACATACTGTTCATATTACTTATTCCTTTATGGCATACTCGTCAATCCGGAATACACCCTTCACCCCACTCTATTGTTATATAGAATGTCTTATATTGACCTCTGTCAGTCCCCTTGTCCCAAGTTTTCACTCTAGATCGGATTAACATCATAGTTCATGTTATAAAGATGCTCTTAAAGACTAGGGGTAAGTTGACATACTGGGTCAACCGAAGTTAACCCCATGTGTCAAGGTACCCTGAGTCTCAAAGGGCTACCTCATAACCTGACTATGGTCCTAACCAGTCCCGGAGGGAAATCTTGATCAAGTCTCAGGTGTGTAAATCTTAATGATCAATGCAGAAGGGTGTTGCCACATGTCATCTACATTGTTGTATCCTCGAGAAGATCCTAATCTTCTCGAAGGTACAACCTTGCAGTTGACGTGTGTCAACATCCTACGGAATGCCTTGGAAAGATGTACATACCTCCAAGAATTTACTTACATTAAGTTATATTTGGGTTACAGTCCACATAATTAGGTAGCCTTCCCTAACCCCGAGTCCAACACTCTTTAAGTTACCTTTTTGTAATTAGGGTTTAGTTTTACAAAAGGGTTTTAATTAGTTTAAGATTGTTTCTTGGTTTTCGGTTGGTACCTAACAACCCTTTATCCAACAAAATAGGGAAACAACCATCTAAGTTTCTTCATTTAGAAAATGACTAAACCAACAAAGGAAATGTAACAACCTTATAGGCTGAAACATATTAGACTTAGTACCATTAAGTCTTAGTGATTTATAACCATATATAACTTTTATAATTAATGCATTACGAGAGGGGAAAATTCTCTTCCTATTCTAGTTACATTTTAGGGCATAGTTCACTCTCAACGTTCCCTAAAAATGCAATGATCTTATTTACAATTTTTAATCACAATCATAAGTTATAAAGAATCACTAATAAAAATGTAGTATTTAGCCATATAATTAGCTATGGCTTTCTTAAGAATTCATCAAGATTCCATTGTATAGAATAATATGAATGGACACTCATTCATATAGATAATACAAAGATCATCCCAACAAAGTAAGTTACACAACCCACATAGGTAATATCTCACTATTTCATTCATTCATTCATTTCCAAACCTATATAATTACAACTTATGCACTTCGGCATACTTTAAGACAATAGCCTTCAACAAAAGAGGTAACTTTCTTCCATAATACAGTTTGGAAATCAAATCAGAATTCTTCGTAAAAACCAATTTAGAACAGTCAATGCATCATATCAGATTTTTCTGCCTTTACCACTTACGATGACCATCTGTAAAAATTGCTAGCATGGGTCAGTTCAATGAACTGAGCATGATAAGCACTAATCCTTAAAACAATTGCATTCCACTAATTGTTTCCATTAAACAATCCTGTTATAATGACATCAATTACTTCATACCTTCTATTTAAAGTGAAGCCAATATAAGAGTCCTAGTACATTGTTAAAAACAAAATGGACAGAAGGAATAACCTATTCTTCCTATCCTAAATTAAAGTATAATTGAATCCAACAATTACTTCACAATCCCAAATCATGATACACTCTGGGTTTTCTTTCTACCAATTACAATACGACTTTAAACCATTACTGAAATTACAGGCATAATTTCAACTTAGTCTATTTCAGATGATTCATCTTATACAAGAAAATAAGAAGGAACAATCTGAATCTTAAGTACCTAACCATCCGAAAACTCGAGAACAATAGTAAATCATGTTTTTAATCAACTCCTATTTAAAAACTTAACCATTCTAAAGTATACATCCAACAGGTTCATATACAAGCAATTTGTGCAAAGAATGGATTACTGCAACTTGCAAGTCCTCCTAACAAACTACCCATAACCTTATTATACTAATTATCAATCAATGATAAGTATGCGTAACATTAGCTACTGGATTACCTTTTTGCAAGAAGATAACAACTGAGTTCTAAATAAGATCTTAACACAGCTACGAAATGAAAGGAGTCTTCCAAGTTAAGATCTCACCACTTACTATTTCTTTACACTTAATTTTAATAGTCCTGTTATCCCATAACCATACTATAGAGTTCCTTATAGAATTCTAAAGAAGAGCACACTATTATTCCAAAAGAGAGTATAAACACTTTCATATTTTGAAACCCTTTAACAATTTTCCTTTTCAACTTAGAGGAAGAAAATAGAGAAAATCAAAACTCTATTGTAATCAAGTTCGGAACTATATTAACTTCCAAGAAGTAATATACATTCTCTAGTCCAATCAGGGAAGGAAAAGATGAGTAATTCAAACACTTAAGTTTAACCAATAGCTTAGGTCAGGTAGAGCCACCTTAAGAGTTTGCCAATAGATCCCTACAGGTTCTACAACTATACATTCAACAAAAGCCAATAATTTTTTTAACATAAAATGTTATAAACGATCAAAACTCATACCATAATCCTGATCTAAATAAACAGTCTACATTTCATCCACTACTCAAACCATTTGAGTTTAAGGTCAAGTTAGGGTAACTTCCCATTACCATCATTTGCCAATGGATCGAAACTGAATCATTCCAACCGTTGCACTGTTAGGTTGCTATATTATTTCAAGACACCAAACCAAAAATGCATGTACAGAATTAATAATCAAATTCTAAATATAGATTCAGCAATATCCAAAAGCCACCCTATTCATACCATAGTAGTGAATAATGCATTATCACTCGTAAATAAAATAGACCTTTCAATGCATTTAAAACATTTCAACCCTAATTTCAACTTCAAAGGGCATGCAATAGTTGAACGTTGATAAACTTGTCGACATTGAAGTCATTTCTAAAAAGAATTTCCAACATCATGTAACATGGCCAAAAGAAATAGATTTCACAATCATCTCAAGGTAACATTAAACACAGTCTTATCTTAACCAAACATTAAACATAATTTCCATTAATGCTTATCCAAGATTAACCATGAATTTTCTAGGGAAACAGAGCTCATCCAAGTACATTTCCTCTTGAGCATAACCGTGTTCCTAATACTCATGATTAATCACAAAAACAACAATAAACTATATACTCGACTTACTCACAAAGACGTGCAAACATAAGAACATTCAAACCTTTTCAAAATAAGAGGTACAGGCTTAAAACTCAAGCAACGTTTCCAAATCGTGTAACTAAAATAGTCAAGTTTCACAAAGTATACCAACAATCCATCCACGAAATCAATTACCTATTTCCTTGAACATTGACTCACATACCATAGTTATTACAACGAATCAAACAATCAGTTATTCCAATCATAACCAATACAATAAGGAATTACCATGGTGTTTAAAACACGTAATCATTTAAAATGTTTCTTTCCATGGAGCTAGTTTCTAATCTAAAAAATCAGTCAGATAAGAATTTACAGCACTTCCAAACGGATAGAAAAGTCCAAGTTTAATCCACAACAAGGGAACAAGAATAATGAAGCAGGTTTCATTCAGGACCCAAAATTCCATGTTCAACCCAGAACCCCTAAGTTACATAAAACCCATAATCATTGTTACCAGCCAAGCCAAAATTCACATATATGATCATAACAGTTTTATTCTAATGAAAACATTTAAAGGAAAGCAAGATTTTAATAGTTAGGGCCTATCATGCCTGATAGTGTCGCTAAAAAGTCGAAGAAGACCTCTGGATGCACTCACCCCTTCTCTTCTTCTTCCACAAAAGATTAAACAACAAAATATTGCTACCTCCATGCCTTATATATTCCCCATGACACAAAAGTAAATTTGAAACTTTCAAAATTTCCATGCAACGAAGAGTAAACCACGGTTTAAAAACCAAAGGCTCATGCAAAGAAAAAACGGAATGCATGAAAAACAAAACAACCAAGAAAAATTCCATTTGCATGCCTTCCAAAGCAATCCGAGCTTGAGAACCCATGCAAATTAATTGCATTAAATTTCTTTCTCCCGCCCATTTTCCATTGCCACCGACCACCAAAGTTGGTGAACTCCAAATTAAAATAAACAAAAGTTTCCATTTTTAGAGATGCTTGCCACGTAAGACCCTCTTACCAAATTAACCTCCGCTAACCTTAGTAGTACTCCCTAGTCCTTCATCCTTATCCTTTCCTTAAATTCCATAGAAACCACCGCCCCAAAACTTGTGACCCTCCTTAGGTTCCTTTTCATAGCATTAGTTTAGGATAGGTTAGTGACTTAGGTTAGATCATAGGTAGATTTAGTCTTAATGCCATAGGATATAACATTAGTCACCCACCTTAGTATTAGGTTTAGATAACCCTTAGGAATATCAAGCACATAGTTTAGGACTAGGTTAGATTAACTAACCTTGCAACAATAGGTTATAGCTTAGGTTAAAAACTAATAACCTTACTGATTCTAGTTTAGGTCCACTAGATAGGATTAATTAGTATACATAATTCAAACAGAATAAAACATTCCTGGATCAGATTCAGATTTTCATCAAGTAAATTAGCTTTAGATGGAAAACTTACACATCTTACCTAGCTTAAGGTCCAGGTCCTTTCTGATGCTAAGATGACTGAAACCAGATTTCGATTGCAATGATCTGCTAGGATTAACCTCTAGAATCCAACAAAACTTTCCTCTACGGACATATTTTATATGCAGGAGGTTTAAAAGAACTTGTACATTCAAAGTTCAGTCAGACTTAATAATTCACGAAATGTCATTGCATAACTATTCATCCCAAATATAATTAAAAATTCCTTGGATCAATACAACTGATCCACGATGAGTCATATAGGTAGATAAATCCACAATTTTCCGTAAATCGATTGCACTCATATGCGAAGGATGAAAGAAAAAGAGTCCAAGAATATTTCAGTTCAATCAAAGATCTTAAGAGTAGAAAATACATAACCAAATCAAGCATGACTTCCTGAAACCAAAAGAACATATCCTCATATGGGAAAATCACATATCAACACTTGAATGCAAAGGAGAAAGTAACAATAGTTCAGGGTGTTACATGCGGAGGTTAATGTTCTCACTCTGGATGCCTCGCATCAAATGGGAAGACCTAAATTGCAACCATCTTCAAATGTTCTGTATATGGAAAATAAGACAAAGGTGATGCCCATAGGTGTCTTGAAGGATGCAACCATTACAATTCAGGGGAATAGGTTCACTAGGGATTTTGAAGTCTTGGCACTTGCCAAGGTGGATAATTTCCTAGCTCTACTTGGGTGCCCATGGTGTTATAAGAATAATGCAAATCTTTGGTTTAACAAGGGGTACATAAGCTTTGAAAATAAGGAAGAGTGGGTAGTTATACTACTGGTTGATGGAAATCCACCCCCTATACTAAACCCCTTGGAGAGGAAGTCTTAGATAGAATATATGTGCACTCCATAAGAGATCTAGAGACCATCCACCCTATAGAAGGAGTCATCTAATTTGATGATGCTCAATCTGTCAGTGATACTACCAATATAGCATGTGATAATTGGGCACGTGGGACTTATGAATTGATTGGTTGAGATCCGAAAGGATCAGAACCAAGGTAACAACAACGCTGCATAATTTGACACCTAGGAGGGAAGACAATAACAAAGTATTCTGGGGATGCATACCTTGAGGTATTTTTGAGAGAAATGGAAGCTCATTGGAGGGAGGATGAGTGAAAAGTATGCTAGGTTATGTTTTGATAGGCACAACAGCAAGGTGGTGGGCCGCATAGTGAGAACTTGTTGGAATGGTGTGAAGTTCGAATTGCGCTCACTGTCTGATTCTTGAAAAGCAACATACCCACCACTATTAAGGATTACAATGGTAATGGACCCACCTCTTCCCACATCCAAGCATGTGAGAGGGTCTAGGGAGAAGGTACGGAAGATTTACCACCCTCTCTTTGGGTGCATAAGTTATATTCGACACTCCAAGGTTGTGCACGTGCGTGGTATATCCATTCTGAAACACGCCACCAAATGGGAAGTTGGCAGGAATTAATGGCTGACTTGGTCCACACATTCGAGTACCGAAGTACCAAGCAACCAGTTGATGAGGTGTTGTAGACTATCAACCACCTCACTCTGGGGGATTGTGCCATGGCAGAATATAGGTTAGTAAACTTACTCGGTGGACATTCAATTCGAGTGTGCATGCGCCGAAAAGGAGAAAGGAAAGATGGTATACCTTGTTAATGGAGAGGAGATAAAGAGCCCGAATGTCAACCATTCAGTTGGGGTAGATGAATTAGTTGATAGTGTGGATGCATGTGCATGTGTATCATGAACCACTCAAAACAAAGAAATTTAACATCAGCTCAAAAGAGGAGCCCAAGGAGGCTATCATTAGGGACTATTGGTTAGACAAGGAAGTATAAAAGATCATCAATCTCTTACGTGAATTTGAGGATTTATTCCCACGTGGATACTATGATTTGAAAGGTGTCCTTCATTCATTGGGGAAATGAGGATAAGGTTGAAAGAAGGTGCGCACCCGATCGATGTGTGGAAAGGCATTACAGATGAATCCCAACATGTGCGTAAGGGTTAAAGAAGAACTAGACAATATGATAAAGCATCGAGTATCATTGAGGTCAGTGGAAGAATCAGAGTGGAAAAGTCCAATGGTGATCAGTATAAAGAAGGATGGGTGGATTAGGATATGTGTGGATTATAGGGAATTAAACATTGTTTGTATAATAGATCCTTTTCCCACCCCCTTTACTAAAGATATTTTGGAAGGAGTTGCTGGGTGCAAGGTCTATTCCTTTACAGATGGATTCTTGGGATATCACCAAGTAAGGATTTCCAAGGAAGACCAAGGTAAGACAACTTTCACCACCGAGTGGGGAAGCTTTGCATATATAGTCATGCCCTTTGGGCTGAAGAATGTGCCCACTGTATTTTCACGCATAGTGGTACAAGCATTTAAGGACTTCATCCACAATTTCCTTCAGGTATATTTGGATGATTGGATAGTATATGGATTAGTAAGGGACCATTTTGACAACTTAAGGTTGATGTTTGAAAGATGTCGGTAGTTAAGGATCTCCCTCAACATCAAGAAATGTATCTTCACAACTCCTTTTGGGATGTTGTTGGGGCATATCATATGTAAAGAGGGCTTACCAGTGGATCCCATGAATGTTGCATGGATTTCTTGGACACACTGGGTACTACAAAAATTTCATTAAGGGATATGCCAAGATCTCTCGTACCTTTGGAAATATTGCTCAGAAATAAGAGTGCCTTTCAGTGGGGAGAGGCGTAGCAGAGGGCATTTGACACTCTAAAAGAAAGGCTTATCACCGCACCTATTCAATGATTCCCATCATGGGGTAAACCTTTCCATGTCCACGTGGATGCCTCTCGATACAAAGAATAGGATATGTTCTTGCTCAACCAGGAGAGGGGATTGTTGATCATCCTTTGTGTTTTGCAAGTAGAAATTTGACACTAGTAGAACAAAATTATAAAACAACCAAGCGTGAGGAATTGTCAATGATCTATGCACTCCACAAATTTAGGCAATATTTGCTGAAACCCTTTTCATATTCTACACTGACCATATGGCCTTGAAGTATTTGGTAAACAAAGCAATGTTGCAAGGGCGTATATGCCATTGGGTTCTTCTATTTCACGAGTTTGAATTCAAAGTGGTGGTAAAACCGGGAAAGAAAAATTGTGGGTCAGATCATTTATCAAGGATTGATTCAGGAGAGGACACGCAGAGTATTGAGGAAACCATGCCAAATGCATAAATTTTTAGGTTGTTGCATGCTCCCTCAGAACTAGAAGATATTGTTATCTTTCTCAAGGAAGGTGTGGTGCTTGAAGGGATGATTTCTCTGGAAAGGAAAAGGTTAGCCATACACGCAATGCCCTTCATGTTGATCAATGGGGATTTGTATAAAATGGGCCATGATGAGGTTTTTCACCGGTGTGTACTAGAACATGAACACGTAGCTATAATAGAAGAGGCCCATGGTGGGATTGCTGGAGGAAACTATGTAGGGAATACAACTGCGCGCAAGATCCTAGTCGTTGGACTATGGTGGGAGATGATTCACCAGGATTGTATTGAGTTTTGCAGGGCCTGTGACCACTTGCAATGCCTTGGAAAACTTGGAAAAAGGGATGAGATGCCCTTATGGCCCATCGCCAGCATGGAACCTTTTGAAAAGTGGGCAATAGATTTTGTCAAACCAATCTCACCAGCTACACGAAGGACTAACTCATGATATATTATTACCTGTACTAATTATTTGACAAGGTGGGAAGAGGCTGCACCCACTAGGGATTGCACCGTAGCCATAGATGCTAGATTTTTATGGGAGAAAATTATCAACAGGTATGGGTGCCCATTAAGTTTAACAAGTGATAGGGCACTCACTTCTTAAATGAAATAATCAGGATTCTTTTAGCAGAAATCATGGTGGCCCATCACAAGACTACCCCTTATCACCCTCAGGAAAATGGGACTGCAGAGGCATTCAAAAAAATCCTTAGTCACACATTGACTAAGATATGTGACGTGGGTAGGAAGGATTGGGATGAAAAGGTGTTAGCAGTCCTTTGGGCATACATAACAACATATAAAAGGTTGAACAAGGCCACATCATTTCAACTAGTGTTTGGTGCGGAGGTTTTTTTGCTAGTTGAATTTATTCTACCATTGCTGCGTATAGCGCACGTAGGAGGGTTGGACGATGAACAAGCGCTAGAAGGAAGAATTGATGAATTAATAAAGTTGGATGAAAGGTGCTCACTAGTAAGATGGAGCCAAAAAACTGAAAAATATAAACAAAAGGCATGGCACGACCGCCACATTAAAAACAAGTAGTTTGAGTTTGTCTAGATGGTATTGCTATATGATTCTAAATTTCTATGACATCCTAGAAAGTTGAAGGTGCATTGGTTGGGTCCTTATGTAATTTCATACATCCTTGATTTGGGCGCATGCCAGCTACAAGCATTGGATGGAACAAAATTACTGGACACTTCAATGGGAGTAGGTTGAATCCCTACTATAAATAATGCTTCTTGGTGTTTGTGAATAAGGTAGTTCTACTAATTAGTTTAGAGTTTCCTTTTATGCTTTTCCTTTCTTGTTTTTCCCTTTCGCATTGTTGTCTTGTTTTGTGCCTTGGGCGTTGGAAACCTTATTACTTTTTAAACTTATGATTGCACAGAGGACCGCACATCGATTTAGTGTGAGAAGAAAAGTGATTAAGAGAGGCATGAAGTTATTCTACAGGAATATTGAGTTGGTAAGACTGTTTGAACTGGCCCTATTGAAAAGATGCATTAGGAAGGAAGATGGATGAGAAAATAGAGTTCCATTGGAAATCCACGTACAAAGGAGGAGAAAAGCACAAAAAATGAGGTAGGTGAGAGAAAGAATCATGAGGATGGAAGGGGTGCCTTTGGTGCTAGTAACACATGCACAAAAGTCTTCTGTCAAGATGGATTGTCTCAGTGTGCGAAGGTTGAAAAACATTTCATGCAAGGATTTGGCGTGGGTGAAAATGTTTCACAGCGCAGGATTGGGTGCGTAAGGAAAAGCACTGAAGTTGGGTTTGTTTGAAAATTTCACATTAAATATTATTGTAGTGTGGTAGGTAGCTTAGCCTTTAATGCGTAAAAGTGGGAAAAGCTATAAATACAAGGATGGTAAGTTAATTATTTTACTTTGTGAAAATAAGGAAAACAATTTTCTTTCAAGAGCTAGGGTTCGAGAGCTAATTCATGCGAAGGAGAATCTCATAAATTCATGCACAATAGGTCCGATTGATCTAGAAACTAGATCATAAGTAATTCATGGGTGTGAGGAACGTTGGGAAAAGTTTCTTGATCAAAGGAGGAAAGTCAAAAATTAGGGTTTGTACCCTAGGGCACGGGCGTGCGAAGAAAACTCTCATAAAACTGAAGGAAACTAAGGAATGAAAGCAAAGGGTAAAATGACAGCCATGAAACCAGTTGATAAGCCTACAGTACAATCCAAAAAGGGAAAGGGGAAGGGAAAGGGAAAGAAGAAAGAAGATGAAATCCCCTTGGATACCAATGAGGAATGGTACTCAGAGATGCAATACTCGGATGGGGTTTTTCTAGGGAAAGAGTGGGAGTCCCACATTAGCCAGATGACCGTAATTTATTACAATCATTGGTCAGCATAATTACAAAGGAAATGGCATTAGAACTAGTGCACCCCACAAACAAATGAACACTTGATGGGATGCCAATTTACAATGATGTAGTCAAGGTGAAAATGGAGATGGTAGGGCTTCTCTAGTTTTATGAGTTTCCCTACTTCGGGAATCCTGAGCGCCTATACCAATGGTTAATGAACACATGTATGAGGATTTATTCTACTTCACAGGTACAAGATGTGCATAAACCCACAATTAATCTCACACTTTATAGGCCTGAGCTATAAAGGGGACCCGATCCTACACGACCTCTAGGATGATTAGGTAATTAAGGAAACCATCACATCCTAGGATTATAAGAAGGGATCAAGGTACTACGACATCATGGATATCAATGATACAGTGATGAAAATGGCCATGCACCTCGTTTCCAAGCTAAATGGACAAGAGAGGTGGACCCAGGTGAGAAAGCCTTAGTTGAATGTCTACAGAAAGGTTGTGGAAGGAACCATGTACAATATCTCCTAGTACATAGCAGATGAGATTATAAGCAGCGTGGAGGACAGAGGAAAGATATTATTTGGGAACATTCTACTAACCATTGTGTTCTTAGAAATTGGGGTGCCGATGCATCCGATAAGTTCGTATGGGAGTACCCTCGATGAAAACCCTTCACCAGAGATAGGTTCCGTAAATATAATTGTGAGTCAATGATGGGGGACAAGGCACACTTGGATAAATGGTATACACAAACTTAGGAATGAATTCGGGGTAGAATCACGGATCTCGAGTAACTCCCTGCATGGTGGCTGAAGGAGAAGCAGAGTTCACGGTGTACCAACACTTCTACATTAGTAGATTTATCTTGGTGGACAAAGAATCGAGTCCCCGGTGCAAAATCCCTTCTCATTTACTACCCAATTCTTCCAAGCAGGGTAAACAAATATAAGGAGTCGAAGAAGTTAAGACTCGACCTATCCACCCTAGACAGTGAACACAGAGAGATGAGGAAGAAGCTGGTCTATCCAGAAAGTGCATGTACGTTGAAAGGTATATGTCGCAGGACGTGCACATCATAATGCCAATGACCTTACCGATTGCTGAGAGCACTACTACCAGAATTCACCTATGCATAAGACCAAATTTTGAGAAGGGAACATACATAGAGAAAAAATATCCATCCCAGATGACCCCATGGGAAGGAAGAAGCTAGCACTAAAGCGCAAGGAGAAAGAAGAAGAAGAGGAAGAACAAGGGTGGTGGGAAGGCAAGATGTAGGTACCGTAAGGCTGAGTACCTATGTCCATAAGAAGAGAAGGATGGTGGTCAAGGAAAAGACCCCGAGCCTCATGAAGCCACCATCCCTTGAAGAACCTTCAAATGAAGAAAATACAGCATCCCCCACTCTAAAATTTTCTGCCAGAGAAGAAGAACAAGGAATAGAGGAACAAGGGTCTGGAGATATGAACGACCTGAATGCCTATGTAGGCAAAAGGGATGACGATGAAGGGGAAGAGCTGGAGGTGGATCAAGAGCCAATTGATATCCATGACTCGGAAGGAGAGGAGGCTAAGAATGCAAATGATGCCTTCATCTTTGTAAGGAGGAAAGGCACCCGAAGGGAGGAAGGCACGCATAACGAAGAGGGGAGCGAAGGGGCTAGTACCAAGGAACCAGATATGCCCAAGCTCACTCAAGAGGAGGTGGATGAAAAGGAAACAAGGGAGGTAGAGAAGATAATTGATGCCTTGGTCAATGAAGAATTAGGGCATAATGTGGAGCTCATGCTTGGTGAGTTCAAGGAGTAGAGAGAGAAGAGTGGAAGTAGCACGAAAGGACCAAATCTCTCGATAACTATTCCCAAGGGTGTGCACACAGGAAGTAAATGCATGGAAGGGGGAAGAACAATGATGAGTTACACTGATGACCCCAACAAAGTTTTGTACGCACATTTCTAAAATACTGTGCCCACCAAGGAGCTCACCACCATGGAGTGCTTTGACCCTGAGGGAGGATACCCGTGAACGAGGAAGATGTTATCTTTGGCATTCAACTCCCACCTCGATGATCGTGAATTCAAGATTAACCAAGGAGCAAAGATATTAAAGCTGTCTCAAGGAAAGGGGGACAACCCCATTATAAACATGCAAGAATTATCGATGAGCAAGTGTGCAACACATTGAAAAAAATTCTCCGTGGAAATTGAGGCTAGGGTCCTTGGTAGAAATGACAGTTTAGATTCTTGGAGGACCTGTTGGAGAAGAGAAAGGAAGAAGTGGTGAAGCCGACGAAGGATATCACCTGAGAAATTAATCAAGACTCAATTGTAGAGGGAGCTTCAAGAGGAAAAGGCCAGGGTACGTAAAGTTTCTAAGAAGGTGGAGCTCATCTCCTAATCGATTATCACGAAGCACCCAGACCTTAACCCTCCTGCGTAAAAGTATAGATCCTCCCTGGAGTTCCTAGAGGACTTGAATTGGATCCTCACCATAGGAGAGGCAACCCTTGGCATTAGAGTTGGTAGAAGAGGTAGTGGCACACTTGGAGAAAGAAGACAAGTTGAAGGTCATCACACTCGTGGCTGATTACAAAAATGTGCTCACTGACGTAAGATCAGCTACACAAACCGTGGGGGTCACTTACAACCATTGCATAGATCAAGACAAAGTGATAAGCATACTACTTGCTAGCAATGAGGCCGAGTTGAAGGAATTCAAAGAGAAGAATAAGGGAAATAGAGCCGAGTGGGAAAGGATCATAGCCGAGGTAGAAAAGAAATATGAAGCCATTGAGAACTGGACGAGTCTCAATCAAAACCCATCTAAAAGAGCTCTACAAGGTCATCACAAGGAAGATGGATTCCCTTGAAAACCATGCTAAAGAACTAGAGACTATGGTGGAACCATTACCACACCAGGGGAAGGGATAAATTACGATGAGGTGAACATCTTGGTTGGCGACATCTACACTAAAGTGTAGAAGGAAGTTAGCGCTTGGAGTACACTGGAGGCCGACCTCCAGCAAAACTTTCCCCTCCTCCTTCTTTAGGAAATTTTCCCCTATTCTTTCTTTTCCCCTTTCTTTATTCTTTCCCCCCATTCTTTTCCAAGGCAAGGCCTTGCATTATTTTATACTGCATTCTTTGAGAAGGTTCCCGATGGCAGAGAATAGGTGAAGTGTGGGGTAATGTTGGGCCCCTAATTTATCTTCAAAATATTAAGGGCACATAGGTGCACATGGCCGGAGGAAGTGCGCAAGTGTAGGTGTGCAAGGTAGAGTTAAAAAGGCTTCTTGAAGAACCCAGACACGTGTCTTTGCGCGAAGAACAATTTGGGACTTAGCCATTTTTGGCCTTTGGGACAAAACACATGAAGAATGTGTTCCATTTGGATAAGGTTCTAGCCTGGTGACAGGTTTCCTGGAGGGAATATACCTTGCGATAGAAAGATCCAAAAATTTAATCATGACATGGAGAGGCATGCACCCGGGGCAACCCACACCTTGACACTTGGGGCCAGATCTGAGGCTATAGAGGAGTTTGTTAGAGCTCAGAGGCCTATTTATATGTGCACCCTTGGAAAATAAGAAGAGATGAAAGTGAGGTAGCAGAGCTTTGCAGAATTACTACGAGAACTATGGGATGAAAATGGGTACAAAATTCTAGTAAGGATGTAATGGGAAAATGGGGAATGAAATTTTTGTCTTGTGAGAATACATGTATGGATCCACATATGGCACATGAATATGGTATGCCTTCTATAATCTTTTATAAGTAAACACTATGAATGAATGTGATAAGGTTACCATGAGAAATGTGTTAAGAATCTTTTCCTGTATTACCTATATATTTCTATTGTACTTCTATTCTTATATAATCATGAATCTTACATGAATGGTTAAGTATAGTAGTAGATTTACAGCTCTTAGTTCTACTATTTCTGTTGCGCACTTTGGTTCTATTATGATTGAAGGGGTGTAGAATCCATCCCGATTGCTATAACCCTTCATGTTTGATTAAATCACTAAGTCAGAATCATAAACTATGCCTTCCACTAGAATCACATAAAAGAGAGACTCGGATCCCTCTCGCACGCCTCGGGTGAGTGCCCAGTGATTTTTGGGTGATAGGCCAACATGCATGAGGTTCCCTTGTTCTTAGTGGGTGAAAAAGTGATTACACTCCATCCGATCCATGTTGGGATGGTTTTCCAAAGAGTAGAGGACTTTTGCCTATCTCTCGGATAAAATTCCCAATAGATTCATTGTGCTCTTTCTTTATATGTAGGAATTCCCGATTCTCGATCTCAATAACTTGTTCATGTTGAAATATTTGATGAATTCAGACATAAGTTATTTAAAGGAATGTATTAAAGCCCCTGGTATTCTATAATACTAGTCGAGTGATTTCTTCAAGAGTCTTAGGGAAGTTATTTTCTACAACTACATCCCATGACAGAAGATCTCGAACAAGAGTTGTATACGATTTGATATACACATTTGGATCTACGTCCCTTTAAATTTTGGTAAGTCAGAAGAGGTCACGTAAGAATTATGATTCGGATGGTAAATTACAAGGGCTCATTAAGATATTCAGCATATGTTCCCAAAGCATAAGAATCTACCATAGAAGACCCCTAATGGGGAGGTGAAGTAGGCATAGGAGGGTGATATGGAGTAAGCGTAAATGTTTATAGAGGCATAAGGCATCTTCTCGCAGCTAAGAATATGACCCCAGGAAAAGAAACACATCCCCTATAATGATTTGGAATACATGTGTATATATAGGAAACATTACTCGACACGGAGTGGGGGCAAAAACTAGGGAACATTTCATTACTAGTTGTGACAAAATTTGAGAATGCACTTCCAATTGATTCTTGTTGAGGGTATCTATGCGAGGTTTGAGGGGGCATACCCAAGGTGCCCGATCTTGTGAGGAGATATCCAGGGATAAGAAATCCCATGTAAACCAGAGGAAGATTTGGGCACAAGAGTACTTGGAATTTTTTTTTGTGGATGATGGAGAATCTTTCCTTTCCCAATAGAAGATGAGGCATGAGTAGCCTAGGAAAGTTCCAATTCTCTAACCCTGTCCACCAATGTTGAGATGACCTCGCCTGATGATGGTATGGTGTTATATTTTAGCACATGTTGTTGAACCTTGTTAGGTTGCAAAGGAGTGTGATATCCTACTATGAACTATTTGTTGTTTGGCCACCCTCATTAGAAATGTTTTCTGTTGTGGGAGGGGTAGAGGTGTTATTCTGAAGTAAGACATCAACATATCCTTGCATCCTATCTAGATATTGGTCCATGTTATTAAAACACTCTTGGCTTCGGGTAAAGTGTGTCATGATCTCATCATGAGAAGATAGGTAGGAAGTGAAGGGATCAACATGCGAACTGATATGAGGTCTAGACAAGACCCGTGGACCGAAACCTTGTTCTCTAGTGAAAGTCATATTGTTTGAATTAGAGAATTCAGGTTGATCGATCTCCTCAATCCTAATAGATGATCCATTATTGGTGCCTTGAGGAAGAGGAGTGTAAGGTGAAGGTAGATTGGAAGAATAATTTTCAGCCCACCTTGATAATGAGGGTGACTGTGGTATGTCGATTTGGTGGTAATAAGCTTCTAGACCCATAATGGGCATGTCGTAGTCTTGTCCCGACATATTTGGGGGGTATATAAATACCCATAGAATAATAGGAGAGGGAGAAGATGGATGAAAGAAATGGAAATGAAAATATACTATCTCTTCATGTTAGGTTCACCAATTTCTACAAATAAAAATTGACACGCGATATTTAAGACGAACTCGATCTCCCGAGGTCATGCTAGGAAAATTGATGTAGAATGAGTGGATAACTATGGGTAGTGAAATATAATGAATATGTGATATGTGGATGAAAATATGTGGAAATGGGATGAATAAGCTATCAAGGAAAAATAATGTCCTTAATGCACAATATCAAGATCTGCTCATCAAGGGCAAGGAAGGCCCTTCTAACCTAAATGGGTCTAATGGATGGGTTAGAAAGAATAGCCACACAATGAATCCACTTAATTTTTATCTACACTAAAATCCTTTCTAACGGTTTGTGGGATGCATGGAAAACCAATGGGTACCTCATAATGATTTCCAGACAAGGTCATGGAATAAACGAGAGAGGCATGGTTCCATTAGATCTATGGGAGGTTAGCTGGTTTAGTCCAGAATGTGAGTGATCGATGAGATTCATCATTTAGAACATTCAAATTATCCTATCTGATAATGTCTCGGCATAAGTGGGGATGTCCTAAAGACCAAGCAGCATAATCTAGTGTCAAGATCTAATTTTTTTTTGGCTCGCTTCGGTTGGGGGACCGATGGATCACAACCATAAACTCTCTCTATTCATGGTCCTTATATGGTCATACATGGGATCTATACTCTTTTCTAGGGGAATCCTAATATTCGTAATCCTTATTAGATTCAATGTTTAATATATTCAGATTGTGTAATTTCATCATAATTCCGTGATGGTGTTTTTATAAAAATCATACAAAGTCCAATATCTATGTCTGTAAGAAATTCAATCCCGCTTTGGTTGGGGAACCCATGGATCAATATTGTATGTTCATTCTTGTTGTGGTCCGCTAATGGTCATGTATGCATTTAATCTATGAAAATAAATAACAAGATAATCTAAATAAATAAAACTACACTATGTTTTTGTATTTTTGATATAAAAGAAATAAAACAATGCAAAACAATTAATCTAAATAAAAGAAATCTTTTGTGATTTTTGGAACTTTCTAGAATTAAATGAAGAAATGAAAGATTCTAATCCTAATTAACAAATCCTATACAAATAAATAACCAGATGTAGTTATTTATCTGTGCAATAGTGTATTAAATCTATTCTAATCAAAATAAACAAAATTCCAATTTATAGTTATGGATTATTAAATCTTCTTCTACCTCATAGACAAGAAGATTTAAAGCTTCAGAAGATTTTCTTCCTCTGTAACTTCTTGGATAGAATATGTGAGGATTTAAGGGAAACAAAATTTACAAAATATTTATTATCTATGGTGATATAGCAAGCTTCCTCTAGATATTCTTCCCTCACAAATCCATAGGGATAGGAAGGGAAGGATCTATCACCAGAAACCTCTATAGAAGATGTGAAAAGATTCTTGGAAATGAATCTAACTATTTGTAATAAAGGAAATTGATTTCTTCTACTCTATTTGATATGTGTGCATACGTTCAGAAATAAATAAATAAATGAAGAAACTCAATAATAACCCCCAACCTAGAATTACACAACAGAGGTAATGCCAATTGTGTTATGTCTTTGTCCCCTCAATTGTCTTTACCAATATTTTGTGTCCACTCGAGTCTAGGGAGATGGGAATGTAGAGGACACAAAAAGAAGAAGGTACTGGAGCAATGAAAGCTTGATGGAAGTCTAGTTATAGTGCATGTAGAAGAAAGAAAATGCAAGAGAACAAATATTGGATGTGCAATTTCTAGCAAGATTGTGGCAGCTCAACTAAGAAAGATACACAAATAATATTTGGCCCTTTTCTTCGAAGAAGTGATGGTTTTATAAAATGTTGGTTGGGTAGTGCACTATCACACTTGGTAGCAATGGGGTGCCACATCAACACATGAAAGCGTAGTTAAACAGTCAATTAGAAATCAAAAGTGAAAGAGGAGATTTCCACAAGTTAGTCAAGCTTAAAGTCAGATAAAATGATTGAGAAACATGTTCTAAAAATGAACTGAAGTGAAGAAACATACATATAATTCACACATGAAGAGTTCTGGAAACATTCGCATAGGATTGCCACCTAGGCAAGGTGTCAATTTTGTAACTATAGGCCAAAACCAAGGAAAAATTGACACGGGAAGCTAAAGAAAAGAAGGAAATGGCTAAGTAAGGTAAAATAGGATACAAATATAAGCTACAAATAGGTTAAGGAGCTTGAACACCTTTTGAAAATACATGAATCATCATTAGGGGTTTTGAACCATTTTCCGAGAATGTAGCATGTACAAATTTGGGTGCATATAGGTACTCCTGTGTAGTGTTTACATCACCAATAATCTAAAGAGGGCTCAAGCCACACATCGTTCTTACCTAGCATGTGATATCTAGAATGTATGTAACCAAATTTATGACCATGACCTTGCAACAATGTAATTGTAGTTACAACTTTTCCCTATCTTGACTTGAACTAGATAATGTGCCTTTTGTGATTGTAGATATAAGTGGATAACTACCCTAGAATAAGTATGCATATTATATGAAGCTCAAGGGAGACCCAAAGTAGCTTTCTTTTATTGCTGTTAGTATTTTCTCATTCGGTCACTAGGTATTATAGACATAAAATCATGCACTTGGGTACATTTCTAGGTCCTAAACACATACTAGCATTCATACGGTTCATAGACAAGAAAACTAGTAATTTTACTATCCTTGGTATCTTCTCTATGTTTCTTGTTTTATATTTTTTCTTACACACCCTATAGCCCACCAACATTTTATGTATTTATGTTTTATGGCTTCGACACCAAAGCTTTCCTAGCAGGAAAAAAAGCACCCAGTGCCCCTATCCCCTTTGGGAACCCTTGACCCTTTATTACCTTACTTGCTCCTATTGAGTATATTTTATATTTTGGATATATTTTTCACTTATGGGTCGGCCTTCCAATTGTCAATTACAAATTTAAAACAAGAGAATAATATAAATACATAGTTATGTGTTCAAAATAAAGGACCAAGCTCTATTAATTATTATCAAACTAAGATTGCACTCAAAAGGCACCAAATAAATTTAAGGCATCCATCTAACATCCATTAAAGGGAGAAGGGATTGCATTTTATGCATAAAATGTATAGGAAGGGGAATATCATTTTTCCATCCACACATTCTACTAGATTTCTACATTCTATCTACAACCCGCTATTAGGTGTAACTTGCACAAGGGAATCCTAGGGCATGATTTCTACACACTAAAAATAACTACATGAAGCCCGAGATGTAGTCCAATACTCGATCGTAAGTTCACTTTGTTGGGTGACCATCAAGGTCAGTCTAACTCCCCATATTTTATCTTTATTTTTTGTATTTGATACAATTTTTTGGGTTTTACAAGTGAACATATATTTTACAGGTTACATGTACCTTTGGCGATCAAGGAGAGACATATAGGTGATCAACAAAGGATATTTGTGACACTTATGTGATACTTGTAAAATAAGGTTATGAATATTTTTGTAGTCACCGGTGCCCAATAGCACTCTCTCGGAGCCCATGCGCCCTTGCCGAAATCTATGTGCCCATGTCCAACATTTTTGTGATCCCCATAATTTATTCCGAGCATTTACAACACTATTCACATCATATTCAACATTTTTCCTAGTTTAGAACACTTCATGATCAAACACAAATTAACTAAGTCATGTTTCCTATGTCTCTTTCTTAGGATTTTCACTTTTTATGCTTTATTGTTTACGTCATATTGTATTTAGTAGCTGTATATCATAGTTTACATTTAGTTAATCTATAATAAGGGTTTAAAAAAATAAAAAATTGATCAAATATCAAGTAGATAGAATTTCCTCCTTCATGAGAGATGAATAACTTTTTTATATATGCATTTTGGATCTGGAAAACTTGGATAAATCTGACTAGAAGTGTACCAAAGAAGTTAAAATTAAGAAAAGTATTGTTGGAGGGAAAGGGACCAAAGCGGTCAGGTCAACCCATAGCATATGGATGTTATGGCCCTTTTTGGGTGCTATGGTCACTAGATACATGTGTGAGTGATTTGAAAATTGGGATTGTAATATGCGAGGGTATATCCTAATTTGATGAATTAATATGACCATTATGTGAAAAATAGGTTGTGTGTGTAAGAAAGAATGAGTGAGATATAGCTAGGGATAACATAATTGGTAAAATTGAGCAAGTGTGGGATAGTGCAAAAGTGTTGTACAATTTGTGTTGTTGCAAGACATGAATTACCAAAATGAGTGTCTACATTTCCCCCTTTAAGTATGAAATTAAAAATTGTGTACTTAAAGGAAAAGTTACTTGAGTGTGTAGACACACTTTTTCTTCACTTGAAGCACCTTGTGCTTGTGCTAAGTATTTGTTCTAGTTGTGTTTGTTTTCCTAGAATAAGTACTTGTAGAGAAAAGGTTAGTCGAGTTTCCATAGTATAGGAAATCAAATTTTAACTTGAAAAATTTGAGCTTAGCATGAACATAACAATATATAAGTATGAAAGAAAAACAAAGGAAAGTGTGTAGTTTATTATTTTTCAAGAGAAAGAGAGAGAGAATACCCCTACTACCGTTGTCATATAATTTTTTTGATTTATTTAACAAAAATAAATATTAATCATATGACTAAGATAAAATATATATAACAATAATAAACAAGATCGATCATGCAAGAGAAAAAAATTGTATATAATGGTGAGATATGAGTGACTTAGCTTATATTTGAAGATCTTGGATGATTTTAGACTAGGAATTGAGTGAAACAATATTAGTATAGGTTGTGTGTGATACACATTAATAAATGTGACCTGAAAGTTCCCTGAATAATACTTGGTGAAAACAAGATAGTACCATCCGTGTAGTACTATTTGAACCTAGCGGTATTGTCTCGACAATGAGAATGAACTTGGTTCTTTTAGGATCCACTAATGTCACCTTCACTTCATTTTTGTCTCTCGACTTCATTTTAGGGTTTATCCATCAAACATATAACTGCAAAAATCCCTATCTACCTGCACAATGATCAATTAAAAATTATATGAAAAACATAATGCATACATGCTTGAGTTAGATTGACTTTGGAGGTCATCCCAATGTGATTTCTAGTGATATCTACACTATATTTTAGACTCTATGTAGTTCCACTATGTGTGTGTGTGTGTGTGATAGAATAATTTCCCTTGAAGCAAGGTTACCCTTGGGCCAATCACACCAATATAGCGAGATACAACTAATTTTCCCTAATATGAATGTGTGAGATGGAATTAAGAAATAACCCCTCCTATGTAGTGAATAATGCAGCCCAAATGTATTCCTTGAATGTTGCTCTTTTCCCAAGTAGTAGATGATAAGTAATAACCAAAATTATCTCTTTCCCCTAATAATAGTCAGTAAGTCATTGTTTAAATTTCATCATTAATAACCAAAAAGGATGACATAAAGTGATAAGAAAGGTTTTATAGAAAACAACAAGTAGTGCAGAAAATTAAATTTGAGAAAAGAAGGGAAATGACAGAAGTGCCCAAAGGGGACAATAACACCTGAGCACTCCTATCCCTAATGGGAGGTAGTGTCTAGGATGATCATAAAATACAATAAAAAATACAGATTTGGGTCACATGTTTTCCAAGTTCTAAAATTAAAGTAGTCATTCAAAAAAGGTAAATAATAAGAGTATAAAAAGGATAAAGCAATGTAAAGGCAAACAAAGTGTTGTTAATGTATAGTTTTATTACTTAGGAATCATGCATATAATGACATAATTAGAGGCGTGATGTAAGTATCATGTGTGTGATTTTCTGTCTACATTCTCCCCCAATTTATGTTGGTGAATGAATATTTAGTAGCATAAAGTATGTATAAAGAGTGTACCTTGTGGAGAGCTAAAAGGAGTTGTAATCGATAGCACACCAAATGAGGATTGTACTTGATATCATGACAAATAGATATTATAAAATATGTATTGTGGAATCTAGAAGAGGATAAGGTTATTAGAGTTGACCTTGTGTGCGTAGTAGAAGTGATGCTTGCGTTTATTCCTTGGATATTTCCTTTGGTAGAGCGTCTTGTGTTTGAGATTGCATATTTATCCATTTGTGTATCACCTTTTTTGGACTAAGGTCATACTTGTAAAAGAAGATAAATGTAGTCAATGATCATGATAAATTAAATTGAACTCAAATGTGAAAATATGAACACTTATTGAAAAAAAAGAATCAAGATATAATAGACATGTATGCTCTGAGATAAGAGATATATTGTTCCTTTGTTTTATACCTTGGAGATGGTTGGAAAAATATTGAGGATTTAGGTGTCCTTTCACCAAACCGAGGATTTGAGAGTCTTTTTGCTAAATTGATGATTTATGTATCATGTTACTAAGGGAAGAGTATTGGGAGAGTTGTAGGCTTTTCCCTCCAACCATTAACGTTTTACTAAGGGAAGAGTATTGGGAGAGTTATAGGTTGATTTTGTATTTTAATTGTTTTTATCCCCATGAAAAAACCACCCAAGTGGGACACTAACACCCATAATTATTGTCTAATTTGGGAAATTCTGTCCATGCACTAATTTTGGCCAAGTATAATTCTCGAACCATATTATTAGCTCTTGTTTGTTCTAATTTTTATATGTACCATTATGTGTATGGTCTCTGAATTTTGAGAGGGTGAAATAGTCACCCAATGATTTCCCCCACTCATTTTGGGTACGTGAGATGAACAAAAGTGAGTCACCCAAATGAGAAAAGATGTCATTGATGTGCACATCTGAAATAGAAATCCTACAGGGGGAATAGAGAATGTACATGGTAACTACCATGGTGCATGAAAAATAATACGAAATACTAGCCAAAATTGTTAGTCATAAACAAACATGACATGATGTAATAGAAACTATTCAAAACATGTAGTAACATGGAAAAAAACACAATGAGTATCCGGTTGAAAACACGGACACCACTTGGTATTTCGCAATACACTCGAACCCTTCAAGGATATAGAAGAATAGACACAAAATCAAGCACAAGGAATAACCCACGATAATGTCAAACAAGACACAAACATAGACAAGATATAAGAAAATCAGATAACCATGGTTGGAAGTAGGCCTATAAGACAAATGCTACACATGAAGCACCTGTTAGCATGTTAGAAAAATTTATAGTATGCCATAATGTATTCAAATGGAAATAATAATGAAAGTATTCGATATTACAATGATATAACCTAACTATAGAGAAATAGGAAATGCATATGTCCAGAGGAGCCTTGGTGGAAATGGTAGAGAATAATGCAAAACATCATACATCATGCGATGACCTGTAAGTATCATGAATTCACCGTAAGAGTACCATGTGAATACACATGTGTGTATGAAAAACTCATAGAGTATATTATGAGTCAAATTAACATGGTAAGAAACATGTAACATATAATATTATAAGCAAACAAAAGTACATCCAACCAAGATCTAAGCTAGTAAATTTGAATTTTTTCAAATATTTGAATGTTTTTGAATTATGATAATATGGAATAAAATGATGAGGAGAGGGGAAAAAGTTTCCCCAAGATATGTGTGTAAAGATAGGTCTATGTAGGCAAGTGTGCCATCAACGGCTTTGTTTGAACCTAGAACAAGAGTACATCATCATGTAGGAAGGGGGAGCGTGACCCCAATTGTGAATTCCATTATGATATATCCAGTGAGGATAGAGGGTGAGGGGCCACTACATGCTAATGTAAAAATATGAACACATGTGAACATGATCCAAAGACCCAGTTTCATGTGAAAGTGCATGTATCATAACACTTGATGTTGAATTGTGTCATACATGTGGAGAAACTATAATAGGTGGAAGATTAGTAAGTAATAAATGTAATTTGGGAAACACAAGAGATACCAAGGAACAATGTCAAAATATTGAGGGGAAAATCCTACGGATTATAAGATACCAGATGTATGAGGAGTAAATGTAATGACATAAACAATAAGGATGTGGCCATTAGAATAAAATAGAATAGGTGTTATATGGGGATTGTTAGAAATAGTGGAAAAAGTAAGTGAAAGCATAAATATCAATGTGTCCTTCAAAATATGTATAACATATATATTGCTATGAGGCTCATCAATATCAACTACAAAAAATGAAGGGAGTGACACAAGACTCGTCATAAGAAATGGGTGCAATTTGGAAATATTGGAAGCATTAAAGTTATATGAACTAGCCCTTATGACTATAGACATAAATGTGGTCAAACAAGATATAATCACCCCCATGGATGTAACAAGATGAGGTGTATACATAGTAAATGAGTCATGCATATAAGTATTGTATTATTTTTAATACCAATGATAGTTATGCACACTAACACATCATCCAAAAATCTAGGAAGATCACCCAAAGCATGTGTAACCACTAGGTCCCTCCTTTTCTATGCTCAACAATATATTAGCATACATGTTTATCATATTCATGATCAAAATAATCATTCATGCTGAGAGATACATCATAATAATTGGAAACACATATAATAAGGAAGATTAGTCAATATAAAGAATAATTAAAACTATTTGAATTCCCATAATCCCATATTCGATATATTTATTCTAACCCATAGATAATTATCCATGGTAAACATTAGTTCATTATGTAACATAGAAGCTGATTACATCATATAGTTCTTACAATCACCAATTGTCCATACACACTTAGGTGCATGCTCCAAAATATCACCACTAACACTCGAATCTATAAACATAAGATTCTAAAATCTCCACTCTCTTATTCTTATTAGCCTACATGCACCCTACTAATAATAGGTATGTGTACAAACTAACTTTCATGATTTTCCTACAACATGTGCTAATAATATATTAAGCTAATTATACATCAGAATTACATGATTTAATCCTATTATTATCTTGATCCATGTGTGTTCTTTTTATTTACCTTGCATGTATTTTCCCTATTATAGCTCCTTTTTGTGCATCCCAAGCTATCATGATTTTTATATTCTTATGTCTTGCTTGGATGCCACTCCAACTCTTATTTTATATTTTTATCCACATTCTAGAAAATTAGCTAAGTACCAAGTTTTGTCTGATCCTACATGAACCTTTGCATGTTGATCCTTCTTGCATGTGCACACCCATGCATGCACCCCTTATGCATAGTTCCCAACATACACACATGGTTAGTAACTATCCATTTTCACAACTCAACATTTCCCCACACTAAAGTGATTTCTCATCCTCGACATTGCGTCACCAAACTTACTCCTCCAATGAATGAATGAATCAAATAATTTCCAAAGAATAAAGAATTAAGGAATTGGGGCAAAAACCTCATGAATCAAAGAATAATATTCTATCAATTCACACACATTTGTAATCATGCTTCATAGGGATGGAAAAGCTTTGGGAACTCTTTTCCTTACTAAATTTCCACTTCTTCCCACTTTGTGAGTTCCTTCGTGGCTTTTCATGGCGTTGCCTAAAAAATACTTGAAATTTTACTAGGGGTCAACTCATCAAATTTCTTCTTCAGCTATTTTACCACCACATCCAAATCCATGACCATTCCTTCCATGGAATCCATTCTCTGCATGACCATGAGTTTTACCTCCTTACTTATCGATTCAAGTGTCTTCTTCATGGATTTAATTAAATTCCTATAGGCTGATGTTTTTTCCATTGATATTTTCTCGCTCAACCTTTTTACTCAATGTTTTTACTTGAGTTTCCTTGAGCTCCACCTCCTCTTTTACAACCAAAGTGAACTTAAGATCAGATCACACTTTTGGAATCTGCTTAATTCCAATTCATTCTTGTCAATGGTCTCCTTAACCTTGGTGATTAATGCTTCAAACTCATCTATTTGGGCCTCTACCACCTCCTTATTTCTCTTATTTTTCTCATCCAACTCTTCCGCAAATGGCCCCATGCCACTCTTGATATTGAGAAGAAACATCCCAAACAAGTCTTTAAGATACTCCATCTTCATGGTATAATTGGTGGCTTGGCATACCAATGTGGGGCATGTACTTGTAATATACTTTACTAGTCCTCCAACATTGTCATATACCTCCTTCGTTTGCTTCTACTCTCCTTTAAAATCCTCCTTCACTGCCCGTATTGCACTCCTTATCATTTTTATATTCTACCATGATCCTCATGGTAACACCCTTATCCAAGTTCTAGCGTGTGACCTTTACTATCATCTTATTTAGTGCATTACAATATTGTTCATTAGTCATCCTTGTGGGGTTGATAATTTTATATTCTTTCTTAGGATGATTTTTCAAGATTATCTTGTAATAATATTTATTTCCGTTTTCAAACTCGGGCTCCCTTAAATGTGTATGCATGCTCCAAGACAACATCTTCCTTGCATGCAATAGTCCTTCTACTTCATTTAGTAGGTTCTATCCAAATAATTTATCCTTGGTGATCGTACTCTAAAACTTGGATTACAACACCTTTTTATATCATCAACGTATGTCATGTGTGGTGACCGTGGAGGTCATAGCCTCCTTACCGCCTTGGCCTTGGTGTAATTTTTCCTTATTATGAAAGGGTTTGTAGTTGACTCACCACTAACGCCCTTATCCTTCTTGATGACATATGTGTCATTACCTTCTCCTTTTTTTTCTTTGGGCTCTTCCTCCTTGTACCACAAATATCCTCTCTACGCACAAGTTCTTATTCCCTATGTGGTATTATATGTTGCTCACTCCTCACCTTTCTCTGGGGTTTGATTCTACATCTATCGGTTGTTGTTCATCTCCTTAATTTTCATACGTGGACTCCTTGCACACTAATTATTCTACCACTTCCTTCTCTAGGTCTTACTCATCATCAGAAACAACCTAAGATCTCTTAAGACCCCTTCTTTACCTTAATGTACTTACTTTAGATGATTGAGAAGAGCTTGCACCCTTTCTTTCTTCCATTTTTCTTGTTCTATATTTATCTCCTGTGGCTTGTGATCCAACGTAGTTTCCTCTTCTTCTTCTTCTTCTTCTTCTTCTTCTTCTTCTTCTTCTTCTTCTTCTTTTGTATCCTTATTTTTATTCCTCATCTTGCTGAGGTGGAGTCTCTTTTGCCTCCTCGTAGGAATTATGATTGTTCTCTTCTTAGGTTTCGATGCATGTGAGATTCACATACTTTGATCTCCATTTCATCCTTCATTTTCATCCGTAAGGTGACAAAAACTTTGCACATCATGCCTCCAATCGCTACATTCATAATGGGATTAAGATCTAAGATATCAAGTTCCAATGTTTCCAAGTACACATGAATGAAAGCATGTCTCAAGGTCTTGCATGGGGTGTGCTATTATAAATCCACCTTCTCTATGTCAAACACCATTTCCTATGTATTATTTATTTTTTTGAATGCAAATTTGAAATACTTGGAAGTGAATGCAAGTGAAAATTTACACCATGACCCCATTTCACCATTGTTCAATAGACAATGCATAAGGCTAAATTGTTGCATTACTAGAAACTTTTCCTATTGGCCTAATTCTCCTCAAAATCCCCTTGGCATGCTCAATTCATTTTTAAAGGATGTATGCATCCTTTTATACCACTTCTCTAGCCACACTTTGTGTGAGTTGTTGATTGTGCCTTCACATGTGAGGTCTAAAAATTATACTTCTAGGGACTTGTATTCTACTGTATGAATCTTCATATTCTTCTCGTGCCCATCTAGAACACCAATCTATTAAAAGAAAATTAGGAGAAGGATATACCCCAATGTTATCTTGTCTCCCTTCTTAGTCTATATCTTATGTTCTTCTATGGTCTTGTCAAGAATCAACTATGTAATATTGTAGTGATTGTTGAGCACCATTTTGTGTGCAATATAATGAAAATTTTGATTCACTTCTCCCCATCATTCTGAGGAACCAAGCTTGTAACTTACTAGTCAAATTACTATTTTGGTTATAGAGTCAAAAATATTTTCCACACTCATTGCCTCTATGTCCTTTTTCATATTACGGGGTTTGGGCCACATCCTCAATATCAATCTCATTGTATAGATCTAGGTGGAGGTTTTTGCTAGTATTTCATAACCTAGTAACTCTTCCAATCATACAAGATTTGATCCTCATTCTTGTACTCGTGAAGTAAAAATAGTTTTCATGCAATCATGATACTAGCCACCTGGAAGAGTGTGAAAGCTTTCCAAAGAAAGGAAACTCAAATAGCCAGAGTACCCCTACCTTCTCAAGGATATTTCTCCGAGTCATCCATTACTTTGTTTGGTCCTCTAGAGTCCTTGTAGGTAACTCCCATAGCATTTCTTTATTTAAGGCAGCCTCATATCCTTATGCCCTATGATTATAGTTGCTAATATTACATTTTGTAATATCTAAGGTCCATTGTTATCCCACAATTATCTCTTGTGGGTATTGCATTTTGATAACCAATTCTCGAGAAGCTCATCCAATTAATTTTTGTTATTATCCTTTAGTGCCCTTTGTGGTGCCATTGTTTATCCCTTATTGCAAATGGTAACCTTTACTCAATATGCCTTAGGTATTATGAATGATGAACTTACTTGCTCCTTGAAACCATGTGTTGTGATTTCAATATTTAGTGTGAATTTGTGTTCCCCGCTTTAGTGCCCTAGCTACCGAATTTTCAATCTTGATAGACCCTAGAATCTTGATTTATAAGCTTATGCAAACTTCAAATTCCAAACTCCACAAACCCTATCTCTACTTATCTGTCCCTCATCATTCTCTCAAATTTCCACTTCCTCTTCATCAAGGAGCTCCCAAATGAAGCTTTATGCACTCGATATGGTTTTATTTTCTGCTCAAACTTCTTCTTCACACTCTTCACTCTAGTACTTAGTCACTCAGTTTCTCAATCGCTCAAATCAATTCAAATGCAAGGTAACAAATAAACTTGGGTTTTTCCCCTTTTTATAGTTTTTTTGCACTTAATATTCCATCGAATCACTTTTTAAATTTAAAACATGTGTAATTTTTTTCTGCTTCTCTTTTTTAAAGTAATTTTTGCTTAAAACATAGTTTTTAAAAAATTATTTGCTTTTCTGCATGTTTTCCTCTTCCACACATGATAGTCATAACCTTTAGGCATGCCCTACTTTATAGGCTGCAATCATTCTTGTGGACACTTCCTTGAGTCATAATCCATCTTCCTCTCGTGCCACACACCAATTAGCCCATCTTGCTGTCATCTCTCCTCACGTTATATTACATGACCTCTTTCTCATGTGGTTTCCCAATATGAGTAATATCCTTTAAGTACCATCATAATTATAAATTTTTCCTTTTTATTTCATGCATACCCAGCTTCTTATTCATCAAGAACCGTATTTCCTTAATATCACACATACTTATGAATAAAATCTAATACAAGTACCGAAAATTTATAGCCTCTTTTTTCATGCATGTGTAACTATTTTACTCCACAATAAAAGTATGTGTGGCCCTTTGTACATCAAATTTAATAGATAGTAATCAGATATTATGCGCGAAGACACTTTTTACAACAAAATAAAAAAATAAACTATGAAAGGGAATCTAATCTAACCGGCAATACTACCTTATAACAAACACACATGAAGATTATTTACATTAGGGATTTAACATAATACCATTGAAGTAACTCGGGAAACATGGTGCTATTAACGTCTACAATTGACATGCTCCTAAATCTAGTATCTTGGTCACTACAAACAGTCCCAACTAATTAACCTTTAATTTTCGTGGATGACACACGAACTTGGAGTCATTTAGAAGTGTCATATTTCCAACTATAAAGGAATTTTTATTGATGTTCTTGTCATGCCAAGCCTTCTTTCACACCTTTTATTTCTTCTCATTCAAACGTGCAATGGTGTGCCTCTCATATAATTTCATAGATTTTTCAATGCACTAATCAACGACCTATTCATCATCTAATCCTCCTATATGTGTAATACGTAGGGATGAAAACATAAATTCCATAGGTAATACAACCTCTATGTCAAACACCATCTAAAAGAGTGTGGCCTTATTCAACCACTTATAGGTTATCCTATACGCCTAGAGAATGGCCGAGACTTTGTCATCCAAATCATTTTTTCCAACATCACATATCTTTGTTAGTTTCTATCCCAATACCTTGTTGAAATATTCAACAACACCATTAGGAGGTGATAAGGGGTATTTTTATGGTGTACCCCATAAATTATACTAGAAATATTATGATCGTATCATTTAAGAAATGAGTTCCTCTATCACTCGTGACACTTAACGAGACATCCGTACTTGCTGATGATGTTTTCCCAAAGGAACTTCACCATTGTCGCTGCAGTGAAATATTTTCTAGGTGTAACCTCTTCCCACCTCTCTAAGTAATTAGTACATGTGATGATGTAACGAACCCCTGTCCTATGCATGGGTGGTGCAATATGTCCTAAAAAAGAAATCACCCATTTCTCAAAAGGATCTGCACTCACAATGGGACTTAATGGAATTTCATCTCTATTTCCAGGATTTCCAATTCTTGTAAAGTGATCACACACATTTAAAAAATCCTTGGTATATTTATACAATGTCTCCCACCGTAGACCTACTAAACCGATCTTGTGCACAATAACCTCTAATGTATAATGTCCTCCCACTATTCCTCTATGAGATTCCTCTATGATGGCTTCATACTCATGCTCTAGAACACATCTATGAAAGACCTCATCTCTACCCATTTTTATAGGTTTTCATGCCCTCTAGCTCTAGTCTAGTGTGCAAGAATACTGTTATATCTTCTAAATCAACTGGTGTGTGGTTTAACATAAAAAAATTTGCATCTAGCGCATTATCTTTAATGCTCTGTGCATATTCTCTAGAGTTGATCCATGAAAAGAGATCAGGTCCTAGGTTTCTCTAACTTGACTTTACTATAACTGTAAAGTCAAATTCCTAGAAAATAAGTACCCAATGACTGATGCGCCCTTACAAGATTATTTTGTTGACTAAGTACTTAAATGCCATATGATCTGTATAAAATATGTGGCTAATAATCACTATTGAAATTTTTGAAGTGCATAGATCATGGATAATTCTTTTCTTCTCGTCATTGTGTAGCTCTGCTCGAGGTGTCAACTTCCTACTAGCAAAGCATATGGGGTGATCAACATTTCCTTCACCTAGTTGTGCCTAAAATATGACAATATCCATGCTAGATGAATCTACATGTATATGGAAAGGTTTTTTCCATGAAGGGAATTATAAGATAGGTGTGGTGGTAAGATTCTCCTTCAAGGTATCAAATTCCTGCTATTGCTCATCACCCCAATAAAACCTTCCTATGGCCTTGAGAAATTCCTCCATGAGTGTGACAATATTTACATAACCTTTGATAAATTTTCTATAGTAATTAGTGTGCCTTAATAAACCATTCACTTCACTCTAGTTGTTAGGTTCTTCTAGCCCTAAAATGAATGTAATATCAACAGATCTACCAACAAATCCTTCCTTACAAATTATGTGCCCAAGTAAAGTACCAAAGGGGGTGGAAAAAATGCACTTCTTGATATTTAAGAGATGATAAGATACCTTCATATATTAAACATCAATCTCATAATATCACATTGATCCTTTATGGGCACATAGATGGTCTAATAATCCAAATATACCTAAAAACACTTATGAATGTAGTCTTCGAATTCCTGAAAAATGATGCGTGAGAAAAATGTTGATGTATTCTTGAATCCAAAGGGCATCATAGTATATTTAAAATATCCCCATTCACTAGAGGAGGTGGTATTCTCCTGATCCTCACATGTAATGCATACCTGATGGTACCTTGAGAACCCATCTATGAATTAATAGATTTCATGCCTTGTAAATCCCTCAAGAATTTCTTCTATAATTGGTGTAGGAAAAGGATCTATGACACATGAATAATTGAGTACACTATAGTCCACACAGATCCTGATCCATCCATCCTTCTTAATACAAATCACCATGGGGCTGACCCACTTAGATTCCTCATTAGGCTCTATGATCCTTGACTTAAGAGCCTTGTCAATATCTTCTCTAACCTTCTCATGTAGTTTCTAGTTCATCCTTTAAGGTCTCTTCAAAACTAGATACACACCATCTTTTAACTTAATATTCATTTCTCCTAATGAGGTATGGATTCCCTTCAACTCATCATAAACCCTTGAAACAAGTCTTGGAAATCTCGCAACAACTCAATGATAATTGTCACCTCTAGTTCTATCTAATAATCTCTAATAATCACATCCTTAGGCACATCCTCGGCCAATATTCACCTTATTATTATTCATAGGCACATGGTATGCGTGCACCTACTCATCCACAAAGTAAATCACCTCACCGCATACGCTCTATATGCTTGATATCCAAATCATCAACCTCCTTATCATATATGAGATACACCATCTTCCTTTTTCCTTCTCTCTCCATGCACGTCCTAGAAGGATCTTTTATGTCTCCATTGCATCTTCACATGCCTCAAAAGATAAATTTTTCCCAATTCTTGAACCATAAATTCCTCTCGCATTTGTGCTATCATCCAAAGTGACGTGCTTCATGATCCGTAAGGCCTCATGCAATGGTGACTTATTAAAAAAATCAAAAGTGTGAACCATATGTTCAATCCTGTTGATGTAGCCTAGAATTTACCATGAACAACCCAGGCATGCTAACACATCACCTAGCCTAAGCTGAGCACTCACCCAAAGTGTGCAAAGGTACCAGGCCCCTCCTTAGAGTTGCTTGTACATGATGTGAACATGATGAAGATGTAATGTATTCATATCCATAAACAACATAAATATTCCACAGAGCATATTCCAGATCTAGATCTAAAAGAATAATGAATTAAGTGATAGATATAATGAAGTCAACCATGTAAGAACTAGTTACAGTCATGTTTAACACCATTATTCACCTAAAACACTCTATTATATTAAAACAAAATAAACACATAAGCTTCTTACAACAATTAGAATCATAAATTTATGTGTGCATCAAATCGACAAAGATAACTCCACAATAGCTCATATTAAAAACACCATTAATCTACATAGATTACTACATATTTATAAGGGTGGGGAATTTCCCTTCGCCACTTACACATTTACAAAAATAGGATGCATGCTGAAAATAGTCATGCACCTTTACACTAACATGAACACATGCAAGTGCACTAATAGTAGATCTTTTATAGTTAACTGGAAGTAGTAATCCTATTATTAACTTGAGCTTCGCATGACACTTAATATATGCTCTTCCCAAAATATCATTTTCGTGTCACACAAATCTCCATCCCGTTGTGTGCTCCATACTCTATCTCTAAAAATAGCTCGTAACCATGAAAATAGTTGAGTCCTAAATCAATCTTTCTTTCTCACGATTTCCTTCCCTATCCTTTCACGCCTCCAAATATGCCTTACTACCGCATGCAAATCTTCTGGTGTGCCCTCTACTTAGTGTAATATTATGTCTGCTCAACATTACCCCACACTAAACTACATTGTCATCCCAAAAATGTGGATCCTTCTAATGTTCCCAAAGAATAAATAATAAGAATGAAATAATGTAAAAAGTACTTTACAAACAATAAACTCTTATTCCGTAGTAACCTCTACTTCAACTTATAGGATCAACTCAAGATATTCTTCCTTAATCTCATCCTCCAAGGCTTGCCAATCATCCAACACATTTTTGGTCTTCTCTGGAACATCTGCAGCGATGGACTCCAACTCATCCTGGGTCATCTCTCCCTTTTCATTCTAAATACTATGAAAATGTTAGCCATACTAGACATCCGTCCCTCCAGAAGATCCATCTTTTGTGCTATGAGCTTTCCAAGCTCATCCAACCTCTCCTTATGTAGATGTTGTGTTATTACAAGGGCTTTGCACTTTTTATTCACTAATGCCAATCTCTCTGCATGCCCTAAAGTATCATCCTTCATTTTTTCAGAACTTCAATATCTTCTAATATAGTTCATATTCGATCACCGCATATAGAGATGCATAGATGTTCAAAGCTTGATCTGATTTCTTCATCTCATCCTATAAAGTTTGGAGAAATGCCTCATATGATGAAATATTTCTAATCACGAGGCCCTTACTCTCTCTACTTCTTGTTTAGGGTATTTTGGTGTTGGCATGTGAATCGGTCCATCCTCAAGCACCAAATCAACTAATGTACGCACATAATGCATAGCTAAAGGAAACTTCTCAGGTACCTTAGACTCTAAATTGGTCTTGATTTCAAGACATAAGTGGGCGGAGCTATAAATACAAGTTCCCGTAGAGTAAATACTTAAGAACTCTGAGCTAGTGGGTAATTGTATTGGGGAAAGGATGTATGGGGCAAGGGGATTGTAATTTTTCTTTTTGGTAGCATAGTTACATTAGTCTAGTTGTAATGCATGATTGTGGTCTGCTTCTCTATGACACTCTGTAATGGCTCCATGAATGTAATGAGGTTATCGGTTATATATATGAATATCAATGGTTCTGATGAATACATCTTGCTCATAGGTCTTCTTTCATTTATGTTTATGTTAAGTATGGATGTTTGTATACTTCTTTCTATTATGATACAAGTTATATAATCTGTTAAGTACACCATCTGGAATGACTGCAAGGATCTAGAGGCCGTTATGAGCTCTATGGTTCTTGTATGTCTTAAATCCTTTTGAAATCTCTTAAACACAAATCATAGATGATGTTTCCCACTAAAATCACATAAAAGAGACTCGGTACCCATGCATGCCTCGGGTGAGTTCCCAGCTTCCATTGGTGATAGGCCAACGTGCATGGGGTTCCTTTCTTTTGTGATAGGGGTAAAAATGACTACATCTTGGTTCCATTTTGGGACCTCTTTTTGAAGTTGTAGTGGGAAATAACATTCATCATGATCTGTGTAATGAGTAATGATAGAGTGGTTAATGTTGGAAAGTGTTGAATCATGGTTCAAGAGCACGGAGGATGAATTTTCTCAGAGATTCAACACTTTGGACCTGAGTTTGATGCACGTAGATGGGTAGAAGAGAACCTCTACCATGATCTATATGAAACTTTTTTCTATTGCTTCCCAGTGGAACTGTATGAATGGCTCTCAGCCTATGTGTCTAGATCAAGTTGGCATTATGGATCATGTGTGTGACCCAAGAAGAATACCAAAGGCTGCAGGATGTAGATCTTGACATGGACCCATGTTGTGGATCATTGGTGGAAAGGAGTATTGGCTAGCTACACTCTGGAGTATGCCATTTCCACATATTCTTGTCTGGAGGTTGCTGAGTTTGAGTTTCTGTGGGAGCCCAGAGGATCATTTCTACATGTTGTCCCTCTGGCTATGAAAATCTTGATGGTTACCATGAGTTTAGAGGCATTCCCAATGGCTGGCTAAACCATTCTAAGTGTTGGGTGAGGAAGCTAGGGTGGAGGAAGATGGCAGATGTTGCGATGGAAAGAAAGGGGAGGAGAGATGACTCAAGTATGGTGAAGCACGTGAAAGGGAGATTTCTAGAAAATGTGAGGTTATAGTGTGATGGATGTATGGTGGCAGACATTGCGGGGAAGGATTTGAGGTTCACGTAGAGGACGTGGAACTTGAGCAGTCTATGTGACCCCATCTTGGCAAGTGCGTAAGAGAGACCCCTTCGGCTTCTGATGAGAGTTCATCACATGGAGAAAGAAGAACCGTTGGCATGCATCTGAGCCCACCTAGTGACCGGACCCTAGTGCTTGGTTTTCCAGATCAGGGGGAAAATATTGCTAGTCTAGTTGGTTACATTGGAGGTGATCGGTCTACACCCAGGAGGTATAATTTCTCATTTGGGCCTTCTATGGCTGCAAACACCAACCCAGTGTTAGGAATTTTTGGGCAAGGTATAGACACACAAGCTTTTGGTCTCACATCTGGGAGTGGTGTGGGGTATACTATTGGTAGTGGGGCATTGTCGCAGACCATAGGCATGTAGCTCAGTGGAACTATGGGGACCCTTGGCACAACCACTTTAGGACTGGTGGATCTGGTGGCTCTGGTGGTTTAGGACCTGGAGTTTAGTGGTTTAGTGGAATACAGTGGGTCTGAGTGGTAGGAGGTGGGAGTCTAGTGGATCTGGTGGATGGTTCGGGACCTAGGACTTGGTGGATCTGTGGTTTAGGACCACAGTGGACTGTGGATCGGTGGTGGAGGAAACACAGGTGGAAACCAAGGCTCAGCTCAGGAGGATTCGGGCCCCAACCACCCCCACAAGTTTTCTTTGAAATGTCTCTACATTTTCTTGATTATAGAGGTATTGAGGATGTTGTGGAACATGTTCACAAGTGTGAACTGCTATGGCGCACATGCAAAGGGTATCACAACCCCAAAATGGAAGGCTAGTCAGTTTGTAACCATGTTGCAAGGGCACGCACATAGCTGGTATAGGAAATATGACCCTCATCAAATAGTGGTGGACTATACTACTTTAAAGAACACATTCTTGGTAGAATTCCACATTCTTGAGTTTGAAGTAAAAGAGCATCAACACTTTGAAGGAGATTCAACAAGGAATGGCAGAGAGTGTGTGGGAGTATGATGCATGCTTTAAAACTCTCTTGTCTAAATTATCATATGATATTCACCCTTCACAACATGCTTAGTGGTTTTTGGAGGATTGATCACCCCTTTTAGAAGGGCCTTATCTCATAAAACTTTTACAGACCCACGTGAGGCATTGGAAGCTGCTCTGTGCACCGAGGCTATTGGTAGTGTTGATACTAGCATTAGCCCATTCTGGAGGCTCAGATTGTTGCTATGGCCAAGTAGTTGGAAAAATTGTCTACAACTCAACCCATGAGACTCACTGTAGTGGTTTGTGGTGCATAGATTGTGAAGTAGAGGGGCACGTTAAGGATAGTTTCCCCCAGAGGATAGTATGTGCCATGGTAGTAGATTGTGAAATTTTCATGGGGACCATGATGCAAGTAGATGCCCCTTACTACATGCACAATCTAGAAGAATGTGTCTTGTTACTACAATATTTGCACCTCTACAACCCATGATACTAAGGAATGTAGGCTCATTGATCAGATCCATGAGGCCATTGATCATGGGGTACACCAAACCAGCATTTCTAGTAGTTCCAAGGGTGATGATCACCATTATGAGGAGCACACAGATGGAGGCATGCATGGGAAGAGGTTTTTGAGGAGGATTCTGGTCATGGTAACCATGGAGGAGGAAGGAGTGAGTTCCCATGGAAACCTATTTCAATTGTGGATCTACAGAGCATTACAAATGAGAGTGCCTCCTGGACTGTTGTAGTGCTCATGGTGTGGAAAGAAGCATAAGTATGAGGAGTTCTCGAGTTGTTTGAGCACATGAATCAACAACACTGAAAGACAAGGGCACTTGCAATGGTCAACATTAAGAAGGTAAGACATACAGTGGATGCCTCGGGTAACATGGGATGTAGGTTTGGAGCCTGTCTTGGTAACAACAAGGGAAGAAGCCATGCACGCAAGAGAGATACCAAGGCAGAAGAACCTGGTTTCAAGGGAGGAAGTAGTTCATGGAAAGTACCTAGACCCCACATCAAAAGGAGGTATATCAAGACACCATGGATGTCATTTGAGTTTACAAGGGAAATCCAGTGTCTAAAGGAGCAATCTAGGAGGGAGGAACAAGGGAGGAGAGTCGAGGTGCCAAAGGATGACCTGGATGAGGTCAAGGAGGTGTGTAAAATGTTAAGGCAAGAGAATATCATTCCCTTGCTAGGATCATGGTTGAGAGAGAAGGTACCACATGCACTAGAGAAGAGTGAGAGGTAGGTCTTGCACAAACCTTCCCCCTCACAACCTTGACTATGAAAAAGAGATCACATTGAATGCAATTGTAGATGGATGGCTCCTTAGTAATATCCTCATTGACATAGGTGCGGAGGTTAATGTTCTAACTTTGGATGCATGGCATCAGATGGGAAGACCTACATTACAACCATCTTTGAATGTGTTGTATATGGAAAAAAGACTAAGGTGATGCCCATCGGTGTCTTAAAGGATGCAACTATCACTATCCAGGGAGCTAAGTTTACTTGGGGACTTCAAAGTCTTGGTGCTCACCGAGGTAGACAATTTCCCAGCACTACTTGGGCACCCATGGTGTTACAAGAACAATGTGGACCTTCGGTTCAACAAAGGGTACATCAGCTTTGAAAATAAGGAGGAATGGGTCATTATACCCCTGGCTGATGGGAAGTCGACACCCTATATTGAACCTTTGGGGAAGAAGTTCTAGGATAGGATATATGTGTGCTCAATCAGGGACCCAGAGATAATACATCCTACTAATGGAGTTATCCAGTTTGAGGATGCTCAGTCAGTAAGTGATACCACCAATCTAGCATGTGACAATTGGGTGCATGGAACTTATGAATTGATGGGATGGTAGTTGAGAGGGTCGGTGACCAAGGTGACAAAGGCACGCATAGTCCGGTGCCTAGGAGGAAAGGAGCTACCTAAGTATTCAGGAGGAGCCTTCCCTTGAGATCTTTTTGTAGGAAATGGAAGCTCAGTGGAAGAATGAGAAGGAATGAAGGGGATGTTAAGTTATGTCCTACTCAGCACAACTGTTGCATGGTGGTGGGCTACACATCAGGAGAGCCTTTTGGAATGGCGTGAGGTAAGAATTGCTCTCTCTCATCAGATTCTCTAGGAGCAACGTGCCCACCACCATCAAGGACTACCATGGGAAGGAGCCCACCTCTTTCCATATCCAGGAGTGTGAAAGGATCTAGAGAGAAGGCATGGAAGCTTTTCCACCATCCCTCTGGGTGCACAAGTTGTACTCTACACTATAGGGTTACGCGTGTGCGCATGGTACATTCATTCGGAGACATGCCACCAGACAGGGAATTGGCAAGAGCTCACGGCTGACCTCATTCAAACCTTTGAGTATCGGAGTACCAAGCCATCAGTTGATAAGGCCTTGTAGGGTATCAAGCACCTTACCATGGGGGATAGTGCCATGGTGGAAGATAGGTTGTTGGAGTTACTAGGTGGAACAGGTTTGGAGGCACACTTTGAAGAAGTAGAGGAAACATAAGAGTTACAACTTGAGCACACATGTTTGGAAAAGGAGAAAGGAAGTTGGTGTATGTAATTGATGGAGAGGAAGTGGAAAAATTTTGGATGTTAACCATTCATAGGGATGCACGAGGTAGTGGATAGTGTTGATACTCACGCGCGCCTACCATGAGCCCTTAAAGACAAAGAAGGTTAACATCGGTTCAGGAGAAGAACCTAAGGAAGCTATTATTGGAGATTACTGGTTGGAGAAGGAAGTCTCTAAGATCATTGATCTATTGCATGAATTTGAGGATTTATTCCCACGTGTGGGTACCATGAGCTCAAAGGCATTCACCATTCCTTGGGGAGATGAAGATAAAGCTGAAGGATGGTGTGCACCCAGTCAGGAAGAGGCCCTACTTGGATGAATCCCAATTTACGTAAAGGTTAAGGAGGAGATAGAAAAATGATAGCTTAGGATCATTGAAGTAGTGGAAGAATCGAAATGGATAAGTCTGATGGTAATCAACATCAAGAAGGATGGGTGGATTAGGATCTACATGGATTATAGGGAGCTGAATGCGTAGTTTGTGTCATCGATCCTTTTCCAACCCCCTTCACTAAGAAATTTTGGAAGGAGTCATTGGGCATGAAATCTATTCCTTTACGGATGGATTTTTCGGGGTACCACCAAGTCTGGATTGCAAAGGAGGACCAGGAGAAGACAACTTTCACCACTGAGTGGGGAAGTTTTGCATATACGGTCATGCCCTTTGGGTTGAAGAATGCACCTACTATTTTTTCACATCATGGTGCAAGCATTCCAGGACTTCATCCATAAGTTTCTTTAGGTCTATTTGGATGATTGGATAGTGTATGGTCTAGTCAAAGACCATTGTGACAATTTGAGGTTAATGTTTGAGAGGTGTAGGTAGTTGAGGATATCCCTCAATATTAAGAAATGTGTATTTTCTACACCCTTTGGCACATTATTGGGGCATATCATATGTAAGGAGGGTTTTTGGTAGATCCTACTAAAGTTGCAGTTATTGTGGGGTTAGGGGAGCCTACTAGCTAGAGAGTGCGCATGCACGGATTCCTTGGGCATATGGGTTATTACAGAAATTCATCAAGGGGTATGCCAAGATCACCATGCCTTTAGAGGAACTACTCAGACATAAAAGTGCCTTCCATTGGGGAGAGGCGCAGCAGAGGGCATTTGATACATTAAAGGATAGGCTTGTCACCACACCTATATTACATTTTCCCTCTTGGGACAAGCCCTTCCATGTCCATGTAGATGCCTCAGGAACCACTATTGGAGTAGTGCTTGCATAGCCAGGTGAAGGAATTGATCATCCTCTATGTTTTTTTGTAGGAAGTTGACACTAGCAGAGAAAATTACACCACAATTGAGCGTGAGGCATTATCAATGATCTACATGCTTTTCAAGTTTAGACATATATTTTGCAAGCAAACACCCTTCATGTTTTTACACCGACCACATGGCATTAAAGTATTTGGTGAACAAGCCCATTCTACAAGGGGCATATATGTCGGTGGGTATTGTTATTTCAAGAGTTTGAGTTCACCATAGTAGTGAAGCTTGGAAAAAGCAATTGTGGACCTGATCATCTATCAAGAATTGATTCAAGGGAGGATGCGCAGAGTATTGAGGAGACAATGCCGGATGCACAACTATTTAGGTTACGGCACACGTGCCCTCGGATTTGGAGGAGATTGTGGTATTTTTAAAGGAAGGTGTGGCACCGCTAGAAGGAATGAAGGCATTAGAGAAGAAATAACTAGCCATACATGCGCACACCCTACATGTTGATCAGTGGAGACTTATACAAGTTGGGACATGATGAAGTTTTGCACAGGTGTGTATTAGAGCATGAGCACCTCACCATCATGGAGGAAGCACATGGAGGAAGTGTGGGTGGACATTATGTAGGTGATGCCACCATACGCGTAAGATATTAATGGCTAGGTTTGTGGTGGGAAACCCTGTACAAGGATTGTAAAGACTATTGTAAAGCATGTGACCATTGTCAGCGCATTGGCAAAAGCTAGGAAGAGAGATGAAATGCCTTTGTGCCCTATCCCTAGCATGGAGCCTTTTGAAAAGTGGGCAATAGACTTTGTAGGCCCTATTGCACTAGTGACACGCGTAGGATTGGGTCACGCTATGTCATCACTTGCATGGATTATCTGACAAGGTGGGTGGAGGCAGCCCCAACTAAAGATTACATAGCATAGCCACAATGGAAAGATTCTTGTGGGAGAACATTATCACAAGGTATGGATGTCCTTTGAGTTTAACCAGTGATAGGGGTACACATTTCTTGAATGAGACCATGAGGATCCTGTTAGCAGAGTTCATGGTGGCTCATCACAAGACTACACCCTATCACCCACAAGAAAATGGAACCATGGAAGCATTCAACAAAATATTGAGTCATACCCTGACCAAAATTTGTGATGTCGGAAGACAAGATTGGGATGACAAAGTATCAGCAGTATTATGGGCTTACAGGACAACTTATAAAAGGTTGAACAAAGCCACACCATTTCAGTTGGTGTTTGGCATGGAAGTTGTTCTACCGGTTGAATTCATGTTACCTTCTCTGAATAGCACATGCAGGAGGGTTGGCTGATGAGCAAAGCACTGGAAGAAAGAATTGATGAGTTAATGAAGCTGGATGAGAGATGATCACTCGCCAGGTGGAGCCAAACAATAGAGAAAGCAAAGTAGAAGGCTTGGCATGATCGCCACATAAGAAACAAGAAGTTTGAGGTTGGGTAGATGGTCTTACTTTATGATTCTAAATTTTGCACCATCCTGGAAAGTTGAAAGTCCATTGGTTGGGTCCTTACACAATCTCATACATCCTTGATTTGGGTGCATGCCAATTATAAGCATTTGGATGGGATGAAAGTTTCTGGACACTTCAATGGGAGTAGGCTGAAGCCCTACTATAAATAAGTCTTCTTGGTGTTTGTAAATAAGGTAGTTTTTCCAGTTAGTTTAGAATTTTCCTTTATGCATTTTCTTTTCTTGTGTTTCCCTTTCACGTTGTTGTTTTGTTTTGCACCTTGGGTGCGGTAACCTTATTGCTACTTTTTGAGAATCATGAGTGCGTAGACCACACATCATTTTAGTGTGGGGTGGAGTAATGTGAAGGAGCACATGGTTAAAGTGCCAAGGAAGTTTGTGTTAAAAATCCCAGTTGAATGGCCCAGGTGAAAGAGGTGTATGGAGAGAAAATATGGAAAAAGGATGGTTGGTGTCAAGATAAAGCTACTTGTAGATCCCACGTACAAAGGAGGAGAAAGTGCATTAAGCAACACGAGGTAGGTGAGAGAAAAAATCAAGGATAGAAGAAGTGCCTTTGGTGTTGGTTACATGCACACACAAGAGTCTCTGTCATGTTGGATTGGTTGTGTGCACGAGAAGGTTGGAGGGTTGTCCATGCAGGTTGGGCACGTGAGTGAAAGCGTTGAAGATGGGCTTTGTTTGAAAAATCCACATTAAATGAAAAAGGTATGGTGGTAGGTGAAGTAGCACTTAATGCTCAAAAAGGAAAAACTATAAATAAAGGGGTTGAGGCACTTCATTTTTCACTTTGCGTATAAGGAGAATGAAGCACTTTTTGCACCTTTGCAAACTAGGGCTTCCAAAAAACTGATCCGTGTGAAGAAAAATTTGGAGAGATTGAAGCGTGGGTAACTAGTTTGGATTTGCGAACCAGGAGGAAGGGATTTCATGGGCATAGGAGAAGTTGTGAGAAGGTGTCTTGTGAAGGGAGTATCCCAGTTAGGGTTTGAAGAACTAGGGCATGGGTTTAAGAAATTTTCTTCACAAGTTTGAGATCTAAGGTTGGAGAGAGCGGAAGAACAGAGTAAGATGGAGTGATTGAAGTGGGAAGAAGACCTAGAAAATGGCACCCAAGAAACCAGCTAGTACACCCAAGAAGGGCAAGGGAAAGGGCAAGGGAAAGCAAGAAATTGAAGCAAGCACAAAATGAAGAGTGGTATGTAGAAATGCAGTACCCAGATGGAGTGTTGTTGGGGAAGGAGTGGGAGTCCCATCTTAGGGACATGTCCGTAAATGATTATAATCATCAGACAAGCACAATCGAAAAGGAGTTGGCACTTGGAATTAGTGTGCCCAACAAACAAGAGGACACTAGAGGGTTTTCCCATTTATAATGATGACGTGAAGGTCAAGTTGGAGAAGGCAGGGTTATTACAACTCTTTGAGTTTCCCTACTTTGGGAAACCTGAGTGACTGTATCAGTGGCTGATGTCGTGCATGCATGAGGACTATTTCCACTTCACGTGGGGTGCAAGATGCACATAACTCCTCAGCTAATTTCACATTTCACAGGCCTCATCTATGAAGGAGATGGGTTGGAGGATGACTTGACTGAAAAAGAAGTGATTAAGGAAACTATCACCACTTTCACATGCAAAAAGGGGTCAAGGTATTATGATGTCACAGACATCAAGGATCCAGTAATGAAGATGGCCACACACCAGTGTCAAAGCTAAATGGCTAGGAGAGATGGACCCAAGTCAATAAGCCATGGTTGAATGTTTGTAGAAAGATTTCAGAGGGCACCATCTATAATTTTCCACATTCATCGTGGATGAAATTATCAACTACGTGAAGGAAGGTGACATGATCCTTTTTGGAAATGTGTTGCTAACCATCATGTTTTTGAGAGATCGGGGTACGGATGCATCAGATAAGTTCATATGGGAGTACCTGATGAAAACCCCTCACCCACCAAAAGGTTTGAGAAATATGCTTGTGACACTATGACAACAGTGCACAAGGCATGCTTGGAAAAGTGGTACACGTGCCTAAGGAATGCGTTCGGGGTAGAATGGAGAATTCTCAACAACTGCCAATGCCAGCCACCACCGGGGAGAAAGCAATTTTTTGTACCACCAGCATTTCTATTTGGGTAGATTCAAACTATCAGATGGGACATGGAGCCCATGGTGCAAGCTCCCCTTTGCCTTCACATACTCAATACTTCCAAGCGGGAGTAAACAGGTTCAAGGAGTCCAAAAATTTTAAGTTGGACCTTGGTAATCTAGACCAGGACCATAGGGAAATGTGCAAAGGGTTGGTGTACCCTAGCAAAAGTGTACATGGAGTGGTACGTATCACATGAGGTACAAATGATAAGGCCCATGACTCTGCCCATTGCAGAAGGATCCATGGCATGCGTATACATTCACATAAGACCCAAGTTGAGAAGGGCACATATCTAGAGAATGAGGTATCTATACCTTAGGATCCAACTGGGAGGAAAAGACCCACACCCAAATGGGAGGAAAAAGAACTAGAAAAGAAAATCCCAAGTGTGGTGGAGACATAGGAAATAGGTTCCCCAGGACAAGTGCCAGAACCAAGCATGTGTACGTGCGCAAGAAAAATCCCATAGTAAAAGAGAAGACTCTAGAGCCAGAAGAGCCATCAGATAAGGAGTCATCAAAGAAGAAGAAACAGAGTCACCTACACTGGAATCTCTGTTAGGAAGAAGTAGAGGGTAGAAGAGGAGACCACCTCGGAAGAAGTTGGAAGTTTGGACAAGTGCATAGGAGAGAAGGATGGTAGTGGAGAAGAAGTAAGTGGGGAAGAGGACCTGGGAAAGATCAAGGGCCCTATTTTCAATATACATGATTCAGAGGAGGAAGGCGGAGAAGAAGAACAAGGGTTCCTTTTTGTGTGGCGCAAGGATAGCCAGGTAGGAGGAAGCACCTAGGACATGGGAAAAGATGAAGAGGCTAGCGCGTAGAAGCAAGAGGTTCCAAGCTCGACACAAGAGCAGATGGCCAAGGTGGTAGAAGAAGAGGAGACAAGGGACATTGAGACCTGGTGGAGGACAAAAGTGGAACATGGCTTGAGCCGGTGTTGAGAAAGAGAAGAGAGGAGAGCAGCGAAGAGAGAAATGTGCAGCACTAGAGGCCCGATTTTAACTATAAGTATACCCAAGTATGCGCACATGGGAGGAAGGTGCACAGAGGGGGGAGGCTAGAGATGGGTTATATTGATGACCCCAAGAAGGTGTTTCACATGCATGGTTCCAGTACACTTCGGTGGAGGAGCTTGTATGCATGTCATCTTTTGACAAGGAGGCTACCTACCCATGGACAAGGAAGATGATCTCTTGGGAAATTGAGTCCCACCTTGATGAGCCAGAGTTTGAGGTAAGCCATGGGGAAATAGTAACATTTCTAGGACCAGGAGAAGATAACCCAGTGGTGGATACCCAGTAACTCTCGGATGAACAACTTGTGCAACACTGCTTAACAAAGTCTCCATTGAGATAGAGGCTAGACTCTTTAGGGTGAAATGATAGGATCAGGGATCTGGAAGGGGAGCTGAAGGAGAAAGAGGAAGAGCTAGCTACATTGACCAAGGAGCTGAGCCAGGAAAATTAATCAACACCCAGTGGTAGTGGGAATTGAAGGATGAAAAGGCCAAGGTGAGTGTTGTGTACAAGAAAGTAGAATCCATCAACGGGCCATACTATTAAAGCATCCAGACCTAGCATCACCCACACAGAAGTATGGATCTACCTTGGGATGCTTAGAGGATTTAACAAGGGTCCTCACCATGGAAAGATAACCACTAGCCTTGGAGTCTATAGAGGAAGTGGCCACATGCCTAGAGAAGGAAGACAAGTTGAAGATCATAGCACTCATCATAGAGTACAACAAAGTGCTTGCTGATGTAAGGGCCACTTCTCCCAGGACTACTTGAGGCCACGTACGATAATTGCGTGGATAGAGACAAAGTGGCAGGCACCTTGGTCACCACTCATGAAGTGGAACTCAAGGAGTTCTAGGAGAAAAACAAGGGGAATAGGGTGGAAAGAGACAAAATCCTTGCCGAGGTTGAGAAGAAATCAGAGGCCATTGAAACCTTAAGGGTTTCAATCAAAAACTAGTTGAAGGAGCTATATCCACATATCACATGAAGAATGGATGCGTTGGAGGATATATGCAAGGAATTGAGAAGATCACGATACTATGAGCAGCGAAGAGATGGACTAAATTTTGGGGAGGTGAGCACCTGGTCGGTGACCTCTGTCAAAGAGTGCGAGGATGAAAGTTGATGCCTAGAATAAATTGGAGGCCGACTTGAAAAAGGATTTTCCCAGTCTGTTGTAGTGATTCTTTCACTCTCCCATTCTTTCTTCTTTCCCCATTCTTTCATCCCCTTATTCTTTTTCCTAGGCATAAGCCTATTGTATTCTTTCTCTCACTAAGAGAGTGTTCCCATGGATGGAGAATAGGCATAGTGTGGGGTGATGTTGGGCCCTAGAATATTGACTAAGTATAAAAGGCACATAGGTGCGCAAGGTCCCAGTTAAGGAAAGGCACGTAAGGACAAAGTGCACAAGGTAGGGGTTTAAGAAAAGGGTTTAAGGAAGCCCGTGGCATGCGCGACGACATGCAGATAGAACCAAGGTTTGGGACTTAGTCAAATTGGACGTTCGGGGTAGAACACGTGAAAATCATGACCTAGGTTGCATGGATAAGGTGCCAACTTGGTGATAGGTTGGCCTAGGAAGGAGCATGCCTGCGGTAGAAGCTTCTAGAAGCACATCATGGTATAAAGTGGAAGGCTCAGGCCTGGAGGAGCATGCTCACATGGAGGACCACATTCAGACACTTGGCATCGGATCTGAGGGTGCTTGGAGGATGAGTTGGCAGCCCAGAAAAAGCTATAAATACAAGTGCTTGTAGAGTAAACACATATACTTAGAGAGTGGGTGGCGGAGCTCTGCAGAAATACTGCAAGAACTCTGCTAGTGGGTAATTGTATTGGGGAAAGGATGTATGGGGCAAGGGGATTGTAATTTTTCTTTTTTGTAGCATAGTTACATTAGTCCAGTTGTAATGCATGACTGCGGTCTGCTTCTCTGTGACACTCTATAATGGCTCCATGAATGTAATGAGGTTATCGGTTATATATATATATATATATATATGAATATCAATGGTTCTGATGAATACATCTTGCTCATAGGTCTTCTTTCATTTATGTTTATGTTAAGTATGGATGTTTGTATACTTCTTTTGTTATGATACATATAATTTGTTAAGTTATGGTACAAGTTATATAATAATTTATCTATGTTCTTAAGTACAAACACAAATCTGAGAGATCATTACCTGGAATGCTCGGGTGAGGATCTAGAGGCCGTTAAGCTCTATGGTTCTTGTATGTCTTAAATCCTTTTGAAAACTCTCTTTTAAGTTGTGCTCTTTATTGACTACTTCTACAACCAAGTCTTCGTCTTCTTATTGTACTGGAGTGGAGTACCCACGTGCTCATTCTCTACTCTATCCATGGGCTTCCTTTGGCCTCTATGATCTAATCCACCACTATCTTCATGTTATTCATCCTCCTCATCCAATGCTATGGTTTTTGTAGACTTTGGGGCTGACACATTCTCCATCGTATGTTTTCCTTTAGGCGGTTCCGAGAGTGTGAACTCATTTTCTACATACTTGTTATTCTCTAGCTTAGGCTTAAGCTAAATGTATATGAGCATAGATCCACTATCTCCAATAACCAAGCTTATTGGCTTCATACTTATGAAATGAGATATGAGCCTTTCAATATAGGCAACCCGACCTCAATACACATCTGCCTTTCTCAGAGTGTGGTAGTCATACTCTACCTTTTCTACATTAAATTTCAAGTGGCGCGCATCAGTAAATTAGTGGAATGATTCCTAGAAGTAGCGCATTGTGTGAAGGCATATGAAAATTTTCACCATGGGCTCCATGCCCCATCCCTCATAGAAAATCACATGATGCAGAAGTGTTGGTACACCGCAAACTGTATAACCCTTTCCCACAAAATAAGGTAGCTTCTTGGGAATGTGCTACTCTTCCTCAAATTCCATGTGAATTCAGTCATACCACATCTCCACCCTCTATTTAAATGGACCACTCATTGATCCTTCACATAAATATTTGTCAAATCTCTCTGCGAGGGAATTATTTTCCATGGGATACTCCCAAATCTTGTTCTTTGGCCCATCGGGCACTCCAATTTCTGCAAACACAAGGGAAAGGAGGATAGCACAAAAATTTATCTTCTCTCATATGCGTGCTTCCTCAATAATGGTGTTTATAATGTAGCCTACTAGGTTGTAGACTACTCCCTAAGACATTTTCTTCACAACATGTAGCCACATTGTATTCACCTGTGACCATCTCTTGTGATCATTCAACTTGGTTACCAAATGCATTGTTGCTTGCACCACTGGATACTTCTTTAAAGTATCAATTTCCATTCCACGTGGACCCTTAGTATACCCCAAATCATTTATTATCTCTATGATTGTTGATTTATCAGTCAGATCACTAAAAGGTCTATCCTTGTGCCTTTCAATACTGTCAATGTCAAAATTAGGGTTGTTGTGATTCTAACCCTTCGTCCGACAAAATAGAAGAATTCCTCATGGACCCTACTTATATTCCATTGTTATAAGGGTTCATACAACTGATATAATTCTACCTACTTCAACAATTTCTCCCCAACATCGTCATATACAGGCATATCCTCCACAATGCACTTGTTGGTCTTTATACTCAACAATGCATCCAACTCTTTCTTTTTGTCAAATGTACAGTGGTTGTAATCACTTATTTTACACCTATAGATGTGGGAATCCCACTCTTGTCTAACTATCACACCTTCTGGGTACTGCATTTCTGAAAAATTACTCTTGGGAGCCATTTCAACTTCATCTTCTACCTTCTTCTTTCCTTTTGTGTGTCTTGCTATATAGGTGCTTTCTTTGGTGTCATCATAAAAATCCAACTTTTTACTATCTATAACAAGAAAAATCAAACCCTAGCTCAAATCCACATGCCCTAGCTTGAAACCATGTGCCCTAGCTTCTTTTCAATGCCTCTTCTTCGCTCAAACCCTTCACCAATGGGGATATAAGCCTCTTTTACGCAATAATCTACTCTCCACATCTAGTTTCACACTCTCTACACCTCAATATGACTCGCTTGGCTTGATCAAACTTAGCTCACTCAAATACTTGTGATCATAAAGGTAAAAATGAACTCGCATCATGTCCTTATATAGATTTTTAAAAATTTAGTGCATTTATTTCCCTTCACAAACAAAAATCCTCTCATTAATTGATCATTTTCACAATATCTACATGGTACATCTTTGTTCCCCAGATATAACCTTATAACACACCTTCCTACCTTTTGGCTACAAACTTCTCTTCAACATGCTTCGATGTGCCCAAGTACCTTGCCATTGTGCCTTCCCCTAGTAGTCTCCATGGCCGCTACTTACCTCACATTAGATTTTTCCCTCATTTATCTCCATCTACGGTCATATTTTTAAAGCAATCTTCTTTCTAAAAATCCTCTACAAACTTGAATAAAACCTATACCAGTTTGTTCCTTTATGTGTACCCAATTGTAAATAGGCACCCCACACCAATGGTATGTGCAAGTCCTTTGTGCATAAAATTTATTCAAATGGTAATTAGCTTCCAGCGCACAAATGCACTTATTACACAAAACAACAACTAAATTGAAAAACCATAGCAACAAAAAAGGAAATACATTAAGGAAATATAGAAATGAAACCTAGTCTAAATGGAAACACTTTGCCTTATTATAAACACTAAAAAGACTTAGTTATAGTATGGATTCTCGCCTACTCCCGTTAAAGTAACCGGGTAGCTATATTCCATCAATTGTCTCTTACTAAAAATTTCCTAATTCAAGTATATGAGTGATAATATATGGTCCCAACCAATGTACTTTAAGGTTTCCTAGATGGCATAGAAACTTAGATTCATAAAGAAGAACCATCTATCCTATCTCAAGCTTTTTGACCCTGATGTTCTTGTCATGCCATGCCTTCTGCCTAGCCTTTTTCTACTTCTAAATCCAATGTGCTATGGCACGACTCTCATCCAACTACATCAATTTATAAATTATTTTTCCAAAGGTTTCTCATAAGCTAGACCTCCAAAGATGTGCAATACGTAAAGAAGGTAACATGAATTCCATAGAAGAACTTATTCTATGCCAGATACCAATTGAAAGGGTATGGATTTATTCAACCTCTTGTATGTTGTTCTATACACCCAAAGCATGTCAGAAACTTTATCATCCCAATATTTTATTCCAACGTCAATTTTTTTTTCAATGTTTGGCTCAAAATCTTGTTGAAGGCCTCAACAGTCCCATTTTCCTGAGGATGGTAGGGTGTAGTTAGTCTTATGGTGTGCAATCATAAATTCATCAAATATGATCTTGATCATTTCATTTAGAAAGTGTGTACCCCTATCACTGGTCAAGCTTAGCGGGAATCCATACCTTGTAAGAACATTTTCCCATAAGAAATTGGTTGTTATAAAGAATCGTATAATCCTTAGTAGGTGCTACTTCTGCCCACCTTGTAAGATAATCTATGTAATTGATGATGTAGCATGATCCATTTCTACACATGACTAGAGAAATAGGACCCACAAATTCTATAGCCCATTTCTCAAATGGATCTACACTAGGAATAGGTCTTAAAGGCATTTCATCTCTTTTCCTAGGTTTACCAACACATTGACAATGATCACATGCCTTATAATATGCTTTACAATCCTTGTAGAGGGTCTCCCACCATAATCCAGTGAGTAGAATATTGTGTGCAATGGTGTCACCTGCAATACCACCATGAGCCTCTTCCATGATGTTTGTGTGCTTGTGCTCTAGCACACACCGACACAATACTTCATCTCAGCCTAACTTGTATAGGTCACCACTAATCAACATAAAAGGTTTCACACAAATTGTAAGTTGTTTCTTCTCCAAGGATTTCATTCCTTTCGATGACACACCTATATTTAAAAAGATTGAAATATCCTTCAAATATGAAGGTGCACGTTATAACCTATATAATCAAGCTGTTCATCCAACATTGCATCTTTAATTTTTACACGTCCTCCTCGATCAATTCATGATAAATGGTCTAGGCCAAAATTAATTTTACTAGGTTTTACCACAATTGTGAAATCAAATTATTGGAATAAGAGCACCCATCGACATATGTGCCCCTATAAAATAGTCTTGTTTACCAAGTATTTCAATGTCATGTGATTGGTGTAAAATATGAATGGTGTTTCTAAAATGTATTTTCTGAATTTATGTAGTGCATAGATCATTGAAAAGGCTTCATGCTTAGTAGTTTTATAAGTCTCGATCTACAGATTCAAATTTCTACTAGAAAAAAATAGGATGATGTACAATACCTTCTTTGGGCTGAGATAACACCGCGCCAAAGGTCGTTTCTAGAGGCATCCACATGTACATGAAACGATTGGTCCCATGAGGGAAAACACATAATAGGCGTTGTAGTAAGTCTCTCCTTCAATGTCTCAAATGTACGCTATTATGGTTCTCCCCAATAAAATGTCCCTTTTCCTTTTAGTAACTCTTCTAAGGGTGCGAAAACCTTAGCATATCCTTTGATAAATTTTCTATAATACCCAGTGTGACCCAAGAATCTATGCACCTCACTTTGACTGGTAGGATCTTCTAGGCCTATAATAACTGCAACCTTAGCTAGATCTACTAACAAACCTTCCTTGTAGATGATGTGCCCTAACAAAGTGCCAAAAGGTGTAGCAAACACACACTTCTTGATGTTCAAATAGATGCTTAACTATCTACATCTTTCAAACATTAATCACAAATTGTCACAATGATCCTTAACCAATCCATACACCATCCAATCATCCAAGTAAACTTGCAATAAAATGTGAATAAAGTCCTAGAATGCTTGAACAACTATTCATGAAAATACAACAAGCACATTTTTCAAACCAAAGGGCATCACAATATATGCAAAACTTCCCCATTTAGTGGTGAAAGTTATTTTTAATTGATCCTCCTATACAATCCAGAACTATGATACCCAGAGAATCCATCTATAAAAGAATATATTTCATACCCTACAACGCCTTCTAATATCTCATCTATGAAAGGTGTAGGAAACAAATCAATCACACATGTAGCATTTAGTTCTTTGTAATCCACACAAATCATAATCTGACCATTTTTCTTTATACTACTAACTATGGGGCTAACTCACTCTAATTCTTGTAGGGGATTGATTATGCTAGACTTCAACATCTTATCAATTTATTCTTTGACCTTTACACATAGGTTAGGGTTATAGGGTCTCTTCTTGACCGGGTGCACACATTCCTTAAGATTTATATTCATCTCTCCTAATGATTCATGCACTCCTTTCAATTCATGGTAGCCCCTAAGAAATAAGTCCTGAAAATCATGGAGAAATTCCACTATTTTTACTACTTAGGATTCAGACCAATAATCTCCACTTATTACCTATTTAGGTTTAGCATCCATACTAATATTCACTTTCTTTTCCCTCATAGGTTCATGATAGGTGCATGCATTTTTATCCACACTTTGTCTAAGACCTTGCATGTACTTGATGAATGATCTATATCCTAATTTTCTACTTCTTCATCATCCACTATGTAGACCACTTCCATGTTTATTTCTTAAAGCAAGAATGCTTAAGTAGCATGGCATCTATTTCTGATCCTTCATCAAAATGCACCTCTGAGTCATTCTAATCAAATACCTCCCGAATGAGTTCTTCCACCTTTACATTGTCTCCCATAGTTAACCACTTTATAACCCTTAATACCTCTTCTACTTGAGATTGAGTAGAGAAGTAGTCAAAAGTATGGACCATACCTACAATCAAATCCTACCAGCTTCCGGTTTCTCTATGTAGCTCTACATAGACATATCAAGCGTGTGCATAGCCTTGTAAAGTGGAATAAAGTTTTTGCACCCATAATGAAGTCAACAAAGCTTCCTTCCCCTATCAAGAGCCTCTCACACTAATAAACGTGGTGCTAAACAAGTTGATTACCATGATATGTGAATATTTGAGTAGGTGCATTGCTCCTATAAAACTGAGTTATAAGAGTAGTCTTGACTTCATTCCATTCTACAATATTATCCTTTTGAACCACCCACCAGTGTGTTGTTGTCTCACGCAGGGTATATGCTAACATACTTCTTCTTTCTAACTAGTCTATCCATTTTTCCTTTATGGCATGATAATATTGTAGGGTCTCCTTCCCCAATGTGCTGAGGTATAGAGTTGTTACCTATCATTTTGATGCGATGAGGTTCTCTTTTCTGTGCAAATGTGCTCCTTCATTCATTCTCAACCATCTCATAAGTAACATGAGCCCAATTATCACAAGCAATACTTGTAGTATCACTAATAGACTACGCATCTTCCCACTGAAGGATTCCTTCCTTAGATGGCTTGAGTACTTTTGGGTCCCGAATGGTGCGTACATAAATCCTATTCAGATCTTCCTCACTCAAAGGATCAACATAGGGCACAGATTTCCCATCTATTAAAGGGATAATAACTCTTTCCTCCTTATTCTCAAAACTGATATATCCCTTGTTGAACTCAAAGATCAACATTATTTGTGTAACACCAATGGCATCCAAGCGTAGCCGGGAAACTGTCTAATTCTAGAAGTGCTAAAACCTTGAAATCCCCAGTGAAGTTGGCCTATTGTATAGTAATGGATACATATTTTAAAACTCCAATAGGAGTGGCCTTAGTTTGATTATCCATAAACAATACATTAGAATATGGATGCAATGTAGGTCTCCCCATCTGAACCCATGCATCTAAAGTAAGCACATTTACTTCCACGCCTATGTCAATCAATATATTACTCAAGATCTATCCATAAAAACAACATTCAGAGTGATCTCCTTGTCATAATCTAAGCTATGGAGGGGGAAGATTTGTATGTAGAACCTAATGCCCATTCTCATTATTCATGCATGGAGTGATTCCCTTTAGCCAAATCCCTAGTAATGGAATAATATTCTCCTGGCGTAGCCTTCTGCATACCTCCTTCAAGTCATCAATATTTGACTGGACCATCTCTATTTCCTTCTTTAGTTCCATCTTCCATGATTTCTCCTTTAAACCCTGTATTTCCCTTGAAGGTCTCTAAGTACCTCCATTGTATCCCGATAAACCTCCTTCTCGGTGTGTAGGATCCCAGGTACCTTGCATGTAAAACGTCCTCCTTAGTGATGGTAGGATTTTTGGTAGCACCTCTCTAGACGCACAACTTCAAAGTGCATGTGGTGATCTTCATAGGCAATACCTCATGTTCCAAAGTACCATTTTTACATCTACTGATTTTCCACAAGTGTTGTATCCTAACCATCCCTACGTGTTTGTTATTTGATTTATACTACTTGATAAGATGCTCATATAGATCCGGAATTCCTAATAGCTATTATTCTTCCCATAGAAATAACATGTAATATTATGATGACATTCGCACTTGAAGTGGTCAGTGATCTCGCATGTAAAAGCATGTTCTATGAGGGAATTATCTTCCTCCACCACTATGGCCTCGACCTCAAAATCTGCCATGGTATCCAAACTCTACCATGTCCTCCTTCATAGCACCCCTTGTTTCGATCATAATGTGCTTGATTGTGATTCCAATCCTGATGCTCACCTTTACCCTTAGAGTTATCTGATACTCCCATTTTTGCACACCAATATCTATAGCATCATGGATTTGACCAATTAACTTGTAGTCTTTTGTATCATGAGTCATGGACCAAAAATCTTACAATAGTAGGATACATTCTTCCTTATCGCACGTTGTAATAATGGGAAATGGTTGACGTCATGGTTCAGGTGACATATCTCAAATCTAGCAATAATGAATGTACTATTTTGTGGGGACAACTATCTTTAGTGTGCCCCTCCACTTCACATCTAAACAAGAAATCCCAAAGACGTGTCTCGTGTGTTGAATTTTCTATTAGTATCTCCAAATACTTTACTATGGCTATAATCCATGCTTCCAAGAATGGGTTGACTCCAATGTCTATACTCTCGACTTCCTCAGTGCGCAAAGTTTCTTCAAGTGCTTCACATGGATCAATGTATGTCTTATGTGACAACCCCTTCTAAAATGTGTGATCAGACCTCCAACAAACCATTGTGCATGTTGGCTTGCGTGAATGTCATAAGAAATCTTAGATAAAAGTTTTTGAAATGGACATCATACTCCCGGACACTTTTAGTAGTGCCTCATTTTTCACTTTAGTAGAGCCATACGTGGAAGCTCCACTAAAGATGGAATTACATGTTTAGATGGAATTGGCATTCACCATATTTAGGAGGTGGTGACAAGGAAAGATAAGCAATAAATTTGGAGTTAATGGCATTGATGGGCCTCGCTTTTTTGTAAACCATCTTGGAAACTCGAAGGGTGAGTTTGTAGGAGGTTATTTGGTTTTGCATACATTGCGGATTTTTATCTACATGGAGCTATTGGGTTATTCAAACCAACATTTCAACCTTCACTTTAAAGCTATTTTTGGTTTCTACAGTCTATTTTTGATTGAAGGGAAGTATATGAGGCATAGGAAGATAAGATGTTTGATTGTTGATCTTTCGTGGAGGAGAAAAAGAGTTGGAAGCTCGACTAGAAGTCTCCTTCGATTTGGCAGAAGCACTATCAGGCATGATAGGCTCTAACCATTAAGATTCTTTCCTTTCTTCTAAATGATTCATTAAAACAACTCTACTCTCATGAGATTTTTGTTTTCTTGTTTGACTGGTTATTTTCTTGCTGGGTTTAATGAATCTCTGTGATGTTTGGATATGAATCCATGGAAAAATAATGTTGTTTTGGAAACTTTCTCTCTTTGCAAGTTCTATGACAACATGCATGTGAATCTTATATGTGAAATTTGTTTCGTAGCTCTGCTTTTTCTTTTCGGAACATGTATTTGAGGTGTTGTGCTTTGAACTAACCTTCGTTGCAATATAGGGTTATGAACTTTATGGGAACCTTGAGTTCTATTTGATCTTGTTTTTGGGCTTCATATTTTGATATAAACTTTTGTTGGATCTTCATGTTGTTCGAACAGTATTTGGAAAACTTATGCAATGCTTTGAGCTATTACTTAAAGTTTGTATTCGCACTTTGTACTCATATTATATTACTTGTGAAGTTCTAAATTTTTTTCTGAGGCTCATGTTTGACATTGTAATCTTATTTGACACTTGAGTGTTATGAGATTTTATTTGGATTGATGTATTTGATTATGTTATGGTATTTTTGTGTTGGGTTATTCTTGTATTAAAATTTTAAAGCTTATAATTCTTTTATTGAGTAACTTACTCACCGAAAATTGGGTGATAGCTTGATTTAATCGTTTTGAAATATTTTCGAGATTAGGAACTGAAACGTCTTGTTTAAAAGACCGTGGTACTTCGCTTTATGACCGTATCATCTTCTCTCGAGATGGTAATGACGTGATATTTGCGGGGGGTGGTATTTCCCCTCTGTTTTGAGGAAACCCAGTTCGGGTTGATTATTTTGTTTGAAACTAAGTCTCCTCTATCACAATTTTGTGGTTGTGAAAGTATTGTTTCGAGACTTCTATTTCAGTTACATTGGAGATAGAATGGGACATCTTCTGACTTAAACATTTTTGGGTTCTTGCTCTCTCTTTTGATCCTTTAAAATAATTTTGGGTCTCAGTGGAAGGTTGAGTTATTACCCTTGTACACTGAATTTATACGGGAAGGATACTTTCTCCGTTCAGTTGTTTTGTGTATAGTTCTTTTGAATCACAAACTACTTACTCTTCATATTAAGTGGTGAAGAATTTGTGAGTCTTCAGTCTTGAGTTTGTGGATAATTCTGAACTTGTTAGTTTACTGTTTGATTTTATTCTTGTTGGATACAATGAATGAGTCCTTGGGCTTCTTTTAAAGAGAGAAAATATATATTCTCTTGGGATTAGTATGCTATTTTTGGGACTGTAATATGTTTTTCATTCTGATTTGATTTGAAACTGGAAATTCATTTGTTCAGTTTAATGAAATGATTGATTATTTGGACCTTTCCAAATAGAGATTCCTTTTCTCTGTCTTTTGGATAAGCTCATTGATTGAACTTCTCTGCACTCAATTCTCTTATGAGATGGTGATTTCTTTATGGCTTGTTGGTCTACTTTGTTTGAATCATTTGTTGTAATGATGTAGAAAGATAGTAGCTAAGTTGGTTCTACTGATAAGTGAATGCATACTTGTTTGATCAACTGTTGTTGACTAAGCCTTGCTTTATTTGGATGGATAGGAGTAGGTTTTGTCTCTTGTACTCTATCTTTTTGGGTGAACTCAAGTAGAGATTAAATCCTGTATGGGACTACTTGATTTGTGAACATTGGTTTCAGATATTTGATTGATAACTTCTAACATGTAGAAGTAGAATTAGAATTGTAGTTAGACTGTTTTGATTTTCTATACCTTCTTGGATTGTTATGAAATTCTGTTTAGAGGTATATCTTAAATGTTGAATTTATAAGATTGTTATCCCAGAAAGGAAATAGATAATTCATGTTATGAACCTGATCTTCTTTTTGGATGTTATGAGTTTGGGTATGGTACGTACTAGTTCTTCTTATTCTTTTCTTAAGATTTAGATGAATCATCCTAGAATGAACCATGTTGTAAACACTTCTTTTGTCTTATAGAAAAGATAAATGTTATATTCTATTAGGATATAATTATGAAATAATGGGATGAAAAATCATTGTTTGTTTTAAATTTATTGATAGGATCAATTGAACTTTAAGTATTTAGGTAGATGTTGTGGATTATATTTTCATCTTCTCTTAAAAGTGGATATAGATTTATTATTACACTTCTTTTTGTTTAGTATCACTTATGCTTATTGTATGATATATTAATTATCTCATTAAAGAAATGTTTCTTTAATGGAACAATTAGTGGAATTCACTTCATTTTAATGTTTGTGCTTATCATGCTCAGTTCATTGAACTAAACCGTCTTTATAAATTTTTGTAGATGGACATCGTAAGTGATAAAGAAGGAAAAAACTTATATGATGCGTTGGCTAATATAAGTCTAATTCTTTGTAAAGAATTTTGATTCACTCTTTAGTTGTATAAAAAAAGTTGCATACTTTTTAGAATGAAGGTTGTTGTTATGCGCTACGCCTAAAGTGCATAGTCTTGTAAATTTATAAGTTATAATGATGAATTACAAGTTGTGACTTATGTGCATTGGTTGTGTAAATTATCTCATGCTTTTATGAAGGAGATGGAATTTCTATCTTGTTGATATTCTTCATATTATATTATGCTTACCTTGTTATCCTTTGATAAGATGGATAAAGGGAATTAGTTAAATTCCCTTATAATGATGCAACTTGTTCAACAGCATAAGATGATGTGTATTATCTAATAAATTTAACATAGTAATGTGATGCGTAATGAACATGTAGTAAGCACTATGGATATTGTGAATGATAAACCCTGACACTTAATCATGTAGAGGAAGACTCTTCCTCTCTCAAATGAATGTAAACCAAAAAGGATTGGAGAAATGATTATTAATCATAAGACTTCATTTTGTATGAATTCTACTTTAGTTGGACCTATGTGGTTGCTAAATCTTCCTGAATGTTAAATTACATTTTATTGAAAACTTATGATATTACTGTCCTATTTTGGTTAACTGCTTGTTAAACTAAGTAAACGAACATTAAAAGCAATCATAAGTTAAGGGATTTCTTCAATGACTAAATGAATCAAATTTATAAAATAACTTATGGAGTGTTGGATTAGATTTTAGCAGGGTTGTTGTAATCAAGACATAATCCAAATTAACAATGTATTTATAACCTCCTAAGGGTATGTACATATCAATGAGGTAGTTTCATAGGATGTTGGCACATGCCAACTATAGGGCTATACTTTTGAGAAGACTTGGGTCTTCTCGAGAATAGAAAATTGCAATTGACATGTGACAACACCCTTCTGCAGTGATCATCTATATCTACACACAAATAAGGACTTGAACTTAGTTTCTCTCTAGGTCAAGTTAGTGGCATGTTAGGATAGGTAGTAGCTTTCAATGGGTCAAGGTACCTTAGCACACCTAGTTGACTCAGGTCAACCGAGTATGCCCATATACCCTAAGTCATTATGAATGTCTTCCTATAATAATTTATGTTTCTAACCAGGGCAAGGGTCAAACCTTGGGCAAGTGGACTGACGAAGTCGGAAAGACCAATATTTTCTAACAGAGGAGTGAGGTGAAGGACGTATTCTCAAATAATGAGCATGTCATCCAGAATAGTGACATACACGATATGTTGAAAATCTTTGGCTAAAGTATTGCAAGTTGTTGGTTGTGTTGTCCTATGTCACCAAGTTTAAAGCAATGTGATATCAGATGAATATTAGTAACATATATTTAGATATGTTCTTTAAAGAGATCACTTAGTACCCGATTTAGGGTAGGAAAACCAAGAATATGAAGTATACGATAAGTATTCAATCCTTAAAGTTAACATGAATAGATCAAGATCACCGAGTTATGAAAGAAATAGATTGGTAGATCACCGAGTTATGAAATGAATAGATTGGTGGATCACCGAGTCATTTACAACTACATATGGTTATCTCTGTTTGAGATTGATTGGCATGGAATGTTTGTTCTAAATAATGCTTTATTTAGAACAGAGAACATTATGTAAAAAAATAATAAAAATTCCCTTGTTTCTAAAGTCTTAAAATGGGAATGTTACATCTTGGTATCAGAGCTGAAGGTTGCATCTCTTAGACCTACTGTGTCCATAATCTAATGAAACTTAAATTTTCTTGTTAACAGAAAAATGGTTAGAACAAGAGGAAATGTTGCAAATAATCCTCCGCCTGAGGAAGGAGCAACAACTACCCAGAAACTAGATGAGATCCTTACTTCCCTATTGGACACAAGAGATCATTTGGCTGTACTTGAACAACAAGTAATGGGAAATGAGGAGGAAGAATATGTTGATAACAATAATCAGCCACCTCCTGGGACAACGCCAATGAAGGTGTTGATAATAATAATGTGAACATACCTGTTCAGCCTGAGAACAAAAAGGCTAGGTTGGTAGTTGAACTCACTAATGATATAAAAAGGATAAGTCCACCCAAGTTTGATGGAACCACATTAGGAGATGGGGCTGAGAATTAGCTCAAAAAATGGAGAAATACTTTGCAATAAGGAATTTCTCAAAAGAAACAAAGGTGATATGGGGAGCATATTAGCTTTCTCACGAAGCATCTTCATGGTGGGATAGCCGTAAGGCTGAGTTGAATATTGATGAAACTAATATCACTTGGGATCAATTTAAAGGATACTTTAGGTAACGATGGCTGCCATAACTATACTATGATTAGAAAATTATTAAATTCCGAACTTAGCTCAAGGAAAGCTAACTGTAACTTAGTATTGGGAACAGTTTACAAAACTCCTTAAGTATGTACCTCAGTACCAAACTGATGAGAAGTTCAGGATACATAAATTCATCATGGGATTGAATCCTGTTATAGGAGGAGAGGTGGATGTTCATAGCCCAACCATGATGGAAGGGGTTGTTGAAAAATCCATAAGGCAGGAATAGAAATTAAAGACAATTTCTGCTCATAAGGAGGAAGTAAGGAAGAAAGTTCCCAACTCCTCTACATCATCTCTTGCACCTAAGAAAGGACCATGGAAGAAATTGAATGAAAAGTAAGAAAGCAACAACAAACAAGTTTGTTGGTAATGCATAGAACAACCTTGCTAAGAACAATAATAACGAACATAAGTCCTATGGGGGTCAGAATGATAACTCTAAGGCTGGAAATAAACCTAAGCCTAGGAAGGGACTTGTAGGAGGATGTTATAATTGTGGCAAATATCATTACGTGAATCAATGTCCTTTAAAGAAGGATGATCGCAATCAGCAACACAAGATACATGCTGCGAGAGCTAACAAACAAAGTTAAGAAATAGGCCACAACAATAGAAGTTCCAGGTAAGTTATTTGGTTTACCTATAACTATTCTTTCTTATACCGAGCTACTAAATGTTTTATTTCTAGTAAATTAGCATCAAAACTAAAAATAAAAGCTAGAAACATGGATAAAACAGGGTCAGATAGTATGGAAACAATGTTGTTCATATGGTTAGTATGTGTCTTTTTGGAGTAGTCCTTGATTTACCTAACTTTTCCATTGAATTTGATCTTTATGTTACACCTTTGGGGTCTTATGATGTAATCATAGGTGTTAATTGGTTAGTAGAACATAAGGCTAAAGTGGACTATTTTGAAAAACACATTAGTTGTTTAGATGACTCTGTAAAAAATAAAAAGATTTAGGGTGTGAAACATGAGATTTTTGTTAGAAAATTGTCAGCTATGCAACTTTAAAAGGCCAAAAATAAAGGTTGTACCTTATATGTAATAAAAATTACTGAATCAACAGAAGAGAACAACGATGTTATGGAATGATATCCATTGTTACGAGACTTCAGTGACGTATTTCGGAAGAATTGTCAGGTCTTCCACCCAAAAGGGAGTTTGATTTCACGATTGAGATCAAGCTTGGAACTAAACCTATTTCTAAAGCACCGTATCGAATGACTACTATAGAATTAGTAGAGCTTAAGGCTTAGTTGCAATAACTTTTGTCTAAGGGTTTGATTAGACCCAAGTGTGTTTCACCTTGGGAGCACCTATATTTTTGTGAAAAAGGATGGAACACTTAGATTGTGCATTGATTACATAATGTTAAATAAATAAACAATCAAGAATAGATACCCACTTCCTAGGATTGATGATTTATTTGATCAGATCCATGGAGCATCGGTATATTCTAAGATAGATCTTCGATATGGATATCATCAATTGTGAATTAAGGATGATGATATTCATAAAACAACTTTCAGAACAAGGTATGGACATTATGAGTTCACGGTTTTACCTTTTGGATTAACTAATGCACCTACAACATTTATGAATTTAATGAATAATATCTTTCAATAAAAGTTGGACAAATTTGTGCTCGTATTCTTGGACAACATTCTCATATATTCTAAAATTATTGAGGAACATCATGAGCATTTGAAGATAGTTTTGGAAATATTAAGAAAGAGACAGGTTATTTGGTAAGCTATCTAAATGTTCTTTTTATGACACAAAAGTACACTATTTGGGACATGTAATAAGTAAGAATGGAATTTTTGTAGATCCTTCAAAAATTGTAGCTATAACGGAGTGGCTTGCACCAAAGAATGTACATGAAGTTAGAAGCTTCATGGGACTTGCTGGCTACTATAGGAAATTTGTAAAAGATGTTTCTAAGGTGGCTGTACCAATAACTTCTTTACAGAAGAAAGATAAAAAGTTTGTTTGGAGTGAGAAATGTGAAATTGCATTCAAAACCTTGAAGGAACAGTTAACTTCAACACCTATTCTTGTAGTACCAAATCCTAATGGAGATTTTATGGTGGTAATTGATGCTTCTTTAAGGTTTAGGAGGTATTTTGTTACAAAATGGTCATGTCATAGCTTACGAAATTAGAAAACTTAAGTTACATGAGTTGAATTATTCTCCACATGATTTAGATATTGCTGTCATTGTTCATGCACTAAAAGTTTGGAGGCATTATCTACTTGGTAAACCTTTTGAATTGAAAAAGCAGATCACCTTGGACTCAAGTACATCTTCACTCAGCCAAATCAATGCAAGACAATGAAGGTGGTTAGAGTTTTTGTCAATATGATTTTGACATCAGTTATATAAAGGGTAAAGAAAATACATTGGTTAATGCTCTAAGTTATAGGAAGCACATTTCTGCTCTTATAACGTTAAGAACTTAGTTTAAGGATGAAGTAAAAAGTGTTATGGAATTTGACTCTTACTTTTAGCAAGTAAAAGTAGCACTTACTACAGATTCGAATGATTTGAGGTATAAAGGTTTTCACTTTGATAATGAAGGAATCTTACGATTTGAAAATAGAGTATATGTACCTTTGCTAAATGATTTGAGAAAGAAATTGTTAGCAAAATTTCATAATTCACCTTTTTCTAGACACCCAGCATTACAAAAATGCTTGCTGATATAAAACAACAATATTTCTGGAAAGGAATGAAAAAGGATGTTATAGACTTTGTGACACATTGCCTTGAATGTCAACGTGTTAAAGCGAACATATGCACCCATCCGGTTTGTTGTATCCTCATAACATACCGCAGTACAAGTGGAAAGTAATAAGCATGGATTTTGTACAAGGGTTACTCGTGTTAAGAAATAAACATGATGTTATTTTGGTAGTTGTTGATAAACTAACAAAGGTAGCACATTTTATTGCTAGAAATCTGAAGGATGATTCTCCTATTTTGGCTAAAATATTTGTACATGAGATTTTCAGATTACATGGAGTACTTGAACTAATCATATCTGATAGAGATCCTAGAATGATGTCAAGGTTTTGGCAAATGCTTAATGCAACTCTAGGAACTAAGTTGAATTTTAGTTCTGTGTATCATCCAGAAATGGATGGACAGACTAAAAGAGTAAATCAAGTTTTAGAAGATATGTTATGAATGTATTGTATGGATCAGTAGTATAAGTGGGAAGAGTATCTTCCATTAGTTCAATTTGCATACAATAATACATATCGTGCTTCTCTTAAGATGACACCTTTCAAGAAATATACGGAATAAAATGCAGAACCCCTATTAGTTGGGACAACATGGAGGATAGAGAGGTAATTAGACCTGAAATTCTTACTAAAATGGAACAAGTTAAATTGATTCATGAACGCTTGAAAGAAGCAAACAGATAGGAAAAAGAGTTATGCTGACTTAAAGAGGGTTGATAGGAAATTTGAACTTGGTGAGAAAGTCTTTCTTCGGTTAAACCAAAAAGAGTTCTATAACTTTTGGAAAGGCTGCCAAGTTATCACCTCATTATGTGGGACCTTTTGAGATAGTTGAAGTAATCAACCCTGTAACTTATCATTTACCATTACCTCCTACTTTGTCACAAATGCATGATGTTTTCCATGTTTCTTTACTTAAGAAATACGTATCAGATTTATCACATGTGTTAAATTGGAATTCATTGCAAGTCCAAGACCCAGGAATAATCATGGTTAAACCCATACAAGTGTTGGAAACTCACCAGTTGCATTTAAGAAATTGTGAAATAAGACAATGTAAGGTCCAATGGGACCAGTTTAATGAAGAGAGTGTAGCTTGGGAAAACCTTGAGGATATGAAAATTGTTTTTCCATATCTATTTGAATAGAATTGATTATGTTGACTGATAATTTTTTTGATTTTATCTTTATATTACAATAAGTATGCCAGTTTTGGGCAGATATTTATTTGTTTTGAATAAACAACTATGTAATGCTGATTTCTGGAACTTAAAAATTCTGATATGTTTTTGACATATGGTAAGAAAAGTGAATAAGTTGATTTTCCTTGATGAAAACTGTTAAAAAATGAGATAATCATCGGGATGATGATTCTTTTTAGGAGGGAAGCATGTAACACCCTCAAAAACTAGTTATATTCCTCTTTTGCATTTCAAGTATTGACATGTGATTTTCTGATAAATATGTGTTCTTTTAATTGTTGAAGATCATGCTTGATAAGGATAAATAATTTCTGTTCTTAAAAATCATTAGACTAAAATAGCATGGTTATCAAGTATTCTTTTTCACTTTAGAAAGGTGAGTTGCAATCTAGCTTTAGAAGTTGCAGACTTATCCCTTCTTCTAACTCATCCTTGGATCAATCAATGAATGTTTCAAATCTTCTTCATAAAATGAATGGTAAATTGACATTCAAAGTAGTTTGAGGGACATAGAGGACTAAACTTTGTATGTTATAAATTCTTTGGTCTTATGTGAACATGTTTTCATTCAACTGTATGTTTTTTCTCAGGTATTTGGTGATTGATCTTGGCAGGACATTAAGGACGTAAGAAAAAATCAATTTATTTCACGACAAAGGAGGATTTCGGAGTCCTAAAACCTAAGGATTATCTTGACAAGATCCTAAGCTAGGTAAGAACACCTATATTCTAGCTATGTCTACTTATTTAGATTTCATTCTAATCTAAGTCTCTTATTCTATTTTGTTGGGTTGGTGTCCTAACCTAAGCATTGTGCTAAATGAATAAGGGAAGGATTACTAAAGTAATGCTAGGCTATTTTTAACTAATACCTAATACTAAATGGTTATGAATTGAATCTAACCTAAGGTGGGAATTACTATTGGCAATGTTTTAAGACCTAAGGTGGTTATTGCTAGACTAACCTAAGTTTTATGGGATCCATCCTAAACTATTAAAAGGGAACCTAAGGGTCACATGTCTCTAAGGTGATGGTTCCAATGGCATTTAAGTGAGTTGATAGGGTTTAATGGATGGTGGTACTGCCAGTTTTGGTAGGGGCTAGTTAACTTTAGTGGAGGCATATGTGGAAGCTCCACTAAAGATGGAATTACATGTTTGGATGGAATTGGCATTTGCCAGTTTAGGAGGTGGTGGCAAGGAAAGATAAGCAGGAAATTTGGAATTAATGGCATTGATGGGCCTTGATTTTTGTGTGCAAACCGTCTTGGAAACTTGGAAGGTAGGTTTGTAAGAGGTTATTTGGTTTTGCATGCATTGCATATTTTTCTCTGCATGGAGCTATTTGGTTCTTCGAACCAGAAGTTTGACCTTCACTTCAAATATATTTTTAGTTTCTACGGTCTATTTTTGATCGAAGGGAAGTATATGAGGCATAGGAAGAAAATATGTTTGATTGTTGATCTTTCGTGGAGGAGAAAACGAGTTGGAAGCTCGGCTGGAAGTCTCCTTTGATTTGGCGGAAGCACTATTAGGCATGATAGGCTCTAACCATTATGATTCTTTGCTTTCTTCTAAATGATTCATTGAAACAACTCTACTATCATGAGATTCATGTTTTCATGTTTGAATGGTTATTTTCTTACTGGGTTTAATGAATCTCTGTGATGTTTGGATACGAATCCATGGAAAAAATAATGTGGTTTTAGAAAATTTCCCTTTGTGCAAGTTCTATGATAGCATGCATGTGAATCTTGTATGTAAAACTTGTTTCTGTAGCTCTATTTTTCATTCTAGATCTTGTATTTGAGGTTGTTTTACTTTGAACTGACCTTCGTTGCAATATAGGGTTATGAACTTTATGGGAACCTTGTGTTCTGTTTGATCTTGTTTTTGGGCTTCATATTTTTATATAAACTTGTGTTGGATCTTTGTGTTGTTCGGAACCAGTGTTTGGAAAACTTATGCAATGCTAAGCTATTACTTGAAGTTTGTATTTGGCACTGTACTCGTATTATATTACTTGTGAAGTTCTAAACTTTTGTGTGAAGCTTGTGTTTGACACTGTACTCTTATTTGACACTTGAGTGTTATGAGCTTTTATTTGGATCGATGTATTCGATTATGTTATGGTATTTTTGTGTTGGGTTATTCTTATATTAAAATTTTAAAGCTTATAATTATTTTATTGAGCAACTTACTCACCAGAAAACTGGGTGATAGCTTGATTGAGTTGTTTTGAAATCTCTTTGAGATTTGGAATTAGAAACATCTTGTTTAAAAGAATGTGGTACTTCTGTTTTATGACTGTATCATCTTCTCGATATGGTATTGGTGTGAGATTTGGGGGTGTGCTTTCCTCTTTGTTTTTAGGAAACCCGTGTTCGGGTTGAATATTTTGTTTAAAACTAAGTCTAGTTTGTTGCAATTTTTGGTTGTGATAGTCTTGTTTCGATTTCTTTTTGATGCATTGGAGATAGAATGGGACATCTTCTGACTTAAACATTTTTGGGTTCTTTCTCTCTTTTGATCCTTTGAAATAATTTTGGGTCTCAGTGGAAGGTTGAGTTATTACCTGTGTACATTGAATTTATACGGGAAGGATACTTTCTCCGTTGAGTTGTTTTGTGTATAGTTCTTTTGAATCACAAACTACTTACTCTTTGTATTAAGTGGTGAAGCATTTTCCAGTCTTGACCTTGAGTTCATGGATAATTATGAACTTGTTAGTTTACTATTTTGATATTCTATTCTTTTTGGATACAATGAATGAGTCTTTGGGATTCCTTTAAAGAGAGAAAATAAATATTCTCTTAGGATCAATATGATGTTTTTGGGACTAATATGTTTTTCATTCGATTTGTTTTGAAACTGAAAATTCATTTGTTCAAGTTTAATGAAATGATTGATTATTTGGACCTTTCCAAATAGAGATTCCTTTTCTCTGTCTTTTGGATAAGCTCATTGATTGAACTTCTCTACACTTGATTCTCTTATGAGATGGTGATTTATTTATGGCTTGTTGGTCTACTTTGTTTGAATCATTTGTTGTAATGATGTAGAAAGATAGTAGCTAAGTTGGTTCTGTTGATAAGTGAATGCATACTTGTTTGATTGACTATTGTTGACTAAGCCTTGCTTTATTTGGATGGATAGGAGTAGGTTTTGTCTCTTGTACTCTATCTTTTTGGGTGAACTCGAGTAGAGATTAAATCCTGTATGGGATTACTTAATTTGTGAACATTGGTCTCAGATATTTGATTGATAACTTCTAACATGCAGAAGTATAATTAGAATTGCATAGCTTAGGTTGTTTTGATTTTCTATACCTTCTTGGATTGTTATGAAATTTTGTTTAGAGGTATATTTTAAATGTTGAATTTATAATATTGTTATCCCATAAAGGAAATAGATAATTCATGTTATGAAATTGATATGCTTTTCGATGTTATGATTTTGGGTATGGTACGTCTTTGGTTCTTCTTATTCTTTACTTAAGATTTAGATGAATCATCCTAGAATGAACCATGTTGTAAACACTTCTTTTGTCTTATATAAAAGATAAATGTTGTATTCTATTAGGATAGAATTATGAAATAATGGGATGGAAAGATCTATTGTTTGTTTTAAAGTTATTGATAGTATCGATTGAACTTTAATTTTTAGGCAGATGTTGTGGATTATATTCTACTCTTTTCTTAAAAGTGGATATAGATTTATTATTATACTTCTTTTATTTGGTATCACTTATGCTTATTGTATGATATATTAATTATCTCATTAAAACGGTGTTGCTTTAATGAAACAATTAGTGGAATGCACTTCGTTTTAATGCTTAGTAATTATCATGCTCAGTTCATTAAACTGACCCGTGCTAGCAATTTTTGCAAATGGACATCGTAAGTGATAAAAGAAGGAAAAAACTTATATGATGCATTGGCTAATATAAGTCTGATTCTTTGTAAAGAATTTTGATTCATTCTTTAGTTGTATACAAAAAAAAGTTGTATAATTTTTAGAATGAAGGTTGGTGTTATGCAGTATGCCTAAAGTGTATAGTATTTTACATTTATAAGTTATAATGATGAATTATGAGTTGTGACTCATTTTCATTGGTTGTGTAAATTATCTTGTGCTTTTATGAAGGAGATGGAAGTTCTATCTTGTTGATATTCTTCATATTATATGCTTATCTTGTTATCCTTTGATAAGATGGATAAAGGGAATTAGTTCAATTTCCCTTATAATGATGCAGCTTGTTAAGTTGCATAAGATGATGTTTATTATCTAAACAATTTAACATAGTAATGTGATGCGTAATGAACATGCAGTAAGAACTATGGATATTGTGAATGATAAACCCTAACACTTAATCATGTAGAGGAAGAATCTTCCTCTCTCAAATGAATGTAAACCAAAAAGGATTGGAGATATGATTATTAATCATAAGACTTAATTTTGTATGAATTCTACTTTAGTTGGACCTATGTGGTTGCTAAATCTTCTTGAATGTTAAATTAAATTTATTGAAAACTTATGATATTGCAATCTTTTTTTTTAATCTTTGTTAAACTAAGTAAACAAACATTAAAAGAAATCATAAGTTAAGGGAGTTCTTCAATGACTAAATGAATCAAATTTAGAAAATAACTTATGGAGTGTTGGATTAGATTTTAAGCAAGGTTGATGTAATCAAGACATAATCCAAATTAACAATGTATTAATAACCTCCTAGGGGTATGTACATCTCGATGAGGTAGTTTCTATAGGATGTTGGCACATGCCAACTATAGGGCTATACTTTCAAGAAGACTTGGGTCTTCTCGAATACAACATTGCAGTTGACATGTGGCAACACCCTTCTACATTGATCATCTAGATCTACACACAAATAAGGACTTGAACTTAGTTTCTCTCTAGGTCAAGTTAGTGGCATGTTAGGATAGGTAGTAGATTTCAATGGCTCAGGGTACCTTGGCACACTGGTTGACTTAGGTCAACCGAGTATGCCCATATACCCTAAGTCATTGTGAGCGTCTTCCTATAATAATTTATGTTTCTAACCAGGGCTAGGGTTAAACCTTGGGCAAGTGGACTGACGGTAGTTAGTAAAGACCATTCTTGATAACAAAGGAGTGAGGTGAAGGACGTATTCAAATGATGAGTATGCCATCTAGGAATAGTGACATACATAGTATGTTGAAAATCTTTGGCCAAAGTATCGCAAGCTTGGTTGTGTTGTCCTATGTCACCAAGTTTAAAGAAACATGATATCAAATGAATATTAGTAACAAATATTTAGATATGTTCTTTAAAAAATCACTCAGAACCCAATTTAGGGTAGGAAAACCAAGAATATGAAGTATACGATAAGTATTCAATCCTTAAAGTTAACACAAATAGATCGGTAGATCACCGAGTTATGAAATAAATAGATCATTAGATCACTAAGTTATGAAATGAATAGATCGGTGGATCACTGAGTCATTTATAGTTGTATATGGTTATCTATTTGAGATTGATTGGCATGGAATGTTTGTTCTAAATAATGATTTATTTAGAACAGAGAACATTATGTAAAAATAAAAATAAAAAAATTCCCTTGTTTCTAAAGTCTTAAAATGGGAATGTTACACTAGAGGAAAATTTTATGTTCTTTGGCACTAAGGACTTCTATGCAATCAACCAAGATACCGAGGATAAAAATCCCATGTTCCCATCTTGCACACAACACAAGATATAAGAATATAATGCTCGAGTCTAGCATGTAGGTCATAATTCTAGCAACACAAGTAGACCCTCAAAAGAAAAAGGAAGCAACTAAGACATCTAGTAGTAAAAGCACTCAAGTGCCTACACCCGAGGCTCCATGCAAAGCTCCTCTAGAAGTGGCGTGCACCCCTCCTTTGGTAGGTCAAGCCTCTGTACCAGCTAAGGTTCATGTTTCCATACTCAAGTAACCAAGAAAGGATGTTTTTGTTCCTCAAATGTGCAAGTCAATGGGTTTTCCATTCAACATTGTGGACCAGATGAAGAAGACAAACATAAATGTTACAATGTGGGATGCCCTGACTATTCCATCCTAGCGCAACTTGTTGCATGAAGCTTTGACGCAACTCCCACACATTGATCCGGCCGTCCAAAATATGCATGCTTCTATCAATATCTATCGAGAAGAGGAGAAGAAATTAAGTAAAGTTGTTAAAACCCCACCCTTCTATATGTATTTGATAATAGGAAAACATCTTGTCCATAACTATATGATTGACTCAAGTGCTAGTAATTTTGTCATGCCTAAGAAAATTTTTGATGTCTTAGGTCTTAAGTATATCCCCTAACAAAAGGAGTCTTGCAACTTGATGGTTCAACTTTCACTACCCTAGGAATCATCAAGGATATTGAGTTAACCCTCATGCTCAAGAAGGACATAACTTTCAGATGGAAAATAGAAGGAAAGGAAAGCTTAAAAAAATTAAAGCAAGAGATTAATTGCATGCCAACACTCATCAACCTGAATTATTCAAAGGATTTTATCCTTTATGATTATGGTGCTGATGCAAGTGTTGTTGTTGTCCTAACACAAGAAAATGAACGAGGGTTAGAACAATCAGTGGCTTTATTCATCCATATGTTGAAGGATTATGAATTAAAATATAGTCACATGGAGAATTAGGTCTTTGCCATCTTGTGAGCACTTAAGAAATTCAAAAGTATGTTTGCCAAAAATCATATCAAGGTGTTAGTTTGCCACTCTTCTGTTAGAGACTTCATCATGGGAGCAGAAATCAATGAAAAGAGAGCATGATGGGTGACCAAAATCATGGAGTATTATGTGACTATCATATCCAAAAATCTGAGAAGAGGTAACACACTCTGCAAGTAGCTTAATGAGGATGCACATAATGAATTTGAGACTTCATTATTTCTTGATGAAGCTCTCCCGCACATAGAACTTAAGAAAAACACAAATCCTAGTGTGTGCGACTAGATGAAGGATATGATCACATTCCTTTCCAAGGGCACATACCCTTCTGGCTTGAACAAGGAAAAGAGAAGAAATCTAAGGTTACAATCTATCCCTTGTGGTTTGATTGATGGATTTCTCTTCAAGAATAATCTTAATGGTGTGTTGTTAAAGTATATCAATGGCACAAAAATAGAAAAAGTGTTAGCAAAATTTCATGATGGATTCTTTGGTGGAAACTTCTCTGCCAAGACTACAACAATGAATATCATAATTGAAGGTATCTTTTGGCCTACTCTATTTTCATATACACACAAGTGGGTCACAAAATGAAAGGAATGCACTTTCTTTACATGAAATAAGAGATTGGAAGTGCTTCCCCTCTGACTTAATCCAAGTGGATCGACCTTTTGTGTAATAAGGTCTCAAATTCATAGAATGATCAATCCACCTTCAAGTGCTAGACATAGATGGGTGATATCTATAGACTACTTTACCAAATGAACAAGCTATTGCACTCAAGGAATAAATCAAGTCAATCATCCTTGACTTACTCGAGGGTATAGTCACAAGGTTTGTCATTCCTCAAACCATCATCTCTGATAATTCAAAAGCCTTCCTTAGCACTAAAATCACTAATTTTTCTCTAAATTTGGTCATATATATAAAGACTTCTTCCAACTATTACCCTTAAGGAAATGGTTTAGCAGAGTCAACAAATAAGAACCTGATCAAGATCATGAAGCGCACAATGACAATCATCCAAAAGCAGTGGCATACAAATGTCTCACACATGCTTGGGAAGATAAAATCACAGTTAGAAAAGAAATAGGAACTTTTCCTTATAAGATTTGTCTATGGAAAAGAGGATACCTTACTTTAAAATTGTATTTTAACTCATTTTCACTTACTCAACAACTAGAGCTTGAAGGCACAGACTAGAGAAAATCGAGATGGTAGAGCTGGTTAATCTTGATTAATCAAGGAACTCTTCTATGATCAAGCTAAAATAATAAAAAGCAACAAATAAATGGTTTGATAGAAAGGCCAGGCCTCAATCTTTCAAAGGTGGGGACTTAGTCTTGAAATGGGATGCTGACAGAGCTAAACCATGGCACCATTCAAAGTTTGATGCACTTTGAAGTGGCCCATACATCATCAGTTCATGCAAGGAGGATAAATATTTTGAGTTAACTCATCTTGATGGAGGCATGCTATAAATCCTAGTAAATCGTACTATCTCAAAGGATTCCATTAAGTTTATTGCATTGTTTTGTATATAATAGAGTAGTTTAATTCATCCAAGTGTGTTGCATGTAATTTTTATTTATACATAGTTATTTATTTTCACGAGCTTCTGTGCATGCTATTATTTTTCTTCTAGGGTGCCAATCTTCTTCCAAAAATTTTTCAGTAGTTTGTAGGATTTAGAATAGAGTCAAGAAATGATCCTTCAAGTGACTTCAAGGGAAATTCTTCAAAGCTAAAAATCATAATTTCATGATTACATAGTAGACTCATGCCCAATGGATTCTCTAGGCTATTGATCTCCTTCATCTAGTAGGAAGATGGCCTCAAAATTCGCCAAAATTTTTATCTAAATAACTCTCCTAGTTATTTGGATAACTTACATACATATTCTAGCTCAGAGATCTTCATTGCAGTGGTACACACCTCAGTTGTCTCCTTGGCACATTCACTTGGTCATTTTTTCCTCGCGTGCCCTTACATGCTTCCCCTTCTCCCCTTTCCATTTTCATTTTCCTCTTTATTCCACTCTTACCTTATGCGCATCTTTTGTGCATTCACCTTCTTCCTAGCAACTATTCATCCTACGTGTGCACCTTGCACTTACTTCAATCAACTAAGTCCTTGGCCTCTCTCATGCCCCACACATTACTTTGTAATAGTTTTTCCTTGACCATAACTTCTCCACTCACTAGTTTTCCCCATTTCCTCTACGCGTGATGGAGCGCACCTTCCTTCTATCATCCCCCATGCCTCATTCTTCTTGTTCTCATACATTTACACCGTCTTCTATGCCATTTCATGCCATGTAATTCTATGACACATAGGATTTTTCCACACACAACTAGTCAAAGCATGCCAACAGTGTGTCGAAACCTTATAGAAAACTAGTTTGTGATTGTGTCTTTACGTATGCATGTGACTCAAAATCTTGTGATGGACATATATTTTTATATAGAGCTCCAATTGCACGAACCTAGTCTCAAGCAATAGCAATTGACATAGGCTATAGTGCTAAATATTTAAATTCAAATTCTTGGTAGATCTGGTAGGTAAGAAATGGGAAAATGTCTTTGGGCATTTATGAGAAGATCTCGATTATTCTAACCACCAGATTTTTTTTTGATCCACCCTCCTTCCTTCTCCAACACGCCAAAAAAAAACTTGGGGAAATTAATTTGATATATTTGCAGGTGGATTTGCAGGTGGATTTGCGAGGCCTTTGAATGCTTCTTTTTGGTGGTTATATTTCAAAATTAGGTTTTCCCTCCTCTTTTTTTCTTCCATGGATTCATTTATATATGTAAGAGTTGGGCTCATTGTTAATGTTGGACATTTTGGATCCTTACGCATTTTTCTAAGGAATTCATATTTTATTTATTATGAGTCACAGACCTCTAGATCTCACTCATGCATGTGGATATCAACCTCTTTTTCCACATTAACAATTATGTGCATTTCTATAAGTAATGGAAGATTTTTTTGTGACTCTTCTCTATCCTAAGCATGATTTTATTCTTTCTTCTCACCTTTCTTTTATGTTGTGGCTTGTTGTGTCATTTTACATCCCTTATAGCTCCATTTTTAGTTGTGTTCCATGAAACTGGTCTAATAAATATGTTTTAGTTGTGCTACATGTACCTATCCTTCTTTCACACCTTTCCCTTCATTTTCACTCAGAATAGATAGTGTTCATCCCTCTTTTTTGGTGTTATCACTTTTTAGTGTAGTTTCCTTTCATGTTATCCTTCTATCCCTGGTCCCTTGAATTGTTAGCTTAGTTTTACCTTTCAACATTAGGAGTAACAATAGCAGTAGAAATAGATAGAGGAATTGACCTTCTCTAGAGATCTGTCTCAAGCATGCAAGGTCCCACAACTTGGAGATGGTTCCATTGTTGTCTTAAACAACTCAATCTTTCCATATTTAAGACACGGGTGCAAGTTTTACCACCAATAGGGTGTAGCATCTTTTCTAGGTTGTATGATTGGATTTTTGATTGATTATGCATTCATGTTGTACACATTTCTCTTATATGTGACACTATCATTGATGACATTGTGGTTGTAGTTAATGTACCAAGATTTATCATGATGAGTGCTAGTGTTGTGATTTTTATTGTTATGATTGGGAACATTGTCATTAGAATGAGGCTTGATTAAGCCTTTAGCATGAAGGGCTTGTTCTATTAGAGTTAAGGTGACATCAAAGTCAAGGTTAGAAGTGAAATGTTTAATGAACTTCTCCAAGAGGTTCATGAAGGTGGTGATAGATCCCTTTAGAAGGTGTAAGAACCAATCCAAATATTTTCCTCCTAGACTTCTAGGAAAAAAGCACAAGAGAAAGATATCATTATATGCCACTTCATGACATGCTATGTAAAATTATTTGATATGCTCTCTAGGATTGGTTTTTCCCTTGTATTTTTCAAATTTTGGTGTCTCGAAATATTTTGGAAAGGGTGTGTGTAATATTTCCATGTTAAAGGGTAGGGACATTATTCATCAAATTTTAATTGTTTGCGTTGTTTTTACATACCCAAAATAATGTCTTTCATCATTTTCCATTCTTAAAAAATGATGAATTGTGTGAATCAAAAATTGTAACAAAAATGGGGAAAAAAGAAATGTGTGATGAATAACTCAACCCTTAGAAAATTGAAGGCTAAGATGGAAGAGGAGGAAAGGTTTGAAATTTATACCCTTAGCAAATTAAATGCTAAGATGGAAGAGGTGAAGAGGTTTGAAAGCTCGATCCTTAGCAAAGTGAATGCTAAGATGGAAGAGGTGAATATGTGTGAAAGATTTACCCTTAGAAAATTTAATGCTAAAAAGGAAGCTAGATTGAAAATATTTGAGGTGTTTGAACCTTAACGATGTGAATGTTAAGATGGATTAAATGTGAAATGGTGATAAAATGTTACTCAATTCCTTACAAAGTGAATGCAATAAAAGAGGAGTAGAAAAGATTTGATAAATTTGATCCTTAACAATGCAAATGTTAGGATAGACAAGGGATGTGAAAATATTGTTATATTTGACCCTTAAAAATGTGAATGTTAAGATGGAAACAGAGAAGAAGCTTTGAAAGAAAAAGTTCAACTATGGGAATCTTAGGAAAACAATGTTAAGATGGGAGATTTATTGCATGAGATAAATGATGTGCCCAAAATTTGGACACAATAAATGTACAAAGGAGATAGGAATTTGAAAAGGTTGGTGTGATGAACTCTTGAAAACGCAAGTGATAAGAGTGAAAAATGGAGTTAACTCTTAACAAGGTGAGTGTTAGGAGAAATGAAAGGGTGACTTCGCAACACTTAAAAAATGAGCATTGTTAAGGCATAAGAGGGGATTAAAATGTCATATTAGAGGACACTTAACAAAGTGAGTGTTAAGAGAGATGAAAATAAATGAAATTTCTCTTGATCCTTTACAAAGTGAATGTAAAGAGGAAAGAGATGAAAGAAGTTAGCTTGCTCAACTTGTGACGAAATGAGTGTTATAAGAGGAGACTTGAAATCATGATGAAAAATCTCAATTCTTAACAAGATGATTGTTAAGAGGGAAGAGAATTAGAAAATGTGAAATTTCTTGAATCTTAAAATTATGTGTTCTAAGAGGAGACTTGGAAATATGATGAAAGTTCTCGACTCTTAGCAAGACGTCTGTCAAGAGAGGAGACTAAAAAAGGAAGGATAATAATCAAATGAAGAAAATGTGAATGTCAAAATATAGAGGTGAAAAGATGAAGATGGAAAGATAAAAATCATCAAAGTGAATGTGATATAATATGTGAAAGTGATTTGTTAAGGATCTCAAATTAGAGAAAAGTGAATGCTTTAAAATAGAAGGGTGAAGAAGTAGGGAAGATGTCAAAAATTCAACAAAGTGAATGTGAAATGTAACGACACAAGATGGATGAATGCTTAAAGTTCAACAATGGAAAAGTTAAACTCAAGACTTAGAAAGATGAAGGACCAAGTGATCACAAATGTGCTTGACCGTGATAAAGTGAGTATCACAATGTCAAGACTTAGATGGAAAAAGTGATGAAAGTGCTTACGTGTGGATACGGATGTCCACAACTCAAGACTTAGACTCATGTGTAAAGAGGTGAAAATGAGCCCAAATAAGGAGTATTTGGGGATGTAAGAGAGATATGAAGATGAACCCAAATAAGGAGTATTTGGGAAAGTAGCAAAGATGTGAAAATGAACCCAAATAAGGAGTATTTGGGAAAGTAGCAAAGATGGGAGAATGAACCCAAATAAGGAGTATTTGGGAAAGTAGTGAAAATGAGATGAAAGTGAGAATCGTAAGATACGAGTGTGGAACACAACTCACTAAATGAAAAGAGAGAAGGAAAAGTGAAAACAAAAGTGTAATTTTTGGCCTCTACCTTAGATTGGATTGACAATGTGTGGCTTCCTAGGTGGTTCTCTCAACTAGGTGTTAGCAGTATACCCGAGTGAGCACGGTGTTATTGCTAGCTTTCATCTTTACTTTACCCTTTTTGAAACCTTGAGAAAATAGCTTTATTAAATTAATCTCATTGGGGTCTCTAATAAGGATATATGTGACTCTAATCTCATAGGTGCACTTTGTCGGTGGGATGGGGGTACCCGTTTCATCACCCAATTCCTTCAATGTATTGACTACTTTGGGTATCTTGTGGTACTCCTCGGATGAGTTTTTGGCTTATGCAAAATAAATTCCCATAGTTATGGCAATTGGAAAATAGCCTTGTCAACCACACCTACAAATACAGTGTGAATTGTTCATTTTATCTCATTTAAAATCAGAGATTGTTTTAACCACCAATCTTTTACATAAACAACTTGGAGTTAGTAAGTTGTCTTACAAGAAACATTCAAGGAAACCTATAATTATTATTTTAATAATGGAATCATGTAGAGATGGTCCCTGAAAAAAAATATTTATAATTTTTTCGAGGTAGAACAAAAGATGAAAGAAGCAATCCCATGTTTCATTTCCAAGATTGCTTAGAAAGTGTGAGGAAAGAGCATACGCGTGAACAAGATTTGATTAATAAAAGAAAAATGTTAATTCCTGAAAACATACAAGAAACAATCATGTTTATAATTTTTAAGATCAATTTTAAAATACGAGGAAAGAGCATGTGAGTGAGGTTGTTATGTTTAAACCAAAAAAAAATATAAAATACTACAAATCTAAGCACTATTTTGATCAATTTTCCTTTAGAAAATAAATATGAAAACTGTTAGTGAAAATTCATAGAACCCCAAAATGACTTATGGATACGCTTTTCCAAGGAAATGTCATTTGGTGTGAATGCACAACATTGATCTTTCCCAAAGTGTGGGACCTTTGCAAATGGGGAAAGCTCTCTAGAGAAGGTTGGTTACTCTTCCTAAACTACCCGCCATAAGAAATTCTAGTGCAGAAAGCTAATCTAATCCTAATCTAACTATGCCAAGGAGACAGAGAGAAGGAAAAGAGGAAAAATAGAGCCTACACTAAAATGGTGATACACTAGAGAAGGAAAATGTTGAACATCTATCAAAACTGCCATGGAAACAAAGAGAGGTGAGCAATGGAAAGGATGGACAAGTGCATCACAAAACCAAGGATGGATTTCACACAAAAAATGTTCCAAAACTCCATGAACACAACCCCAAAACCTACAATAGACATTCAAACATGCACAAATACCTGCAATGAAGAGAGGCAAGAAGAAAACAAGCAAAAACGAGCAAGGATGGACAAATGCATCACAAAACACGTTTTTATTGCTCCAGAAGTTTGCACAAAACATAATTTCATTGGTAAGAGGCAAAAATTCCATTACAGAGCAAGGGAGGAGGTTCAAAATCCATTTTTGACCCAGGGAAGAAAAGAAGGGAGAGGCAGAGAAGAATGATGAACAAAAACGTTACAAATGAGCCAAAATTGGCTTTTAACCATCGAGCAAAATGGAAGAAAGGAGAAAACGCAGGAAAATTGATTTGGGACTTCAACCATTGATAATATTCATCTAATGGGACTGAAAAATGATGGATTTCCATAAAAAATCCCATACTTCAAAGTACATTGCTTTACAGAGAAAAATAGAGGCCCATACTTCATTAATTTTGGTGGTTAGAGTCGTTTTCTATGTTTTTACATGCTAGATACATTTTTCCATTTGCCTCCCACAAATATCCATGAAAAATTAAAATTGAATATTCCTTCATATAGAGGATTTCAGCAGCTTTCCAATGATATAAATAACATAAAAATACGAGCTCGGGATCGAAAGTTATGCCCCTCTGAAGATTTAGGGAAAAAATGGCAATTTTAGGGCAAAATTCGGGTTGGTGGGCCGAAACTTGAAAATTTTCCATTTTTTGAATTTGGGAAAATTTCCAAAAATTCCCCGTGCCTCGCCGCTCTGCTACCACATGTCACTTTCCCATTAGCTGATGGAAACGTGGGCTCAAACCTCACCTTTTTCACTTTGATTTTTCATTGGGAAAATTTCCCAAAATTTCCCCACACTCCACCACTCTGCTGCCACATGTCGCTTCCTGGTTCACCCATGGGTTTGCACTTCAACATTTGCCTTTTTACCTTTTGCAATTTTGGAAAAAAACCAAAATTTCCTCCGTGCCCCGATTCCCGCCGCTGATAGGACACATGGCATCCTCTGGTTGGTCCGCGGGCCTTCTAAACTTTTCTCCATCCTCCTCCGCAGGCTTGCGGGCGATTTTCCTTTGCACCCTTTTCCCACTTTTCCAAAATTTTAACTTCGCTTTGCTGGCCCGACCTCTACCACCATGTAGCATATTCTTATTGGATGTGGGCCTATCAAGGAAAATTTCCCCAAAAACTCTGTCGAGCCATAACTTTCAAAATATTTGGAGTTAGGAGGAAAATGTTACCTTTCTAGAAAGGGGAAGAAAAATCCTATCTGATGAAGCCATTTCCAGAATCCTTTGAGTGCTTGAAATGTGTAAAAATTGAAGTTGAAGAAAAAGTAAGGAAATAATGAAGGAAAGTTAGCCAAAATAAGCAGGGGGCTCATTTTGGATAACAGAACCTACACATTAAATTTAGCAATTTGTAGAAAAAAATGGATTCAACATGCAAAAAAATAATAATAAGTGTTAGGAGAAATGAAAAAGAAATTTTCTATAATCTTAAATCATAAAATTATGTTTCCATTGCATAGATCATCTCGAGACCTTTCTGTGAAAAATAAATGGAGTTATTCTAATTTAAGAAGAAAAATTTATGGCTTCGGAAGATGGGTACACCAACACTTTTAGTGAAACATTTAAGCATGAGAAAAACATACTAGAATCTAGTTTTTTTGGTTTTTAGCTCTCTACTTCACCCGAGAACCTAAATTTTTTTGATAGAAAGGTTGAAAGAAGACAAAAAACACACAAACAAAGTTAAATCATGAAATGATAAAAATAACATGGAAGGTCCCACCGGTGTGCCGAATGTATGTAAGGGAAAATAACAGAAAAATGAAGATAAAAAAATAAAACACAAATATTATGCACTCACTTTGTAATTCTTACAAACCTCAAGTAAGATCATAGAAGATTTTAAACTTGTTTGATTTTATCAAAGATTGGATTGTGGATGTTCTTTGATATTACTCTCCAAAGGGATTTGCAAATGCTATGAGCATATTTCATAAGGATGTAGATGTCAAATTGGAAGAAGTTGGATGCAATTTTTTCAAATCTCTAGGGATATATTTACAAATGAAATGTATTGCTTTTATATCGAGGGTAGAGCCATGTAATGTGGATGGAAGATTGACTAAGCTCCATGTTAATGGTTGAATCACCCGAGTTAGCAAGTAGACTTGGAAATTGGTAGTTGCAAATTTACAGGGGCAATGGACATTTAGAATAGTAAAAGTTACATCTAGAATGTTTGTTAAACACACAACTTTATACCCACCTCATTTCTAGGAATATAGAATTGGAGTTCAAGTTGCGTTGACTAAGGAGAGGAATTGATTAAATAACTAATTTAATTAGTATTTGATTATAAGGAAATAATTAACCATTTATTTTATTAAATGTTTAATTATTTTGGATAGGAGGGTGTAGGAATTAATTTAATTATTTTCAAAGGCATGTTAGAATTAAATTATTTAATTCCAAAGGGTAGGAATATAGCTTAGGTAATAGAATTAATTAAATAAAATATAAAAGGGCATATTTAAATGGTGGAATCAATTTAATTAATTCGAAGGGGTTTATTGTGGAAAGATAGAATTAATTTAATTAATTCTATTTGGATTGAAGTGGGATAGAAATATGTATTTATTTTTAGGGTGTGTACATATGTCATGCTGGAGTATTGCGAGACCTATTTTAGGTCTCAAAGCCTATTATAACCAAGTGAGTATGCTACAATCACCCTTATTGTATGGGTGGGATGATAACTACTTGAAAACATTACTATCTCCTCATATACCTCCTCCTAAGGGTTTGAACACTAATTCAACCATAAGAATTGAGGAGATAGATTACCCTAACTATAATACACAACCTAAATTTTCAAACTCCAAAAACATGAAATTTACAGGAGAACATGGTTTTTATCCATGGGTATTGTCTAGACCTTAGATTAGATTGCATTATAAATCCTATCCATTCCATTTTCCATTAAAAAAATGAGATCCTAACATGTTTTACCAAAACCGGTGACCATCTCGAGTGCTCTAGAGGGATCCTTGGAAAGGATACAAGGATACACAAATATCCTTCTTTAGAACAATGCTACCGCACCCCCACCTAAAATGGAAAACACATCTCAAAAGGGGGCCTAAAAATGACCAATTTATAACGAGGTATCATATACACTCTCAACCAAACAACATTCAACATACACCTAAAAAAATTTGCAACCTTCACCTAGCGATGTAATTTCAACATTGGTGGGTAGAATCAAAGAGTTATAAATTTCTCAAGCTTCACAACCTACAAAATTTGTGGGGAAAGACAACACTTCCCATCATGTTTAAAATAAAAACTATATCCACACCACAAATATCCATAAATAACCATCATCATAGGTCTACTTGGGTTTTCCTAGCCCTTATGACCTTCTTACAGGATCGGCACACAAGGAATGGCCCTCATCCTTCCTATGTGTATCCCACACAAGGGCTAGCTAGAAGTGAATTCTTGAATGTCATTCCCTTAGATAATGTGACATTTCCTAATTTTTCTCCCACTAACCCATATCTTAGTGATATCCCCGATACGTTCATATGTATTCAAAGTCTCCTCAAATGGATATGTACTCCTTCCCTAGTCCTTACATACATCATCAAGGTGTTCCTTATGGCTTGACTAATTATTATACCACACCTTATCGGGATCTGATTCCACCCCCTCCTCCTCATTAATGTTATTTAATGGTCGAGTCATATGTAGTGGGAACCTACTCTGAATATATAAAATAACCTATAGACTTTACGATACGAGGTGTCATATTCCAACGATCTTTTCCGAGATATTCCCAAGTCTAAGGGAGAAGGATATCCCAATGCCCATGTCAGGACATATGCTACATGCCATAAGATATTTACTCCCTTAGGATGTAGTTTTCATTAAGATATTTCCTAAGACCCTCAAAGCCATTGCTCTCAATTGGTATTATAGAATTCCGTAAGCCTCTATAGATTATTTCAAGCAACTCATATATGATTTTATCAAGACTTTTGATATGAAAAAGTTGTTGAAGACAGGGATCAAAAAATTCTTGCACATCAAGTAAGAGTAGAACAATTCTGTTTGCCCACTTCATTCGGAGAGGTGTCGAAGGTCCTTTATTCTTCTACAAGTGCTCCAAACATGGATTAGATGGAGCTCACACTTATCACTTGATCTCGGAGGTTAATACGGTGGAAACATTTTCCTAAAACCTCATGGGATCATCACGGTATGGTAGTGGACTCAATAGATTTCCATCACATACAAGAATGTGAAAAATAGACTTATCTCGGAGCAAGATATTATCCGTAGTAGATGCTAGAGGAAATATCACATATGGGGAAAACTGATGAATCAAACTATGAAACGTGAAAAAATAAAATCAAAGTAAAGAGAAAAAAATTGGTTTTTTGATCAAATAAGTGGGCCCCACTATTTTTTGGCTAGGGCCCTCAGCTAGGGTCGAAACACTCTTTTATTTGAGGGGTGCCTTTACCACCGGTATTTTTCAATTTCACCACAATTCCATTGGAGGAATTACCACATGGTGTGTCCTCGGGCTACCATGTGGCGTGTCACCATTTCTCCCCATTATAACCAATTTTAGGACTGAGATATACAAGAAAATCGGTGATTCATCACCTCGGGTGATCTAACAAACCTCTCCATGTTGACCTGATGAGCTAACCCAAAAACTCAACAAATCAAAGAAGCTACTATCCACAACATGGAAAAATAGATGCATAGAACACATGGTAGAATCCAATAATAACATGGAAATAAGCTGAGATACATAAATACCACTCCAATCCCGATCTTGATGAATATGGTACGTATCCCCCATGACCAAATCCAAACACGGTAGTGATAAGGTTGACCAAATCAACAACGGAGATGGTGTAGAGATGTGGTAAGAGCTTCGATGGATGTGTGGTAGTCTACGTGGGTGGTCTCGATGGTCAAATACAATGGGAAAGACATGTGGGCATAAATGGGGTCAAATAAGTGATGCGATGATCAATGAGAGTGGTCAAAAAAATGAATGCGGGCCAAGTGTTTTGAACCCCATACCTACCTCCCCCAAGCTTGACGGCCTTACCAACTTGGCCGAACAAGTTAGCATGTGGATAGTTGGTAGATAAGTCTTATAAAAATATTTGTAGGGTGAGTTAGTCCTATTAAAGGCCCCCTTCCATTCAAATTAAAAACAAGCCTTCCTCCATTCAAAGGCAAGAGGAGTTAGGAGGAGAAAATGGGAAGAAAGCCTTAGGAGTATAAGACATTATTTATAGAATAATAAGACCTATTATTATTATTATTTAATAGGCATGAAGACTATAAGTCCTATATTATTTTTATAGGCATTATTTGAAGACCTATTATTATGTTAATAGGCATGGTGAAAAAATAAGTTGTATTATTATATAGGCATATTGTTAAAAATCGGGAGTTAGTATTTTTAACTCATTGATCATTATAAAGGCCGATTTGAAGGTATTCTCATGTGGGAGCTCGGAGATGCCATTATGAAGGTGAGGGATGCAATACACCACTGGAGAAGCATACTCTCAAATTGAAGCTCTGATTCTTAGTGCGTGGTCATATTACCAAGTTAGTTGTTTAGAGGTTGTGGAAGAGAGCCATAATCATTGTTGAGCTCATTGACAAGGTTGGGTATGATCTTAGCTCTGAGTAGAGGCTAGAGGCCATGTAATAGAATGGAATATGATCTTCTTCATCACCATACATCAGATATGATCTTATTTCTACATAGAGGTTATTTTGTTGTACAATGTGAGTGGAAGATGATCATTGTCAATATCATACATTTGGAGACTTATCACGATGTAGATGTTATTTTATTTTGTAGTAGAGTGGAGGTCATTAGGAGGTGTCAAATCAGGGATCTGTGCCCAAGCATTGAGCTTCCAAGACCGTATAGGTCTATTAGGTGATTGGCATACTAGGTTCGATTGAACATTCATTATAGTATTGTAAAGTTTATTTGTATTGTATGATCAGATTTTTATAATGGATTGGTTCAACTATTTTGTGAACTCGAAGATGTAAACATTTTGATAAACTCCGTTATCAACCATTTTACTGATGTGGTTCTTATTCTTACATTGCATTTTTTCAAAGTTGATTTATTTTGATTTGAATTTGGTAAAATAATTATCTTCCTATAGGGATCTATGGTCAAAGAATTTTTAGGCTAGTTTATGGATCATGTTTGGTATAAGAAAACGTTATTTTCCTACACTCTTACTAAATATGAAGAAATTTTAGTATTAGAGTAAGTATTCCACTCCTGCATTCTTGGAAAACAAACCATAGCCTAGAGAAGAATTTTTAACTTAAGAAATGCCTACGTCTCGTGAAAACAAGAAATCAAGAGCTGTAAGATAGACCATTTGAGTCTCTAACAGAATTTGGGAATTATTTATACTAATATATTCAAAATTGTAAGACCCTCTTACAATGGAATTTTTATTTTTTTGGTATATTGTATTTTTTTGTTGACTAAGATGTACAGGAACAACAAGAAACCAAAGTGTCATACTTTTTTATACGGGGTGATAGTGTAAAGAAGATGATGAGGAATGGATCCAACATTCCGAATACACTTTGCAACAAGTTTATCATGCATAGTGTTTTCTTGTAATTGGTAGTCAAAGCTCCATTCTAAATTCCTCATGAATTACCTAACAGAGCTACGATTCTTCATATGTTGGGCATATCGCCAAGTTTATATTGCTTGAAAGCTATGGAGAAGAGTCATGTAGTTGATCTCATCGACAATACTTAGATCTAGCTTAGTTCTTCATAGAGGTTGAAGGCTATGGAATATAATGGAAGTCAATAAGAGGGTAGAACTCATTGATACCAGGGAACTCTCGACTTAGCCATTTTTACAAGCGGGAAGTTGTGAAACAAAGTGGTGGTCAACAAGAGGTGTAAAAAAATTAGAGTGGAGCAATAGAAGGAAGTGAGCCCAAGTGCCACATATCCCGGGATCGAACTGATTGTTTGATTGGAGAATTAGTAGTTCAAAGGACATCATGTATGCTACAAAGATATCTTCACAAAAACAAAACTTTTGGATCCGTAAGTAGAGAAAAATAAATATTTTGGGACAAAAATCCTCCTTAGTAGGGAGGTGTGATCCAGAGGTCAATCTAGTAGACAAAGTTTCCCAAAACTCTTGGGATTTTAAAATTATGGTATTGGACTTTGATATATTTCCCTCACTTAAAATAATGTGAAAAATTAGTTAGAGAAAGATACCATCCACATAAGATGCTAGTTAAAAGAGAACAGATGGGGAAACCAAAGTGAATTACACTATGACACGTGGTAAAATAAAATCGGTGAAAAGATTTTTTTGGTTTTTTGACTACGATATTCGATGCTTGTTTTTGGACAAGTGGGACCTGATATTTTTTATTGGTATCCCTTAACTAAGGTTGAAAAAATATTTTATGGGAGGGGTGCCTTTACCATCGATATTCATCAATTTCACCATGAGTCGCTTAGAGGAATTACCACCTGTGCCCTTGGGCCACCATCTAGCCCGATACCATTTATCCACATTGAAAATTAGCTCAGAATAATATATACAAGCAACTTGATGATTCATCATCTTAGGTGAGCCAACTAACCTATCTGTACCAACCAAAAATCTAACTTTGGCCAAATCCATGAATAATATGGAAGAAATTAAGATATATATATATATATATATATATATATCCCAATCCAATCCCAATCTGGTGAATGTGGTACTTATTCCCCGAACAAAAGTGAAAATCAGCAGCGATGAGGTCAAACAACGGACACGGCGGGAGACATGGCGAGAGTATTGATGGACATGTGGCATCCAACATGGGTGGAATCGTTAGTCAAATGCAATGGGAAAGGCATGTGGGCATCGACGGTGTCAAAGCAATGACATGGAAATCTACGAGAGTGGTTGGAAAAATGAATGCATGTTAGGAGATTCAAACCCAAGACCTTCCTCCCCAAATCTTGATGACCTAACCAACTCGGGAGACTAAGTTGAAATATGGATAGTTTTAAGATAAATATTATAAACAAGTTTAATGCATCGAGTTAGGCCTATTAAAGTCCCCCCTTCCATTCAAATGAAAAAGGATTTCCTCTATTCGAAGGGAAGATGATTTGAGAGAAGAAAATGGAAAGAAAAACTTAGGAGTATAAGACATTATTTTAAGAATAATAAGAACTATTATTATTATTCAATAGGAATGAAGAATATAAGTCCTATATTATTTTTATAGGCATTATTTGAAGACCTATTATTATTTTACTATGCATGTTGAAGAAATAAATCCTATTCTTTGTATAGGAATATTGTAAAAAATTGGGAGTTAGAATTTTTAACTAACCAATCATTGTAAAGGATGATTTTAAGGTATTCTCATGTGAGATCTTGGAGACATCATTGTGAAGATGGGGGATGCAATGAAACACTTGGAGAAGCATAATCTTAAATTAAAGCTCTCATTATTACTACACGAGGTGTATTGCCAAATTAGTTTCTTGGAGGCTATTGAGGAGAGTCATAATAATTTTTGAGCTTGTTGATGATGATGGTTCTATTCTTAGCTCTGCGTAGAGGTCGAAGGATGTGCATAGAGTGGAAGATGATTTTAATTATCACCAAACATTGGTCTTGGTATTATCTCTACGTAGAGGTTATTTTTCCATGCAACAGTGGAAGATGATTATTATTAACATCATAAATTTGGATACTTAGCACTATGTGTAGAGGTTAATTTTCCATGCGAATTGAGTGGAAATCATCGGGAGGTGTCAAATCAAGGATTTTTGCTAGAGGATGAGCTTCTAAGACCAATCTGGTTCTATTGTACCAATTGGCATAGTAGTTTTGTATGAACATTCATTATAGTATCGTAAATTTTATTTGTACCGTGTGATTTGATTTTTAAAATGGATTGATTCAACTACTTTGTGAACATAGAGACATAGGCATTCTGCCAAAATCCGTTATCAACCCTTGTGTAGTTTAGTTCTTATTTTTTCATTATATTTGTTTAAAGTTGAATTATTTTGGGGTGAATTTGGTAAAATAATAATCTACCTATAGGGGTCCATGGTTAAAGAATTCTTTTGGCCGGTTTATATATCATTCCTCCATTCACTTAATCGAGAGACTACGAGAGGAGGTAAAAAAGTTCCCTCTTCAAAGTTATGAGGAACTATTAGAGGGTGTTCTTTACATTGACCAAGTGGAAATTAATTGTGGATATAATACATATGACCCAATGGGAGGTTGGTCACCTCAACCCAAAATAAATCAAACTACCAGAATGGTTTAAACAATAACCAAGGACCCAAGGTCTTGAATCAGAACCATGGAGTCACAATAGATGGTGTGATCGATCAACTTAAGAAGCCAAAAATTGTGAACAAATAAAAATGTAAATAATAAAAACATAAATATAAATAATATAAATAACAAAAATATCACTCCCTCCATTAACAAAGTCAATTTTAGTCTCCCTCCCTCTCGGCGGGTTCGAGCACAAGGCCTACAATGATACAAAAATCAAGGCCAAAGACCTCTAAATTATAATTACAACAATCAATATCAAAATAACAATTGAAATTATGAACAAAAAAAAACAAAACTAGAGACCAAGGGATTATGACCCTAATTTATATTGTGGATTCCATAGAGTGATCAACCATGATGTTTGTTCTTGTTGAGATTTTAGAAATTTTATATAGTTACTCTAGAGTATCAAAGGAAACTCTTTATTGAAATGTTCTTAGCTATCCTTATAGGAACTTAAAGGTGTCAATACAGGACCTGTCCCTCCACAAAATTCTAGCCTCGGGATTTATAGAGATCCTTTACCAAAATTTCTTGAAAATGATAAATATAATCCTCGAGGTGTGAACAAAGGTATTCTTATAAGTAAAAATGATAAAAATCCTCTACATCCACTAAAATTTGAGTTTCTCCTTACTTGGATCAAAGCAATCAATCTAAAATCACAGCTTAGTTGATTTGGAGACATCACCAAAAGTCCACGCGAATACTTGTACTCATGAGTACATATTGTAACCCCTCCCCATGCATCCTTTAGTATAAGACAATTCATTAGTAGTTCTTAATCTAGTAGGGGATTACAATTTGATCACAGATCTCAACAAGATTTTTTCTCACATTTCCTTTTTGGATTTGTTAAAGAAATCCCCATCTCACAATTTTTTTGCTAGAATCTTTAGGTTTTGGTCCTTTATTGCATGTCATGCCTCCTCCTCTGAGGATTAGAATAACCACATAGAATTTGACATCTATCCTCCGAGACAACACAATAGATATATTGGATTTGTGTTCAACATTAGTAAGATGCCTATAAATGGTGAATAAGCACGGAGATGTGATCGGGCATTGTATTTGTAAGTATGGATCTATAATAACTATGTCAAAAGAGAAATGATTTATGATGGAGCCATGGTTAACATTGTTCCTTTTTCTTTCTTATAGAAGCTAGGGTATGGAGAAAAAAATTATTCTTCCACTAGAAACATGCTAAGAGGTTATGATATCCTAAAAGCCACATACATTAGGACTATAGTTATACTGGTCACACTTGGGAATAAAACCATTCTAACAAATTTTTATATTATAGATAGGAAACCAACTATAATATGATCCTTGATAGACCATGGATTCATATAATGGTGGATTTTCTGTCTACATTATTTCAATAAGTGATATTCCTTCATCTAGAAAAATTATTTGTAACTCAAGTTGATCTACAAAACTTTTGATATTCACCTAGTGAATCTTAAGAAGAAACCGAGGTCCACTATGAGTTTGAAATCCCAGCTAATCAGTTGAACAAGCCTCTTCCATCGAAGGGACTAGTTCACACACCAAAAATAGTTTTGACAACTGAATTAGAGTCACCCAAAGAAATCAAAGGGGTGGTTATTATTGAGAATAAAATTACTATAGTAGACAATGTTTCAACTAAAAGAATAAAAATATATTGAAACTCTTGGAAGATTATTTATCGATCATTCTTCTATTCGATTATTTAGGCATTGGAAATTCTCTTGGAATAGCCTCTCTTTTGAAAAATTTATTTGTATAGTTTTGTATGGTTGAGGTTTCTGAGGTCTAGAAAGAGGACTCTAAGAATAATGAAACTTCAATTTTTCCTAACAATTATTGGACCCTAAACTATGATAGAGAAAACTTCTTCTATGGCACCGGGGAAGGGGTGATTATCACATCTCTAGAAGGGAGGATTATACAATTTTATTTTAAATTAAATTTTGAGTGTACTAATAATGGAGCAGAGTATGAAACTCTACTTATTGGTATCATCATGGCTAAGAGGATGGGAGTGCATAACATTAGGGTCCTAGGTGAATTGTAACTAATTTCAAACCATCTCTCAAAGGTTTATGACACAAGAGTAGAAAACATCCAATTTTACAAGTCCATTGTACATGAGCTATGTAAATATTTTGATTTCATTTCTATAGAATCTATTCCTAGAGAGAAAACTCAACTTGTTGATTCTATGGTTACTTCTTCCTCTCATTTTTTCCTAGCAAGGATTTCAAGGAAAAGGAGTTCATAGTATTAATCCGTGTAGAACCCCTAGTTCACAAGTTGTGTAACACAAGTAATTTTATCATATGTAGAGACTGAAAAATAACATATCACATTATATTTTGTGGATAATGATGATGTAATATTAGGATTCATGCATGTGTATACTGAAATTCATCCCACACATCATAAGAAAGGATTTTCCCTTACCCCTCACCCTTCTTCATACTTCGAGAGATAGAAAAATGAATCCTTCCTCATCAAAATATTTTGAAATTTATGAAGTTGAGGAAGAGCCTCTAGAGTTTCCTCTATCTCCTCCTGAGTTTGAAGAAGGGAATGCTTCCTTAATAGAAGGAACCATTGACATTAACATTGGGACAAAAGAGGACCCTAGAATCATGAAGATTATTTCGTCTTTGTCACATGAGGAAATAGAATAACATACGAAGGTTCTTAGGGAATATTCCAAAGCCTTCACATTTAGTTATAAGCACATGAAATGTATCACTCCTGATGTAGTAGTTCATAACTTAGTCACCGTACGTACCCAAAATTGTAAGGTACTGTACTGCGGAACAGCGTAATAAGTGCCCCAATGATGATACAGGTCTCTTTGCAAGGTGTTCGGGATCCAGGAAAGCTCTCCGAATATGTGTTAACATCCCACATACCTCGCTTAGCCCCCACGTGCTTTGTTTTCCCCCTTTTTCCTCTTTTCTTGCCCCTTTTCTCTTTAGTAACGAAACCGCCACCCTGACTAGGCGGCGGTCCTATAACCGCTGCCCTGAACAGGGTGACGGTCTATGCTTCGCCGCCCTGAGCAGGGTGGCGGTCCTTTACACGCTTTCCAGAATGCTCTTTTGACGTAACTCATGTAAAAATCAACGTTTCACCAACTTTTCTTGCTGACTTAAGCTTGCATTTATGTTTTTGGTCCCCTGGAATAGTGTTTTTCCTTTGTTTATTGTTTAGGAGTTTAGTTTGGTTTTGATCTTTGGGTGATTGAATTCCTATAAATGCATAGCTTGTGCTGAGGGAAATGGCCACCATTTCCTTGTTAGAGTCTTCTCATTTTCAGTGGTTTGGTCAGTTAGTTTTCTTAGGATTGATAGTATAATTCATTTCATGCTTGAATAGCATTGTCCAGCTGTTGGTAAGCCACATATCCAGCTTGTGCAAACAATGTTGCTGTTTTATCTAATCCATTAGAGTAGAATAGCTTAGGAATCCATTAAAGTTACAATTTTTTGCTCTTCAAACAGGATAGTTTCGGGTTACGAACACATTATGTTGCATGATTCACAATAGATCCCACTAGGAATTGCATAAGCCAAGCTCTGTACTCTTGCGCTATCCCTCTCTATCAGCGTTCTATTATGTTTGCATTCTACGATTATGCCTTGTTCCAATACCTATTACTGTTGATGCAAGCATTACATGCTTTTCTGGATCTACGTAAGCACAAAGAATGAAGAGATCATACTGAGGGGAAAAAATCACACGCACCATCGGATTCGCCACTATTCATGGAATCCGGTTCTAGCTTTCAAAATTCTAGTTAGAATCATATCAAATAGAGTAGTTAATCACTTTATTTCAGTAAATTCTATTCTCGATATTGCCGGGGAAGCTGTGGGGATTGACAGTTTTTGAGAAACTATGATTCACTCCTCACTTCTAAGGTAGGATCGAGAATCTTACTAATAGATTAGTTATTTCATTGTTTAGAATAGATATACAAATTGCACAGACAAATAGCTACACTCGGCTATTTTGTTTGTTTTAAATTATTAGTTTAGTTGTCAAATTCTAAATATTTTAAATAGCTACTTTCTTAAATTCATATAAATCATCAGAAAATACAAAAAGAAGTCATATATGCTATAAATATGTTTCATATACTTAGAGTTCACTTTATTGCAGTTTGTCTATATTATTGCTTTCGTATGACTATTACGGGACCTAGGGAGCCCAGAGAATACATTTTCGAGCCAATCGTGCCTCAACCCAATCTCACAACAGCAATAACTGATATTGACCAGAATCTTAGAATCCGGGTCTTCCAAACAACAGCAGACTTCCAACAGGTCAGATCTCAGTTAAGAGGATTAAACATAGAAGACGACCAGGCACATGCATTTTGGTCAAGTCAGCCAAACTACAGATTACCCTAGAAAAACATCCACATGACTGTAGAAGGGTTTGAAAGAGAACAAACATTTGGGTGTGATCCTTTAGTTCCACAGCCAGACGCTGGAGACACCCTCATAGATATAGATACCAGCTTAAGAATCCAGGTTGCGAGAATGCACCTGAGGTATTATGAGAAAATCACACAACTGTTGATTCTAAACATAGAAGCTGAGAAAGCATATGATTATTGGATACTAGGGATCAGGACTTGATTCTACATATGACCATAGCTGGCCCACAACAAACACGAACCTACGGTTGTGATCCACAAATCCCGCAACCCAACGAATCTATAAGAGAATTAGATATAGACACTGGCCTACGCATACTAGTATTTCAGTCCACTCCACTTCCACCTATTATCATTGAACAACTATCCTTGCTGGACATAACAACTAACAAAGCTAGAGAATTCTGGACTAGGCCAGAGAACCATCCATAGAGTTGACTATATTTACCATTCACCATATGACCCTATCCGGAGAAAGATACGAAACTATACTGGGTCATTTTCCACGTATTCCACAACCCATAGATCGAATCATGCCAGAGCTCGATATTGATTGGAGCCTTCGAGCAGTCATCCTTGCCGATCGATCTATCACGCCAGTCCAGGTTAGAAGGGCCTTCTTTGCCTTAGATTCACAGATTCCATTAGTGCGCGTCGAAGACATTAGACTTCCTAACTAGTCTGTCCATATACCACCCATATTCCATCCCCACCGGCTGTCTCGGCATGACCTCGGGAGGTCGGGTGCGGAAGAGTCACTTGTAGATTCCCACGCTCGCTTGTCACTTTTCCGACGTACAGTCACCAAAACCGATGTAAAACCTATAAAACAAAATTAAATCCCTATGAAGGCTAAAGTCACTTTAATGGTCAAGGAGGAAGTGATGAAGCTCCTTCAGGTAGGGTTTATAAATCCAGTGGACTATTCCATGTGGCTATCTAACATTTTCCCGAGTTCTTAAAAGAGCGGTAAAATCAGGATATGCATTGAATTTAGGGATATAAGCAAATATTTTCCTAAGGATGAATTCCCATTGCCATCTATTGATATCATTGTTGATGCAACATGTGGTTATGAGTTTTTATCTATCATGGATTTGTTCTATGGATACAATCAAATCGGTATCTTCAAGGAAGATCAAACCAAGACTAACTTTCTCATATCTTCACCAACTCTCATGCCACCCAAAGTCAATCATCCTTTGTTTTTACTCCCTTGAGCCGTAGATGTTTCTATAACATGCATGTTAGTAAAAGAGGATGAAAATGGCCATAAACCCGTAATTTATTTCATTATTCACACACTCCTTAATTATGAAATGTGGTATACTCAAGTGGAGAATAATTTCTTGGCACTTGTCTTTGTAATTAAGAGGTTAACGCATTATATGCTTAACCAAGAAATGAGGGTAATCATAAAATCAAAACAATTATGGGAATTATTAACCCAAGAAGCCTTATCCAAGAAGGCTAAAATATTTATCACATTAATGGGTGAATTTGAGCTCACCTTCATCAATCAAAATTTCATCAAGGGAAAAATAGTTGTTGATTAGTTTGATGGTAATCCCATAGATTGTGAATAGATACTTGACCTGAATTTCCATGATGAATGTGTTTAATATATGGAAACAAAACCCCCCATTACTTCATGTCGTGGTATATGAATATAATAAACCACATCATAGATAAAATTTATCCTAAGGGACCTAATTTGCAACAAAGGTGATGGTTGTGTGGCATAGCTGATAATTACATAATTGTAGAATAAATTATGTATCACAAATCTTTCAATGACATGTTATTAAGATGAATCAATGAAGAAGAAGAAGCGAGAAAATATTATCTTCAAAGCCCACAATGGATTTTGTGGTTGCCACTTTGGAGGGCATTCAACTGCTCACAAGATTCATTGAGAGGGATACCTCTAGCCCACATTAGAACATGATGTCATATATTATGTGTGAAATCACCAAAAGTTTCAAGAATTCTCACATGCTATACACATCCCGACCTAGGTTTTACAACCCATAGTTACACCTTGAACCTTCTTTAATTGGTTTTTATACTTAATACAAAAATTCTCTCCTTGTCATCATATGGCCACAACTTTATAATCATAACAAAAAAATATTTCACAAAGTGGGTTGAGGCCATGCCTTTGATTACAATACCTAGATCGGTCATAGCTAAGTTCATCTTGAACCAAATTATCTATAGATACAATGTCCCATAGGTCATTATTTTAGATTATGTCACTCCCTTTAAGAATCAAGAGGTGTGTGAGAAATGCGCTCAATTTAATATATCTCATCACACAAAAATTTTATACTACCCTCAAGCCAATGGATAGGCTGAGGTGACTAATAAGACTTTGAAGTCCATTCTTATTAATAGGTTAAGGAGAACAAGAGAGACTAGAAATTAAAGATATTTATTTCCTTATGGGATTACAAAACTTTAGTACAAACACCCATGAGGGAAACCCCTTTCTCTTTAGTTTTTGGTGCCGAAGTGGTATAACAATAAAGGTAGAACTTCCTAGTCTTCTTGTGTCTTTACAAGGAATTTTTGATGAATATGCATACCGAGATAAAAGATTAGCTAATTTAGAAGGATTGAATGAAAGGAATATCATATCCAAACAACATCATCGGGTATATGTAGATAGAATGTGTCGTCAGTATAATAAAAAGGTCTATGAATGAGAAATTTGGGTAGGATACCTTATGTTAAGACTTGACAACCGAATAGACAAAAAGGTTGGCAAAGGTAGAAAATTCAGGCCAAAATGGTTAGGGCCTTATCAAGTAATGGAAGACTATAAAAATGGTGCATATCATTTATGTACCTTAGAGGGTGAGGAGTTTGGCGAGTCCTTCAACTCACTTCACCTTAAACGTTTCTACATATAGTCATTTTAATTTCCACATTGTCCTCCCTTGTATTCACATTGCCTTGTTACTTGCATTATCATTTTTTTAAATTGTAAAATGGAAACTTGTTGTTCAAGTAGTTATTTAACTTTGAAACATTTGGAAATCTCTTAATCAGACATACTCATCATTCTTCTCATACATTCAAACTAGATAATATTTATCATCGCTTTCATTTGAGAGTTTTTTTGAAATCGTTTTATAAGGACTTGCACATTCAATATTTTTCATAATTGTTTCTAATTCAGATGTTTATTTCCTATAGTTTTCTCTAGAATCTTCTTGATGATGAATATTTCCTAGAAAGCTATCTTCTTGACAATTTTTTTTAAACATTTCACCTAGAACCTTTGTTTTCCTTGTTGGAAGCACAATGGACTAAGACAGAGGTGAATCATTCCTTACAAAAATTAAATCATATTTCATATTTGATTATTCAAAACACAATATCACTTAACCATTTATTAAAGTGTGTACACCATCAACATATCATATATGTAATGAACAATTTAAAGAGAAAGCAAAAAAGACACAAAATATAAGTGGGAAAACCTCAAGGGGAAGAAAAACCACTGAAAAACAATATTTATATTTTTATATTTCAAATTTAGTGAGGAACTAATCCCACAAGAAATGCCAACCTCTAGTTTAGTAGAGCTACAACCCTACAAGGAGCACCAACCCCTAGTTTTGTGAAGCACCAAATCCACAAGGAGGCTACAACCCCAAAATATGATCAAGAACCCAATCAACCACCTTATGAAGAAGATATCTGATTTATTTCTACTACAACAACTGATAGATATAAAAATTTTATATCACAACACATTCAAACCCTTTTCCAAACCCTAAGTCTTCAATCTTGCACATTCTATCCATTTCTTCACTTCTCAAGATTCAAACTCTTGAAAAAATCCTTGATGACCTTCCTTAACTTTTCACACACATTATATGATCTAAATTCATCCTCATACACCAAAAAAACTCTCACACCTAGGTCGAACTTCTTTTACAAACACAACTAGCTCCAAAAAGCACACATTACAATGTTGTTATAAGATCCTTCTTAATTCAAATTCAAAATCAAACATTTTACCTCATTTTTCATGACAAATACATCATATAAACATCTCATATACTTTTCATAACAGATACAAGTGACCCATATGGGTCAGCCTAGCAAAAAACCTTCTTCCATGCACCAAAAATCCTCAAATCCCATGCATTGGAATGAAAAAATATCCTAATCCCAAAAATATTTTTAGTAATGCTTTAAAATTCATCACACATGTTTAAAATAAAATTTAAACATCATACATGGTCACAATTATCATGAACCAATCAAATTATTTTGTTTAATGGGCCCAGTGGCTCATTGCCTTCACAAAACACTTGTTTCTAGCACCATGTCTTCACATTTTGGCTTCAATATCATCAAATAACACATAAAATATGGCATGTGAAAACTTTATGGAAATTACATAACCTTTATAACACTTATAAACAAGTTATAGCACATGAAACATCCACTAGTTCAAACCACATCAATGTTTTCCTTCACCAAATCAAAGCGCTCAAAAAGAATTTTCTAAAATGCAACTAGTTAACACCATTATTGAAACTTTCAAGACATAAAAATTGATTCATTTTATGAAAAATTCATCCCTCTTTACATTACAGGTGATATAAAGCATCACCCAATCCATCTCATGCTCTAACTAACTCAATCTTTCAAAAAATATAGTTATGTCCTGGATAGCCAAAAATATTCTTGTCCAAAACTTACCTAGAAACCATATAAAAATCATCATCATGAGAAAAAAATATATAAATGGAAAACTATCGAATTATATTTCCAAAATAACTTGAATCAACTCCTAAATCCTCATGTAGCTCTATAATGTTCATTTTATTGAAGATTGCTTTTAACTACCCCAAATCTGCCCTTTGAACAATCAACACAAATAGGGCACACTTTGCAATTTTTCACCTTAAAAATGACCTGAAAAATTCATGTAAATCTATAAAAACCCCAGGAATATCATAAATGGAAATTTAGTTTATACCTCATTTGGAAAAATTCTCCATAAACTATAACTCTTAACAAATAGGAAAATTCGGGTGGGGCCCACATAATTTCACATGCTCTATCTTACCTTTATGGTAATTTGGAATAGTACTCTACAAGTTAAAATAATCATCCATGCACTATGAATCAATTTTTTCCACTTAGGAATTGAATCTCTCAAACCGCTTTCAAGCAAGGGTTTCAAACTCATAACAAGTAGTTTACCTTATTACCATTTGTTCATAAAAATTGACAATGAAATGAACTCATTATTTTTGTGAATCCTTATAGAATAAATTTAAAAACATCCATGAAATCCAAAATGTCCCATGCAAAGAACACAATTTATGGTGAGCATCAGAAGTTCCAATTCGAGTTGGAAATGCAATTCTTCTTGAGCCTATTTCACCAAAGCTAACATATCTTGCAAAATTATCATCATGGTAACCTAAAATTTTTGCACAACACAAGGACACACCCTAATAACATATAAAATCATCATAATGTCATAATCACCTCTCAATATTTCCATCCACTGAGACTTGCATAGCTACCCCTTAGGGTTTTACACTATAAAGGATAGGGTCAACTAAAATATCACCATAACTCATCATAAAATCAATCCAAAAGGTCCTAACATACCCGATACATCATAATACACATTCCTAAATGCATCCATGAGCTCATATAGCTCCATAACTCATTCTCATACCTCCTAACATCCATACCTATTCTAAATGAGCACTTGAAACATAGTCACCAACCTGTATCTACACCACTGAAGCTCATATGAGTGCCCAAAACTCTCCAAAAATTCTATCTGTCATTATAAAATTATTATAAAGTCACCAATAAGCTCATACCACCATGCAACATCACCTAGGCTAGCTAGGTCACATGAATAGGCTTGTAAGAAAACAATCCTCATTGAATCAACCAATGCAACCAATAACATGCCTAAATATCCATGATAATATCACTATGAGAATCATCTGACCCTACACCATCATCCACTTTGTCATTAATGAGGTTTTGCATCAATGAAAACACCTATGCAACAACATGCCATAATCTCCCCCTTTGTCATTGATGGAAAACCACCTGAACTTCTCCCCTTTTTACATTAATGAAAAAGGATATCTATACCTATATGATATTTACTTTTATCAACTTCATAGGATCACCTCTTGGTTATAAACATCAACCAAAGGTCTCAAATAAGCTCAAAAACTTGAAATTTCACTCAAACCTAATTTTTAGCCTCTTTTCAAGTATGGAGACACTAATATCCCCTTGTAAATAACACACATATCATCTAAACATGTCATAACTCACAAATAAAGTAACATCTTACCTCTTTATAGGAGTAGTTACACTATTTTCCACCTCTAGGCATGCAAAAACTTGTCCTTTTACCTCCAACTTTAGTTTTGCCATTATGGGATCACTTTACCAGACCTATACCTGGAGCATACACTCTAAAACATATGCCAAAAATGTCATATATGAGCTTTAAAAATCCATCATACATTCATTCATGAGATTACATTTCTTGTCTAGGTACACAAACATGATTAGTCTCCTGATTCTTGTCAACATCTTACTTTGAATACATAGGTCCATGAAGAGGTTTTTCAGTAGCTTTAAGACCAAATATGACAAGAAACAAGAAGCATCAAATCTTTTTCACAACACTTTATGAATCCCCCTAGAATTAAGACCACCATATCTATCCCATAAGAAAAATTCAAGAAACTTACCTTGTTATCTTGTCAAGAAACCAACTTGGTCAATTTGGCTCTTCTTTAAAGCTCCATTTCAATCTGTGATAGTCATATTTGACTGAGATAATGCAATCATGAGCCATACCTTGCTAGTTCTCTGAGATGACACTCAATACATACCTCATATGCCTTAATATCTCCACATCACTTTCCGAAGCAATAATTTATGCTCCCCCTGACTAATTTGGACCATGCACATCATCTAGACTTGTCGAAGAACTTTTCACATAGTTTGTACACCGATAATCATTACTATATCAAATAACCACCAAATCTAGCGTCAATTTTGTTGAGATACATACTATTAAATCACAAGAGTACACTAATAAACTTCATGAAGTACACATATATACTCCCCTTATCTTGATAGGCTCTTACTTCACTAATCAACCCTATAGCATATTACTAAGATGTGTACAATATCATATAAAATCAATACAAATTCTTGAATTGACCATTTGACTTAAGAAAATAAAATGGGTTAAGACAAGAGCTTCACCACATAAAAATTACTTAGAAAACCTTGGAAGGTAAACAATAACACCATGAAACAAAAAAAGGAACATTCACCATTCTCAATCTTCACCTACAGGTTTGTAGGTTCTCATTCATTCTTCAAGCATAATAGTATCATGAAAAGAAGCTTAGGTCTTGATTTTAATCTTTATGATGACCATTGAGCATTTACACACCTTGAATACTTCTGAGAATGACTAACAAGTTCATGTGTATCATTTTAAATTATGAAGGACACATACTTTGCCTCTTGATAACAATGATCATACATGTAGCTGATCAAATTTCTCAAAAACCCAAATAAGAGAAAAAAACGTTCTTAGACATATATTTGATCATAATAACATACTTTAAGGCCTTTATACCTTTTCACAGATGCATACACATCCTCCTTAAATTCTCAAACCCTTCAAAAACACAATGTATCAATTTTCATATATGTAGGATTACAATTCTAACATGTAGCACATACCTTCTTACTCACGAAATCACTAAAGGACAACCAAGATTTTGTCATGTCACAAAATATCATCTTCAAAACAACTTTAGAGAACAAAATACCTTTTCTCTTGCATATATCGGTAACCTTGATTCTTAGATAAATAAAAAGATGGACCAAATTCATTAACCATACCCTTTGTTTATCATCAAATGCACTTTCTCGGTGTACAAGTCCTAATTTTGATGGAATCACATCTATATTTTGATCTAGATTCAATTATATTGAAAAATCACCTGATTTAAATACCCATTTGGCTATCTAAGCTCCATCATGAACCTTGAAATATCACTCCAAAGGAAACACACCCAAGTTGCAATTTACACCTCCTTAATCAAGTCTCTTTTCTACTAACACTGTCAAGACACAAACTGTCCAAGATTCCTAAGAATATAAACAATTTTATGACCTAAAACCTTTCAAATATTGAAAAATACCTGTTAGGGTGATTTATGCAAAATTTGGCATTGGATTTAACCATTTAGTCCTCAAAACCATTTTTCCTTCTATATCGCTCACAAACCACTATTAAAACCAAGTCGGGGCATAGATATCTCGAACTTCCTAATTTTTTATTTCAAGAGCTCCAAATTGACACATACCACCTTTTTAAACCTTTAAACAATATGAAAACATGAATAAAACTCCACACAAGAAAATATCTCGGAAAACAAATATTTAAGAAAACTTGGATGATTATGACGGTCCAAGTGTGAGACTATTATGACTTAATGAGACAACACACACCATGACAACTTTTTAAGATTCCTTTACGAATTCACAAAAATTATAGAAACTTTGATGCACCACTTGAATAATGATATTAGGTCTTATGATAGAATTAGGAAACACACTTGAGGCTTAGATCAAATAACATTGTATGTCTCAACATAACCTCTTCCATCAACACCCACAATTGACTCACCAAACACTTTGTAAAAATGAAAATGAACATTATGAAGACACAAACCTCTATATGGTGAACACAAAAACTTATTCAATAAATTACTTAGAGAATATGTATCTCATTTCTTGATCCCTATCACACTTTACTAGACCATTCAAAATTTGTTAGGAGCCGAGATCACTCCCATCTTATCTCTTAGATACTCAAAAGTAGGCTTTATAAGAGGTTTTGCATAATATAGAATTCCTAATTTGTAGACACATGATCCAATTTGATGTAATTATTACTCTCTATATCTCTCAGGTAAAGATAGTTAATGAGAATGTGCTTTGTATTAGAATGTAAAACTGGATTCTTTGACACACTGATTGCAATAGTACTATAAAAAAGAAGAGATCTGGGTCCATCACACTTAATCTTTTAATCCTCCAAATTCTTCCTCATCCACACAATCTAAGAGAAATAGAGAGAAGCAAAAACATATTCATCTTCAAAATTTGAGATATCCACAAGAGATTTCTTCTTTCTTGACCAAGAAACAAGACATTCTCCAACAAATAATGCACCACCACTAGTAGCATTCCTATCATCCATACTACCTTCCCAATAAACATCAGAATAGGCTCTTAATTCAAATATTTCACTTCTTAGATACCACAACCCAAACTTAGCAGTTCCTTTAAGATATCTAAATATCCTTTTCACTGCTTGAAGATGAGATTCTCTAGGATCTTCTTGAAACCTCCCAACTAAGCCAATAACTTGCACAATATCAGGTCTTAAAGCAATAGCATAAAGTAGGCTGCCAATAATGGATCTATAATCAGATTGATTCACTTTAGGAAACTCATCTTCCTTATAAAGTTTGCATCCTATAACCATATGAGTACCAACAGGCTTGTAATCATCCATTTGAAACTTCTTAAGCATTTCCTTGATGTACTTGGATTGAGAAATGAACATACCTTTATCTTATTGACTTACTTGAATTCTAAGGAAGAAAGAAATCTCACCAAGCATAGACATCTCAAACTATTTCTTCATAGCTTCAACAAAGTCATGAGTCATTTTATCATTACCTCCACAAAAATAATATCATTACATATAACACAACAATCAATGAGGTTATCCCCTTCACTCTTGATATACAAGTTGCTATCAGCAACTCCTTTCTTGAAACCTTTCTCAATCAAGTATTTGTCAAGCCTTTCATACCAAGCCCTAGGGTCTTGTTTTAGACCATAAAGTTCCTTGTTTGGTTTTCATAGGAAATATTCATTACCGCTAAGGAAAAACCATCGACTTGCTCTATATAGACTTCCTCATCAAGATATCCATTCAAAAAGGAAAATTTTACATCCAGTTGATAGAAATTTAAACCTTTGAATCCAACATATGATAAGAATAATTTGATTACTTCCATTCTAGCTACAAGAGAAAAATTCTCATCAAAGTCAATTACCTCAACTTGAACATATCCCTTACAAACCAATCTTGATTTGTTTCTTATGAATTCTCCATTTTCATTTAGTTTGTTTCTAAACACCCACTTAGATCTAATAACATTCTTATCTTTTGGTCTAGGTAATAGTTCCCAAGTCTTATTCTTTTCAATCTAATCTAGCTCTTCATTCATAGCCTTAACCCAACATTCATCTTTGCTAGCTTCTACTACACTTTTAGGTTTAATTTTTGAAATAAAAGATGAGTTATCTTGATTTTGAAGACTTACCAATTTCCTTCTTGTAGTAACTCCAACATCTTTCTTTCCCAAAATATGATTTTTAGGATGATCTCTCCTAATTTTCCTTGATGGAGCCTTGGTGTCTTGCCTTTCTTCCTCATCATCTTCTTCCTTATTCTATTGAACAACATCATCTTATTATTCTTTAGAATCATCCTCATGTGGTGCTTATCTTGACTTAGAAAATTATCTCATAGGATAAGATTCATCAAATTTCACACTTGCACTTTCAACTATGGTTTTCAACCTCTTGTTATAACAAATATAAGTTGTAATTCTTGAGGAATAACCCAAAAATATACCTTCATTAGATCTAGAATCAAACTTACTAATATTTTCTTCAGTCCTCTTGATGAAGCATCCACATCCAAAGAATCTAAAATGTTCCACATGTGTTGGTCTTCATTTCCATAGCTTATAAGTAATCTTATAACTACTCACTCTTAGTTGACATCTATTAAGAATATAGACATCAATAAAAATTACTTATTTCCAATATCCATCTAGTAATTTAGACTCATTTAAGATGGTCCTTTCCATCTCTTGAACAATCATATTCTTTCTTTCAACCACCCCATTTTTTTGGGGAGTTATAGATGCTGAAAATTATCTCTTAATGTCATGAAATATACAAAAATCATCAAATTAATTAGACCAAAACTCACCTCCATTATCAAATATAATGCATTTTATTTTTCCATTTTTCTCATTCTCAATAAGAGCTTTAAAATACTTGAAAACATCAAAGGCATATGATTTTTCTCAAGCATGCTACCCAAGTATATCTAGTGAAATCATCAATAAGAAGCATAAAATAGTAATCACCTGAAGTACTTTCAGTTCTCATAGGCCCACAAAGATCAATATGAATCAGCTGAAGAGGACTAGTGGTGGAATCATGTTCTTTAGTCTTGAATCTCCTTCTAGTTTTATTTCCATGTAAACATGTTTTGCAGAAAGTATCATGATTCAAAGTGGATGAGATAGATGGAAAACATCACAAATGTAATTATATATATCAAACCCTAATAGTTTCAAATAATTTCTCATGCTAAGCAATGGAAACATACCATATTTCCCTTGACCGTACTCCAAGATTGTTCTTCGAAGATCTCCTTTCAAGTGATTATGATTATCCAAAATGATATGCTATTATACCAATTATTGGAATAAAAATGGATTGGGGGTAAATTATTCCTTACAAAAAAATTAAATCATATTTCAGATTTTCTTATTCAAAACACAAGATTACTTAACAATCCATTAATATGTGCACACCATCAACATATCATATATGTAATGAACAATGAACAAGAGGAGAAAAATAGACACAAGATATAAGTGGGAAACCCTAAAGGGGAATAAAAACCACTGAAACACAAACTTTATATTTATTTTTAAAATTTAGTGAGGCCCCAAGCCCACAAGGAGCACCAACCCCTAGTTTAGTAGAGCTATAACCCTACAAGGAACACCAACCCCTATTTTTTTGAAGAACCAAATCCAAAATGAGGATATAACCCCTCTAAGATTATCAAAAACCCACTAAACCACCTTATTAATAAGATCTATGATGTATTTATGCTTCCACAACTGATATAGATCACAATTGCAGCTCACAACACCTTGAAACCCTAAGTCTTCAATCTTAGACAATTTATCTCTTTCTTCACTTATCAAGCTTCAAAATCTTGATATCATGCTGTTTGACCTTACTTAACATGTCACACACCTGATCTAATCTATATTCATGCTCATACACCTGAAAAAATATCACACCTAGGTTGCACTTCTTGTACACACACACTAGCTCCAAAAATCACCCAAAACAATGCTTTTATAAGCTCCTTTTTAATTAAAATTCAAAATAAATTTTTTTACACAATTTTAAATGAAAAAAAAATAGAAACATCCCATATAATTTTCATAACATCTAAAAGTGACACATATGGGTCAGCCTAGAAAAAACCCATCTTTTATGCACCAAAAATCCTCAAATCCCTTGCATTGAAATGACAAAAAATCTCCTAATCCTAAAAATATTTTTAATAATTTTATAAAATTAATCAAACATGTTTAATATAAAATTTAAACATTAGATATTGTCTCAATTATCATGAACCAATAAAATTATTTCATTTAATGGGCCCAATGGCTCATTGCCTTCACCAGACACATGTTTCCAGAGACACCATGTCTTCACCCTTTGGCTTCAAGATCATCAAATAAAACCTCAAACATGGAATGTGACCACTTGATTAAAATGACATAAATTTTATAACACTTATAATTAAGTTATAACACATAAAACATCCACTAGTTCAAACTACATTGACTTTTTGCTTCACCATATCAAGCTTCCCAAAACGTAGTTTCAAAAATGCAACTAGTTAACACCATTTCCGACACTTTAAAGAACTCAAAATGGATTCATTGGATGAAAAATTCATCCCTATTAACATTACAAGTGATATTAAGTATCGCCCAATCCATTTCATCCTTTAATAAACTCAATCTTTCAAAGAATAAAGTTATGTCTGGATAGCCAAAAATCTTCTTATCCATAAAATGACCTGGAAACCATATTAAATATCATAATAATGATAAAAAAAATTATATCACTATAAATTTATCTACATTTATTTCAAACACAACTTGAATCGCCTCCTAACTCCTCCTTTAGCTCCTACATGTCCATTTCTTGAAAGGCTTCTTTTAAGCGCCCAAAATCTACCCTTTGACTAGTAAACACAAATAGGGCACAAATTGAAAATTTTCATCATAACCATTACCTAAAACCTTCATGTATATCTATAAAAATTCCTGGAATATGATAAATGTAAATTTAGTTTATACCTCATTTGGATAAATTCTCCTTAAACTGGAACTCTCCGAAACATGAAAATTTAGGTGGGGGCCATATCTTGTCACATGTTATATCTTACCTTTATAGAAATATAGAAGAGTCCTATACATTTACCAATCATCATCCATGTACTAGGAAGCAACTATGACCACTTAGTAAGTAAATCTCTCGGACCACTTTCAAGTTAGGGTTTCAAACTCATAACAAGTTATTTACGTTGTTAACATTTGTTCCTAAAAATATATGATTAAATGACCTCATTATTTTTGTGAAACATTATATAATAAATGTATAAACATCTCTAAAATCCAAAAATTTTCATTCAAATCACACAATTCAGGGTGAGCATCAGAAGTTCCAATTCGAGATGGAAATGCACTTTTTCTTGAACCTGTTTCACCAAAACTGACATATCTTGAAAAATTATCATCATGAAAACCTGAAATGTTTCCCATAGTACATGGAAAAACCTTAATAACATTTAAAATCATCAAAATTTCATAATAACCTCTCAATATTTCCATCAATGAGACATGCGTAACTACCCCTTAGGGTTTTGCACTATTAAGGCTAGGTTCAACTGAAATATCATCATAACTCATCATGAAAAAACTCCAAAAGGTCCGAACATACCTATTACATTATAATACACCTAAATAAATCCATCCATGAGCTCATATAGCTCCATAACTCATTCTCGTACCTCATAACATCCATACCTTCTCTAAATGAACACCCAAAACATAGTCACCAACATGTATCTCGAACCTTGAAGCTCATATGAGTGCCAAATAAATATCCAAACATTCTCTCCATCATGATAACATGAATCTCAAGTCATAAATAATCTCATACCATCATGGAACATCAGTTAGGCTAGATACGTCATATGAATATGTTTGAAAGAACAAACAATGCTCACTAAATCAACCAATGCAACCAAGAACATACTTGAATATCCATGAGAACATCACTCTGAGCATCACTTAACCTACACCATCATCCAATTTATCATTAATGAGTATTTGCATCAATTACAACACCTATGCAACAATATGCCAACACACCTATCTTAACCTTCGGTGTTGAGCCCTCACATCCTACTAGTTGCATGGGGTTTAGATTAGGGGAAAATGTTTTCCCAAAAAATAAAAATTTAAATTCAATCAAGATGAAACAAAAAATGTATTAATAAAATAAACACAAAGTTTCATATAACAAATAATTACACTTTTTGTCCCTACCAACCTTCGGTGACGAGCCCATGCTTCTTACTGGTAGCATAAGGTTGGGAAAGGCTGAAAGTGACCTTACTCACGCATGTTTTCCTTGGAGATGAGCCGGTGATTCTTACTAGTAGCATGGGGAAAGACATGGGAGGGTTTCATTAATAAATCAAAAGTTTCAAATAAATAAGGAAATAAAAGTACTTGAAATTCTAAAAATCCCAAGAAAATGACTTAGATGTGTATGTTAGGAGAGACAACCATTATTTAAACCAAACATTATAAATCAATAGACATATATGGATCAAAGTATTGTCTAAACTTGCAAGTAAAATTCATTTCGAATTGGTTAGTTAATCTTGGTTTGGGTTACGTTATAGGTTTATGAGTAAATCTTTGTCAAAATTCTTATTTCTTGGTCATCCTTCTTGTTCACATTCTTCAAAACACATATCTTGCATTATTATTAAATCTTGGTGGTGATACCTCACATCCTATTTATTGCATGGAGTTCAGAATAAAGTAAGATTATTTAATCATCATACTATATTTAACACATTTTCCAATGGAATAAAAATGCTAAGAATTGCTTGAAAAATAAACTTTCCTAATTACAATTTGTCACCACACTCATAATCATAAATATCATTTTGTTTATCACATTGCATCATAATCCATAAAATACATTCAAAAACATAAAAACATAGTAAATTATAATCCATCTAAGATTACGTAGATGAGATAAACCATAATGAAATCAAATCTTGCGAAAGAAGGACAAACCAAAAAGATGTCAATATGTATATACAATCTATCAAGTATCTCATGTATAATGTTGTCACACCACAAGGTAGATGTGGTCAAAAATATCAACTATGAGCCAAAAATACAAAAAAATAAGTATATACATCAAAAAATTTCTCAAAGTAATAAAGTCCTAGGCCTATCCATCCCTCCTAGATCCCTATGAAGGAGTAGGGTGAGAAATCCTATTACATATCCTATGATGAGATTTACTAGGTGAGGCATGAGATCCTCCATGTGTCGATGTGTGAGAGTGTCCATGTGAAAAATAAGTAGTATTATCTCTGTTGTATAAGTTTCCTCACCATCTCTCTCGTACTTGTGCACAATAACCATAGTCCTCAGCCAAGTCATCATTACTTTGCAACATGCTAGGGTGGTCCAAACATGTCGGTATGATGAACGGATCATACCGGGAGTCTAGTAGATTCTCATGAGTTATCCCAATGGGAATCACAAACAAATATAGGAGTGTGTCCCAAATAAGGTATTACCATCTATCAGATGTATTTGTAAAGATAAAATAAAACAATGGCAAGTTAAAAAATGTTAAAAAAGAAACAAAAGTAAGAGAAAATTCTAATAACATCTAATCTAAGAAGTAAAGGAAAGAGAAGTGTGTTTTACTCACTTGGGTCTCCAAGGACCTAGCTCAAGTTAATGATTGGTGATGTTGTAAGAGTTGGTATAGCCTCCTCCCCAATTCTCTCCTCCTCCTCTACCCTCTCTGGGTGCATTAAGCCCTTCTCTATCCCATCCGGATATACTAAATCCTCTTCCACCTCTTCCTTAGCTCGATAGCTACTGATACCTCTCCCATACCATACCACTTAGGGTCTGAATCCTCCCCTAAACCTGAATCCATATCCACCTTCTTCTCCTCCTCACTATGTATTGAGTCCTTACCAATCAGTAGAATACATCTCGCCTCAACTTTCGACACCAGGTGAAATGGGTTTGGTGCGGCTCTAGATGTACCAATAGGAATTCCATGCATTGTAGCTTTCCACTAAAGTTAACCCCTCTTTCTAGATCTCACCTCCCATACGCCTCTATAAAAATAGTAATTTTTGGGAGGGCATCTCGAATAAGGTAACCCAAACTATTTTGGTGCTCAAAGCATTGGATGAGTCTCAACTTTTCTACTCTAGTCAAATAGCTGAACAATAGTGTTGTAAGTAGCTAATATAATCCCCTCCACTCCTCATATACTAGCCATTTTCTAATATGGCTCTGCAATCATGTATTTCATGGTCAAGGTAGATACCAGATGTGATGGGAACCTAAGTGGAGCCATGTCAACCCATCTAGCTACTCGATCCTAGTGGGATTTGTTATCTCAACACCCCTCGATGGGGATCATCCACTCATATACCCATGTCATGACTAATGTAGGGTGGCTGAGAGATCCATACCCACATATAACAACTTGATATAGGTCTTTGTAGGTAGTGCCAAGGATTTCAAATCCTTATGCATACACCCTACCATAAATCTCAATGCTCTTGACAATTAGATCCAAACAAAATAATAACTTGTCTCCACCCTTATCACCAATGGCCTTACGTAGAGTGGGGATAAGATTGACATCAATGGTAAAAAGTATAACCATCTTCTTGACACCCATGTATAATGTTTTTGCATCACCAAGAAAAGTATCCCATCTATGGGCCTCAAATTTTGAGTGGTACTCCTCGGCCAACTTCATGTTGGTGACAGGAACTCTAAAGATCCTATAAAAATCCTCCAATGTAATGGTCCACTCTCCTATAACACTAAGAAATTGAAATGTTTTCCACTCTACATCCCAACAACTAAATACATCATAGATAAGGAAAATCATGGGGGAAACAGGTTGTTTCTTAGCTATCCTCAAGATGTCGGCCCTGTCTAGTACCCCCCTCTCTAGCTATGTAAATAACTATATGATCTAAGGAAACCACTCCTACTCACAAGATCTACTCCATTTGATGTAGTTTCCCTACATCCAAAATATGATAAAAGAGCAAGTTAGAACCGATAAGTGCATAAAAAGATCATAAAAACAATATAAATGCAAAAAAAACAAGAAAAATTTCATACTTAGCCTTAAAAACATAAAACATTGTGACAATTATGAAACCACCGCTCTTAGCGATTAGTGGTTTCAAACTAACCTCAATCTACTAAAGCGGTGGTTACGTAACCACCGCAACGTTTGTGTAACTTCCATGGATGTTATGCAACTACTCGCTCTATACTGATTAGTGGTTGTGTAATGTCCACAATGGTCATGCCCATAACAACAAGGCCGTGCCCTCAAAATAAAAAAATCAAAAATTGACTAAAATTTCTCAAATAAATTATAAAACCTAAAAGTCACCCCCTACGGTCATTTCGACTATAAAATCATCAAAAACCACCCCTCCTATAGCCGATTTTGAATAAATATTACATTTTAGGATGAACAAAAATAAATCATCATAACTCATATGTTTGGTACGCTCTACTTTTGCCACTGGTTACACTATCATCATCACCGAGTGATCTTTGATTTGATTGTATTTTTACATGAAATGTTTAAAATGTATTTTATGCTTATTCATGGTTAAAAATATTCTCCGAGGGGCAATATGTATGTAACAAAAAGCACACACTCACACATTGATGGACATGGTAAAATCTATAATGATGATGTATTTATTTTCCGAACAATGATGAGATATAGATCCTTTCCCTTTACCTTTAGCATGCATGTTTTTCCTCATTTATTCTTGTTCCTAAGTTTTTAAAATATTTTTAAGCCTTTGCGAGCCATCTTCTACTCATTACGTGGTTGTCATGAATTTAAGTCATGCAACCACCATGGAAGTTACATAACCTCTGGTCTACCTAAATTGGTAGTTACGTAACCAATGGTTTGTGTAGATCGATGGTTCTATGTGCTTTTATCTACCTATTCCAACTACGTGTTTTTGGACATGTTTTAAACTTGTGAGTGTTTTCTCACATGTTTATTGAATATTTCACCCAAAATTTGGCTTGTTTGATCTGTATTGGAACATATTCTCAATTTACTATTATTAGAAGTTTGAATCCCCCTTTCTTGGATGATTTGGCACTTCTTGATTGCCATGTGTGATAGACTTCTTCTCTTCAATATTTCTATAAAAACCAAAATTTTACTTGTATGATGGGTTAGATATTTTTGATTTGAATTGCATTGTTACTCTACCAAAATCTTACTTGAGAATTACATAAACAACATATTACATTGCTATGTTACTTCCTATTCTTACATACGTGATTAGTTTTCTTGCAACCATCCTGCTCCAGTGTTTTCTTGATTTCTTCCTATAACTAGCCAACATTGCACCTCTGGATCATTTGGATTTTCATCTCTAGAAAGGAAGCCGAGGAGAAAGTAAGATCATCACCACATTTGGGAATCTATCACATTATAATAGCTACTAGGTTGGCGGTGTAATTACATTTCTATAAAAAAATTCATTTTGAATAGTGTCATTTAAATTAGAAGAAGAAATGCACTTGTTTTAAGTGGTAGTATTTCTTGTTTATTCATTTCATGTATACAATATTATATTGATATATTCTTCTTGGATTATCCTTGTGGATCTAAATAGGAAATAATTTGGAGGAAGGTTTTGTGCCTTAATTTATTCGTTCCTTTATTTTAGAATGTGCACACATTTATTTTTCATTTGTCGGGAAATTATGGGAAAAAGAAGAAATCTTGTTGAGAAGATTTCTTTTTCTCCCGTGAATATGAGGCAATCATATGAAATTATATTTCCACAATTATAAGTTAGAATACGTCTTTATTTTAGATTATATTTAATTCTATATCATGTAAGGAGGAATAGCTACATTCAGCTATTCCCTATTTGTTTTATTTTAGTGTAGAAGTAGTTTATTTTCATTTAGAGTAATTCCTTTGTTTGTGTTTGAAGATTTTGTTTTATTTAATTTCCAATAACAGAAAAATAAAAAAAAGATAGTTTAGAATTTTAGATTTATTTATTTCAAAAGTTTCAATGGAAAATACAAAAATAGTTTGATAGATTGCTTTGCTTTTGTTTTATTAAATACTTGCAAACCGAATTTAATTAAAATAAAAGGAAAATCAATTATCTTTTGTTTAATTCATTTTTTTCCCCTTATTTATCTAAAAGTAGGAATTTAAGGTAACTAGAATTAGAAAGAAAACAAATATTACTTCCCTAGTGGCCTAGTCTACTAGATCTTAGCTCTCGAAGTACCTTTTGATTTTGGTTTACTTGTGTTTTTTCCATTATTATCAACGTGGTTCCCATATGACCATTCGGGTCCACCACAACAATTCATAATAATCTTTGATCCTATCATAGGTCAACCAAAAATTGATAGAAACTAAATAGACAATGATCAAGGTTTGTGTCAATTAGTTTTTAGAGTGACACACTGCATTTACACGAAATAATTGGATAACTCATTTCCCTTAACAAAGAAGCGAGACATTTCCAAAGAGTATTGGAAAAACTAGTTAAACATGGTTAGACCTCGTAATCCTTGATTTTTCCTTTTCACATTTTCTATCATATTTCATGACCCTTCTCGAGAGAGTAATACACAAAAGACAAAGAAAAATTCCCTCGTGTTACTCAACCAATCTCGGTTTTATTCCATTCCACTCATATTAATCAATATCTACACACCACGATCATCCTTGATCATAGTATCACCCCCACACATGTTAGGTGAGAATTCATCACTCTCAATGAACATATTCCCCATATGCATATAGAGAATTTTCTATTTCCTTGACATCTTATTACCATTTCCACCTATTCCACTTACACTCTATCTATACATCATAATACCATCTCATTTATCACATTCTAGTTGTCCGGCATGGCCTCGGGAGGTCATGTTCATTTGAAATCATGTGTTGGTATTCGGTGTAAATTTTCCCCCCAATATGTGTGTGTAAAGTGAGGTTTGAGTGTGTATTCGCTCCCTCAAAAGTTAAGTTGAACCTATAAATAGAGCATATTATTAGGAAATGAGGGGAAATTTTGACCCCCCTAGTGTGTGAGTAGCATATGGTTTATCCAATGAGTACATTGAGTGAAGGCCCACTATTTTCCATTATGAACGAAGGAACATGGGGTCATGAATCAATGGACTAGTGTCCTTTGAGACTATATGTGTGGGAAAGATTTTCCCAAGGAGTTGTGTTGTGTAGAAGGTGAAGTAGACTTATGAGAAGACCTAGATGTATAGTTTGTACCATGAACCATGTGTGACGACGTAGTATTATGTGACAAAATATGAGACCAAGAGATATTCGAGAGTGAGTGATGAAGATTTAAATTTGAGGAGACATATGTGGGATAGTTGGTGGTGAATGTTTGGGACTAGTACTAAGAGTGTGTGACTAAATCGTAAGACCATCATTACTAAATGTAGGATTAATCTTGTAATAGTAGGTGGAATAGACATAATGCTAACTAGAGTAGGAGGTGTACTAGTTGTATTGACTTGTGAATATTAAAAAAAAATAGGTAAAGGGGTCGATGTGGGGTACCTTAAATGGTGACAATCTCTCATATATGAATTTGACACATTGGTGAACAATAAATAGAACAACATTAATATCCTTAAGCCAAGGAAGACCTAAGATCATGTCACAATTATTGATTCGTGATGCTAAAAAAAATGTTATATATATGGTAAGGGTTATGAATATTATGGGAAGAGTAACACACGCATAGGAGATATGTGTCTTACACTAGATTTCATTTAATGGAAATAAAATAGAATTTAAGAGGGGAAACAAACATCCCTTATGCTTGAAATTAGGATTAATCATTACATTAACGAGATATTATTTTTCAATAGAAGCATTAATGTGAAGCCTAAACTATGTGAAAAAATCATGGAATTTTTCATCAAGTAAAGGTAATGACTTGTGATAAAGAAGTATCACAAAAAGAATGTTTAGAGGAGTATTGGTAAATTATTTAACCTAACTAGTTAAATTTATAAAGGGTAATAAATGATGGTATACTATCCTTATAAACTACTTTTGAAATATAATTGCAAAAATAATAGGATCATACACGAACAAAGATAAATAAAAGTAGACAAATGAAAAAAATTCCTAACAATGAGAGGGAGAATAAGACTTAGCTGATATTACGGACCGTGTGCTACTCTAGGCTAACTTAATGATTGTAAAGGGATATAAATGGTATGAAAATGTTGTATGTCTAAAATTTTGTCATGGAACAATGTTTGGTTTAGGGTGTATGGTATGCCATAAAGTGTATGACCTTTATGTCCCTTATGCATGCTTTTATCCCTTTACGCTCTTAGATCCTATTACATTCGGGCCTATGCAATGCTTATTTAGTTTCTCTTTTAGACAATATGGACCTTATGTATGCTCATATCCCTTTACGTTCTAAGCTCCTAAAATATTTTGGGCATGCACACTTCTTCTTGATCTACTTATATATGCGAATATGGCTCTTAAACAATGTGTTATTCTCTTTGTTTTAGTTGGGTTTTGGGAACCCCTTTGAACCATAGACGTCGCCACTACTCCAAAGAGGGATCAAAATATATGGGATTATTTCCTAGCATGTGATATCTATAATGTATGTAACTAAATTTATGTTGATGACCTTGCAATAATGTAATTGTACTTAAACCTTTTCCCTAGCTTGAATTGACTTTGATAATTTGCCTTTTGTGCTTACAGATATGAGTGCAAGAATTCCATAGAATGAGTGTGCAGATTATATGAAGCTCAAGGGAGTCTTAAAGTAGATTTTCTTGTGATTTCTCTTAGTATTTGGTCATTGGAGTGCTAGGTGTCAAGTAGATAGAATTACCTCCTTAATGAGAGATGAAAAATTTGCTTATATATGCATTCTGGATCTGGAAAAAATATATAAAGCTAACTAGATGTATACTAAAGAATATCATATTAAGAAAATTATTATTGAGGGAAAGGGGCAAAAGAAGACCAATAAACCCATATCGTATGGATGTTATGGCCCTTTCTGGGTGCTATGGTCCTAGATACATGGGCGAGTGATTTGAAAACTGATATTGTAATATGTGAAAATATAGCCTATTTTGATTAATTAATATGATCATTATGTGGAAAAATTGGGTGTGTGTGTAAATGAGAATGAGTGGGATATAGATAGGGATAGCATAATTCGAAAAATTGAGAAAGTGTGGGCTAGTGAAAAAGTGTTTTATAATTTGTATTGTTGCAAAACATGAATTACCAAAATGGGTTTCTACACTAGATTATAACCCTTCTAGCATTAACTTGGATGGGTGGTATGGGACATTTGGAAGAGTTAGTGTATAAATATTTTGCTATAAATTTCCAAATGGGACAAATAGGTATGCTTTGAGAGATGCATAAGCTAAGGGGGTGATCTATATAGATAGGGATAAACCACCCATTACATTATATCACATGTGAAATATGCCATGGGCTAATACATGGTAGAATACAAATTCACACATAGAATACCCTCTTGATTAGTCATTTTTCAAATTATTTCATGCTCTAGCATCTTGTCAGGTTTTAGGGATTAGGTGGGTGTTTAATGTTATCCTAATACTTTTGGCCAAAAGAAAAATCATAATGTTATGATTTCAAGATGTATATTGTTCCTACCTTGTTCTATGTTTATCAAGTTATTGGGTGACTATATTGCACATGAGAATCTCTCTTTCCTCATTGATTACTCTTGGTGTGTGTGAATTTATTTTTCATCACTCGGCGTCTTTTCCACCTCACATGGTGAGTCATCTCACTTAGTGATATCATAGGTAATCAGTGTAACTAGGGTTTTATGTGTCATGCATAGGAGTTACACAACACTCATATACATGTACCCTTTCTATTTGAGCTATGAGTATGAGTATAACTATTATTTCATGCATGATTTTCCTTTGGATGGGATTTTATTCCTCTTCTCATCTTCTTTTTTTCCAGAGAGACATTGTTTTCACATGGGTACCTTATCATACATTTAGTTTTTGGGACCCATATGACACATCTTTCTTAGTTTTCTAGGGAATTTTTATTTCTTTTATGACTTTTCATGACACATACCTCAATTTTGGTTGGTCTGTGTGACTTTCCTCATCATCACTTGATGTATTTTCCACCTCACATGGTGATTCATCTTTCTTAGCAAGATCATAGATCATTAGGTGTAACTAGGGTTTCATGCATCATACATGAGAGCTACACAACACTCCTATATATGTAACCCTTTCTATTTGAGATATAAGTATGATTATTCCTATTCTTTCATGCATGATTTTCCTTTGTATTCAATTTCTTTCTGATTACTTGGAATGTTCATGTAAATGTTAGAGTGCAACCTCTTTAATATGCATGGGGTCTCATATTGATCCTTATAGAAAAATATCACAATTACTTTTGTTCTCTTTTCCCCTCTTTTCTTTGCATTTTGTTCTTCAGTGATGAAACCACCACCTGCCTGGGTGGCGGTCTCGTGACCGCCGCCCAGGAAGGGCGGCGGTCCTATAACCGCCACCCTGCTCAGGGCGGTGGTCCTTCACGCATTTTCTAGAATGTTCTTTTTAACACGACTCACGTAAATTTCAATGTTTACCAGCTTTTTTCACCACCTTTGGCTTGCATTAATGATTCTGGTTCCCTGGAATAGTGTTTTGGCTTTGTTTATGGTTTAAGAGATCAATTTGGTTTTTACCTTTGGGTGAATGCAAATGCTATAAATAGTTGGCTTGTGCTCAAGCAAATGGCCCCTCAAATTTACCTCTCAATTTCTCATTTCAGTAGTTCAGTCTTTTATTTTGCTTAGGATTCATAGTTTAGTTCATTGCATGCTTAGTTAATGTTATTTTTCTATTAGAAAGCCACATATCCATCTTGTGCAAATGTTGTCATTACTTCATGCAGTCCATTGAAATAGAGTAGTTTAATTCTCAGTAGGAAGCCATTAAAGTTGCAGGTTTTTCTCATCAAATAGGATAGTTTCAGGTTCTGGACGTTTTATGTTGCATGACTCATAATAAATCCCACTAGGAATTGCATAAGCCAAGCTCTGTACTCTTGCGCTATCCCTCTCCTACTCACATTGTATTCAGTCTGTATCCTAAGCTGCCTTTGTTCCAAAATCTACTTCTGTTGATGCTAGCATTACATGCTTTTCTGGATCCACGTGAGCACGAAGGAATGAGGAGATCACACTGAGGGGACAAAACCACACACACCATCGGATTCGCCACATTATAAAAAATCCAGGTTCTAGCTTTCAAAGTTCTAGTTAGAAGCATATCAAATAGAGTAGCCAATCACTTTATTTCAGTCAATTTTACTTTCGATATTGCCAGGGAAGCTATGGGGATTGATAGTTTCTGAGAAACTATGATTCATTCCTCACTTCTGAGGTAGGATCGAGAGTCTTTCAAATAGATTAGATTAGTTATTTCATTATTTATCAATAGATTCACAACTGCACAGGCAAGTAGCTATACTCGGTTGCTTTGTTTGTTTTAAATTCGTTATTAGATTAGTTGTCAATTTCTAGATATATTAAAATAGTTTGCTCCTTCAATTTCATTCATATAAATTCATCAGAAAAATACAAAAATAGAGAAGTTATATATGTTATAGATATATTTCACATAGTTAATTTTACTTTGCTGCAATTGGATTTACATTGTTGCTTTTGTATGACAATCACGGGACCTAGAGAGCCCAGAGAATACGTATTCGAGCCAATCATGCCCCAACCCAATCTCATCACAACAATAACTGATATAGATCAGAATCTTAGGATCCAAGTCTTCCGAACAATGGCAAACTTACAATAGATCAGCCTCCAGTTAAGCGGGTTAAACATAGAAGATGACCAAGCACACGTTTTGGTCAAATCAACCAAACTACAGATTACCCTAGATATATATCCATGACTGTGTGAAGGGCTTGAAAGAGAGAAAACATTCGGTTGTGATCCTTTGGTCCCACATGCCCAGGCGTACGGGAGACACTCTCACGAGATATAGATACCGCACTTAAGAATTCGGGTTGCACGTACACTGTGAGATACTACGAAAATATCATCACAACTATTAATTATGAATATAGAGGCTGAGAAAGCATATGACTATTGATACTAGGGATTAGGGACTGAGTCCACACATGACCATAGCAGGACCACAACAAACACAATCTACGGTTGTGACCCACAAATCCCATAGCCCAACGAATCCATAGGTGAATCAGACATAGATGCTGGCCTACGCACATTAGTATTCAGATCTACTCCACTTCCACCTATCATCATCGAACAATTATCCTTGTTAGACATAGCAGCTAATAAAGCTAGGGAATTCTAGACTAGGCTAGATAATCACCCGTAGAGTCCACTATACCCATCATCCACCCTATGACCCTATCTGGAGATATACACGAAACTATCCCAGGTTATTTTCCACGTATTCCACAACCCATAGACCGAATCACGCCAGAGCTCGATATTGATTGGAGCCTTCGAGCAGTCATCCTTGCCGATCGATCTATCACACCAGTTCAGGTTAGGAGGGCCTTCTTTGCCTTAGATTCACAATTTCCACTAGTGCGCGTCGAAGACATCAGATTACCTAACTAGTTTTTCTGCATCCCACATATTCCATCCCCACCGGCTATCTCGGCACGACCTCGAGAGGTCGGGTGCGAGGAAGAGTTACTTGTAGATTCCCACGCTCGCTTGTCACTTTTCCATCGTACAAAATTGGTGAACCCGACATGTGAAAGAAAATAGTTCTTCCTCTTTTATTTTTCACTTCTTTTCACATCAGCTTCACTTCTTCTTCCACCTTCTTCTTCTTTACCCATTATTCTGCGGGTATTCATATACCCCCAAATATGTCGGGATTCGATGCATATGGTAGACCTCTCCTAGGTCTTGAAGCATACTACGCTCAACTGAATAGACAGTCATCACCCTCACTCTCAGTATGGGGTGAAAACTATTCAAATAACCAATTATCAACACAAACTCCATCTCCAAGGATCAGATATGGCTCATCTTTCCAAATAGAGGAGTTGGATCAGCTCACTCAAACACAACAAACAGAGCCTTCAGGCTCGAACAATATGACGTTCACAGGAGAATCTGGTTCATCTCCTCAAGTACTGCTTAGACCACAAATTAGTAGACAATCAGACCCATACCTAGTTTTAGATGATGAACATTTGGTACGTTATGCCAAGAATGAACAACACTCTCGGAGTATGTACCCACCCATAGGGAGTTTACAAATGCAACCCGAGGTCTCTTTTCAAGAAAATACCTCCATGCCACTACATATAGGAAATGCCCTCGGGAAACTTGGCAGGGCAGCGATCAATTCATAGCAGGATATCACATGCCTATACAACATCAGGATATACAACAAATGCCACTAAGGAAAAATATCATGACTTCACCAAATGAGGTCATTTCAACTCTAGTAGAAAAAGTTAGGGGGTTGGAACTTGCTCAGGAAAATCACCATTCTCAATTCATACAGGCAGGAAATTCTAATCCTCCACACCATCCTAGCCAAGTAGACCTCCTCACAGGAATAGGCACGTTAGGCATGACTCCTCAGTATTCACAAAAATGCACCAACAAGAACCACCATTTCTAACACCATTCCGATACCTCCCGGTCTAGTACAAAATAATCCATTCCTAGACAATACCCCTTCATACTTAAACATGTACTCCAAATCACCACAAGGGGACATGTTCTCCTCTCCCGGCATGTTTTCTCAAACACAGGGGCTTCCTTATGCCCCTGCCAATGCATACGCTATGCCATATCAACAACCCATTCCACCACCACCCCTCGGCGGGCACCATCGATGGTGAAACCTATGCATAGGGACTTATTCGAATATTTGAAAGAACCCTTAGACTTCACCATACGAAGCGTTATGCTTCCAAGACCTCTTCTGATTTTCCCAAATACAAAGGTGAGGGAGATCCGAATGCACATATCAAGGCTTACGCCATAGCTATTCGAGAACTACTCCCTTGGGATGGGGTTGTTGCTAAAATATTCCCCAAAACTTTGGAAGGTATCACTCTCGATTGGTATTATAGAATACCTGAGGCTTCCATCCATTCATTTAAACAACTCGTTTTAGAGTTCATCAAGGCATTTGACATGAACAAACTATTAAGAACAGGAATCAGGGAATTCTTGCACATTAAGCAGGAACACAATGAATCTGTTGCTCATTTCATCCAGAGGTGGCGTACAGTTCTTTATTCTTCAGCCAGTGCTCCAAATATGGACCAAATGGAACTATGTGATTTATTCCTTCATTCTCTCAGTAGAGAAGTGAAGGAAGAAGTCCAGAAGTTCCCACTAAGGACTTACGATGAAGTACTTGAGAGCTCTCGAATAGATCAAGCGGCAATAGATAGCGGTCGTAAGACGTATGGAACAAATGGGAGGTTAATCACCTCCAACCAGAATACTACGGCTTATCCTACCACCACAAATACCAATCAAGGACCTAAAATCCTTAATAAAAATCATGGAGTGACAACAGATGGAGTAACTGATCAGGCCAAAAGGGTAAATGTTGTGAATACTCCACCACTAGTAAACAACCAATGAAATAACAACTTTACCCCAACAATCAATGCAGTGGATTTTAATCATCATCAACAACAACAACAATGGTGAAACCCTACATAGGGTCCAAGCCAAAACTCAACTGGATATCAAAACCAAAACCAAAACCAAAAACAACAAATGCAAAACTTTAATCCTAATAGGCAACGGTTTGATCAGAGTTTTGGGCCACAATATACCAAACCAGCTAGACTAGGAATTACAATCCTAACTCGTATTGTGGTTTTCACAAAATCTGAGGCCATGACACTAGAACATGCCATGACTACAATAAATTCATGCAACGTTTTCCAGAGGAACAAAGACAACTTTTCATAGATATGTTCTTGGCAGATCCTACGTCACCGGCACCAAATACTTTTACGGGGGCAGTTTCCCCTCAAAATGCACCCCTTAAGATCTTCAATGATCCGCTCCCAAATCACAACAACAACGGGTTAAATTTGAATGGGACAAACAAGGGTGTAATGACAGGAAACCACGATCATGAAGCCTCGACTTCACTAAATCCATTAGTTGCGCCACAATTAGGAAGTCAACCATGACCCAAGATAGTCGGTTTAGTGGAGTTAGACACCAAACTACCCATGGAGGCTGTAACAAGGACACGAGAGTATTCCTCTCAGCCAAGTCCAAGTTACCTACCAGAGACAGATAACATCCAACAAATGTTAGTAAGACCCATAGGTGCCTACGATTTAATTAGTGATCTAACAAAAACCTTCTCACACATTTCTTTTTTGGACTTACTAAAGAATTCTCCTACCCACAGGGCTGCTCTTTTAGAGGCATTAGGTTTAGGCCATCTAATTAACATCACTCCACCTCCCGAAACACAGGTAAACCATATAGACTTTGATATCCACCCTCCGGGGCAGCCGGATAGGGATACCAAATTCATATTCGAAATAAACAAAATGCCAACGAGATGTTGAGATTGCATGCAGGTGATCCACCTTACATTTGCAAGTATGGGTTTATAACAATTATGTGAAACACGCGATGGTTGATGATGGGGCAGCGGTTAACATAGTCCCCTTCTCTTTCCTTCAAAAGCTAGGGTATGGAGAAACGAATTGTTCCACAACTCGAAATACGCTAAGAGGCTATGATAGCCTTAAAGCCACCTCGATTGGAACTATAATACTACCGGTCACCTTAGGACCCAAAACAATCCTGACTGAGTTTTATATTATAGATCGGAAACTAACTATAATATGATCCTCGGCCGACCATGGATACACCGTATGAAGGCAATCCCTTCTACGTTATTTCAAGAAGTAAGATTCTTGCATTTAGGAAAGGTGTTCATAGCCAAAGGTGATCCAAAACCATTCGATGTACACCTGGCTGACCTAAAGAAAAGACCAGGCATGCACTCGGAGTTTGAACTCCCAACAAACCAACTTAATAAACCTACCGAGCCACGAAACCGGAAGAAAAGTTGGTACCTACGACAGATCTTGAGACTATGAGCCTAGCCAAGATGATCCCAGCCCTCAAAGATGAGGTTAAGATTGTAGAAATAGTATCATTAGGAACTACTGCAAAAATTGTTGAATTACTAGAGCAGGGATCTACCAATGTTCCTACCATTTGATTATGTAGGCATGGGATACACCCTAGGTGTTGGTTCTCTTCCAGCAGTGGATCTCTGCATGGTAGAGGTAGAAGATGTTAACACAACAAATATCCCAATGCCCATATTCCCAGCTAAGTATTGGACTCTCCATTTTGATGGAGCTAGATGTCGTTACGGAGCTAGGGCAGGTGTAATCTTTACTTCTCCCGAGGGAAAAGTCCTACCATTTTCCTTTAAACTAAATTTTGAATGTACAAACAATGGCGCTGAGTACGAAGCCCTCCTCCTTGGCCTCATCCTAGCTAAGAGGATCGGTGTTAATAATATCAGGGTGTTAGGAGACTCACAATTGGTAGCAAACCAAGTCTCTGAGATGTATGAAACCAGAGCCGAGCACTTACAGCTCTACAAAATAGCTGTATTGAATTTAAGCAAGGAGTTTGACTTCATATCAATTGAAGCAATCCCATGAGAGAAAAATCTTCTCACCGATTCAATAGCGACCTCGGCGTCACGCTTCACTCCAAATAGTGAGTTGGAAGATACCCGTTTCATGGTATCCCTTCATACTAAACCATTAGTAAAAAAATGTCAAATCCTCTTTTAACAAATAGAAATGAAAACAAATCTACTATCCTAGACCACATTGATAGTGATACAACCACTCTGAATTACTTAAACACCTATGCAGCGTTACATCTCACCCATCACGCAGTAGATTTATCCTTAATCCCACATTCATCTTCCTACTTCGGAAATCCCATGACAGAGCTTCCCCCACAAAAGGAACTTAGCATATACACAGTCGAGAATGGAGATGATCTGAAACTACCTCCAGCCCCACCTGAGTTTGAAGAAGGTAACACTTCTCTAATCGAAGAAACAATCGATATTAACATCGGAACAGAGGATGAACCAAGGATATTGAAGTTAGGATCCTCGTTAACTCCATCGGAAGTAGAAATACACACTCAAATCCTCAAAGAACATCGGAAGGCTTTTGCATTTAATTATAAGGAAATGACAGGGGTTGCACCACACATTGCGGTACATAACCTCGTCACTAAATCAGATGCAAAGCCGATTAAACAAAAATCGAGACCAATGAAACCTAAGGTAGCTCTCATGGTGAAAGAGGAGGTAATGAAACTCCTCCAAGTAGGATTCATCAAGCCAGTCGATTACTCTCAGTGGGTATCTAATATCATTCCCATTCTCAAAAAGAATGGGAAGATACGCATTTGCATAGACTTCTGAGACATTAACAAGGCATGTCCTAAGGATGACTTCCCGTTACCATCCATAGACGTCATTGTTGATGCAACAACTGGATTTGAGCTTTTGTCTCTCATGGATGGATTCTCGGGATACAATCAAATCAGAATATCTAAACAAGATCAAGCTAAAACCACATTTATAACTCCTTGGGGAACCTATTGCTATGTTGTTATGCCATTCGGTCTCAAGAACGTTGGCGCTACATACCAGCGGGCTATGACGTATATATTTCATGACCTTATTCATAAAATTGTGGAATCCTACGTAGATGACTTGTTGGCCAAGGCCAAGAAGCGTTGTGACCATCGGAAGTGCTTCGCATCATTCTTTCACGTCTGATAGAATACGGAGTCACCTAAATCCAGAAAAATGTCTTTGGTGTAACAGGAGGAAAGCTCCTAGGTTACATTGTATCATCACGTGGGATCGATGTTGACCCAACCAAAATTAGGGCTGTTCTCAAATGGTCCCACCTTCGGATGAATCTGGAATCAGGTCATTTCTCGAAAACTTGGTGCAATCCGAGATTCATCCGGACTTAAGCTTCGCCATTCATCCAATCAACAATCTACTCAAGAAAGATTATAGTATTGATTGGACCAAAGATTGCAATGAAGCTTTCGATGTAGTTAAGCATTTCTTGTTATCACCACCTACGTTAATGCCACCTAAGCCAGACCACCCATTAATTTTATATTCGCGAGCTACGATGTCTCATTAGCTTTGTATCTTTGGCTCAAGAAGATGATGACAAGAGAGAACGTGTAATCTATTTCATTAGCCAAATGTTGCTCGACTATGAAACACGTTATACATAGGCAGAATGAGAATGCCTTGCCATAGTCTTTGCAACCAAATGCTTAAGACATTATATGCTAAATCAAGAAACAAGGGTCATTGTAAAGACAGAGCATTTACGAACTTTCCTCACGCAAGGGTCCTTGTCTAAAAAGGTTGGATGCTTTATAACCTTAATGGGTGAATTTGAATTAACATTCGTAAATCAAAAATCCATTAAAGGACAAATCATCATGGATTGGTTAGCTGATAACCCACTAGATGGAGGCAATCTAGTAGATCTGGACTTTCCTGATGAATGCGTATACTACATCGAAACCAGACCTCCCATCTCTGAGTGTCCTTGGTATGCTGATATTATTAATTATATCATGGATCATACGTATCCAGGAAGGTGCTACACCACAACAAAGAAGGTGGTTACGCATTATCGTAGCCAAATACGTCATTATAGAGCAAGTGCTCTATCGAAAAGCATTCGATGGAATGCTTCTAAGATGTGTCGACACAGAAGAATCCAAGAAGATTCTCCACGAATCTCATAGTGGAATGTGTGGAGGCCACTTCGGTGGCCATGCCACCACTCATAAAATACATCGGATGGGCTATTTCTGGCCTACTCTAGAACATGACGCAATAGAGTTTGTATGAAGGTGTCATAAGTGCCAAGAATTCTCCCATGAGATCCACATGCCGGCCAAGCTCTCTGACAATCAATCTACTCCATGGCCCTTTTCTACGTGGGGCCTCGATTTGATAGGGAAATTCTCTCCCTCATCTACAGATGGCCATAATTTCATAATCACGGCCACTGAATATTTTACCAAGTGGGTAGAGGCTATGCCTCTTACTCTTTTTATGCGGGTTACTGTGTAATCGCCAAGTTCATTTTGAACCAAATCATTTGCAGATACGGTGTCCCACAAATCATTATCTCGGATAATGGGACTTCTTTTAAGAATGATAAAGTTCACGAATTGTGCAATAAATTCAAAATAAGCCATCATACGGCCTCCTTGTATTACCCCCAAGCCAATGGACAAGCTGAAGCAACAAACAAAACATTAAAAGCCATTCTCCTTAAAATGGTGAAAGAAAACAAATGAGATTGGCATTTGAAGTTATATCCGGCCTTATGGGCCCACCGAACCTCAATAAGAACACCAACAGGAGTGACTCCTTTCTCGCTAGTATTCGGGGCAGAAGCAGTTCTCCCGCTTGAGGTTGAAATACCCAGTCTCCGTATCTCATTACAAGGGATCTGGATGAAGATGCTTACAGAGAAGCACGTCTCTCCCAACTAGAAAGCCTAGATGAAGCTAGGTTAGATGTTGAACAGCGGCACAAAGTCTATGCTGACCGGATGTGCTGGTAGTATAACAAGAAGGTCTATGAATGAGACATATATGAAGGTGATCTAGTTCTAAGGCTAGACTAGCCGGATCGATAAAAAGACCGGCGAAGGAAGGAAGTTCCGGCCCAAATGGTTGGGCCCATACCGAGTCATGAAGGACTATGGAAATGGTGCATATCTCTTATGCACACTAGAAGGTGAAGAATTTGGTGAAACGGTCAATTCCCTACACCTTAAATGATTCTATGCATAAGCAACCAGCACTACTTGTATAATTATATCTACATTGCATCTTCATATAGTTAGGATCATTTTGTCCACTTGTTTTGTACAATTTTGTGATCAAGGAATTTATTCTCAAAGCAATTCATTACAAACTTCTGATGGTATTGGCATAAACACTCTAATCATACTTCTCCATTTCCATGATATCATCAACTATTTTGAATCATTTCATCAAATAAAGCTAGATATGACAAAGTCTTAATGGTAACCATACCAGTCTGCATACTTGTTCTCACTTTTGGTTTCTTCTTAGGATAGGTGTCTTGCCTATGGTCTGTTCTAGAAGCTTCATCATGTCACATCTATCCCATATGTATATCTCTTTGGAAGTAAGAGCATACTGACACTTTGCTCAAGTAAACAAGTCAAATATAGATCAAACAAAAATTTTAAATTTACACATTTCCTTGCCCCACCAACCTTTGGTGATGAGCTTGCGTCTCTTACTAGTGACGTAGGGTTGGGAAAGGATGGAAATGCCCTTACTCACCTATGCCTTGCCCATGGTGATAAACCCACACTTCTTACTAGTAGCATGGGGCAAGGTGTAGGGGGTCCTCTTGACAAACAAACGTTAAAGGTCATAAACAAACAATTCAAATCTTGAAGTCTTGAGTCAAAAACAAATGAATCAGATGTCCAAAATTCCAAGAGAGTTAAAAATCCTAAAAACCAGATTTTTTCTACCATGTGGCCATCTACGGATCTAAGTCTAGATAAACCGCAAAGCAAGTTGCATCCCAAACTATGGAGTCACTCGAGTAGAGTAGGCTTGTAGCATCCTAATTTGGTTCCACCAAAGCTTTGTCTATCTTTCATCACTATCATTTCAACACATTTCATAACTTGTGCCCTTTCTAGCTCTCGGTGACGAGCCCTCGCATCTTACTAGTTGCGTGGAGTTAGGAGTGGGGCAAGTTTATCTACTCATCATACCGCTTATCTTCACCACTTTGCCAAAACAGATATGAGGTATCAAAATTGCTTAAAGAAACTAAAATTTCAAAATCACATTGTATCTACATTATCATATATCAGCATCATGAAATACAAAAAGAAAGTAAACACTTGTATCATTTGTTCTCCATTGCATACATTCTAAAAAGCATATAAGCATAACATCATAGTTTACATGTGGAAACGGAAATGGAAGCAAGGTCATAGATGCCAAGAGTCTGATCCAAAAAGATATATATATATATATATATATATATATAAATGGTCAAAATTCCTGTACAATGCCATCATGCGCTAAGCATGGTCAAAATGCTCAAAGCGCGGAAATACAAAAACATCATACAAAAATCTAAAGAGAGCCAAGTGGCTTCTCAACCCCTATGAGATCCCTCTGAGGGTGCACGCCCATGCCTAGGACTCCAGCTACACCGGCGCTCTGAGTGCACGGAGGGCTCACGATCCCGAGGGGTAGCTGCGGTCTCGCCATGAGAATGACTCCTCATCAGGCGCTCTGTACTATCCTATACCCTGCCAGCTCAGTACGGAGGGTAGATACCATCTTGGCCACATGCCAGATGGGGGAAAAGATGTCGGTATGTCTGCCAGCTGCTGAGGGCTCCCTGCATCCACAGATAGCTCTGCACGGGTCCTCTCCATAGGGATCATCAGGGTATCGGTGCATACCCTGCGAATCAAGTCTCGCCACTCATCGGCGGTCTGCAAAACAAAGGAGAAAATGAATTAGAAATAAAGCAAGAGATAAACACAAGTGTAAACAAAAGGAGAGATGGCAATTAAAGCAATCCTAACTTGAAAGCAAAGGGAAGATAACTTACTCGGATCACCGGGCCTCCAGGATGGATCTCTAGGGTCGGCACCTGCCACAGATGCCACCGCTGACTAAGGTACTCCTCCCATGGCTGGAGCAACGTAGCATCCCACAATGGACTCATCCTCCCCACCATGGCCCTGGGAGAGTGGCTCCTCTGAAACCAGAGTCACCCTCTCTGCACTCTGCTCTGCCCTCTCTGCCTGCATGATATCCTGAGTGTCATGCCACTCAGGATCACTATCCTCCTCAGTCTCCTCCTCCGTCTCCCCCTCCCCCTGTGAACTCCTCAGACTCGGAGTCTATGTCAATAGGGTCATCACTGCTATGAGTGGGACCGGTGGCAATCTGAAGTAAGGGTGCCTGAGGAGCACCGGCTCTCCCTCGGGCACGTCTTGCCCACCCCTAGCTGATGGGAACACCAGGGGTAACAACTGTCCAACCCTGGCCTCTAGGACCCCCTCTGGCCTCTCGGGCTGCACATATATACACTACTGGGGAAGCATACCCATATAAGGTAGGCCAAACTGCTGAGGAACTCGGCCAAAGGGGTGTATCTCCACTCTCCCTACTCTGTCAACAAGTTGCCTGTGGTGGAGCAGGAGATCAAAGTAAGAGCCTCCTCGCCCCATAAACCTGCCATGGCCTGATACGGTGTGGCCTCCATGTCATCAGTGGTCAGGGAAGCAACTGGCTAGTGAGGTGCTCTGAGCACCGACATGTCTCTGTCCATCTGCTGCCCTCACAGCTCCGGGATCTGCCACCTCTACACCTCTGCCATAGGGGATGAAGCGCTCATAGACCCAGCTCATAACCAGGGTCGGGTGGCTCAAAGACTACCCCTATAAATGGACTACCCTGTACAAGTCATGGTAGGTAGTCCCAAGTATATCGGCTCCCCAGGCGTAAATCCGGCCATGTCCCTCGATCTGTGCAATGATGGGGGACCAGCAATATAGTAGTGTGTCTCCTCCCTTGTCCCCGATCAATCTCGAGGCAAGGATCCCCATAATGGCTTGGTGAATCAAGGGGATGGGCAGGCTAGGAATAGATCGGACCCTCACCCCCTTCTTCGAGCCAGTGGAGATAACTACATCTCCCATGTAAGAAGCCCACTGTGCTATCTGGGCCCGTGAACCTGCCGTCTCAAGAGTAAGTCGTCTCCCGATGATCGGGACCCCCAGAATACGGTAAACATCCTCCAAAGTGATGGTCCACTCACCTCGGACCCCTGGTAACCGGAAGGTGTTCCGATCAGCATCCCAATAAGAAAATAAGTCACAAAGTATGTGACTGGATGGAGCAACATGTGGGACGTGTGATATACGTAGTATACCGGCCCTCTGAAGAGTGTCCACCTCATCCTGTGAAAGGGCATCTAACACTGCTGGGAGCCAGTCACACTCTCTCTCTCGACTCCATCAAATGTACTCCTCCCTCACCTGCATACACCCAAAAACACACAAAACAGAGCAAGTTAGCATCCGAATGACATTAGAAAAATCATGAAAACACATAAAGATGCTAAAAATGCAAAAACAATTTTAAACAAGTGTTCCTTTGGCATTTTTAGGAATCCACCCACCAGCGAGGCGGTTTAGTAACCACCTTTAAAGGTGGTGGTCTTGTAACCACCACCTTAATAGGGTGGTGGTCACGTGTAATGTCGGTCATGTCTGAAAAACCCACGCGGTTTATACCTTAAAAAAGCCTAAAAAATGCAAAAAAAGGGACTATTTTAACTAAAACAAAGCCTACCCAGTAGGCGCCCCCTAGATAGACCTTTTGAACCTAACATTTTCAAAAATAACCCCCACGACAAAAAGATTTTAACATTTTAAAATTTTGGGGTAAAAATGATAAATTGAGAAAAACTAACCTGTGATCTCACGGGTCGATGATCTACTCGCGGAGGCATGATCACTATCTCGTCATGAATGTTTTGACTCTACTCTCATAAGAAACCATCACCGTGGGTCCCAGAGCTCAAAACCAACCAAATCAACACGCACAAATGAATAGGAAAATGGGCCCACTTTCATATATATAGCAACCTGACTCATTTTTTGAATCCCCTTTTCACAGGTTTGGAGCACCAACGGAGGTAAGTTCTTACCCCCGCACAAATGGTATGTCCTCATTTCCCATTATTTTAGCGTTTATTTTCCGATCTATTTTGTTTATCTGCACTTGATTCCTCTTTTCATTTTGCAGGTGGCGGGAATTTTGGATAGCATCATTTCGACACATGGACATATCAGGTATAACTTCCAACTTCCCATTTCGGGACCGCCATACTCGGACCCACCGTTTTACACCTCTTCATGGCTAAAATGCTTCTCTGAGGGGGCAATATGTACGTACCCAAAATTGTAAGGTATTGCACTACCGAACAACATAACACGTGCCCCAATGATGATACAGGTCTCCTCACAAGGTGTTCGGGATCCGGAAAATCTCCCCAAGTGTGCGTTAACATCCCACATGCCCCGCTTAGCCCGTGTGCTTTGTTGTTCTCTTTTCCCCTCTTTTCTTTGTGTTTTGTTCTTCAGTGACAAAACCGCCACCCTGCCTGGGTGGCGGTCTCGTGTCCCCACCCGAAGGCGGCGGTCTGTCACTGTAACCACCACCTACTTTCTCGGGTGGTGGTCCTTCACGCATTTTCCAGAATGTTCTTTTTAACGCGACTCACGTAAATTTCAACGTTTACCAACTTTTTTCACCACCTTTGGCTTGCATTAATGATTCTGGTTCCCTGGAATAGTGTTTTGGCTTTGTTTATGGTTTAAGAGATCAATTTGGTTTTTACCTTTGGGTAAATGCAAATGCTATAAATAGTTGGCTTGTGCTCAAGCAAATGGCCCCTCAAATTTACCTCTCAATTTCTCATTTCAGTAGTTCAGTCTTTTATTTTTCTTAGGATTCATAGTTTAGTTCATTGCATGCTTAGTTAATGTTATTTTGCTATTAGAAAGCCACATATCCATCTTGTGCAAATGTTGTCATTACTTCATGCAATCCATTGAAATAGAGCAGTTTAATTCTCAGTAGGAAGCCATTAAAGTTGCAGGTTTTGCTCATCAAATAGGATAGTTTCAGGTTCTAGACATTTTATGTTGCATGACTCACAATAAATCCCACTAGGAATTGCATAAGCCAAGCTCTGTACTCTTGCGCTATCCCTCTCCTACTCACATTGTATTCAGTCTGTATCTAAGCTACCTTTGTTCCAAAATCTACTTCTATTGATGCTAGCATTACACACTTTTCTGGATCCACGTGAGCACGAAGGAATGAGGAGATCACACTGAGGGGACAAAACCACACACACCATCGGATTCACCACTGTTCTACAAAATCCAGGTTCTAGCTTTCAAAGTTCTAGTTAGAAGCATATCAAATAGAGTAGCCAATCACTTTATTTCAGTCAATTTTACTTTCGATATTGCCAGGGAAGCTGTGGGGATTGATAGTTTATGAGAAACTATGATTCATTCCTCACTTCTGAGGTAGGATCGAGAGTCTTTCAAATAGATTAGATTAGTTATTTCATTATTTCAATAGATTCACAACTACACAGGAAAGTAGCTATACTCGGTTGCTTTGTTTGTTTTAAATTCGTTATTAGATTAATTGTCAATTTCTAGATATATTAAAAATAGTTGCTCCTTCAATTTCATTCATATAAATTCATCAGAAAAATACAAAAATAGAGAAGTTATATATGTTATAGATATATTTCACATAGTTAATTTTACTTTGCATTGGGTTTACATTGTTGCTTTTGTATGACAATCACGGGACCTAGAGAGCCCAGAGAATACGTATTCGAGCCAATCGTGCCCCAACCCAATCTCGTCACAGCAATAACTGATATAGATCAAATCTTAGGATCCAAGTCTTCCAACAATGGAAAACTTACAACAGATCAGCCTCCAGTTAAGCGGGTTAAACATAGAAGATGACCAAGCACACACGTTTTGGTCAAATCAACCAAACTACATATTACCCTAGATATATATCCACATGACTATGGAAGGGCTTGAAAGAGAGCAAACATTTGGTTGTGATCCTTTGGTCCCATAACCAGATGCAGGAGACACTCTCACAGATATAGATACCAACTTAAGAATTCAGGTTGCACGAGTACACTGTGAGATACTCTAAAAGATCACACAACTGTTAATTCTAAATATAGAGGCTGAGAAGGCATATGACTATTGGATACTAGGGATTAGGGACTGAGTCCACACATGACCATAGTAGGACCACAACAAACATGAATCTACGGTTGTGACCCACAAATCCCATAGCCCAACGAATCCATAGGTGAATCAGACATAGATGTTGGCCTACGCACATTAGTATTCAGATCTACTCCACTTCCACCTATCATCATCAAACAGTTATCCTTGTTAGACATAGCAGCTAATAAAGCTAAGAATTTCTGGACTAGGCCAGATAATCACCCATAGAGTCCGCTATACCCATCATCCACCCTATGACCCTATCTGGAGATATACACGAAACTATCCCAGGTTATTTTCCATGTATTCCACAACCCATAGACCGAATCACACCAGAGCTCGATATTGATTGGAGCCTTCGAGCAGTCATCCTTGCCGATCGATCTATCACACCAGTTCAGGTTAGGAGGGCCTTCTTTGCCTTAGATTCAAAATTTCCACTAGTGCACATCGAAGACATCAGATTGCCTAACTAGTTTGTCTGCATCCCATGCATATTATTATGAGATTGTATCTTTTAAACCTTGTCAAATTGAAATTTCTTTTATAATTTATGAAACTATGAAAAGATCTTATGTTTTTTATATGAATGAAAGATGGTTTTCTTTAAACTAATTGTGTCAAAATGGTAAAGACATTAGGACATAGTCATTAATGGTAAAGTAAACTTATCAATGAGAGAATGGAATTATATTTATGGATGATGAATTGATCATAGTAATACACTAGTAAACCGAGGGTAATCATGTGGTTAAATTAGTGTGACTGAATTATGATTATTTGGTATATAGAAAAATGGATATGTGAATGGTTAAATAAATAAACTTAATTAAATGAAATCACCACAAGGATTATGCTTAATCCTATACGAGATGTATTGAAATGGATTTATGGATGAATGTATTTTAGATTTAATTGTAATACCTTATGTAGTAATGGATGAACTACTAATACATGAACTCATTTAAGTTAATACTTAATGATTACACAGTTAATTCACCTATTAAATTTAGAGGAAAACTATGCAAGTTAATGATGTGCACATTAAATTTTATTGAGATAAAATGAACCTTGTATAAATGTATGTTATTATTATTTTTATGCCTCTTGCATGTGAATGTATGTTTAAGTAGGACTAGGAAATTGTGAGGCATTGATTTCTATTCCCGGTTGAAGGGTGATTGTAAATTCTATTTTTTTAAATTATTGTGTTTTCTCGGTCATGCACTTTGGGGTCACTAAGAAAAGACTCATGTGATGAAATATAGTGTACAATGGATTTAGTATTTATTCATAACATTATATGGGTTGTCAAATAACATGAAGAAAGAAAGGAGAAAAGTGAAGAAATAAGGGAAATTTTGAGGTGGAAGAGGGAAAGAAGCGTGTAGGGGGACAAGTCAACACTCGTTGATTAGGAGAAAAGCTTAGTGGAATGTACACCTTGATACTTAGTGTGAAAATATGATATGAGGAATTTTGATGATGTGTGATCTACAAGGTACTCTGGGAGTGCAATATGATGGAGTTGGGTGTTTCATGGCTTAGCCAATACTTTTGGGTTCATAAAACAGTTCGCAGATTCAAATAATAATCCATGCTATGAATGGAGTTCACCTAGATTGTGAGAGTGATGCAAAATAATGTGTGGTAGTTCGCAGCCCACGTATTGAATAAAGTGGGACCAAATTCTCAAAAAGAGACAAGTGCTAAGGGTATTGGATCCTTAAGAGAAAAATTTAAAAAATGGCGGAGGCTCGTTTTGGTTAACATTTCCCATAAAATTTCCTAAAGCTAGGAAATTTTACCAAAATAATGCCCAACAAACCCATACAAGCAACTTTGATTAAGTCAAACTTCTATAGAATCACATATCTTCATCTACATGATTCATGCACCATCGAATTCCACCACAACAATGATATAACTTCACGGATTTGGTATAGTATATTACGACATCATCTTAGTCCTTTGCAATATTGGTAGAATTTTATGGCTTCAATAATCATTCACAACATCAATAAATCTTCATATATTTGATATTCCTCATGGCATGACTTAGAATTATCTAAATTTACACAAAACAAAACAATCCACTCTAGTTATTTTGGTTGATATAATATTTCCTATGTAATCAAATTCTCTTGCATCACTTCTTTTCAACATTTTATCTAAAAAAATTAGTTATAATCATTAAATTACCTAGAATCTTCACCATGACTCAAGTTATCTATTTGACATATATATGCACTATAAACTAATGTATCATCTAAAAAGAACTTTTAGTTAGATATTTAAGATAAAATAATATATAATAATCTAAATGCTATATAATTTTACTATTAATGAAATAAAACCTTGAATAAGAATTTTGAATTTACAACTTGATGCTTTCAATAATGGAATAAATTGAAAAAATAAAATAAAGTATAAATAAAATATAGTTTCAAAATATTAAGCTATAATTCAATATAAAACTTATTAAAAGAGAACAAGAGGTGTTAAATGTACTTTTTACACATCTACTCCCATATTCACATCCACTATTTTGGAAATGTATAACTAAAGCTATTATATTAAAAACAATAAGTGTAAGGAGTTCAAGATAATGACCATATACATCTATTGTTATGCGAGATGTAGGCATGATATACAATCTCATAAGGAGTAATAAAACCCCATCATCCATGTAGATGTATTATGAAAATTATGTTTTAAATTAATTACTATGTGTAAATATGATCTAGAATGAGAAATACACTAAATATATAGATCCTATATTTATGTATTGCAATTTTATGATCTCATACAAGGTCTTAAAAGCTAGATAAAGGAAGTACATCTAGGTCTAGAATAGATTGTAATGATTTACTAGATGAGATGAAGTGACAATGATCTAAAGTGTGTTAATAGGCTATGCAGAGTGTCGTTGAGTTTTTCTAAAAATTTGGGAACTAAACTAAAGAGAGAATGAAATTTCTTGTATATTGTTTATTAGATAAGGTAAAAACAGGATCGTCTCCCAGGGCCATTACAAGATGAGGAACAAAACCCACGAACAAGAAGGAAATAGAAAATTCCAAGAAAGGAGTTAAACATGCTTAACTCTTACAATGAAGAACTGGAATTTGTACCAAAGAGATAAAAATAGAGAGAAAGAGAACTAGTCTCCAAAACTACAAAACAACAAAAGTTCACCAAAATTCACGCCAACAGTCTAGAAACACTAGCTAATTTTTTGGAGATCCTTCACTGCTACCATCATGACTATCTTTGATCTCGAACCCTCAGTGCCCTTGACATTTATATCTTCCTCCAAATCATCCTTGGAGCTACTAATGCACAAATTAAAGTTCCTTCTTTTAGTGCCCTCCTCCATCCCTTCCAACATGTCACTCATCTTTTTGACCTGGTCCTCTAGCTCTAGAAACTTTTGCTTGGACTTCACTTGAGTAGAGATAATTTTCTTAGAAGCATTAATGACATCCACCATTGTTTCCCTTTGACCAGCATTGGTTTCCTCCATCGCATGAAGCACCCCTTCTAAGTATTAGACATTTCTACTCAAATCCTCGAAACCCTTTAAATTACCATCCCAATTTCTTTTTCTCGAGGTGCTCACTTCCCCATAACCATCCTCACCCCTTTATTTACCAGAATCCTCCCCATATTTTTTTCATTTCCCAACCTTCATCTTAGTAAGGCATTCCACGAGAGTGAGGCCATCCTCATCCACCTTATCTTTCAAGGAAGAGGACATAACATGTTTCCCATTTTCAAACAACAAAAGAATGATCCCTTCATGCAGAGGCATCTCATCTTTCTCCTACTAGAAAGCCATCAATGAGTTAGTCAGAGACATAAACAGAAAGAATTGGATGCTCAACATGAACTTGTGGTGGAACACATTCAAAAGGGTCATATGGTGGGTATAGATTTTTCAGTATTTTCCTTCCAGTGATATAATTCATGATTTTAAGGCACACATCTCTCCACCTAAATGGATTTTCCCCTCTATGGATTAGATCTCAATCTTGGCTTTTTCACAATTTTCATCTCTGTCTTACGATATATTTATTTATGTGTAATCAATTTAGGTATTATTCTTCACCAAAAACCTTCCTTATTCATTCACTTAAAAACCTAAAAAGTTGGTAACCCATAGTGGTTAAGCTTCCTCAAACCTTTCTTTGAGTTGAGATAAACCCGCATAACAATACTCCAAATAAGCCTCATACAAATGTAATTCTCCATCATAGTAGATGTGTGAGAAAATGTGATAATAAATACAATTATACATGTCATTACCTTAACCATAATAACACAAGTGGTAAATTCATGCAATATCGGATCTTTAAATCTATAATAAGAGTAATCGGATGTGTATTTGAGTATGTAAGATACCTTTTGATATTTGTAATTATATTGATCTTGTAAGGTGCCCCATTTTATAATGTTTTAAGTCTCATGTTTATATAGTATTCATACCTCAAATTCACACCATTGTGGCATAGAAAATGACCTAAAATAAAATCAAAAGGACAAAAATACCGACATTAAGATATTTTCTTAAGGGAGAAAAATTCGCTACCTTTAGGAAAAATGTGTTTGGGTGAATTTTTCCAAGATGGATGAGTATGTCTCAAACATATAATAATGACTCTAGATTGAAACTTGAAGATGGGAATCATCATCAAAAAATATGAAAATAGATGAATAATATTTAAGAATGTGTTTATGAACACATAGAGAATAATTAGACTCAACTATAAGTGTTCACATGCCAATTAATCCTGTTATAGATAACCAACCATACACATAAAATTATCTAAAATAAATGATAAAAATGGCTTATGTCAATTTGGGGTATCTACATTTTCCCCACTTTACACCAAAATTGAAAATTCTATTTTAAAACAAAATAAAATAAAATGGATACCCAAAGTATATTTTGTAAATTTCTTGTAAATGATTTGATCTAACATTATCTAATATGCATTTAGAAAATATGCCCATCTACAAATATCAAAAAACAAAGTAGATTGTAATTTGTTTTATAGAAATAGATACGCAACATAAGCATTGACAAGAAAGTTTTGAAATAGTAGAGAAATATATCAAAAATGCTAAAAATTACTTTCTAGTGTGTGTGTGTGTGTGTGTGTGTGTGTGTGTGTGTATGTGTGTGTGTGTGTGTGTGTTATGTTGTCAACAATTTGTGTCACCTAAATGAGGTTTTTGATCTCATCTTATTTAGTTCTCATACGAATAAATAAATAAAAACCCATCAAAAGAGGGTGTGTATATATCGGACTCGTTTCTTAGCTAGAAATATTAATCTAGAGAATTGAGTCACTCAAATATAAACAATAGTATTGAGCCACGGTGAAGTAATGATATTAGTCTTGATCTACTAAAGTATCCCTATATCAATCTCAAGATATTGAAGGAGACACATGTTAGTTATGAGCCGATGAAGAGAGCTAGAATGTTCGATTGTTTAGATATTTTAGATAAACTAAATTCCTTGAGAACGAAAGATTTGTTCAATTTAGAGTATTTTCTAAATTATTATAGTTTGAATTTCAATGATCACAAATACTTTCTTAATTAAGATAAAATTGCTATTGATTTAGCATATTTTATTAATTCATATAGATAATGCTCTTGATTGAGAACATTTGCTCAATCGGATATAGATAAGAATGTTTTTAATCATAATACATTTGATAAATTCATAAAACATTTTAAATTCTAGTAGGAGTATAATCCATTATTAAAAAAATCCCCCATGATTAGGAGTGGTTTATTTTACCATTGATTCAAAAATAATAGATATGATTCCCCCTCTTATGGGGCGGTGTGATATGTTGTACGCATGTTACCTACCTCAAAATAATATTAGGTGTATATGTTATGTACAATAATAATATATCTGTAAGATTTTTGTGATTATGCGTAAGAACTGAAAATATATCATGTCATTAGTATATAATATATTGTTAGGTTGATTGGTAGTTTTGGACCATAATTGTATAATAAGAAGAATTTGTTTTTAAATTCATGAATACCTATCAAATATTAGGTAGCAAATGTATATAATTATATCATAAACATGTAATCCAATGTGTGAATAATTTTGTATTGTGTTGTTAATTTATCATCCCCATGTGTGGATACTTCATAAGATAACCAATGTAAGTGTGAGTTCTTGATCACAAGTCATAGCATCAAAATAACACATTCCTTCCATGCATGGGCACTTAGGGATAGTGTTTGAAAGGAATTTTAATTTGTGTAAGAAATAATATTCATATTTACTTTGGAGATATATAATGGTTCTGAACTAACTGTGAAACAATCAATAAGAATGGTATTATTCAATATAATAGATAAGTTTTTGTGATTGTGTATTTGTAGCTATAATGACATTAGGTGCAAGGAAAAAGGTAATAGATTATGGAACCAAGGGATAAAAAATGGGTTGTAGTGGTGTAAGTGTCAACTAGAATGATAATTGTGTCGAAATACATAAGGTTTAGGGATAGAGATAATAAACTATATAGTCAAGGGCTAATAATAATGTTGTAATGATGTAAGAGAAAGTGTCAATACAAATGATAGTCATAAAGTACAATATGTGTAAGTTTGGGTAAAATTTGTGTAGTAAATAAGTAAGATAAGTGTCACATAAAAGGAAGATGTTATTTTTATCAATTTATGTATATCAACTATGATCTTGACTTTACTTCTATGATGATATCTATTTCATGAAAAATGAACATAATTTTAATTTGGTTCCTTATCATACATGTCGTAGGTCTTTTCACTTATAACTACTATGGATAGAAGATGTTATTTGAAATGAATATGCACATTGGTAGTCCTTAATGCAGTCACCATAGTAGTCAAAAAGGATATTAGGTTTATATTAGAGGTAATATTTTTATAAAATTGTGTATCAATTCTTATTATTTTGCAAAGAGTGACATGTGAACATAGATAAATGAATATGTGGTCACCCTTTCCTATTCTTCCAAATATCAATTCTATTTTTTTCTCATTATTATTCAAAGATTGGATTATTTAAATAGATGTTCGAATAGGTTTCCACCCATTCCTTGTCTACCAAATATCAATTGTTTTTATTGCACCCTTAGTAAGAACCAAGATGTGTGTTTTTAAATATAACTACTACAAGATAGTGTTGTACTTTGGATAAATACTATGGTTGGAAGATATTATTTTAATTATATTATGTATGTTTTTATCCCATATCAAGGTATCCATAGTAGTCTATAAAGAACGAGCTTGGTGGAGAGTTTTCCCTATTTCAATGATGAGTTTTCCCAAATCTCGAAAATGAACTAGAGATGAGATCAACACAAAGTTTGATGTGATATAATCTATAAGCTCATCATGATATAAAATAAAGATATGTGATTAGCTTACTTGTTCAAAACAAATGTAATTTTCCCTTTCTTGCACTATATGACTACAAATTGTGCAATTCATAATGCAAAACATTGTGTCTTACTTTAATATTCTGCCAAACTCATTTTTATAATTGAAGATCATTAAAAATATATATGTATCTCTCATGTGAAAAATACCGCATTCAAAAAAATATCTCCACATCCTATTATTCATAGGAAAGTTTCTAGGTAGAAGCATCTAATTAAATAATAAAGATAATCCTTCAAAATTGGTCGGTACTTTATTAGAAACTTTGGCATTGAGAGGGGAGTGAATTAGTGTCCATTACAATTTTATATGACAATTCAGATTCAATAATATTCTTAGGTCTTGTATCAGATTCAAATAACACAAAACACATATACCAAAAGACACACACAAGATAGAGACAAGTATTTTTAAGTGGGAAACCCAAATTGGGAAAAAACCCACTGAGAAAAGGACTATACTCACAATGATTACAATATTGTTGAGCTACAACTCAAAAAATGAATAAAATACTTCATATCGAGCTACAAATTGATGATTTATAAGCTACAACTTGTAATAAATCCACTACTTTCTTATTGTGTTGAGCTACAACTCAGTGATTACATAAAATTTGATCACACACTTCAATTTTTGCTACAAAATAAATTTTTACCCTATATTAGATCACCAACTCTCTCACTCCATCTATAATTCGACCATCTTATTGGTGTCCCCAAATATTTCACTTATAAATCTTTGGATACCCATTTAAAATTTTTGCAAATTTTCTTAGAATTTCTTCGAAGGTTGCAGAGAGGTTACGTGGAAGCAGTTTGAGAAATACCCATTTTATTAAAATTCCTAAAAGTTCCTACAAAGATAAGTAATTACCCTCTTAGCTTATTGGGTTTCTCAAAGTGCTTTACTTCCATGTTGCAGTTGACTATAGATCAAAACCCAATTCACATTATTCTCTTTCTTTACATTGAATAGAAATGCTTTTACTTGATTAAAATTATCAAGTAAATTAATCATTAAACCCATAAAGCTGGTTTTCACTTCTTATTTTTTTCACTAAAATGAATGGCTTTTGCATCTTTTATTTGCGTTAAAATGAAGTATTGTTGCTTTGTAGTATTACACTAAACTAATATGTTGTTACTTATTAAATTTAATAAGTAAATTAGTTTTGAAAACCCGCATAACTAAGTTTTAGTTTATCGGGCTTTTGAGATTAATTTACTTGTTCAAAGTTATGAAGTAAACTAGTTCTTAATCACTGCAATACCAAATACATATCTTTTACTTATTTTTCCAAACCAATACCTCACTACTTGCCTTCTTTGTGCTAAAATCACACTTTGCTTTAGTTAGAAAAGTAAGCAAGTAATGTGATTTCCAAACACCGCATAACTATGTACCTAGTTTATCGGCATTCACATACTAATTTACTCACTTAAAGCACAAAGTAGTCAAGAAAATTCATGTCAAAATCCCATAAAGAAGAGAAATTTCTTAACTTTTATGAGTAATAAGTAATGGCCATAATTTTGACAACTTATTTTGGCCATAAATTTTGCTCAGAGATCTATTTTTGAGTTCTTGGAATTTTTGGAAAGCTCTCGATGTCCTCTACACCATGGAATCATGAAAATAAGTTTTTGGTGGGAGTAAGTGGGAGAAAATAAAAACTTCTGAATTTTAGTGTGAAACAGTAATGCAATTGTCGAATGCGATAATACACTGGAAGGTAGTAATGGGGGGTCAAAAACTTGATTGGCCATAATTTTTTCTCCGGTGCTCTATTTTTTGAGTTGGAATTTTCAAAAAACTCTTAACATCCTCTACACCATAGAATCATGAAAATCAGTTTTTGGTGGGAGTAAGTGGGATAAAATGTAAACAACTTCTACATTTCAGCGTGAAATAGTAATGCAATTGGAGAACACCGCAATACACTAACATGCGGTAGTTGGGGTCAAAACCCGATTGGCCATAAATTTTTCTCCAATGGTTTATTTTTCAAGTTCTTATACTTTTCAAAAATATCTTTAAGTCCTCTACACCATGGAATCATAAAAGTCGGTTTTGGGTGGAGTAAGTGGGAGAAAATGGAAAAACATTTTGCGAGTTTCATGTGAAACACTAATGCAAGCTCCGTTGAATGCCACAATACACTTTGGAAGGCAATAATGGGGAAAAACTTGATTGGCCATAAAATTTTCTTTGTGGTCCATTTTTGAGATCTTGGACTTTCCAAAAATCTCTCAATGTCTTGTATACCATGGAATCATGAAAATCAGTTTTGGTGGGACTAAGTGGGAGAAAATGGAAAAATATTATGTAGTTCAGTGTGAAATAGTAATGCAACTTGCTGAATGCCGCAATACACTTTGGAAGATGGTAATGGGGGTCAAAAACCTGAATGGACATAAATTTTGCTCTCGTGCTCTCGTTTTCAAGATCTTGGACTTTGAAAAATATCTCAATGTCCTCTACACCATGGAATCATGAAAATTTGTTTTCGGTGGGATTAAGTGGGATAAAATGGAAATAACTTCTACTGATTCGAGTTTGAAATAATAATGCAAATCATTGAATGCCACAATACACTGGAAGGTAGTAATGGGGTCAAAAACCTGATTGGCCATAAATTTTTCTCTGGTGCTCCATTTTTTGAGATCTTGGACTTTCCGAAAGCTCTCGACATCCTCTACATCATGGAATCCAAAATATCTAATTTTGGAAAGGGTAGTTAGGACAAAAATGGAAAATGTACTTCCAATATGAAATGAACAGTTCTAAATAGTAAGCTACTAAATTTAATGTTGTATGGGTAGATTTCTTCTTGGGCAAAGATAAAGATCAAGAAGAGATCAAAGTTTTCAATTTGGAATAATTCTTCTTCTACTACTACTATTTATTATTTTTACTCCTCGTGTATATTCATTGTAAGAATTAAGTAATCGGTGGTTAATCACCATTACTTCAATTTGTTTGATAAATTCAATTACTTGATGGTAGTTATGAGTTAGTTATTATGGTTTTAAATGTTTGAACATTCCAAACTATTATGTGGCATGCAACAAGGGGTTTCATACTCTAAAATAAATTAATTTTTTTACTTGGGTAAATAGTTTTGAAGGGACTATACCTAAGTAAAAAAAAGGCTCAAAATCTAGATAAAAAAGAAGAGAAACCAAACCTAGACTGGCTAAACACCATAAACTAGGAGGCTCAACAGCCAGATAATACAATAAAGAGAGAAAAACAAGATCAAGCCAGACAGTGATCCGATTAAGAGAAAAAGAGACAAAAAACAATCAAGAGGGATCCACAACAGGTCATCCCAGCCAAAAAACAACATCAAAACCACCGAACAACAACAACTTCACCACCAGTAAACAACAACAGGGCACCGCATCAATTGACAACTCTATCAATCTTGGCCTTAATCTTCTAGAGCGAGGTGAAGAATGCAATGGCCATGGCTTGGGATGGATCTTTCATATCCACCTGGGAAATTGCAAGATCTCGGTTCTCATTTGATCCCCATATATCATCGGGAATGCCGCTAAGACTACACATACTTCACACATGTTGCTCTATAAAATTATAGATACTTTTAAGAGCTGAGAGGATGCAGTCATGATGCCCTTTTGCATTGCCAAGCCTGGCATCCAGAGAAAGAAGCTTCTTGAATATCTCAGCAGTGGTATCATCTTCTTCAGAGTTTTGTAGCTTCCTCTTTCCCTTTGTTTTATCCATATCCCTCATAGCACTCTTGAGGTCTTGAATCTCCTTTTCCATCTTTTCAACCCTGACCAACAGGTCCACTTCCTTGGAATCCTTCACCGGTTTACTTATGTGTAATAAGTTCTCTACAAGTTCCAGATCCTATGGCTTCTTAAAACCCTCTGTGAAGATGGTAGAGGGACCTTAGCTTTCTTATCTTTCCTCTTCCCTGGGGGGTAGCAATGTCAAGTTTTCTATCGGCAAGGGGAGGAATGAAGGCGGGGGAGTAGGTTGGGGGCGGGAGCAGGCTAAGCAATGGTGGTGGATGAGTAGGATCAACCCTTGGTGAAGGGGAACAACCCTGGTATGATTTTGCACCTCAAGAATAGATTTCTCCAAGGAATTCAACAAATAATGAGGAAAATTTATGGTAAGATTCCTATGAAAATGATTGAGGAAAATTAAGTGCTTTAGGGGAATGGTGACATATCTCCCCTCTAGAGTAATGTACCTTACCACCATCACACAATCTCGGTGAAGGGCTCAGGAATAGATGCTATTTTGATGCACCACCACACAAACTCTAGATTCTCCCCTTCATCGAGAAAATTTTTAGCCTCCACCTCTCTATCCATGCATTTGTTAAAGAACTTGGTTCCATCCAGTTTAAGCCCAGTGACCTAGGCAATTAGCTCCTCAGAAATCTTGACCTTAATATTACTATACTCAACAACATGATTCCTCCAGCCATTCATGAATTTTATTGAAATATCCTAGTCGAAACCCTGAATCTTTTCAATAAAATTTGTAATACCCCATTTGCAAATAATTCCAAAGTATTGTATCATTTTTCCATGTTGGATTATGGGTGGGCTCAGTCTTGCAAGGCGGTCCCCCCATTTTTCCTGTGATGCTTCTTCTTCTTACAATGGTAAAAATTTTAAATCTATACGATTCATCCCCTACTCTACTTTTGAAGACCTCCAAACGTGTGGAAAATTGTAATCATTAATCCTCACTTTGCAATTAATAAACCACTCCTTAGCATCTGCCCTACATCTATTAATGATTACACTCCAAGTCATGCATATCTTTGATGATGTCATCACATACTTTAGTAGGAAGAGTGTCACCACTTAACCAAGTTTGCATTATATTTTTAACCCCAATATTTTCCAAACCATCTACCACACTATTGCCTTCTCGGTAGGTATGGTTAATTTTAAAATTATCAAAACTCTTGCAAATATCAATAGCTTCAGTTATAAAGTCCCTGATGGACCAGCTTGGAGGTTGTTTTTGGTTTAACAAATTAATAATGTTCAGCGAATCTCCCTCAATTATAATATTGGAAATATTACAATCTCTAGCTAACCTTATTCCCCAAAGCACTGCTAAAGCTTCCGAGTAGTGATTGTTTGCCTACCCATTTTGCCAGAAAAAGCAGCAACAAAGCAGCCTCTATGATCTCTAATCACTCCACCTCCTCCCGAATCCCCAGGATTGCCTTTTGAGGCCCCATCAAAATTCAACTTGTGCCATGTACTGGGAGGCTGAATCCATCGGACAGTGGATCTATCAATGCTACTGTTATTCTTATTCTTGATACTATCAGTGCCAATGTTCCAAGCAGCTAGAATGTGCTCCTCTTCCTCAGGATAAAGTTTATTTTTAGGGGTTTAAATCTTTCAATGTTGTCTTTTACTACAATGATAATTTCTTTGTAGATTTTTTTGCATATCTTTCTGGTATTCCTAAAAATGACATCATTTCTAGCTTTCCAGACTCGCCACATGGTGTGAGGGAGAACCAGTTGCCATAATCTCCTCACCACATAGTGCTTGTAAGGAGAGTTCCATTGTTCCCAGCCCATAGACAAGTATGGGGAAAGATCCATTCTGATTGAAGTTTTCAAAAATAAGATGCTAGATTTTGGAAGTATACTTACAATGCAGAAAGAGGTGTTTAATGTCTTCTGCTTCTTCCTGACACATGCAACATCTATTAGGCATGATAAAACCTTTCCTAATGAGATTTTCATTAGTGAGGATCTTACCTTTAATGATAAGCCACCAGAAGAAATTTACTCTAGGGGTTAGCTCGGGCATCCACAACTTATGCCATTCAATTTCACTTTCAATAGAGGCAAAGAAAGAATTGTAGCCAGATTTAACAGAGTACTCTCCATCAAAGGAATCTTTCCAAATAAGTTCATCCTTATTATTTTGAGGACTGATATGTATTAGGGAGAGATGAGTCTACATGGATGAAACAACAGACTACATATTATCCTCATCTACTTTGAGTTGTTTCCATTTCCTTCTGTTGTTAGTCACCTCAATATAGTCCTTGACTTTCTTCCCATAATTTCTAATTAGGTTATCTTTGATGTGACCATAAGAGGTATTCTAGTTAATGTCAGACCATATGTCATTCCAGAAATCAATGTCTTGTCCATCTCTGAGCTTCTAACTACATCCCTGGGAGAGGATATGCCTGATGTGGAGAAGATTATTCCAGAAAATTGATCCATTCGAAGTAGCTGATCAAAAAGAAAGGAATTCATGTTTTTATTGGAAAGGTATTTGATTTTGATCAACTCGGTCCATGGCTTCTACTCTTTTATTAGCCTCCAACCCAACTTTGCAATTAGAGCAACATTCATATTTCTGATATCTTTGATGCCTAAACCCCCAATCCGCTTTGGCTTACAGACTTACTCCCAAGCTACTAAATGGTACCTAAACCTATCTTCTGTGCCATGCCATAAAAAGTGCTTTTTGAATTTTTTCAATGCTATTCACCACTGTTGCTGAATGTTGAACATTGACATGATATAAATAGGTAAGTTCTGAAGAGTGCTTTTGATCAATAAACATTTTCCAACACTTGATAGTATAGCACCTTTCCAACCAGTCAAGTTTTTTTCTAAATCTCTTAAGTAGATCATTCCAAACCTCATTAGAAACCTTACTAGTACTCATAGGGAGCCCTAGATAAGTAGCTGAAGGGAGTTGATTGTATAACCAAGAATGAGAGCAATATTTTTTGTCTTTCAATAGGAGTATTGAAGAAGTAGACTGAGCTTTTGTCAAAGTTTACTTTCTATCCCAAGGCTTCCTCATAAAATCTTAGAATAGTTTTGATAGCCTTAGCTTCAATGATTGAGGCCATCAGAAGCAGAATAGTGTCATCAACAAACTGCTGGTGAGAGGAAACCTGATTGCCAGAAGTAGGTTGAAAACCCTTTATCATACCAATATGAATAGCTTTTGAAATAGATCGGCTTAAACTGTCAGCCATTATGATGAACAACAAAGGGGATATGGGGTCCCCTTGGTGAATTCCTCTAGTGCTAGCAAAAAAAAACCAACTGGTTCTCCATTGACAACCACTGAGAATCTAGAAGAGGATATGCAAGCTTGGACAATTTTCCTGAATTTATTTTGAAACCCAAACTTGGACAGAACCTCATCCATGAATTTCCAAGAGACTCTGTCAAATGCCTTATGCATGTCTAACTTGATAGCCATCCCAGATTTTTTACTTTTATCCATTGAATGAATTGTTTCATGAACCATAATAACTCCATCCTAGATAATTCTACCTTTTATGAATCCACTCTGCTTGTTGGGAAATAATTTCCATTAGAAGAGGTTGTAGTCTAGTGGTTAAAATCTTTGTGAAGATCCTATAAACTACATTAACCAGGCTGATTGGCCTAAAATCCTTGAAATCCTTTGCATCCAACTTCTTAGGTGCAAGCACAATATGTGTGTTATTTAATTCTTTTATTAGATTTCCAGTTCTGTAGAACTCATTTACAGCTTTCAATGAGATCTTCAAAGAAAATTTCCCAACATCTTTGGAAGAAATTTGTAGAGAAACCATCGGGCCGGAGCCTTGTCCCCTTCTAGTGAAAAAACAACTTTTTTCAACTCCTCAATGGTGACTGTTTTGGAAAGGCTCTTAAATCTCTCTTCAAGCAGAAATTATTAGGAATGGAGTCTAAGAGAAAGGAGGCCACTTGCTTGCTCATTATAGGAATTGTTCTCTGTGAGAAGATTCTTGTAGAATTTTAGGGCTTCAACTTTGATGTCCTCAGTATCTATAGTAATGGTACCATTTCCCTTGGAGACTTCAGTAATTATGTTACAAGCCCTATGTTTGAGGGTGGTCATATGAAAGTATTTTGTGTTTCTATCTCCAGCCTTTAGCCAGAGAGCTCTAGATTTCATTCTCCAGAAGGTTTCCTCACAGTTGTTGATATTATGTAGGTCAAAAGAAGCTTCTTTTCCTTTTGATGATCCTCAAAGGTCATACCTTTCATTGAGACTTTAAGCTCAAACTCTTCCATTTGTTGTTTAAGCTCTTTCTTTTTTTCAAAAATATTACCAAAAACCTCTTTATTCCAGATTCTAACCTTTTGTTTCACATTTTTTAACTTCTGAAGAAGTCTGAATTGGGAAGTTCTAGTCCCTTCCCAAGTCCACCACTCTTTAATTCTATCAAGAATGTCCTCATGTTCAAGCCACATCTTTTCAAATTTAAAGTTGCAGTGGAAAGGCTTAGACCAATTGAAGAAATTAAGAGCAATAGGATTATGGTCTGAACCAGTTCTGGGAAGAGAGGAGAGATAAAAATTCTGATCTAAGATCCAGTTAGCAGAAATGAGAGCTCTATCTAATCTAACCTGAATCATATTTTCCCCAATTCTTCTATTAGACCAGGTGTATTGATTACCATGAAGTTCAATGTCCATAAGGTTAAGATTCAACATGAAGCTGCAAAAATCTTCCATGCTGGTAGAGAAATCAGAGTTCCCTCCAAATTTTTCCCCGATTTAAAGGAGTGTTAAAATCCCCCATTATCAACTAGTTCATATCCTCAAAGTTATTTCTAAACCAGGCTAACTCTTTCCACATATTTCTTCTCTAGCAACAGTATTAGGGGCATAAATATTGGAAAGAATCCAACTAGAATTATTCTCAAGAATTTTAAAATTTATAGCTAAATGATTCTGAGAGGAAAAACATTACCATGAACAATTTTAGTGTCCCAGAAGACCACTAATCCTCCAGAAGCCCTTGAGAATCAGCAGCAACAAAGGCAACATTCTCCCAGAAAGTCTTTTTGCACTCTTCAACAACTTTAGTTTTCATTTTCATTTCTTGAATTAGAAGGATGTTGGGCCTACTTGATCTTCTAATTTCCTTAAGAATTCTTTGTTTAGGTCCCCCATTTAGCCCCCTGACATTCCAAGATATAACCTTCATTAAAAAAATTTGGGGATGTAGTTGTCGGATGGCTCAAAAGACTTTGAGTACCATCTGCAATTTCTTTCTCAATCTCTTTTTCCTTACTTCCCTTTTGGAGAGTCTACCTTTTCTATAAGTGACTCCAATATTTGTAGTTCTCTTGGTAGTAGCCCTTGTGATTCTTGAGGTGGAAGCTTCCCAACTTCCTATTTGTTTCTTTTTATCACTATAGAGTGATTCAGGAATTTCTTCAAAACCTTTTAGTCTTCGTTTCTTACTTCACTTGTGATGAATCCATCTTTATCACATTCAGATAGGTTTTTCTTTAAAGTAGGAGTAATTTCTCCTTCTTCTTTTCCTTTATCAAAATCAAGTTGTTGAACTATTGGAGGTGTGAGCTCCTCCATATCTGCAAACTCTTTATCCTTATTTAGATCTCTTGCTATGGATTCCAGAAGTTCTTTAGCTTTTCCTTGTCTCCTCTTGTTTAGTTCTAGAGAGTTGTTCTTAGTTATCGGTTCTTGATGAGGGAGAGGAGTGATTTTTTCCATCTCCTCTTCATTGGAAATGGTTAGATGAATGTACACTTTTTCATTTACTTCATCCACTTCCATGTTCAGTCTTATAGGATTTGTTTTCTCAAGTATCATTGTTTGATCTTTTTTGTTTCCTTCTTAGCTTCTTCACCCTTTGTCGGATCAATATATTTTTCCTTTTGGGCTTCAACATGCTTTTTCTAACTGGGGGATCTTAGGTCTCCATAGTTTTCTATAAACCGGCCTCTTTATTATGGTCTTAAAACCTTTTTCCTATCCTTGATTCTTAGATTCATCTGCATGCAGCGATCCCTTGTATTTTGATCCTATCTATTGGTCAGAGAGGCTTTATCAGCCTCATCTGTCTATTTCTGTCCTTGCTCTTCAGTATGATCAAAAGGTTTTTCCAATTGTTGCTTCATTCTCTCGGAACATTTTCTGGAAAAATGCCCTAATTTATGGCATTTGTGGCATCTTAGTTGAAAAGCCTCATATTCTATTGGTTGTTTCCATGCCCCAAATTTTGATTGTAGAATGATGTGTTCAGGAAGCTCCTTCTCCATTTCAGATGAGACACAAAACCTTGCAAAGGCAAGTCTGGATCTATTTTTCATAGGCCCATCTAGCCCGATTGGAGAACCAATCGATCTAGCAATATGAAGAAGGATCTCATCATCCCAGAGATGTAGGGGCAGCCCTAGGAGTCTACACCAGATGGGTATGGCATGTATGTTCTCAGTATTAGGGTTAAACCCGGGATACCATTTTTTCAGAAAAAGCCCCATATTTCCAATACACCGGGGCCACCCAATAAGACTGAATCCACATTAGCTTGTTGATTGAAGCGGGCTAGAAAAAATCCCTTTTCCATGGTGGTGATAATCAAATCTCCTTTTGGTTTCCAACGCATCGTATGGCCCATTTTCTTATAATATCGACATTGGGTCTTGCTCCCAAAAAATTTCCAATGAGGGCAAGATTAGTTTTCTCAATAGCTCTATCTCTTGTATGTGGGTCACCCCCTCATTATCTTTTGTACTTTTAAAAATATTCAGTCCAGATGTAGGAGATAGGGGACCCACATTTTTTCAGGAGGTACCTTAACAATATCAGCCTAGGCTCTAGATCCAATGTGAATACCTTTATTTGGTTCTACATTTGTAGACACCCTTATCATTATCTTTAAAGACATTCGTACTTTACTAAAACCATCCCATAGTCCTCCATGAGTTCTAAACACGTAGTCCTCCTCCATGAGTTCGATGCATCCAACTTTGCTCCTTTTTCACAAAAAGGAAAAAATATTCAAAATGTTACGGAACAACTCAATTTTATAACATGTTTTTCTCTCTCACAACATTTTCAATTCATTATAATGCTCACATTTCCTTGTTACTCTTTCAAAAGCACTACACTTCACAAAAAAAGTTATTTTTATATGCCAAAAATAACACTAACCTTTCACATTATTACTTTTAATCAAGTCTCTTCACCTTTATAATTCTATTACTCGAGCAATAAAACCACTAGAAAACCTTTTGCAACTTCTATCATTTTGTCATGTATCCATTTTTGGACTTTTTACATTCCACATGCCTAAATTTTCACTCAGACTTTTTCCTAACTTGTACATAAGAAGATGAGATAATTTTTATTATGTAACTGAATTGTATCTTGACATAAAACTCACAAGTATTTGTAAAGGTTTTAGTTAGCTCATCAAATGATTAGGAAGAAGCAATTTCCAACTAGCTAATAACGTGAGATACGACAAAACTCTTTCCTTTCCAAAAAAAATGCATTGTAATAGTTACAAGACTAACATATTAGATTTTGGGCGAGCATAATAATAGTTACAAGGAATCCTACTTGATTCTCACATTACAAAACCTTTGAAAAAACTTCATAACTTATTTACATCTATTTCTTTCTTACTCTTCTTTATTATCTTGCCAAGACTATGACCTTTAACTCGCATTAATTAAGAGTTTTGAAGACAACAACTATCTCAAAAAATTATTAAGAAAATTTGGCTTTCTTGAACCTTAAAAATGATGTTGAGAAAATTTCCATATGATCTCAAGATGATGAATAAACTTATATGGTCTCGGAGATGCAAAACAACCTAATTCAATAAACTCAACACATATTACCGGATAAAAACATACCTTATGGTCTCTCATTTATTCAAGCACTGATTATTCAATCAAATAAGTCACTAAGTGAATTCCTTATCCATTCTTCAATGTTCTCAAAATGAAATTTTCTTTCATTTGAGAAGATTTAGTTAGGTCGCTTAAAAAAATTGTTTTAGACTTCTAGACCTTGAACCAGCCATTGACACATTCTAATAATACCTTCAATCTCATTCAAGATCAAAACCATTTAATTATATCCTCCCTTGAGCAGTATGAACCTTTACACGAGTTCAAAAATATTCAAATATAGAGAAATTGCATTAAATCCACTAACTAGACAATAGAATAGGTTGAAGCTCTGTCTCAAAGATATTTTCATGAATAACTCAATGATACATTGATGCTTTGACTTTAAACTTGAATAATCTAGAAGGCGATCACTAAACAAAGAAATATTCAAGGTTTTATCAAATTTTTATGGTTTGAATCAAACTTACATGCAAAACTTCCTCAAAACCCTATACGAGAGGGTTTTCTTGATTATCTTGGGCCCAAGAGGGCATAAAATTGATTTTATCATTCAATTTTTAATTTATTTCAAAAATTACGACTTCAAGAGACCTGATAAGGCATTTGGCATCTTTTCCATGGTTTTAATCACTTTACAAAATTCAAAAAAACTCCCACCTACTTGATTTAATAGTGCACAATGCGAGACAAAACAATAACAGTGCTATTGAAACAAGGAGAAAATGACTTTAGGTCTGAAATGAAGTACTATGGAGCTTGAAGGGATCATTTAGAGTTCTAAAATATCATTTTAACATAAACCATCTCTCTTGAGATCAAGTTTAAACTTTTGAATGAACTTTGTCCTTACACAGACATATACGATGACTAGAAATGAGCTTTACAAGTTTCAATTTTGAACCCTTGAACTATTCTAAGCTTCTTGAAGATATGTGAGAGGATATGTAGACCATTGTACCAATCCAAAAGTTATGAAAATAGGAATTTTATTTTCAGCCATCATTTAGACCAGTCTTTACAACTCAGTCTTCATACATGAAGAGAGATCCTAGGAGGCAGAGTTACAACCATGAAAGTCTATGAAATAATTATAATGTACTAGAGAAATCTAGAGCTTATATTATTCACTAAAAACATGGATAATGATTCTACACCCTTTTTATTATCAAAATTTGATTTAAGAACATACTTTAGGATTGCTCTCTCTCACATCACACCTATAGACGCACAACTTGCACACCCCAAGTAGACCTTTTACTGAACTTGACATGATTGGAAAGAATTGATGACAAAAAGGACTTGGAGGAATAATTAATAAAACCTGAAAATATTTAAATTTTCTCAAACAATATTTTTGAAGATAAATAAAACAATTTTTCTTCCATCGATTCAAGAAGGTGCTTGGGAGAGAGAAGAACAAGGTTGGAAAATTGATGAGAACTTTCTTGTTCTTCCACCTTTGACCCTTAATTTTTTTGAAAACTAACAAGATTGGTATTACCTTAAGAAATTCCTTCTATGAATTATCTAAAGGAAGCTCCATAATTTTTCTTGGATGCTAAGAAGACAGGGTGCTCAATTTTCATTCCTTAAGAAGCTAGTTTTAGAAAAACTTGCATAACTTCCATAAAAATATTCAAAACTTAATGAAAATTGACATGAAGAATAAAAATACACCCCTCTACATAATACATAGGTTGGTTTACCATAAATTTTCATGTACAACTCATACCAATCTCATTTACCTCAGCATTCATTGTCAATCCTCAAAGATAGTTTTGGTGAACATTTGAAATTTTCCTTCAGGAGATAAAATAAGCCTTGTGATTGCTCACACATGCCCTAGGAAATGTTCCTAAGCCCCTCCCATGCTTACCTAGCATTTTATTAACCTGATTTATACCCATACACCTTAATAGGCTCTAGAACTAGGCCTAAATGAACCAATTTCATTTGAGACTTCCAAAATTTGATATGACAATAAATGAAAAACTCTTTCACATGATGAAAAAAAAATATGACTTGTAAAATATGTGAGAAAAAAATACCAACCATCTCCATACCTTCAGTGGGCATCAACCTCACTGGCCAAGCCTGTAGCACTCTGAGACCACCTTGAAACCATCCTGAAAGCTCAAAGAACTAGCTTGAGACCACTACACACAACTGAAAGACACCTATCTACATGAAATTTCACTCCTTTCCATAAATTCCATGTGACATCAATAACAACACCAACCAATGCAACAGGGTTCAATAATCTCCTCCTCTATCATTGATGGCAATAAAGTCAGAAACTTTGATGACAAGCCAATGCACCAACATCTTTAAATATGCAAGATAAGGAATTGTTTATTTCTAAAATACTCTCTACCCATTTCAAGTAAATGAAATAGTTGCACACTATTTCACAACTAATGTTTACTAAGTATAGGCCACACGTGAAGGTATGAGGTACGTGCGAGGTAGGTGTGAAGAGGCGCACACCGGACATAACAAAAATGTGTGAAGGCTCACGCCCGATAGGAATTATCTCATACTTCACCAATTTTTGGATCATGGATTAAAAATAGATGATGCCAAGTTTGAGTTTCGATCAAGCAATGTTCCGATCTAGAGAAAATGTGGAATCTTGGTGGTAAAGCAAGATTTATTTTGGGATAAAGCACATGGGATTTGGATATCACGAATCATGTCAATAATATGATTAAAGAAAGGGTTATTTATAGTTTAATATATTTTTAGGCTACTTTTATATGTACGCATGGCTATTGATGGATCTTGTAGTCTATTTTGGAGATACATGGGTGGTGAAGGGAAAGTCCCCACCCTTATAAATATGTATTGATCAATATAATTTTGATCACCGTGTATTAGAATTTGAATTATATTAGAGTTATGCTACCCGGATATACATATGCACAGGACTCCATAATATTATTATGATGTATTCAAATTCAAATATGTAATATTTCAAGTTATTAATGGAGTATTATGGATGGATTCTAGTAATTAATGTTTCTAAACATGAAAAAAAAAAATAAGGGACCTGGTAGGATTTGCACGCTTCGGATGAGTGTCTATATCTATCTAAATGTAGTGCCAAAGATGCCTAGGCAATTGAGTATAGAAAATAATACTACATTTTAGTTTCTTTTTTTGGGACCTCTTTTCAAGTTGTTTTTAGGATGTTGCTTGCATATAGCATATCGATTGACTTTGGAGAGTATTGAAGGGTGGATAGATGAAAAACAAGATCAGTTTACACAGAGATATAACACTAGACCTGATTTCATTACATGCGAGATATGTTTAAGAAAACCTATATGATACGCTCTATGAGACATTCTTCAACTTCTTTCTAGTAGATTTATATGAGTGGTTATTAGCATATACAATAGGGAAGTGCTGGAGTTATAAGACGAGACCTTAGAACCAGAAAGATTACCAAACTCTTATTGATGTTGATTTAGAGTGGACTAGAGTTACGATCGTTAGTGGGCTGGAGTATTTTGCGATTACATTTTGGAGTACATTATTTCTATGTATCTCGTGTCCCAAGAAGTTGAGTTTTAGTTCTTGCACAAACCCAAAGGATCTTATTTGCGCACTATAGCCTATACCTTTATCAATCAAGATCTTGATGATAGAGCTAGATTTAGAGCACCTCCCTATGGATAGCTACACTTCCACTATGCACATGGGAAGGAGCATGTGTGGTGAAGATGGAGGACCTATCGAGCAATATAGAGAGAGGAAATATGAATCGATACATTGAAGTATGGGAAAGGGATATAGAAAGATAAGTTACGGGGTCAATGACGTTAAGGAAGAGATAGCTCACGATACATCCGAAGCTCTCGTGGAAGATGAGGAGCCGCAACATCTGGTTCTCTCGACATTGGGTAAGAATAATAGAGAATCCCCTTTGGATTCGAAGAGAGTGTGTCGGGAAGAAGATATATTGAGGACCACGGGCATGCACCTAATCCCACCCGAAACCTAGCTGTTCTGCATGGTGTTTCATTTCCATAAGTATTCATTAAGAGGTAGACTAGTGAAGGTAAGGAAGCAAAGACAAGTAGGTATAATTTGTATTAAATTAAGGACATAGAATTAATAGTGCAACCATGGAAATTTAGTCAACATCATTGTTTGGAGGTCTAATTGGAGGAATATTTTCTGACGCGTCATCGTGGATTGAGTGTGGGTGTGTAAAATATTGGGAATACATCTAGAAGTAATACAACTTCACAAAATACTTTGGGAGTTCTATTTATCACTACATTTGGGATGCAAGGAAGTGCATCCACCGGTCCAAAGGTTTGCTACAAGAGAGGTTCGGGTGGATCGAGAGGATTGGGATCAAGTGGATCAGGTGGTTCTGGAGGTGGAAGAAATACTTGGTGGAAGTTCTAGTTTTGGATCTAGAGGACAAGGTCCACATCTCTAGCAACCCCGACATCAACCTCAACAAGTGTATTATGAGATGTCCCTCTACTTTCTAGAATATAAAGGAATTGAAGATGCAATAGAGCATGTGTATAAGTGTGAGCTATTATAGCACACAAAGGGAATTAAATCCTTAGATAGAAAAGAAAGTTAGTTTCATTTACTACTCTTCAAGGTCACGTGCATATTTGGTACAAAAATTATGTTCCACATCGATGTGATGGATTATGATGATTTATGTTCTATGTTCCTAATCGAGTTTCATATTCTAGAGTTTGACCCAAGAGTATCATCGTAATCAAGTACATTAAGAAAGGATTATTTGAGAGCGTAAGCAAATGTGACACATGTTTTAAAACTTTACTATTAAATTTATCTTATGACATCCATCCGAGTCAGCATGCAAAGTGGTTTTTTTATTGGTTGTTGACTCCTTTCAGATGAGCACTATATCATAAGAATTTTATAGATCTGTGTGAAGCTTTGAAATATTCTCTATATGTTGAGGCTGTTAGAAGTGTTTATACTAGAGTAATCTTGTTTCTAGAGGCACATATTGCAGCCACGATGAAGAATCTAGAAAATATTTCTACTAATTCAGCTCATGAGACATGTAGTGGAATCTAGTGTACATATTTTGAAGTGGAAGGACATACTAACGATAATTTCCCATGTAGGTTGGTGCATGCACTATTACTAGATTGCAAGGTTTTCACCTGAATGATGATGTTCGAGATTTCCTTTGTTGCAACGTGCACTTATAAAGAAGGTATCCATGTATTTCAAGATTTACAAATCCCACACTCATGACACCACAGACTGCAAGCTGATTGATCACATTCATGAAGCCATAAAGACATGAGTGTGCCAAAAAGTGTGGCTAGTGGATCTAAGGAGCATGAATTTCATAACCATAAGGGAACGAAAATGAAAATAACAATAATAATGGCTTCAAGGGTGGATATAGAGACCTAGGTCACAAGGTGGTGGTAGAGGAAGGTTTCCATGAGAAATTTTTTTATACCTATGGATCTCTTGTCATTATCAACGCGAGTGCCCTTAGAACATTACTTTCTCATGGTGTGGAAAGAAACACAAGTTAGAGGAGTTCCCAGCTATATGAGAATATTTTTAAGATTCGTAATAAATAAAAGAGTGTGGGAATGATTAAAGTAGAGTGTGCTACTTCGATCAATAGCTACCAAAGAAGACCCCTAATCTTGAGTTACGTATGACAATGGTGACTACACATGCTAAAGACACATGAAATCATGAGATTTTGAAGACTAATCCACTCATTACAAGGGAATAAGTGATACGTGACAAGTATTCAGATATTGCGCACTAGAAGGAAATTTATTAGGATACCATGGAAGTTAACATGGTGCTACAGGGGGAAATACAATGTTTAAAGGAACAAGCCATGACATGGATCAAGAAAGGAATGTTAAAATCCTGTAGAAGGACATGGATGACTTGAAATAAGTGTGTAAGATGTTATGGTAGGAGAACATCATTCCATTATTAGGTTAGTGGTTGCGAGAAAAGGTACCGTACATTGGGACTGAGCGCAAAAGACAAATACTTCATGCAAATCTACCACCTTAGAATCATGAATTTGACAAAGAGATTACACTTGATGTAGTAATTTATGGTTGGTTATTGTGTAACATTATGATTGATACTTGGCATGGAAGTGAATGTGCTAACTCTGGATGCTTAGAATCAGATGGGTAGACCACAATTGCAGCCATCCATGAATGTGTTGTATATGGAAAATAGAACTTGCGCCATGACTATAGGGTTATTGAAGGACACATATATTAATATTCAGGGGCTAATTTTAGTGGGGAATTTGAAGTATTGTAACTTGCTGAAGTAGATAACTTTCCAACACTACTTGGGCAACCTTGGTGCTATGTGAACAAATCAAATTTTTGCTTTAATAAAAGGTACATAAGTTTTGAGAATGATGAGGAGTGCGTGATTATACCTCTCCGTGAAAAGAAGTCTGATCCTTATGTTGAACTCGTTGAGCTTGGAGGATATTAACAGAATGTAAGCATGATTAGTGCATAATCCGTGAAAACATTTGGAACCATCTAAAGAAGGTATACTTCATTGGGAAGACGTGCGATCACCTGTAAGTGACACTACAAGTGTTTCTTGTGATAACTGGGCTCATGGGACGTATGAAATGGTGGGGCATGAGATAAAATAATGAGTCATAGAATGATTAGGTCATGCATGGTAAGGAGGTTAGGATGTAACCATGTACCATGATATACCGGGTGATGGAAACCCTAATGTATTTTTGCACGCCATGGAATCCTAGTGGACAAACGAAGGGGATAGAAGAAATATGTTGGTCTATACTCTATATAGGAAATCAACGCATTAGTGGGATACACACAGAGGAAACTTACTTTGGAATGGAGAGAAGTGAAAATTAAATTTTCTACTATGTTCCTAAAGAGCAATGCACTATCTCAAATATGTGAATTTCATGGGAAGTATTCTTGATGCAGCCTAGAATTCACTAGATAATACCCTATACGTGCTAGTACATCACTCACCTAGACGAGTGCTCACCCGAAGTGCGTAAAGGTACTAGGTCCCTATTTAGGGTTGCTGAGTAGAATGTTAATATGATGAAGACTTACAACATATGGATCCATAACTAATACATCATTATACAATGCATGACAGATCTAGATCTAGGAAAGAATAGGTTTAAACAATAATCATGATAGAAATAAGAACATGCACTACCCAATTATACACAGAATAACACTTAGGCTTAGTTAATATATTTCATCTCTTAATTATCACAATAACACAAAAGCTTCTTATAATACTGGCATTCTATGCTTTGATGTGCGCATGGATCTGATATGGTAATCTAGAAACATATACACTATGTTATCTATCTTTCCATATACATCATCTATCATACCTATATCTATCATCTCTCTACCAGGTAATTCACTACATATATATAGGGTGGGGACTTTCCCTTCACCACTTATCTATTCCAAAAATAGGTCACATGCTATTAATAGCCACGCATCATTTTCATGCATAGCCACACATGCAAGTGTGTTATCTATATACTACTGATAGTTAACTAAGGTGAAAATCCTATTCTTAGAATGTCTCCATGCAAAAGCACTCTGAATCCAATCCTCCAGAAATAGATAATGCGTGGCACACATGTCTTTGCATCATTGGTGTGTTCTACATGCCATCTTCTAAAAATAGATCTTCATGCCCAAAACGGCTAAGTCCTGAATGTTGAAATTTTTTATACACGTGCGTTCTTCCTATCCATTCATGCCCTTAAACCTGGCATGTTTTCCCACGCGGAATTCTTGTGTGAGTTATGTCAAGTGTTCTCTGATTAACATTACCCACAATAATCTCATTATCACCCCGAAAATGGGTATCTCCAAAATAATGAAGTAAAGAATAGAAGAATGGAAAGAATGAATGAATGTATGAAAGAATGTTTTACCCTGCAGTCTCTTCCTCAACTTGAACAACTAATTCAAGATATTCCTATTTTATTTCAGCCTCCAAGGTCTTCCATTCAACGAGTGCTTGTTCTACTTTTTCTAGAATTTCCACAACAATGGAATCCAATTCATCCCTCACAATCTCCCCTTTTTCATTTTGCAAGACTAACACAATGCTGGAAATTGAGGTCATTCTTCCCTCTAGAAAATCCATCTTCTGTGTAATGAGCTTCCCAAGCTCTTTCATTCGAGTCTTGTGTGGCTCTTATGCTATTTTCAGGGCCTCACACTTCTTCTTAACCATTGAAAATATTTCTGCGTGGCCTAATGTTTCATCCTTCATTGCTCTCTAGACCTCATTGTTTTCTTCTAGGGTATTTATGTTGATAAATGCCTCTAGAGTTGTGCAAATGTTTAAAGCCTGGTATTCTTTCTTCAATTATTCTTGTAGCACTTGTAGCAGCCCTTCATAGGATGCAATCTTTTACATCACTGAAGCTTTCTCTCATTCTACCTCTTGTTCTAGATCCCTTGGTGCTGGCATGCACAGAGGTTCATCTTCAAGTACTAAGTCCACCAACTTTCCTACATAATGTATCACTGAGGGAAATGTCTATGGTACCTTGGTCTCCAAGTGTGGCCTAGCTCTTATGACATTGTCACCAATCTCCTCTGTGATGTTGATAAATACAACGTTCTTCTTCTATGCTAAGTCCCTCTCTTACGTTAAGCATGCTATCTTTGCATTCTTTTTCTTCAGCTCCTTACGCAACACTCTTATTGTTCAGATTTCTCCATGTTTCTTCTTGTAACTTCAGTAGAAACCTTCACCAATGCATTGCTGACTTGCTCTTCTGACATGACAGTAGGATTTACTTTCATATGTCTAGCTTGTGGTGCCTTCTTCATATATCTTAACATGCATGAATCCTCACATACATCAAATTCAGGCTCATCCATGTGGGTATGCATTGACCATGATATTTTATTTCGATCACGCACAATCGCTATAACCTTGTCCATTAGCTCCCAACCAAATAAATCCTTATGTGTTATCGTGCTCTGGAAGAGGGTGCAAAAAATTTTACCTGTGTCCTCTACATATCCCATGGCTAGTGGAATGTGTTCTCCACTTGCTCTTCTAGACCATTGCTGCTTAACGACTTTAGCTTCCAAATTTGGGAATTGTGTCTCCATGTCATGAGATGTTTTTGCAGCTGTCTCCTATGTTCCCTTTTCTTCCTCTCCTCTTTCGTTTGATTCCTCATCATTTTTTCTTCTATGTTCTCTAGAAGTGTAGGAGAATTAGGCACGATTTCCTCTGACTCTTCCAAATTCTCATTCAGCTTTAGTTTCCTCCTTCTTTGTATGGTTGCCTCCTTCTATGGAGATATTCTAGGTGATTTGTGCACCATTGGTGGAGTAACACCTTTGGTCCTTGTTCTCCTGAACACCCTCTTAAACATGTGATCCCTTTGGACTACATTTAAGTCCTAATAATCCCCCTCTTGTGGTTGAGGTGGTGTAGTGGTGTGCTTAGCTTCATCCTTATTTGTAGGATGTCTTCTACCTCTATGCTCTAGACCACAACTATCTTCACACTCATCCTCTTCATCCTCCACTTCAATTGGCTCTGTGGGCTTAGGCACTAGGATGTTCTCCATTGTATGCTTTCCCTTTGGTGGTGCTAGAAGTGTGAAATCACCTTCCACATACTTGTTATTCTCCATCTTTGGCTTTAGTTGGAGATACACCAGTGACTTTGCTCCAATATCTCTCACCACCAAATTTATTGGTTTAATGATCAACACATCTGAGATGAGTCTTTCAACATATACACCCCGCCCTGGATACAAAAATTTCTTCCTTAGTGTGTGGTAGTCGTAATCTACCTTATCCTTGTTGAATGTCAGTCGCCACGAGTCTGTAAACCTATGTCTCGATTCTTGGAAGTACCTTTCTATGAATGCATATGGAAATTTACACCAAGGAATCCATGCTCCATCTTTCATGGAAAACCATGCTATACGAAATGTCGGTATACAAGTGAACTAAACTACCTTTCCACCACTAAAGACAAGTCCATGGGGATGCATCATTCTTCCTCAAAATTCATATGGAGCCTATCATACCACTTATAAGCCTATTGCTTAACTTTCTCATCATGTATCCCTCACACAAGTACTTCTTGAAGTGTTCTATGGGTGATTTTTGTTCCATTGGATACTCCCATACCTTCTCCTTTGGTCCATCAGGTACTCTGATCTCCATGAACACCATTGATAACAGAACAACTCCAAAGTTGATCTTTCCTCCTACGCACACTTCCTCAATGATTGTCTCTATAATATAACATGAAATGTTGTAGACTACTCCTTCAGACATATTTTTGAAATGTACATCCACATGGTGTTCACTTGTGACCACCTTTCCTAGTCATTTAGATTTGTAACAAGATGCGTGGCTGCTTGCACAACTAGATACTTCTTTAGTTTGTTAATGTCCATACCACATGACCCTTTGTATACCCCAACTCATTTATAGTATCTAATATTGTAGTTTTGTCTACGGATCATCTCTTAAATCGTCTCCTATTCCTTTTAACCCCATTACCATGGAGATGAGCGCAGATGAAATTCTAACTCTGCGAATTGCAAAGTAGAAAAGTCCTTGTGCACTTTGCTCATGAGCCATTGGTACAAGGGCTCATTTTTCCCATAGTAAGGGAGCTCATATAGTTGGTAAAATCCTATCCTCTGTAAGATCTTCTCACCATCATCGTCATACACCGACGTGTCTACCTCCGTGTGTTTATTTGTCTTCGTGTTCAGCAACGCGTCAAGATCCTTCTTATTCTCTATGGTACAGTGATTCTATACACTCATTTTTCTTTTCCTTATGTGCAAATCCCACTCCTGAATGATGATAACCCCCTCTAGATATTGCATCTCAGAAAAATTGCTTTCTGGAGCCATCTCTTCTTCTTCTTCTACCACCTTCTTCTTTCCCTTCACTCATGTTGCAACTACTTTCTTGGGTGCCATTTCTACCTTGCAATCCTTTATAGATCCTTTCCATGTAAATTTTTCAAGGTGCAAAGAAAACCCTAGTTTGATTTAGCATGCCCTAGGTGAAATTATGTGCCCTAGCTCCTCTCTGTCACCTCACTTCACTCAAACCCTTCACCACCGGGGACACAAGCTCCTTCTGACACAGATCTCTTTGTCACGATTGGTTACACACCTCTCGCACCTTAAAATGATCACTCGAGATCTTCACACTTGGCTTCTTTCAAATAATCTTAATCACAATGGTAAAAATTAACTCACATCCCATCCTTATATAGATTTTCAAATTTTTGATACATTCATTGCTCCTTCACCTACCAAATATCCTCTCATTAATTGACCAATTCCATCCTTTCCACGTGTTACATCCTCACGCCCCAGCTATAACCTTCTAGCGTGCCTTCCTACCCTCTGGTCATATAATTCTCTTCAGCGTGCATCCTTGCACCCGAGTACCTCGTCACTATACCTTATCCTAGTAGTTATCATGGCCTCTGCTTACCTCGCATTATATTGTTCCTTCATTCATCTCCATCCTTGGTCACTTTTGAGAAGTAATGTTTTTACTTTGAAAAACACCCATAGCAGCTTATTCTTTTCATCTTTCAATTCCCACAATCTTGTACCTAGATATCAACAACCACCCCACACTAAAAGGATGTGCAGTTTTCTGTGCATAAACATGCTTCATGTAGTAATTAGCTTCATGCGTGCTTATTTCACAACAACAAAACTAAAGTGACAAAGCATAGTGATAATGAAGGAAATACATTAAGGAAATACAAAATGGAAACCTAATCTAAATGGCAATACTACCTTATTACAAACACCAAGAAGACTTATTTATAGTAGGGCTTCAGCCTACTCCCGTTGAAGTAACTGGGTAGCCATGTTCCATCTAGTGCTTCTAACTAGAAAGTGCTTTTTCAAGGATGTAAGTAATAACATACAACCCTAACCAATGTACCTTAAGTTTTCTTGGATGGTGCAAGAACTTAGAGTCATAGAGAAGTACCATTTTTCCAATCTCAAACTTTTTATCCCTTATGTTTCTGTCATGCCATGCTTTCCATCTTGCCTTTTCTTGCTTCGACTCCATCGTTCTATGAATTTTTGCTCATCCAGCTTGAATCATCTTTGTAATACGTGCTTCTAAAGCCTGCTCATCAGCTAGACCTCCAATGCACATAATGCATAAAGAAGGTAACATAAATTCTATAGGGAGAATGGCTTCTATGCTAAACACCAACTGAAATGGTGTGGCTTTGTTCAATCTCTTATAATTTGTTTTATATGCCCAAAGAACAATACACTTTATCATCCCAATCCTTTCTTTCAACATCACAATTTTTTGTTAATTTCTAGCTCAAAATCTTGTTGAAAGCCTCAGTAGTCCCATTTTCTTGAGGATGATAGGGTGTAGTCTTATGGTGTGCAACCATAAACTCATCTAATAGGATCCTGATTGTCTCATTCAAAAAGTGTGTACCCCTATCACTTCTCAAACTTAAAGGACATCCATATATTGTAATAACATTATCCCATAGAAACCTAGCTACTATAGCCACTATATAGTACTTCATAGATGCTGCTTATGCCCACCTTGTTAGATAATCTATACAAGTAGTGATATAGTGGGACCCAGTCCTATGCGTGGCTAGAGAAATAGGTCCTACAAATTCAATGTCCCATTTATAAAATGGTTCATCACTAGTAATTGGTATCAAAGGACTATCATCTCTTTTCCCTGGTTTACCTAGTCGCTAAAAATGGTCACACACTTTGCAATAAGCTTTACAATATTTATAGAGTGTCTCCCACCATAATCCGACAAGTAAGATCTTTCAGTTACATCACCTGCATAGTGGCCTCCTACAATACCACCATGTGCCTCCTCCATTATATCCTTGTGTTCATGCTCTAATACACAATGACGTAATACTTCATCTCTACCTAACTTGTAGAGGTCACCACTGATTAACATAAATGGTGCCGCACGTATAGCAAGTTGTTTCTTTTCTAATGCCTTCATTCCTTCTGGTGCCACACTAGTTCGTAGAAAGAAAACAATGTCTTCTAATTTTGATGGCATGCATTGTAACCTATATAATTGTGCATCTGGCATGGTTTCTTCAATTATCTATGCTTCTTCTCTTGAGTTAATTCTAGACAAGTGGTCTGGTCTAGAGTTACTTTTCCCTAGCTTCACCACAACTGTGAAGTCAAAATCTTAAAATAGGAGTACCCATCTCATGGATGCACCCTTGTAAGATGGGTTTTTCACCAAATACTTCAATACCATGTGATCTCGTATAAAGCACACATGGGGTTACTAACAAGTACTATAAAAAATTGTGCAATACATAGATCATTGAAAAATCTTCGCACTCTGACTTGTATAATTTTGTTTAGCAGGAGTCACTTCCTACTAGCAACACAAATTGGATGATCTATAATACCTTCACCAAGTTGAGCTAACACAGTGCCAATGGCCATGCCAGAGGCATCCACATGGATATGAAATGGTTTATCCCATGAGGGAAAGCATAGAATCGACGCGGTAGTAAGTTTCTCCTTTAATATCTCAAACATGCATTTTTGTGGTTCTCCCAATAAAATGTACCTTTGCCTTTAAATAATTCTTCCAAGGGTGTAAAAACTTTTCCATACCCTTTGATGAACTTCTGATAATATCTTGTGTGACCCAAAAATCTTGTACCTCACTTTGACTGGTAGGCACTTCCAGGCCTAGAATGACTGCAACCTTAGCTGGATCAACCAACAAACCTTCCTTACAGATTATATGTCCTAAGAGTATTCCAAAAGGTGTAGAAAATATACACTTCTTGATGTTCAAAGAGATACTCAATTATCTCACACCATTAAAACATTAAGCATATATTGTCACAATGATATTTCAAATCCCATATACTATCCAATCATCTAGATAAACCTATAAAAAGTTGTGAATAAAATATTTGAATGCCTAAACAACTATCCGTGAGAATACAACAGGAGTGTTTTTTAGTCCAAAAGGCATGAAAATGTAGTAAAAGCTACCCCATTCAGTAGTAAATGTAGTCTTTTCCTAATCCTAATATGAAAATCTAAGATAGTGATACCAGAAAAACCCATTTGTGAAGGAATATATTTCACGCCTTACAACCCCTTCTAGTATTTCCTAAGTAAATGGCGTAGGAATAGATCTGTTACTTTAACACCCTTGAATTTTTTTATATTCCTCCTTTTCATTTCAAGTGTTGACATGTGATTTTATTGATAAAGATGTGTTCTTTTGAATACTAAAGATCATTCTTGATATGGATAAATCATTTTTGCTCTTTGATTGTAGGGCTGGTATGTTGTTGTTTGCAATAATCTATTTCACTTCTTATGAGTAATTTGTAATCTGGTTTGAATGGTTGCAAACTTATCCCTTACCATTGGACTCATCCTTGGATCAATTCCATTGATCTAAGGTATGTTTTAAATCTTCTTATCTAAACTGAATGAAAAACTGACATTCATTGATTAAGAGACTTAACAGACTAAACTTTTGTTTGTTGCAAATTATTTACTATCTCAAAAGACCGTGCCTACATTATATTTTGTGTTTTTCTCAGCTCTTCTTGATTGACCCTTTACAGGGTGCTTAAATGGCATCAAGGGAAAGGGAAACCTACTTTGGGATTCTTGAGAAAGAAAGATTATAAACGTATCATATATCTAATAAGGTCTATCCTAATAGATTCGACACTAAGGTAAAATTGCCTAACTCTTTCTACACCACTCTACATGGGATGGCAACCTAATCTAAGTTGTAATACTAAGTTAGCATGAGGGAAATAACCTAAGGGATTCTAAGTTATTTCTAACCTATTGTATTTGGTTAAATTAAAACCTAACCTAAGGTGACAATCTATTGTTTGAAGGTTATATCCTAAGGTTATATATTGTAAATTAACCTAAGATCTAACCTAAGAAAATTCTATCTATCCTAAACTAATGGATATGAAAGGGAACCTATGGGTCGATTGGTAAGTAGGAGCTAAGCGGTGGTTCCTAAGTTTTTAATGAGGTTTGATTTTGATTATGATTTGGTTTTAATGCATGTAAGTACTGTCAGTTTGGTAGGGGCTAGTGAAATTTGGAGGAACCTACGTGGAAGCATCACTAAGTTTAGCAATGCATGTGGACGTTTAATGTGGTCTCCCCAACTTTGGATGGCGGTGGAAAAGAGAGAGAAGTGGGAAAATGTAAATTAATGTCATTAATTCACCTTGGTTTTGGCAAGCAAGTTGTCTTGGAAGGCATGCTGGCGGATTTTTGGGTTTTTTTTTGCTTTGCTTGCTTCACAATTTTTGCTCTGCATAGAGCTAGCTAGTTTTTCGAACCAGCAGTTTGATCTCCACTTAGTGACTATTTTTGAATTCTCTGATCCATTTTTGGTTCGAGGAATGTATAAGAGGCATTGTGGAAAAATATTATGGTTTTTTGATCTTTCTTGGAGAAGAAGGGGTGTTGGAAACTTGGTTGGAAGTCTTCTTCGAATTGGTAGAGGCACTATTAGGCATGATAGGCTCTACCCATTAAGATTTCTTTCTTTCTTCTAAATGATTCATTAAAACAATTCTACTCACTGGATATATATATTTGCATGATGAGAATGGTTATTTACTTGCTTGTTTTCTTGAAATTTATGTGGGTTTTGGAATGTGAATCCTTTGCTATTAATGGTAGTTTGAGGGAACTTTCTTTGTACTAGTTATCAGTGGTCTCATGTGAAATTTGTATTAAGGACTTTGTAACTTGTACTGGAAGCTCTAGAATTTGTAGTGGAATCTCTGTAGCTTGTATTTGAAACTTTGTTTCTTGCATTTGAGACTAATGTTGAAAGAACTGGCTTGTTGCTCATTTGGTTCCGAAACTTTATTTAGTCTTTTTGTTTTTGAGGTAGAGCTCCGTAGTGTTCTATGCTTGTACTTGAAGCTCTAAAATTTGTAATGAAGCTTTGGAATTTGTTAAGAGTTGGTATGGGAACTATGTGTTTGTCTTTGGACTATGTGGGAACTTAGTGTAGATATGTACATAAGGTTGAACCTTCATATTCGATACTGTACTTACATTTGGTTCTTATGATGAACTTTTAGTCATATTGTTAGTTGTTTCTATAAAATTACTCGGAGCTAAGGGTTATTATTTTTATGGAAAGATGAACTCTAGACTTGCAATGGATTTTTGTGTTTACCTGATCCGGTAATTGAATTTTGTAGAAAATCGGAACTTATGTTGGAAGCTTGTATTCATCTCTGAACTAGTATTCCATTAATGGGAAATTTAATTATCTACCTATTTTTGCGAGCTAGGTTTTGTTGGTTCATCTAGGTTTTGAAGCTTGATCTCCTTTATGGACTATCTTCTTGATGGTAGCTTGAGAGTTTATTTTGGTTTGATGCCAAACTGGTAACCTCCTTGTGATCTCCTTCATGTCGCTTCTTGGGTGTGAATGGTTTTATTTTCTTATGTCCTTTGGACTATATAGCCTCCCTTGAACTTGACAAGGTGGGAAAAATTTAAGTAAAACCTTTCCCTCTCTTCCCTGAGTGAATCCGTGTCGTGTGGGAAGCTTGGTTGTTTTATTCTTAGGAATTAGTGGAATGGAACTACGATCTATTTTAGGACAGTCATATCGATTGTAGAGGTGTTTGGAATGTATTATTTAATTCCTTATTGTCTTGATGTTGAATAAATCATTACCTGTCAAGCTTTTAAATGAAATTCATGAGGCTTGTGGTGATTTTTTTCAGTCGAGTTGGAAGAAGTTGGGGACAGTACTTGTCTTAAATAGATTGTTTAGTTCCTTACTCTCTTATGATATTTCATTTGATTCGAGGGTTTTATTTGAATGGTGAATTTAAACCCTGTATGCTAGTGTAGTTTGAAGAGATATTGTATTCCTATTCTGAATGCTTGGAAATTCAGTCTTTGGGTCCATGAGTTTTATTAACCCTTATCTATCTTGCATTTTTATGTGTTTTTATTCCTTGATGGGTTATTGAATAGATCTCTGGTTTTTGAAAGATAAGAGAATAGGATCTCTTGATTGTTGTATGTTGTTTAGGGACGATACTATGAATTTCGTTTGGAGATTGAATTGGATTTAAGCTTGGTGAATGGAAATAGGTCTTCATTTGTAAGTTTGTAATGGAAGTTGGTAATGTGCATTTCTGTTTGAGTTCTATCTTGGGAACTAGCTAATGAATTCCTAAGTTTATACTTAATATAGAATTTCATTTCATAGTATAAATGAAATGAAATATGGATTGGGTCCTTTTGGTTGAGATCCTTTTTATGTTAATTGTATAAGTTCTTGGACCAAACTTCTCTTTTATTGATTCTCTTCTGAGATGGGAATTCTCTTGTGGATTGGTTAGGAGATTTATTTCATTTGATTATAGCTTGGATTTTTGGAAAGTTTGGTTTTAGACCTTTGAATTATATACTACTAACATACTGAAGTTAGTAAAACTTTCAGTTAGACTATTTTAAACTACTTGGAATGAATTGGGATTCTTGTTTGTTGTTTCCTCTTTATTTATGGACTCCTTATTTTGTCATCTGTGGACTGAGGCAATGATGTGTGTTCTAAACCTGATTCTTTCCTTTAGAGGAATTATGTCTGAGAAATAGATATGTATTGATTCTCTTCTTTGTTTACATGGAAAGATGAAGCATACTAATATGAGTTATGTTGTAACTAACCTCTTTGCTACTTGGAAAAGTTAAATGTGATTTTTCTATTCTTATGGGTTTAGGAAATAACTGAATGACAAGACTTGTTGACTGTTTTAAATAATTGATAGGATCAACTAAGTCTTGTGATGTAATTTTGATGTTGCAGATTATATTATGCTCTATTCTTGAAAGTGAATTCAGATTCTTTTAATTGTTCTTCTTTCTGGATGTTATTACTTATGATTACTTGTATGATGCCTATTAATTGTTTCATAAAAGCAAAGTTGTTTAATGAAACAATTAGTGGAATGCACCTTACTTTAATGCTTAGATCTTATCATGCTCAGTTCATCGAACTGACCCATGCTAGAAGTTTTGACAGATGGACATCGTAAGTGATAAAGAAGATAAGAAATTTCATATTATATTGGCTTATTTAATTCTAGATCTTATGTAAAGAGTTTCAATTCATTCCTGAGTTGTATTGAAAAATAAAAGTTGTATTCTTTTTTGAAAGGAGGTAGTACGCACGAAATGCATAGTCTTGTAAATGTATAAATTTATAATGATGAATTGAAAGATGGAAGATTTACTTGTATTTGTTGTGTAAATTATCTTGTGTTTATGAAGAAGATGGAAATCCTATCTTGATATTCTTCATATATGTTGTATGCTTAATTCGAGATAAAACTCGATAAGTTGGATAAAGGGAATTAGTTTAATTTCCTTAATAAGATGTAGTTTGCTAAGTTACATAAGATAATGATTTTTATCTAAACAATTCTAACATAGTATGGAATGTGTAATGAATATGCAGTAAAACTATGGAAATTGTGAAAGATAAGAAGGGTATGGCAAACCATAACACTTAATCATGCAGAGGAATATTATTCCTCACTAAAATAAATGTAACCCAAAGAATGGTGATATGATCATTAATTGTTAGACTTCATTTCTTATAAAGTCTACCTCTAGTTGAACCTATTTGGTTGCTACACCTTCTTGGAATGATTAAGTTATATTTAATGAAACTTATAATGTTACTATCCTATTTCGGATATCTGTTTATTAAGCTTAGAAAAAAACCTATAAAGCAATCACAAAGGAAGTTCTTTAATGGCTAAATGAATTAAATTTAGAAAAGAACTTATGGAGTGTTGGATTAGGGTTTAGCAGGGTTGCTTGTAATTGGTGTAATAATCCAAATTAATAATGTATTAATAACCTCCTTGGGGTATGTACATCTTGATGAGGTAGTTTTTGTAGGATGTTGGCACATGCCAACTGTAGGGCTATACCTTTGAGAAGACTTGGGTCTTCTCGAGAATACAACGATGCAGTTGACATGTGGCAACACCCTTCTACATTGATCATCTAGATCTACACACAAATAAGGACTTGAACTTAGTTTCTCTCTAGGTCAAGTTAGTGGCATGTTTAGGATAGGTAGTAGCTTTCAATGGCTCAGGTACCTTGGCAGATCCGGTTGACTTACGTCAACCAAGTATGCCCATATACCCTAAGTCATTGTGAGTGTCTTCCTATAATAAGTTATGTTTCTAACTAGGGCTAGGGTTAAACCTTGACAAGTGGACTGACGGTAGTCAGTAAAGACCATTATTGATAACAGAGGAGTGAGGTGAAGGATGTATTCTGAAATGATGAGTATGCCATCTAGGAATAGTGACATAAACAATATGTTGAAAATCTTTCGCCAAAGTATCACAAGCTGTTGGTTGCGTTGTCCTATGTCACCTAGTTTAAAGAAACGTGATATCAGATGAATATTGGTAACAAATATTTAGATATGTTCTTTAAATAGATCACTCAATACCTAGTTTAGGGTAGGAAAACCAAGTATATGAAGTATACGATAAGTATTCAATACTTAAAGTTAACATAAATAGATCGGTAGATCACCGAGTTATGAAATAAATAGATTGGTAGATCACCGAGTTATGAAATGAATAGATCAGTGGATCACCAAGTCATTTATAGCTGCATATGGTTATCTATTTGAGATTGATTGGCATGGAATGTGTGTTCTAAATAATGCTTTATTTAGAATAGTGAACATTATATATAAAAAAATCCCCTTGTTTCTAAAGTCTTAAAATGGGAATGTTACATCTTGGTATCAAAGCTGAAGGTTGCAGCTCTTGGACCTACTGTGTCCATAATATGATGAAACTTAAATTTTCTTGTAATCGAAAATAGTTAGAACAAGAGTAAATGTTACAAATAATCCTTCACTTTGAGGAAGGAGCAAGAACGCCTAGAAACTAGATGAGATCCTTTCTACCATGTTAGACACAAGAGATCATTTGGTTGTACTTGAACAACAAGTAATGAGTAATGAGGAGGAAGATGACGCTGATAACAATAATCAGCCACCTCCTGGGATAATGCCAATGTAGGTGTTGATAATAACAATGTGAACATACCTGTTCACCTTAAAACAAAAAGGCTAGGCTAGCAGTTGAACTCACTAATGATATAAAAAGGATAAGTCCACCCAAGTTTGATGGCACCACATTAGGAGATGGGGCTGAGAATTGGCTTAGCAAAATGGAGAAATAATTTGCAATAAGGAATTTCTCGAAGAAAAAAAAGGTGATATAGGGAGCATATCATCTTTCCCATGGGGCATCTTCATGGTGAGACATCCGTAAGGATAAGTTAAACATTGATGAAAATAATATCACATGGGATCAATTTAAAGGTTACTTCAGAAATGTTGGCGCCGCAACTTTACTATGATAATAAAATGACTAAATTTCAAAACTTAGCTCAAGGAAAGCTAATCAGAATCGAGCAAGTCTTGAAAGAGGTTTTACAAAACTTCTTAAGTACGTACCTCAGTACCAAACTGATGAGAAGTTCAGGATACATAAATTCATCATGGGATTGAATCCCGTTATAGGAGGAGAGGTGGATGTTCACAGCCCAACCATGATGGAAGGGGTTGTTGAAAAATCCATAAGGCAGAACAAAAATTAAAGGCAATTTCTACTCATAAAGAGGAAGTAAGGAAGAAAGTTCCTAACTCCTCTTCATCATCTCTTGCACCTAAGAAAGGACCATGGAAGAAATTCGGAATGAAAAGTAAGTTTTCATCTGATACTAATAAGAAAGTAGCAACAAACAAGTTTTCTGGTAATGCACAGAACAACTTTGTTAAGAACAATAATAATAGATAGAAGTCCTATGGGGGTCAGAACGATAACTCTAAGGCTAGAAATAAACCCGAGCCTAGGAAGGGACCTATAAGAGGATGTTATAATTATGGCAAAGATCATTACGTAAATAAATTTCCTTTGAAAAAGGATGATCGTAATCAACAACACAAGATACATGCTGAAGTATCTGACAGCAGAGTTGAGAAATAGGCCACGCCTATATAAGTTTTGGGTAAGTTATTTGGTTTACCTATAACTATTATTTTTGATACCGAGAGCTACTGAATGTTTTATTTCTAGTAAATTAGCATCAAAACTAAAAAGAAAAGATAGAAACATGGATAAAACATGGACTGTAAGTATGGAAACAATGTTGTTCATATAGTTAGTATGTGTCTTTTTGGAGCAATCCTTGATTTACCTAACTTTTCCATTGAATTTGATCTTTATGTTACACCTTTGGGGTCTTATGATGTAATCATAGGTGTTAATTGGTTAGCATAACATAAGGCTAAAGTGGATTGTTTTGAGAAACACATTATTTTTTAGATGACCTATAGAAAACAACAGAGATTCAGGTTGTGAAATGTGAGATTTTTGTTAGAAAAATGTCATCTATGCAACTTAAAAAGGCCAAAAATAAAGGTTGTACATTATATGAAGTGAAAATTGCTGAAACAACTGAAGGGAATAGTGATGTTGTTCCATGATATCTACTGTTACAAGACTTCATGATGTATTTCTAAAAGAATTACTAGGTATTCCACCCAAAAGGGAGTTTGATTTCATGATTGAGATCAAGATTGGAACTAAAAATATTTATAAAGCACCGTATCAAATGGCTACTACGGAATTAGTAGAGCTTAAGGCTCGATTGCAAGAAATTTTGTCTCAAGGTTTGATTAGATGAAATGTTTCACCTTGGGAGCACCCGTAATTTTTGTGAAAAGAAGGATGGGACACTTAGATTGTGCTTTGATTATAGAATGTTAAACAAAGAAACAATCAAGAATAGATACCCACTCTTTAGGATTGATGATTTATTTGATCGATGCATGGAGCATTGGTATATTATAAGATAGATATTCGATCCGGATATCATCAATTGTGGATTAAGGACGAGGATATTCATAAAAAAACTTTCGAACAAGGTATGGACATTATGAGTTCACGGTTTTACCTTTGGATTAACTAATGTACCTACAACATTTATGAATTTAATGAATAATATCTTTCAAGAATACTTAGACAAATTTGTGATCATATTCTTGATGAGATTCTCATATATTCTAAAAGAACCGAGGAACACCATGAGCATTTGAATATAGTTTTAGAAATATTAAGAAAGAGACAGGTTATATGGTAAGCTATCTAAATGTTCTTTCTATGACACAGAAGTACACTATTTGGGACATGTAATAAGTAAGAATGGAATTGTTGTAGATCCTTAAAAATTGTAGCTATAATCGAGTGGCTCCTTTGAAGAATGTACATGAAGTTACAAGATTCGTGGGACTTGTTGGCTACTATAGAAAATTTGTAAATTATTTCTCTAAGGTGGATGCACCAATAACTTCTTTACAGAAGAAGGATAAAAATTTTGTTTGGAATGAGAAATGTGAAATTGCATTCCAAAATTTGAAGGAATAGTTAACTTCAAAGACCTATTCTAGTAGTACCAGATCCTAATGGATATTTTATGGTGGTAATCGATGCATCCGGTGAAGGTTTAGTAGGTATTTTATTACAAAATGATCGTGTCATAGCTTACGAAAGTAGAAAACTAAAGTTACATGAGTTGAATTATGCACCACACCATTTAGAGATTACTGCCATTGTTCATGCACTACAAGTTTGGAGGCATTTCCTACTCGGTAAACCTTTTGAATTGAATACTGATCATCTTGGGCTGAAGTATATCTTCACTCAACCAAATATTAATGCAAGACAATCAAAGGTGGTTAGAGTTTTTGTCTCAATATGATTTTGACATCAATTATATCAAGGGTAAATAAAATAGAGTGGCTAATGCTCTAAGTCGTAGGAAGCACATTTACTGCTCTTATAACATTGAGAACTCAATTTAAGGATGAAGTAAAAAGTGTTATGGAATTTGATTCTTACTTTTAGCAAGTAAAGACAACACTTGCTACAGATCCGAATGATTTGAGGTATAAAGGTTTTCACTTTGATAACGAAGGAATCTTACGATTTGAAAATAGAGTATATGTACCTTCGCTAAATGATTTAAGAAAGAAATTGTTAGCAGAATTTCACAATTCACCTTTTTATGGACACCTGGTATTACAAAGATGCTTGCTGATATAAAACAACAATATTTCTGGAAAGGAATGAAAAAGATGTTATAGATTTTGTGACACATTGCCTTGAATTTCAACATGTTAAAGCAGAACATATGCACCCAACCAGTTTATTTTATCCTCATAGCATACCACAGTATAAATGGCAAGTGATAAGCATGGAATTTGTACAAGGGCTGCCTATGTCAAGAAATAAACATGATGTTATTTTAGTAGTTGTGATAAAATAACAAAGGTATGGTAATCAAGGATAATTTTCTGTGTTAACTAAAATATTCGTACACAAAAATTTTAGATTACATGGAGTACCTGGATTAATCATATCAGATAGAGATCCTAGAATGACGTCAAGATTTTGGCAAAAACTTAATGCAACTCTAGGAACTAAGATAAATTTTAGTTTTGCGTATCATCCGGAAAAGATGGACAAAATGAAAGAGTTAATCAAGTTTTGGAGGATATGTTACGAATGTATTGTATGGATCAGCAGTATAAGTGGGAAGAGTACCTTCCACTAGTTGAGTTTGCATACAATAATACATATCATGCCTCTCTTAAGATGGCACCTTTTGAAGCATTATACGGAAGAAAATGTAGAACCCCTATTAGTTGGGACAACATGGAGGATAAAGAGGTAATTGGACCTGAAATTCTTACTGAAATGGAATAACAAGTTAAATTGATTCATGAATGCTTGAAAGAAGCATCGAGATAGGAAAAAGAGTTATGCTGATTTAAAGTGGGTAGACAGGAAATTTGAACTTGGTGAGAAAGTATTTCTTCGGTCAAACTGAAAAAGAGCTCTATAACTTTTGTAAAGGCTTCCAATTTATCACCTCATTATGTGGGACCTTTTGAGATAGTTGAAGTAATCAACCCTGTAGCTTACCGTTTAGCATTACCTCCTGCTTTGTCATGAATGCATGATGTTTTCCATATTTCTTTGCTTAAGAAATACATTTCATATTTATCACATGTGTTAAATTGGAATTCCTTGTAGGTCCAAGACCTAGGAATAATCGTGGTTAAACCCATACGAGTTCTTGAAACTCACCAGTTGCATTTGAGAAATTGTGAGATAAGACAATGCAAGGTCCAGTGGGACTAGTTTAATGAAGAAAGTGCAACTTGGGAAAACCTTGAGGATATGAAAACTGATTTTCCATATCTATTTGAATAGAATTGATTCTATTGACTGATAAAAAATTTGATTTTATCTTTATAATACAATAAGTATGCCAGTTTTGGGTAGATATTTATTTGTTTTGAATAAACAACTTTGAGAATGTTGATTTCTGAAACTTAAAATTTAGATATTGTTGCAAACATATGTTAAGAAAGTGAATAAAAATTGATTATCCTAAATGTAATGATTAAAATGAGGTAATCATCGAGACGATGATTCTTTTTAGGAGGGAAGCATGTAACACCCTTGACATTGTTATATTCCTCCTTTGCATTTCAAGTGTTGACATGTGATTTTCTTGATAAATATGTGTTCTTTTGATGCTTTGAAGATCATGCTTGATATGGATAAATCATTTTTGCTCTTTGATTGTAGGGCTGGTATGTTGTTGCTTGCAATAATATATTTCACTTCTTATGAGTAAGTTGTAATCTAGTTCGAATGGTTGCTGAAATTGTCCCTTACTATTGGACTCATCCTTGGATCCATTGATCCAAGGTATGTTTTAAATTTTCTTATCTAAACTAAATAAAAAATTACATTCATTGATTAAGATACTTAATGGACTAAACTTGTGTTTGTTGCAAATTCTTTACTATCTCGAAAGACCATGCCTACATTCTATTTTTTGTTTTCTTGGATCTTCTTGATTGACCCTTTAAAGGGCACTTAAATGGAATTAAGGGAAAGGGAAACCTGATTCGGGATTCTTGAGAAAGAAATATTATAAACGTATCATATATCTAATAAGGTCTATCCTAATAGATTTGAGACTCAGGTAAAATTGCCTAACTCTTTCTACGCCACTCTACGTGGGATGACAACCTAATCTAAGTTTTAATACTAAGTTAGCATGAGGGAAATAACCTAAGGGATTCTAAGTTATTTCTAACCTATTGTATTTGGTTAAACTAAAACCTAACCTAAGGTGACAATCTATTGTTTGAAGGTTATATCCTAAGGTTATATATTGTAAATTAACCTAAGATCTAACCTAAGAAAATTATATCTATCCTAAACTAATGGGTATGAAAGGGGAACCTATGGGTCGATTGGCAAGTGGGAGCTAAGCAGCGGTTCCTAAGCTTTTAATGAGATTTGATTTTGATTTTGATTTGGTTTTAATGCATGTAAGTACTGCCAGTTTGGTAGGGGCTAGTGAAATTTGGAGGAACCTACGTGGAAGCATCACTAAGTTTAGAAATGCATGTGGAAGTTCAATGTGGTCTCGCCAACTTTGGATGGTGGTGGAAAAGAGAGAGAAGTGGGAATATGCAAATTAATGTCATTAATTCACCTCGGTTTTGGTGAGTAAGTTGTCTTGGAAGGCATCTGGTGGATTTTTTGGGGTTATTTTACTTTTCATGCTTCACGATTTTTGCTCTGCATGGAGCTAGCTAGTTTTTCGAACCAGCAGTTTGATCTGCACTTAGTGGCTATTTTTGAATTCTCTGATCTATTTTTGGTTCGAGGAATGTATAAGAGGCATTGTGGAAAAATATTATGGTTGTTTGATCTTTCTTGGAGAAGAAGGGTGTTGGAAACTCATGGTAGAAGTCTTCTTCAAATTGGCAGAGGCACTATCAGGCATGATAGGCTCTACCCATTAAGATCTCTTTCTTTCTTCTAAATGATTCATTAAAACAATTTTTCTCACTGGATATATATATTTGCATGATGAGAATGGTTATTTACTTGCTTGTTTTCTTGAAATTTATGTGGGTTTTGGAATGTGAATCCTTTGCTATTAATGGTAGTTTGAGGGAAATTTCTCTTTATTAGTTATCAGTGGTCTCATGTGAAACTTGTATTAAGAACACTATAACTTGTCTTGAAAGCTCTAGAATTTGTAGTGGAAGCTTTGTAGCTTGTATTCAAAACTTTGTTTCTTGCATTTGAGACTAATGTTGAAAGAACTGGCTTGTTTCTCATTTGGTTCTGAAACTTTGTTTAGTCTTGTGTTTTTGAGGTAGATCTCCATAGAGTTCTATGCTTGTACTCGAAGCTCTGAAATTTGTAATGAAGCTTCAAAATTTGTTAAGAGTTGGTATGAGGACTATGTTTTTGTGCCGGATTGTGTGGGAACTTAGTGTAGATATGTACTTAAGGTTGAATCTTCGTATTCGATACTGTAATTACATTTGGTTCTTATGATGAACTCGTAGTTGGGTTGTGAGTTTTGCTCTGTACAATTACTTGGAGCTAAGGGTTATTATTTTTATGGAAAGATGAACTCTAGACTCGTAATGGATTTTTATGTTTTCCTGATCTAGCAATTGAATTTTTTAGAAAATCAAAACTTCTATTGGAAGCTTGTATTTGTCTCTGAACTAGTAATCTGTTAATGGGAAATTTAATTCTCTACCTATTTTTGTGAGCTGGGTTTTATTGGTTCATCTAGGTTTTGAAGCTTGATCTCCTTTATGGACTGTATCTACTCAATGGTATTTTGTGAGTTTATTTCGATTGATGCCGAACTAGTAACCTCTTTGTGATCTCCTTCATTTTTCTTCTAGGGTGTGAATGGTTTTATTTTATTTTGTCCTTTAGACTATATAGCCTCCCTTGAACTCGACAAGGTGGGAAAAATTGAAGTAAAATGTTTCCCTCTCTACCCCGATTGAACCCATTTCGTGTAATGCGAAGCTTGGTTGTTTTATTCTTAGGAATTAGTGGACTGGAACTACGATATATTTTAGGACATACATATCGATTGTAGGGGTGTTTGGAATGTATTATTTAATTCCTTATTGTCTTGATGTTGAACAAATCCTTACATGTCATAAGCTTTTAAATGAAATTCGTGAGGCTTGTGGTGATTTTGTTCAGTCGAGTTGGAAGAAGTTGGGGATAGTTCTTGTCTTAAAAAAAATGTTTAGTTCCTTACTCTCTTATGATATTTCATTTGATTCGAGGGTTTTATTTGAATGGTGAATTTAAAACCTATATGCTAGTGTAGTTTTAAGAGATACTATATTCCTATTCTCAATGCCTGAAAATTGAGTGTTTAGGTACGTGAGTATTATTGAACCTTATATATCTTGTACTTTTGTGTGTTTCTATTCCTTGATGGGTTCTTGAATGGATCTCTGGGTTTTTGACAGAGAAGAGAATATGATCTCTTGATTGTTGTATGCTGTTTAGGGATGATACTATGAATTTCATTTGGAGATTGAATTTGGATTTGAGCTTGGTGAATGGAAATAGGTCTTCATTTGTAAGTTTGTAATGGAAGTTGGTAATGTGCATTCTATTTGAGTTCTATCTTGGGAACTAGCTAAGGAATTCCTAAGTTTATACTTAATATAGGATTTCATTTCATAGTATAAATGAAATGAAATATTGATTGGGTCCTTTTTGGTTGAGATCCTTTCTATGTTAATTGTATAAGTTCTTGGACCGAACTTATCTTTTATTGATTCTCTTTTGAGATGGGAATTCTCTTGTGGATTGGTTAGGAGATTTATTTCATTCGAGTATAGCTTGGATTTTTGGAAAGTTTGGTTTTAGACCTTTGAATTATATACTACTAACATACTGAAGTTAGTAAAACTTTCAGTTAGACTATTTTAAACTGCTTGGAATGAATTGGGATTCTTGTTTTGTTGTTTCCTCTTTATTTAAGGACTCCTTATTTTTTCATCTATGGACTGAGGCAGTGATGTGTGTTCTAAACTTGATTCTTTCCTTTAGAGGAATTGTGTCTGAGAAATAGATATGTATTGATTCTCTTCTTTGTTTACATGGAAAGATGAAGCATACTAATATGAGTTATGTTGTAACTAACCTCTTTTCTACTTGGAAAATTAAATGTGATTTTTTTATTCTTATGGGTTTAGGAAATAATCAATGACAAGATTTGTTGATCGTTTTAAAATAATTGATAGGATCAACTAAGTCTTGTGATGTAATTCGATGTTGCAAATTATATTATTCTCTATTCTTGAAAGTGAATTTAGATTATTTTAATTGTTCTTCTTTACGGATGGTATTACTTATGATTACTTATGTGATTCCTATTAATTGTTTCATAAAAGCAAATTTGTTCAATGAAACAATTAGTGGAATGCACCTTACTTTAATGCTTGGAGCTTATCATGCTCAATTCATCAAACCGACCCATGCTAGCAATTTTGTAGATGGACATTGTAAGTGATAAATAAGACAATAACTTTCATGTTATATTGGCTTATTAAATTTTAGATCTTATGTAAAGAGTTTTTATTCATTCTGAGTTTTATTTAAAAAGAAAATTTGTATTATTTTTGGAAAGGAGGTTGTTTGTTATACAATATGCTTTGAAATGCATAGTCTTGTAAATGTATAAATTTATAATGATGAATTGAAAGTTGGAAGATTTACTTGTATTGGTTGTGTAAATTATCTTGTGTTTATGAAGAAGATGGAAATCCTATCTTGATGATATTCTTCATATATGTTATATGCTTAATTCAGATAAAACTCGATAAGTTAGATAAAGGGAATTAGTTTAATTTCCCTTAATAAGATGTAGTTTGTTAAGTTGCATAAGATAACGATTTTTATCTAAACAATTCTAACATAGTATGGAATGTGTAATGAATATGCAGTAAAACTATGGAAATTGTGAAAGCTAAGAAGGGTATGGCAAACCATAACACTTAACCATGTAGAGGAAGATTCTTCCTCACTAAAAGAAATGTAACCCAAAGAATGGTGATATGATCATTAATTGTTAGACTTCATTTCTTATAAAGTCTACCTCTAGTTGAACCTATTTGGTTGTTACACCTTCTTGGAATGATTAAGTTATATTTAATGGAACTTATAATGTTGCTATCTTGTTTCTAGATATCTATTTATTAAGCTTAGTAAAATGAACCTATAAAGCAATCATAAGTTAAGGAATTTCTTTAATGGCTAAATGAATTAAATTTAGAAAAGAACTTATGGAGTGTTGGATTAGGGTTTAGTAGGGTTGTTGTAATTGGTGTAATAATCCAAATTAATAATATATTAATAACCTCCTCTTGGTATGTACATTTCAATGAGGCGGTTTATATAGAATGTTGGCACATGCCAACTATAGGGCTATACCTTTGAGAATACTTGGGTCTTCTCGATAATACAACGATGCAGTTGACATGTGGCAACACCCTTCTGCATTGATCATCTAGATCTACACACAAATAAGGACTTGAACTTAGTTTCTCTCTAGGTCAAGTTAGTGGCATGTTTAGGATAGGTAGTAGCTTTCAATGGCTTAGGGTACCTTGGCACATCCAGGTTGACTTAGGTCAACCAAGTATGCCCATATACCCTAAGTCATTGTGAGTGTCTTCCTATAATAAATTATGTTTCTAACTAGGGCTAGGGTTAAACCTTGGACAAGTGGACTGACGGTAGTCAGTAAAGACCATTCTTGATAACAGAGGAGTGAGGTGAAGGACATATTCTAAAATGATGAGTATGCCATCTAGGAATAGTGACATAAATAGTATGTTGAAAATCTTTGGCCAAAGTATCGCAAGTTGCTAGTTGTGTTGTCCTATGTCACCTAGTTTAAAGCAACGTGATATCAGATGAATATTGGTAACAAATATTTAGATATGTTCTTTAAACAGATCACTTAGTACCTATTTTAGGGTAGGAAAACCAAGTATATGAAGTATATGATAAGTATTCAATACTTAAAGTTAACATAAATAGATCGGTAGATCATCAAGTTATGAAATAAATAGATCGGTAGATCACCGAGTTATGAAATGAATAGATCGGTGGATCACCGAGTCATTTACAGCTACATATGGTTATTTGTTTGAGATTGATTGGCATGGAATGTGTGTTCTAAATAATGCTTTATTTAGAATAGTGAACATTATATATATGAAAAAAATTCCCTTGTTTCTAAAGTCTTCAAATAGGAATGTTACAATTACACATGCAACATTCACCTCCCTATAGTCCACGCATATTCTAATTCGTCCATCCTTCTTGATATTGATCACCATTGCACTAACCCATTCTAACTCATCAAGGGGATTGATAATTCTAGATTTCAACATGTCATCAATCTCTTCTTTGACCTTTTCATGTAAATTAGGGCTCATTCTGTAAGGCCTCTTTCTAATTGGTCATGCATCGTCCTTAAGATTTATCTTCATTTCCCCAAGTGATTCATGCACGCCTTTAAGTTCATGATACCCTCAAGGGAATAAGTCATGATAATCCCTGAGTAACTCAATGATCTTTGCCACTTCTGATTCTGACCAATAGTCTCCAATTATGACCTCCTTTGGCTCAGCCTCCGAACCTATATTCACCTTCTTTGTCTTCATGGGTTCATGATAGGTGCGCGTATCCTTGTCTGCACTATCTAAGACCTCACATACCCCTTATGAGTGTTCAATATCCGGGTTCTCAGCTTCCTCATCATCCACGATGTAAACCATCTTTCCTTTCTCTTTCTCACAAAAAACATGTTCAAGTAGTATGGATTCCATTTCTTCTTCCTTTTCAAAATGTGCTTCATACTCTATCTCACCAAATAATCCTTGAATATGATATGCCTTTGCACTATCTCCCATAGTTAAGTGCTTGAAAAATTTAATTCTTCTTCTACTAGAGGTTTAGTTGAGAAGTAGTCAAAGGTAAGGAGCATTCCTACAGTCAAATTCTGCCAATTTCCATTCTCTCGATGTAGTTCTACGTATACATACCAGTGCGTGTGCATCCTTGTAGAGTAGAGTACAATCTATGCACCCAGAGTGAAGGTGGTAATGCTTCCTATCTTGTTGTCTAGAGTCTCTCACATTGTTGAATGTGATGCTGAATAGGTTGATCACCATTATAAGTGTAGATCTACATAGGTGCATTGATCCTTAAAAATAGGGAAACTCCAATCTCCTCCCATTCTATAAGATTATCTCTATGGACTACCAACCATCGAGCTCACGTCCCCGCGTAAGGTATACACGAACATATCTCTTGTCATAATTTGATATTTCCACTTTGCTTCTATTGATTTCAAAAATACAGAAGATCTTACGCCCATGTATACCAAGGTACTTTCTTTACCTATCCATCAAATAGAACAAATTCCATTCTTATGCGCAACCGTGATTTTTACCTGGCGCCCTACTAGTCACTAATAGAATGAGAATCCTCCCATTGTAGGATGCCTTCCTTTGATGGATCATTGACCTCGGGGTCCCGAATAGCGTGTATATAGATTATGTTTAAGTCCTCCTCACGTAGAGGTTCAACATATGGTGTAGACTTCCCATCTGTCCAAAGGTATCACAACCCTTTCCTCATTGTTCTCAAATCTGATATACCCCTTATTGAATCTCAAGTCAACATTATTCACATAACAAAAAGGGTGTCCAAGAAAGGCTAGAAAACTCTCTTCTTATGTAAGTGCTAATACCTCAAAATCCCAGTGAACTTGGCCCCTTGTATGGTTATGTATGCATCCTTCAAAACTCCTATGTGAGTGGTCTTAGTCTGTTTACCATAAACAACACATTAGATGATGGATGTAATGGAGGCCTCCCCATTTTTACCCAAGCATCTAATGTAAGAACATTTACTTCCATACCTATATCAATCAATCCATTTCTCAACAAATCATCCATCCACAACAACATTGATTAATTTCCTTTTCATAGTCAATGCTATCAGGGGGAAGATTTACATGCGGGATCTACCATTTGGTCTCAATACTTATGCATAGAGTGTTCCCTTTCAACCAAATTCCTAATAGTGGAATGATGTTCTCCTGTCACAAAATTTTGTACACTTCTCTGAGATCATCGATATCAGTTTGGATTGTCTCTAATGCTTTCTTATGCTCCTTTAAGTACTGTATCTCACCCTAAAGATTCCTTAGCACTTCCATTGTATCCTGATAAACCTCCTTTTGATAGGTAGGATCTGGGTACCGGGCATGAAGGACGTCATCCTTAGTGATGGTAGGTTTCTACTGTAATGCCTCTCTTATGTGCACCACTTCAGCTCATGTAGTAATATTCACTGTTAATACCTCAGGTCCTGGTGCTATCTTGGGCATCCACTGATCTTCTACTTTGCACACCGGATTCTAACCATCCCAATGCCTTTTTTTCTTGTTTATGTTGCTTACTCAGCTACTCATATAAGTATGGGAACTCCTCGTAGCTATGGTTCTTCCCACAAAAAGAACATGCAACATTCTAAGGAAATTCGTTCCTATAGTGGTCTAGGAGATCCACATGTATAACATGTTCCATGAGGAAACTAAATTCTTCCTCCACCATGGTCTCATCCTCCATATCCACCGCGATATCCACGTATTCTTCCACGACCTCCTTCAAAATGCCCCTCATTCTTATCATAGCACATTTGATTATGATCCTGATCTTGGTGCTCATTCTTACCCTTAGAATTATCTGTTACACTTTTCTGTCATACCCCAATGTCTATAGCATCCTAGATCTGACCAATCAACTGACAATATTTAGTATCATGGGTTGTGGACTAGAAAATTTTACAGTAAAAAAATACATTCTTTCTTATCACATGCTATAACAAAGGACAATGACTAGAATCATGATTTAAATAATAGATATCACATCCAACAAGAATGAGCGTATAGATCTGCGAAGGAATCTATCCTTGGTGTGACCCTCCACTTCACAATTTGTACACCAAATTCCTGAGCACATTTCATGGGCTGAATTTGTTGATAGCTTCTCTAACTATTTTTCCATAGCTGTAATATGTGCCTCTAAGAATGGACTAATGCTAGTGTCAATGCTCCCAACTACCTTAGCACGTAAAGCTGCTTCCAGTGCTTCACACGGATTAGTGTATGTCTTATGTGACAGTGCTCTTCTGAATGGTGTAATCAATCTGCCAACGAACCATTTTACATGCTTTGGATTGTGTGAATATCATAAGAAAGCTTAGATAGGAGTGTTTTAAAATGGGCATCATACTCACGTACACTCTCAGTAGTTCCTTTCTTAATATCCTTGAGCGTGCTTATACTATTTTCTCAAATTTTGGGATATAGAATTCTTTCAAGAAAGCATTCTTCAGCGTTGCATAATCCATGCAAGTTTGATCAGGGTCAAAATTCCTATACCAACTATGTGCACATCCATGTAATGTAGTAGTAAATTGACTTGCCTTGCGCTCAGAAGCCATGATCCCTTTCACGCACCACAATATTTCACACATGTGCACATGCTCAGTAACATCTTTTATGCCTCTATACTCCGGAAGACAAAGAGACATCTCCATATAAATATTTTGGGGTTGGTGTAGACCTTTCCCACCTAATCTAGAACCTCTTGTATTTCCCCTACCTCTAGAACCACTAGATCCACCAAAACTAGAACCACCTATACCTCTTAACCCTCTACACCGTATCTGGAATAGGACTTGTAGATGTACTCCCCTGTGCTTTGATAATAGTACTATATTGAACCCCTATAGTTTGTGTGGTAGTTCCACTTCTAGAGGTGAATCCAACATTTAGCGTGCTTACATTCTATGTAGATGATGTGCCTGAAAATGATCCTTTAAATAACATTGAATCCATCTATCCTTCCATTTATGTACTTGCTCTATGACTTACTTTGGTTCTCATGTTTCCCAAATTCACTTGCTGATTACTTTTCATACTAGATACTAGAAAACCAAGTGCAAGGGCTAGGTCACCAAGTGGATTAAGATGTGCACCCATAGCCTAGGTAGTCTCTACGACGCACTTTTGTGTGAAGCCAAGGGGGGATCTCTATCATGCTTTATAAGATGGGGGAGTTCCTGATGCTCTAGCTCCATGTATTTTACGTGAGCTTCAAATCCTTCAGCAAGCCACCTCTCTCCCTCATCGCCATACTTTCCTAATGGAACACCGCTTCTCTATCTCCCTCTCCCACACCTCATTATACTTAAGTCACTTTTCCTCTCTCTACCTTTCTACCGATAGGTCTGCCATCTTTCACCAATCATGTTCTTTCCCTCACACATGGTGAAGTTTAATTAGTCATTGGTTTACTCTCCATGTTCAAATTTTCCATCAAGATCTTGATCGCGGTGGATACCTTACAGATATACTCCTTTAGGATACCAAGAAAACTAGAATTTAGCTACCTATGTGTAAGAATACATCGAAATTGAATATTCTAGAATATAACTGTCAGAACACCATGAAACCACATATCCACAGTGCAAGTCCAGATCATATCAGCATCATAAAGGACCTAAAATTATTCCTATGTCTAGAAAAGTGTGTGATACCTCTAATACTACTTAGATGCATAAGCAATCAACCATTCGTATAATTATACTAGAAAGATAGTGAAAAAACTCTCGTATAAGTTGTCATATAGATTCTATTCTACCGAAGTGCATGCATCAAACTCGGATCCAATGCTTTGAACCATTGTGCATATTATTCCTCCATTTCATGTATCCACTATTCAATACTTGCTAGAGTTAACTGGTACATCTTCATCGTGAACCATCCTAAAAAAAGCTATTATCCAAATGTGCCCCCTGCTCATTTTGTGGCTAACTACCTTTCATTATTTCCTTCTATTGTGCCTCGGTCATAAATTTTTACTTTTTAGGCACTCAGAACCTTCTAGAAATGACACCATTGGATAGAAGTCTTTCTCATCTTTCCAAAAAGGTAAATTTTCCTCCTAACTCCACGTATTTTTCAAGTTATGGCTCAGTGGAGTTTTGGTGGGAAATTTTTCCCTAGAAGGCCCGCAGCCAATCAGGAGCTGCCACGTGTCCAAGGGTGAAAAAACACCAAGCGACCCGAAGGAAAAAATGGTCAGGAAGGGCCCGTGCCCAATCAGAATGTGCCATGTGGCACCTGGAGTGGTGGAGCATGGGGAAAATTTGAAAAATGTTCCAAAGACCAAACGGGTAAAAATTCAAACTTTTTGCCCGCCAATCCAATTTTGGCCTGTTTTTTCCCTAAAACTTCAAATCGCCATAACTTTTGATCCAGAGCTCGATTTTTGCGTTCTTTATATCAATGGAAAGTTGGTGAAATTATCTATAAGATTCCATGGTCAATTTTGAATTTTGGTTCATTTTAGAGGGATAAAATTAAAAAACACTTTTGGTACGTGCCCATGGACAGAACTGACGTTTCAACAACCAATTTTAATGCAAAATGGGTCGTATTCTTCTCCAGCATGGTCAAAAATGTTAAGGCATGGGTTTGTAAGGACCTCCATGCTGTTTTTAATGCATTTTGGTCAATGGGGAATGGCTCCCATGTTTTTTCATGTTTTCTCTCTCCTGGGCTCGACCCATGCACTGTAAAAGCCAGATTTGGCTCATTTTTCAAAGGATGAACACCTTTTTGCATAGCAAGCTTCTGTTTTCACCTTCAACAAGTGATTTTGGAAGTATCAGACCTTCCAGGGATTGTAACAGTTTTTCTACCTCTTTGGTGTTGGAATACAAGGATTTTGATGTTGAAAATCACAATGCAGGCTCTGTGAATGCTTTCAGTCCTTTGTATGTGTTGTTTGCTTCATTTCAAACTCTTGATTACAGCTTATCAACCTGTGCATGATGTTTTATGTTACAATTTCTGATTTGTGTCAATTTGCATGAACAAGAAGTGCTCACCACTCCTTTGGTGTATCACCCTTATCAGTTTAGTTTCAATTTTTACATTTCTTATCCCTATCTCCTTGCAAATTAGGATAAAATTAGGATTCAAACCTCTGCAATTGTGTAAATAACAGATCTGATCAGAGGAGTTTGAGGAACCAGCCTCTAATCTAGAGATTCCTCTCTCATTTTACAAGTCCCACACTTGGAGAGAGGTTTCAATGTTGTGCAATCACACTGGATGCCTAAACATCAACTTAGAAACCTGATTTGCATCCAGGGGTGCTGCTGATTTGCAACAACAATTTTGGCACACCCGGTGGGACCTTAGAGGTCTTCCACTTCATCTTTTGTAGGTTGGTGTGTTCCTGTGAATATTTCAGCCTTTGGAGGCACTTGCAAACACATCTGGCGACTCCATCTGATCAGCAACCCATTTCTGAAGTTACAGACCTATTTTTCATCCATTTCCATCCATTATTCTTTCCATCTCTTTCATTATTTTCCATTCCATGAATTTGTGCAATCATGACTTCATTTCCATCATGGAACTCACATTTACAATAGCAGCAATGTTTCCCACCTCCAACATGTTTTTTAAATCCTCCAAATCAGCATTTTGAACAAATTCAAAATCAGTTTGGCTATGGAGCTTTCCAAGAGCAAGGGTGTGCATACAATGAAGACAATCAGATGCAAGATGCTGGTCTGTTGGAGAAAATCCAAAAGATGGAGGTAAACATGGTGTAATCCAGGGCTTAAGCACAAATGAAAGCATTTGGAATCAGTTGTGGAGCACCCTGTCCATGGGTGGGACCTTTCCCAAGGCATTATAGCCCTCAAGAGAAGATTGACTTCATGATTGCAATGCTGTCATTTCTTGCAAAGTGGATTGAAGGAATAGAGGTGTATGAGAGGAGTATTCAACAACCTTGTCAATAGGTAAGCACACCATCTCATGCCTTTTATTTTCCTCTTTCCCAATCTATTTTATCTCAAAGAGTGTTAAGTTTTAAACTCTCCATCTGCTGTCCCAAGTGTTGAATCCATTTCTCCACCCCTAGTCTTCCACCTCATCTCAATTCTTCTGTCCTTTTCCCTTCCAAATAGTTATCCCCTCCACAAGAGCTAAATGAAACACCCTCTCCTCCAAAGAAACAAGAGGTTTTACCTCCTCCACCACCACAAAAATTACAAAAATCAGTCATGAGGGACAGCAAGAGGAAGGAGAAGCTGCTCCAAATCCAAAAGAAGAGGATCAAATTCCAGGCGTGGGGAGAAAAAGTGCAGATCCAAAGGCTTTGAGCACAAAGAAGGTTATAGAAGAACCTTTAGTTCTTCTCTCTACTTCATCTCTCTCAAGTTCTAGTACTGAAGAAGAGTTTGATCCCTCAAAATCAATGTTGGAGGATGAAAGAAACCATGGTGATCAAGTTACAGATCAAGAGAACACCATGGGAGAGGTTGAACATTTGTAGTAGGACAGCAATGAGGGTAGTTTACCTGTCTCGATTTGGAGGACTGTTTTGATGAAGAATAACTGGTTGAGTTTCCACCATTCTCTCTTTCATCATCCATCTTCCAAACACAAGAGCCTTTGGATTTGTCATGGAGGAGAGTATTCATTTGTAGCAGCCTCGCATCTTATAAAATCTCTTTGGAACCAAGATTGGAAGATTTTAATCTTTCATGTCCTTCATTGGAGGAAGAGAAAGGGCGGGAGGGTTCACATTGCTTCCACACCATCCATTCAAGGTCTACAAGAGAACTCCATTCTTGGAATTGAAAATCAGAATTATGGGCATACTCAACGGATCGACCTTTCCCAATCTGGTATTTGGCTTCATTAGATCTAAAGGAGAAGCCACAACTAGTCATGCTTTTATCTAAGCATGAGGATGAGCTGCAAAGTTCCAAGGATCAGATGTTATACCTCTCCAATCCAAATGCAAAGAAACTAAAAGTGGTATTGGATTTGTTTTTAGTTGACACCTTGCTAATTTGGGTAGAAGACCAAATTCTTGTTGATTTTCCACTCATCCAATCAGCCATACTCAGCTCCAAATCATTTGCATGGCTGCCAATTTTGAAGAAAGGAATCTATTTTGCACAACCAGTTGCAGGGTTCGTTTAGCTCACCTTTTCTTCCAGTTAGAGTAGAGTAGGTAGGTTTGCTTTTAGTAGAAGAAGTGCTTGTGCACACTCTACATGTTCCATTTGGAGCATGTATGATTTTCAGTTTGTACATAGTTTTGGTGTTGCTGGTTTCACTCTTGCACAGTTCGTTTTGATGGAATTTTGGTGGGAACAACTCCATGTCCAGTGGGATTCAAGCGGTTCAGAGGGAAGTTTTCAAAGTTCAGATCAGTTTTTAGGCTACTACTCATGACTCCATGCCCAATGGATTGCTTCAAGCTATTGATCATTCATCTAGCAGGTAGATGACCCCTCTGAGTCACCAAAATTGTTATCCAAATGTGCCCCCTGCTCATTTTGTGGCTAACTCCCTTTCATTCTTTCCTTCTATTGTGCCTCGGTCATAAATTTTTACTTTTTAGGCACTCAAAACCTTCTAGAAATGGCACCATTGGATAGAGCTCTTTCTCATCTTTCCAGAAAGGTAAATTTTTCCTCCTAACTCCACGTATTTTTCAAGTTATGGCTCAGCAGAGTTTTGGTGGGAAAATTTTCCTAAAAGGCCCACAGCCAATCAGGAGCTGCCACGTGTCCAAGGGCGAAAAAACACCAAGTGACCCGAAGGAAAAAATGGTCAAGAAGGGCCCACGCCCAATCAAAATGTGCCATGTGGCACCTGGAGTGGTGGAGCATGGGAAAATTTGAAAAATGTTCCAAAGACCAAACAGGTAAAAATTCAAACTTTTTGCCCGCCAATCCGATTTTGGCCTGTTTTTGCCCTAAAACTTCAAATCACCATAACTTTCGATCCAGAGCTTGTATTTTCATGTTCTTTATATCAATGGAAACCTGGTGAAATTATCTACAAGATTTCATGGTCAATTTTGAATTTTGGTTCATTTTTGAGGGAGAAAATCAAAAAACACTTCTAGTACGTGCCCATGGACAGAACTGACGTTTCAACAACCAATTTTAATGCAAAATGGGTCGCATTCTTCTCCAGCATGGTAAAAAATGTTAGGGAATGGGTTTGTAAGAACCTCCATGCTATTTTAATGCATTTTGGTCAATGGGGAATGGCTCCCACGTTTTTTCATGTTTTCTCTCTCTTGGGCTCGACCCATGCAATGTAAAAGCCAGATTTGGCTCATTTTTCAAAGGATGAACACCTTTTTGCACAAAGAAGCTTCTATTTTCACCTTCAACAAGTGATTTTGGAAGTATTAGACCTTCCAGGGATTGTAACAGGTTTTTCTGCCTCTTTGGTGTTGGAATACAAGGATTTTGATGTTGAAAATCACAATGCAGGCTCTGTGAATGCTTTCAGTCCTTTGTATGTGTTGTTTGCTTCATTTCAAACTCTTGATTACAGATTATCAACCTGTGCATGATGTTTTATGTTGCAATTTCTGATTTTTGTCAATTTGCATGAACAAGAAGTGCTCACCACTCCTTTGGTGTATCACCCTTATCAGTTTAGTTTCAATTTTTGCATTTCTTATCCCTGTCTCCTTGCAAATTAGGATAAAATTAGGATTCAAACCTCTGCAATTGTGTAAATAACAGATCTGATCAGAGGAGTTTGAGGAACCAGCCTCTAATCTGGAGATTCCTCTCTCATTTTACAAGTCCCACACTTGGAGAGAGGTTTCAATGTTGTGCAATCACACTAGATGCCTGAAACATCAACTTAGAAACTTGATTTACATCCAGGGGTGCTCTTGATTTGCTACAACAAGAACTAAAAATAAGTCCGTTCAACGGAACCAATGATGAAACCTATAATTCACTAGATAATACCCTAGACAAATGGGCACATCACTCACCTAGAGTAAGTGCTCACCCAAAGAATGCAAAGGTACTAGGTCCCTCTTTAGGGTTCTTTGAGTAGAATTCTAACATGATGAAGACTTACATCATATGGATCCATAACTAATACATCATTATACAGTGCATGGCAGATCTAGATCTAGGAAAGAATGGGTTTAAGCAATAATCATGATAGAAATAAGAACATGCATTACCCAATTATACATAGGAATGACACTTAGGTTCAGTCAATAAATTCCATATCTTAGTTATCACAAGGTAACACAAAATATTCTTAAAATATTGGCATTCTATGCCGATGCACGCATGGATCTGATACGGTAATCTAGAAACATATACACTATGTTATCTATCTTTCCATATACATCATCTATCATCCCTCTATCCATCATATCTCTAACAAGTAATTCACTACATATATATAGGGTGGGGACTTTCCCTTCACTGCTTATCTATTCCAAAAATAGGCCACATGCTATTAATATCCACACACCATTTTCATGCATAGCCACACATGCAAGTGTGTTATCTATATACTACTGATAGTTAACTGAGGTGACAATCCTATTCTTAGACTGTCTCCATGAAAAATTTCTCTGAATCCAATCCTCCAGAAATATACAATGCATGGTGTGTATGTCTTTGCATCATTAGTGTGTTCTATACGCCATCTTCTAAAAATAGATCATCATGCCCAAAAATGGCTAATTCTTGAATGTTGAACTTATGTTTCGTGTATGTGTTCTTCCTATCCATTCATGCCCTTAAACCTGGACTATTTTTCGGTGCGGAATTAATTATTGTGTGAGTTTTGTCAAGTGTTCTCTAATAAAAAAATTCCTCTCATCACCTCTAGGAGTGTGAGAAATCTTGGGTGTAAGGCAAGGAGGCTTTACCACCATCACTTTGGGTACATAAGTTCTACTCCACCTTATGCAGCTACGAGTGTGCATGGTATGTGTAACAACCACTTTCCAATCATCATAATTATGGGATTTTTTTAATTTCCCAGTTAACATATGCCTTAAATGATTTAAATGTACAAATTGGCATTTAAATCCAAAATCATATAATCATAATTCTTCAGATAAAAATCAATATAACATGTGCATAATTTATGGGTCAATTAGATCATACTCGATCTCCCATAAAGTACTCTTTCAAGTCAGTATAACATGTATAATCATTAGTACCCTTCTCGGCATTGATTTTACAAGTGTTTTTCTAAGTGTCTACCTAGGGTTCATGTTGGGGTTAACACACCGATTGTACATATAATATATCAAATCTAAGCATACATGTAAATAAAAGTGGATATTCTACTAGAAGAAATATACAAAACAAGAGATATAAATCAACACTAGATTTAATGTGGTTCACCTAGTGTGGGCTATGTCCACCAAGAAACAATCCAATATATTATCCAAAGCTTTGACAAGATATACAATTGAATATTTACTATCTTCCACACCTCTTAGATGTATAGTACTTTCTTTCTCTCAAGCTTTTTCTTCTCCTCCAAGAAATCTCTCTCTCACCAACTTTTTCAAGTTCTTGTTAATTATCTTACTTTTAAACCCTAGATTTTATGCTTATATAAGATTTATAAACTTGGGGAACCTAGCCATGTAATTACAATCAATAGATATAATTTTATGCTAAAAATAGATCTAATTGCCGAGAGTTAATTAAAACATTCTGCACAAGTAACCGATGCTTAGTTAGACCTAACGATGTCAGTTCCTCCTTACCTAACCAATTCCAGTCATGGCTGAATGATGCCGGTCCCTCCTAACTGATGACAGTTATTTTGTTTTCCAACAAGTTTTACATTGTATGCTAATCTAAAGTAATTTAGCTGCACAACTCAACAATCTCCCACTTGGAGATTAATTATTACACCATACCTATATAACATCATTCTTAGATCCTTCCTTAACTTTTTGTTTTCCTCTTTAAGTCTCAAACTCGAAGACCAACCGAAGTGGAGTGTAGCTCTAACTTCTCCTTTGCTAATGAATTCATTATAATATCCGTAAGGTTCTTGCTCATATGAATATTTTCCAGTTTCAATTTCCCATCCTCCAATACCTTCAGATGAAGTGATACCTCAACCGAATGTGTTTCGTTATCGAATGAAATTTTGAGTTCTTTATGATATAAGTTCACTCTTACTATCACTTTGACAGGTTTATAATCATCTTTCTTCTTTCCCAACTATTTCATGACCCTACTCATCCATATCATCTCCTTTATATCCTCTATAGCTGCAACATACTCTTCCTCTCCGTAGTAGACAAAACCACAACCTTCTATAATCTTGAAATCTAGCTACACTAGTGCTCCTCCTACCATCCATATCTCCAACCATATCCGAATGAACATAGCCACATAATGAAATATCCAAACGTCTATAGTATAACTTTATGCTAGATGTCCCTTTCAAATATCTGAGTATCCATTGAATTTATTTCCAATTCTCTTTACATGGATTGGCCATATATCTACTCACAACTCTCACTTCCTGTGTAATGTCTAGTCTGGTACAAATTATAACATACATGAGACTCCCAAATTCTTAAGCATATGGTACTCATGTCATGTATTTGACCTCCTCATGTGATGATGGACACTAATCTTTTCTGAATTTAAAGTGTCCAGCCATAGGTGAACTAACAAGTTTTGAATTTTACATCTTGAACCTTTCTAACACCCTGTAGATCTAATCCTCCCGAGACAAATAAAATTTCTTGTTTTTCCTGTCTCTCGTGTATTTGCATACCAAGGATTCTTTTTATAGATCCTAAATCATTCATATAAAATGTGTGAGCTATCTTTCCTTTAAGCTTACAATGTCTTGGACACTAGATCCTGTAATAAAAATATCATCCACATACAATAAAAAAATAATATAGCTCTCATTTTCAAGCATCTTAAAATAGACACAATGGTCATATTCACATCTCAAGTAACCATGCTCATGCATAAAACTCTCAAACCTCATGTACCATTTCCTTGGAGCTTTCTTGAGCCCATATAGACTCTTTTTCAACCTTCACACTAATTTATCCTTACCCTTGACTTCATACCAAAGCGGTTGTTACATATAAATTTATTCATCCAAATAACCATGAAGGAAAGTCGTCTTCACATCTAGTTGATATAAATGAAAATATTCTACTATAATTAAACTCAATACAGATACGAATAGAATTCATCCTAACAAGATAAAATATTTCACCAAATTCAATACCTATTTGCTGTGTAAATCCCTTTACTACAAGCCTTGCTTTGTACCTTTTTTCCACCCTCTTCTTCCTTGATCCTATAAGCGTACTTGTTCTACAATGTCCTCTTACCTACTGGTAATTTAACCAAATCCCAAGTCTAGTTCTATTCTAAGGAGTCCATCTCCTCATCTATGTCATGCTTCCACTAAATGTGGGTCTTATCCTACATTGCTTCTTCAAATCTTTCTAGTTCACCATTATCAGTCAATAATAGATAAAATAGAGAAGATGTAAATATTTCTGGAGGTTTACTTACCCTTTGTGACCTTATCATAGGATTTTTGGGTACTGGAGGCTCAATCTAGACCTCCTAGACATTTGTATTCAAATATGTCGGTAGTGACCAATGCTTGGTTACCTATAACTTAGGGCGTCGGTTCTACTAACCGATACCAATTCTGCTGACTGATGCCAATCAGGGGTAAACCAACACCAGTTACTATGTAACCTTGTAGGTAATACTTTTAAATATGAGAGTTCATTTTCATTCACAAAATTCTCAACTGGTTCATCCTTGGGTACCAAAATTTGATCCCTGTACATTCTCTTTTCATTCCATTCAACATCATGAATCCTAATAATTTTAGAATTCTCTAAATCCCAAAAATGGAAACCAAAATCACCAGATCCATAACCAATGAAAGTGCATCTCTTGGATTTTGCATCCAACTTTTTCTTATTTTCCTTATCAACATGCACAAAAGCTTTTGAACCAAAAACTTTAAGAAAATAAAATATATACCTCTTTTCCGGTCCAAGCTTCCTCTAGTATTCCTCCATCTAGTGAACTTTAAGGCCGGGTTAATCTAATAAACTATCATATCAACTTCTTTTTCCCAAAATGCAAGGGAAATCTAGAATGTATCCTCATACTTCTAGCACATTCCATGATTGTCCTGTTCATTCTTTCTGCAACACCATTCTCATGTGGTGTTCTTGGAACCATTCTTTCTCTATGTATCCCATTCACTGAACAATAATAATTGAAATCATTGCTACATGATTTACTACCATTGTCGGATCTAAGGAAAATTAACTTAGAATTTGATTCATTCTCAATAAGGGTTTTCCATCTTTTAAAATTCTCAAAAACATCAGATTTACGTTTAATACAAGAGACCCATACCTTTCTTGTATCATCATCAATAAAAGTAACATAATCCGAGATCCTCCATGTAAAGCTACCCGAGATGGTCCCCACACATATGAGTGTAAAAGATCCAATTTATACTCCTTATTTGCCCCAACTTTGAGAAATCTCACTCTCTTTTTCTTTCCAAAGACACAATGCTCACGAAATCAATATCTAAATCTTTCCAATCTGATAACTTACCTTTAGCCTTTAAGATCTGCATTCCTTTTTGACTCATGTGGCCCAACCAAATATTCCACATGCATGCATCTAAATCTGAAGTAGATAATGTAGAAAAGGAATCAGTAACACAGGTAGATAAATATAATGTTATTACCTTCTTACCTCTTTCCACAAAAAAATCACCCTCGATGACTTTCTAAGAGTCTCTGTAAAAGTAACCATGTAACTAGCTTCACCTAGTTTCCTTAGAGCAATAAGATTCCTCTTGATGCTTGGCACATGCCTTACATCTTTTAATACCCATGTATTTCCATTCTGAAATTTTAGATGAACTTCCACTTTACCGCAATAATCTGCAAAGGTTCATCATCACCCAAATAAACATGCCCTAAATTTCCTGGACATAATTTATGAAATAACCCTTGTTATTGGTTACATGGAAAGAAGATATTGAGTCTAAAATCCATGATTCAATTCTATTATCTAAATAAATAATAAGAGCATCTTGCATTACCTCTCGATGCAACATTTTTTTCTTCTTTACCTTTGTCACGTTGTTGGTTCTCTTTATCCTATGACCAATGATCTTTCTTTGCATGTCCTTTCTTTCCACATTTCCAACAAGTAATTCCCTTACTTCTAGATTTTGATCTTCTATCCCTTGAATTTTATTTCCTATTACTCTTACTCTTGGATCTCTCCTTTGCCTCCCCCGACTTCTACATTCAAAGCATTCCCAGGATGATGATTCCTCTGTACTCTTCTTGTGAATTTCTTCATTCAGGATTATACTAACCACATCATCAAAATTCAAAATATTATTAGCAAATGATGTATTACTAATAACCATTACCAATTTATCCCAACTATCAAGCAAAGAACATGAGACTAAAATTTCTTTCACTTCATCATCAAATGGTATATCAACCATTTTAACGATTTATAATAGATATGAAATAATTCAAATGACTAGAGGCGAGATCCACCTTCACGTATCTTAGAACTAAATAGTTTCTTCATCAAATAAACTTTATTTGAAGCACTAGGTTTTTCATATAAATTAGCAAGAGATTTCATTAACCCTACCATAGAAGTAACTTCTATAATATTGGAAGCCACGGATGTTGCCAAGCTCAATCTTATAGATCCTAAAGCCTTTCTATCAAGAATATTCCATTCTTCATCAGTCATCTTTGTAGGTCTAGAATTTTCATCCAATGGTAAATACAAATCTCTTTGATACAGATAATCCTCAATCTACATCTTCCATAATTGATAATTTCAGCCATCAAACTTCTCTACCTTGTATTTGTTTTCTTTTGTCATTGTTGTATCTCCCACTCAATCATAAAACCCTTTGTGAGTAAATCTGTCAAGAGACAAAACCCTCAAATAAATCTTTGATACCAATTGTTGGGGTTAACACATTGTTTACACGATAATATATCGATCTAAGCAGACATGCAAATAAAAGTGGATATTCTACCGAATAAATATACAAAACAAGAGATATAAATCAACACCATATTTTAACATGGTTTACCCAGTGTAGGCTACATCCACAAAAAAAAATCCAATCTATTATCCAAAGCTTTGACAAGATATACAATTGAATATTTACTATCTTCCACACCTCTCAGATGTATAATACTTTCTTTCTCTCAATTTTTTCCTTCTCCTCCAAGAAATATCTCTCTAACCAAATTTTTCAAGTTCTTGTTAATTCTCTTACTTCTAAACCCTAGATTTTATGCTTATATAAGTGTTTATAAAATTAGGGAACTTATCCATGCAATTACAATCAATAGATATACTTTTATGCTTAAAATAGATCTAATTCCTGAGAGTTAATTAAAACATTCCCACACAACTAACCAATGTCGGTTAGCCCTAACCGATGTTGGTTCCTCCTTTCCTGACCAATGTCGGTCATGGGTGACCGATGTCGGTCCCTCTTAACCGATGATGGTTACTATGTTTTCCAGCAAGTTCTACATTACATTTTAATTTGAAGTAATTGAGCTCCATAACTAAACAATTCAATAAATCAAATCCCATATAGAATTCCACACTTAAGTTAGAACTAGGTGAACTTGATAGTGTAATGACATACACTACTTCGGCCAAAGTTTATGATTCATGTATTGCATGCTCTATTTCTAGACTACACATTGTCTCTGAAACATGTCCCATCACCATGTCACTTAGTTCCATTATTAGAATTGAATAATTTGTTTAAGTTAATCAAATTCAAGTTACGCACATGATATAAAACTTGTTCATCCAATGTAGGAAAAAGGAACGAATGTGCCAACTTAGGTTTCCTATGGGAGAGAAAGATCTCATGTAATGACTTGCATCATCACATGATCAATTTATTCCCCGTATCCAACATAATTTAGTACAAAGGAACTAGACCAAACTAGACAAATAACCTTCACATCATAGCATAACTCATTTCCTTATTGATTATGATACGCAAAATAAATGAAACTCAAGTGATAACTTAGGATAGTTGTTGCATGGTAGTATTAATTTAATGACCCACATCATTTGATGAACACCACACTACAACAACCATCTGAAGTTGGCCTTCCAAGTACCATGTATTAGGTTTTTCGTAACTTTTCACCTCATTGAATTAGTTTTATGAAAAATTTATATTTTATAACGTTGTGATATTCCATTGCATTAATTATTCAATACTAAGGTCCATAACTTAATTTCAATTAATTATTCACAATCAAATCCCATAAGTTTTTTTATTTACATTCATTAAGCATTTTAAGATAATTAGGGTAACAAGTTGCATTCTTAATGCAATCCTAATTTATTCAAATTATGGCATTGTCGATATAACTGCTTAAGTACAAGCTATTGAACTTATCAAAAACATGTAATACAATAATTTATATCCATAAATTTTATATACTTATGATTAAATAATAAATGATCATTAACCTTATATTATCATACAATAGTCCAAACATACAACTATAAAATAATGAGCACATTCTTTTATTTTAATAGGTTACATCTCATATCTTTTCTATATCTTCAGTTCATTTTATATACTTAAAGCTAATACACTAAGGATATTATTCAATCATTTTTCATTATTCCACTTTAATAATAGTACCTATCAATCAATTATATTGATTAATATAATCATAGTTATACCCTAACAACAGCTACACAAAACTTAATAATTGATATAATCAGCCATGATCATTATTACAACAATATTCAAAACTTGAAAATTAAAATTTTATTTTATTTCCCAAAAATGATACACAAGCTTAGAGGCCATAATACCTTTAAACAATTTATTTAGCGAAGCACAAGCTTACTTTTACAATAGTCAATTCAATAATACATCTTTAATCATAACATCAAGAATTCAACATAATCACCCTCCAGATAAGATATAAATTTCGCCGTCTGTAAAAATTGTTAGGAAACCATCAATTTGAAAGAATTGGCATGAAAAATTATACCATCTTTTCTGTACAATTTATGTAACTTAAATATTTCAATGAAATATAATCCAACCAAATAATATAATCTAAAAATCATTATAATAAACAATTTAACATTTCTCTTTTCTTTTCTTTTATAACCATAAAATAAACATATCATTTTCCAACTTAAATCATTAAGAGAATAATTCATATTACTAATAGATGTCAATGATGAATATCAATTCCAAAAACATATCCACTATGTCATTTATACCCGAACAAGGTTATATAAAAACATTAAACAAGTATTAACTATACACTAAAACATCCATACTTGTTTATGTCATCATCGTATATTAATAATACGAGTCAAGAAACAATCATACAAACCACACAATCCACATTCTGAGTTCATATATCTGATTGTAAAGGAAAGAATATAATATTACTCAAGTCATGTCTTAATCATAATATTATTAAGAGTCTATTTTGATAAGATAATAATTAAATTATTCAAACTTAATAACTTAATATTATCAAAACCATAATCATATCGAATAATATTTACTTATTAAAATGCATTATCCTTTTTCACAAAATAAATGTACTTACACTGTTATATAATAATAATAATAAAAATTGTATTATTTTACCATCGAATACCTTAACCCATCTGAATACCTTAAACCATCTGAATGAACCTTAACTTATTTGAATCAAGTAAATAACTAAATAACATTAAATTTTGTAAAGGAAGGACACACCCAACCTAAGGATAGGCTACAAGATTTTATCTTATGTCTTTGAGTCCATAGTTTCTCTAAATATCTAAACCATCATAGTTGATTAACTAAAATTAATTAACTATGTAGTATAAGGGATAGTTAATCTAAGATATGAATCAATTGTAATAAATTAAATAAATGCAAAGAAGGAAAATATGTAAATGATCTAAGTAACTATGAAAAAGGAAATACTAACCCTAATGTGCAAGAAGGAAGAGGAAATAACTCATCTGAATAGAAGATGCTCACATGATAGTGTCACATTAATGACTGGAAAATTTGGAGGGGAAATGACTATGCGAAATTCCCAAAAATGATGTATCTCGGAGGATCTAGGCTGGACAAGAGTGCATAGATATGGATTGGAGTGCCTAGGGTGCTCTGATATGTAATTTGGGCACCCTAGTATGTGCAAAAGCTCTTAAATGGATCTAAAATAGTTCAAGACATGGTCCTAAACCCTCGGTGTGCATCGCATGAGATTCGATGTCCCCCGTCGGATGTCGCCAATAATCCAAGATGAAAGAAAGACCTGCAAGACCCCAAAACAAACATCAAACCTTAAAAATAAAAAGTACATATGAAGGGGTCAAATTGACCTTAGCCGCCACAATGGCGGACTTAGTAATCGAGTGTTGCACTACATCTCAAACTGATGTAGTTCTATGCACAAGTATGTGTGAACATGCCCTAGGTTGTTCTTGTACCATTCACACTTTGTGAAGTAGAGAGAAATAACTATGTAGAAAATGTAATATAATGTGTGCATGAAATAAAATAGAATCCCTCCCCCATGAAGTGTGATGTTGATGTCCTAGCCTTGTGCCTTGATGATGGAGCTATATGGATGTAAGTGATCTCCAATGTAATAGATGTATGTAAATGTATATGAGTGATAGTAGTAAGTGATGATACATCCATCATTATGGTCTCATAATTTTATATTAATAGGATTCTCTTGGTCTAATTTCATAATTAATGCGAAAAGGCCGACAACAAGAAATATAAAGATCTCAAATGGCTAGAAAGAGCCCAAAAGAGGTGGGAAAGTGCAAAGGATTGGGGTGCCCCTGTTGGGACCAGGGGCACCTACGGGCACCTCAAGGTACTAATCTAGGTGCCCTATTCGATGCTAAAATAATTCGTGATGATAGATGTTGACTAGGCATATAGGTGTAAGAGGTTGAAAATGATGAAATAAAGTAAATCAAGATGGCCAAAAGATGGGGGTTAGTTAGTAATTTCTTCACTCAAGAACCTTCTAAATAGTAGTATGAGATAGGGACAAATAATATCTAAAGTGTATGATTTTGTGACTACTTTTCACCCCCAATTTATGTTGGTGAGTGGAAAGCTCAGTAACATAAAGTAGATAGATATGCGTGCACTGACGCCAATGTAGAGTGATGAAGAATGCATGCAAAAGGATTAGAAAAAGCGTGGAATGGAAAATAGAGTAACGTGGAAACTAAAGATGAAAAATACACAAATAAAAAGTGATGAAATTGAACCTATGGTGGAACACGTGTGTAGTTGCTTGCTGAATGTGTGATGTACCCAAAGCATGGTTAGTAAAGCTTTTTTCTCGAGAAGTGTTGTTTTTGACGCTATTGTTGTGATTGGCCCTATTTGACAATTTGTTTCTCATATGGTTGGACCTGTAAGGAGAAAATGATCAAGTAGTCAAATATGTATGTATGTAAAATACGCAAATGAAAAATTTTAAATGGAACATGTGCACTTGATCCATGTTGAGAAAAGAGAGTCTAGAAGGATATCATGTCTTTGTGATTTTTAGGCGATCTCATGCCATAGGCAAAAAAAGTATAGGGATGAAATGCTCTATGTCCTCCAACCTTTAACTCGATTCCCGAAACTATGTGTGAAGATATATATGTACATCCTATTTTTTTGGGTGATTGTATGCCATTTTCTGAAGTATTGTAGAGAGGCACACCCAATGTAACCTTTAAGCTGTGAACTACTTCCCAAAAGGCTAATGACACCATGTCCTATAAAAGCGGCTTGTATGGGGTGCGTATACTAGTCTTAACCCACTCACTATAAATAACTAAAATGAACTAGTGTAGAATCTCTTTGTTATTATGTAAAAACCCTAAATTATGCCACCCTCTTTGGGGCACAGCAATGTTTCCGATAGGAGAAATGCAGCCCTAAAAGAGGACCAACCACATGTACGTTGTAACCCTAGAAAGTACTTGGTAAAAAGTAATGCATGTACAAACAAGAAGGCTAGCAAAATACAACTATGAAAAAACATGCATGCATATGGAAAACATGTGTAATTATTGTCATACAAATGTGCAACAGGAAAATTGACAATTTTCTAGCATGACAACGATACCCCTGTGTCAAAACTTTCAAGTTTTACCCTTCCAAGGCACCCCAGGTCTACCCATACCCAATGAAATCCCATTGGATGTTAAATTAGTAACCTATGTGAATTATGAAATTCAATTCAATCCCACTAGGTGATTTTAGGATTTCTTGGAAAATGTAAATTTTGAGCAGTTATGGGAAGGGTTATCACTGGCCTTCCGAGGACTGGAGCAACCCCCTAGAGTAGAATGGAGGATCCAAATCTGATATTGAGGTGAATTGAAGGTCTAGAAACATCATGGAAGTGATTTTGGAAGGTTCAGGAAATATTTGGAGGAGTTGGGACAATTTCACCAAAAACAAGGTTCACAGGCCTAGCGGTACATAGGCCAAAAGCTACTGAAATTTAGGAGGTGATTACAAGATATTTGGATGGAGTTAGGAGCCAAATGATACATATTTGGAAAGGTAATTCAGAGATCTATAAGAAGGAAAATTCATATATTTCACAATGCTTTGGAGAAAAGTTTTATAACTAGTTTTTTCCATGCGTAACTAGGGAGCTATAACAAAAATCCATTTTTTCAGGGCTTAAATGAATGAATAAAGATATGAAACCAAAACCATTGGATTGATAAGGATATTTTTAGTCAATATAATATAAATTTTTGCTAAAAATTCCATCGGGAGCTCAATATATTGCCGTTTCAAGTTTCCCTCAAGGTGAATTCTCGAAGTTAGACAAATTTTGGAGAAGACACATGTCAGCTCCATGAGGATGGCACAATTATGTGTCCCTTTTTCCCTCAAGATAAGGGAATGAGGGTTAAGAAAATATGCCAAGCCCCAATAAGCCCTTTGGTCACACATGGAACCTCTCGAATCACCAGTTCAGCCCCTAGGTGTTTGTTGGAGCTCATTCCCTCAACCATCGATCATCGCCAAGTGTCAACACCAGGTGCATCATGTAAATTGATGACCCTATCATAAATTTTTTCTGAGGGAAATGAGGGACAAAAATTTTCCCAGACCTAAGAAGCCTTCAGTCATCCATGTGACCCCCTCCAGTGCAATTTCTCATCCCCCAGGAGCTAGTGGTGTCAAATGGATAGTCGTTAGATCATCGCCAAGTGTCAGCACCAGGTGCACTGTGAAAACTGATGGCCCTCATATCCCTTGATACTTAAGGGAAATATGGGACATGAAAATTCACCTAGTCCAGGAATGTCTCACAGGTTACTCATGCGACCATTTTCCAAATTTCCAGTGCTTCGAATGAACTTTTTGGCCTAAACACTCCACCGTTTGGTCTTCGCCAAGTGTCGTGATGAGGCACGATGTGAAATTTGATGTCCCTTTCATCCCTTCATTATTAAGAGAAATAAGGGAAATAAAAATTTTCCCCACCCCTGGCATGTAACTTTAAAGCATTTTAAAATTTTATACTTGGCTTTATTTTTCGCTTAACTTTTTTTTCCCGAGTTCATACACTTCCATTGCTATGTAACTTGCTCATGCTTATAAACAATTCATCATTTCCACTCCAAACCAGATCTGCCACAACAACCAAACATTAAAATCCATTAGAGAATACATGTTTTAGAGGAAATCTTGATCAAAAAGAATGAAGGATCGAAGAACAGAAGGAGAAGAACAAAGAAATTCACCCAGAAACCTCCATTGCCATGAGTCAAAAATCTAGACATATTTTACAAACTGATGCACGAAATGAAGAACTATTTACCTATTTGTTTTTCTCTCAAATTCCATCAAAAACTCAGCTTCAAATCCTCCTTTTGCATCATGAATAACTCACAATTAAGAAACCTTCCTTTCGGCTCAAAGAAGACAAAAATCTGATTTCTCATCAAATCAGAAATTAGTTTGAAGAGAAATTTCACCGGTGGAACTAGAGGCAAAAACCCAAAACAAAAAAATGATTTTTTTCAAAAATGGAGAAGAAAACTAAACCTATAACTTTCAAGGTCTGTTAATGGTTGCCATGTTCAGAGGTGCCACCAGTAAAAATTTTGAAATTTTAAAATCTCCCAAACCACTGATTGGGTAAGTCTAAGATTTTAGAGGGGCGATATTGGGAAAAAAACCATATCAAAAACTTCGTTCTATAGCGATATGACCACTTTCTATAATAATTAGGTCTTCTACATAGGGAATTCTCTTTTAGGAAAGTCACTAACTCGAGAAAGCTGCAAAGGAGGTGGTGGACACATAAGAGGTATTGCAGGAAAAATTCATCAAAATGGTCATCTTGGTCTAGAATTGACACTTACTAAAAATAGTCGGTGGTCTCAAGAGCACTGTAAAAAAAATAGTAAGTCACTCCAGAGGGTGATTTTCACAAGAGGTGAATTTTAGAGATGAACATCCAGTTGTTAGTTGGAGTTGGAGTTTAAAGAAGAATTTTCATACTTATTAAAAATAGTAAGTTGTTTTTTTCCAAAAATAGTAAGTGTCAAGAGATAGTGGGACTCAAGTTTATAGAATGGGCATTGTCACTAAATATTTCCTTCACCGAGATTCAATTCCCATCTCCATAGTATGTTATCTTCACCAAAGTAGCATCTTTAGCATCTTTCATGGATCTTTTAGAACTCATCCCGGAGACCACGACGTGTCTTTTGACACTCACTACATGGTTTGGGTCACAAGTTGAAAGTTTTGGTCATTGGTGGAAATAGTTCATTCAACTTGGTAGGGCCAGTTTTGAGCTCCTATCTCTTCTAAGGGAATCTTCATGATTTGTGTTCATGATCATCGGTAAAACCATTCAACAATATTTTTAAACTCTTTCCAAAACATCCATGAGCAATTTTGAAGGAGTTTCACAAGTGTAAAGATTGCAAAGATTCAAAATTTCATCACATTGGAGCTTTCCATCAGCAAGGATCATCTAACTTCATTAGGAGCAACATCCTCTCTCCTTCTCTCTCTCTTCTCTTTCTTCCCCAAATTTCTCTCTCTTCAAGTGTTCTAATTATTTGTTGGGGTTTGCACTTTTTGATATGCCTTTAAGTCATCTAAAGGTGACTTTTGACACATAATGTAAATTAAGTCACCTTGATTTTATAAAAGGGATTTAATATTTGGTAGGAATGTGAATAGTCTAAAGTCAGAAATAAGGCATATGGAGGGTCATCGGGAAGATGAAGAGTTGTTCCTCTACTATAAATTTTAATGAGCTCCTCATTCAAAGGGGTTCTAATTCTAAAATTCTTCTAGTTGGTTGTATTCTTGTAAGTTCATGAGAGATTTTTCTTACTTGTGAGTGAAAAGAGTTATCCATTTTCCCCTTATTCTCAATGTCTTCCATTCTCATACTATGTACAATTTATACTTGAGCATCAATACAAGGATTTTTAGCCTTTTTGACTAAGGGGTTTACAGATACTTTGTGTTCATTAAATTCTAATTGGTCTTGTTGTTGTTTGCAATATTATTTCTTCCTAATTTTAGTGCATGTGATGAAAGTTATGTATGACTCTAATTTTCTACTTGCAACATTAGTTCCTCTTATCTAATATTCTCACTCCCTTTCCCTCTCTCCTAGAAAATATCTCCCTTGTAGGTATTTGCAATATTTTACCGCAGGTCGGTGGAGTGCCCCTATTAGATCCCGACCATATGGCCAACTAGGATGAAACTCACTTCACTCATGCATACATAAATGATAGCTGCACTATTTAAGTAGATGGACTTAGATTCCCATAGAGTTGGCAAGAAACCCACCAATTTGTCCCGAAAATTTTTCTTGCCAATAGTAATCTATGCAAATAGTGTGTAAGATACCAAGAAAAGTAGTAATGAAAACATAAAATAAGATAAGTAATCCAAACAAGGTGAGATAAAAACATGGGACACCACTCATGATTTCGCAAGACACGGAAGGCCATCATGGTTTAAAAGAAAAAAAAATTGCACACAAAACAAAGGGCAAGGCCCTCATACAATAGCAAACAATAATAAAAATGGTAATAAACAAGTATGGAAACCAATATCCCTACATAATAATGTTTCACATGAAGCACCTGTTATCATGTTAGAAAGATAACTAGTATGTCAAAGCGTGTATAAGCAAGTAATTTAAAGTACTAAGTACATGAAACAATAACATTTGTGAAAGATAAATGTGGACACCCCCAACGACCAATGTAGGAAGGGTATAAGGTGAGAATACATGCTACATGTAAGAGAGTTATATCTATGATCAAAACTAGAAAAATATGCAAACAGACATGTATAGATGATATAAATAAATGACATATAAGTAATCGAACTAGCATGTGTAATAAAATGACCATGACCAAGCAAAAGTAAGAAAGAATAAAAAGCTACCATAATATGCAGTATGTTGTGGATGGATGGAATGGAATGCAAGATGGAATGATAGGGACCATGTTCCCCTCAAGTGAATGGAAGTGTATGATAGGGTTCATTTTATTTTCTCCCTCACTAATTAAAAATGAACCATAAATGAGAGTGCATCATTAGGAAATGGTCAAAGTGTGTGTTGTGTCTAATGTGCTATGATGAATGTGTATGTGTATTGATGAGATGCGACCTAACAAAAATTTGTACATGAACCCTATAGCATATATCATGACTAGATGAATGTATAAGTGATGATTTAGCCTAAGTGTATATCACTATAAGATGAATGGAAGGATTGGTGATGTAACCTAAGGTGTATACCACTACCCAATGATAGAATAGGTGATGATTTATCCTAAAGCGTATATCAATAGCCTAGGATTTTTGCATGATGAAAGGTCAAATGATAATCGTGTGATGAATGTAGGGTCCATTTGATTTGTAATGAAGACTAGGATAATATATGATGTGTAAATGCACAAATGTAAAAATGTTGTAGACTAAATGTAGAATGTATGGTGTATGATGCGTAATGTGTGATGAAATGTAATGTATAATGCCTATAGTGTAGTGTGTGGGGTTCATGTGTAGTAATCCCTCAATAGTCAAGTGTGAACCGAAGCAAAAGAGTGTGTCATCAGGAAATGGTCAAATAGTGGTAATCTAAGCATAGTATTTATTAAGATGTATTATGTTGAGTGGATTTTTGAGTGGTTTACCTAAAAGGGTGGCAAGGTGATATACCCCACCACCAAGCTTATCAATGATAATGTATGGACCAATCCAATTGGGTTTGAATTTTCATTTTTGTGGTATCTTTGTGTTTACATTATTTTGATTTTATTTCAAGACAAGGTCACGATGTTGAACTCTCGAGGGAAAGTTTTACGATTGTATGAATGAGAAATGCAAGATTGATATGCACGAAGATGTTATAGTGCTTGAACACAATGTGAGTCTAACATTTCTAGTTCATGTAGGTGGTTCTCATGATATTTGTTATCTTTAAGGATTCCTTTGAGATAAACCCACAAGGAAGGTATTTCAAGCTCAAGTGGAATAATGACCTCAACATTGTAAACTAATGAAAAGTTGTGGCATTAGTAGGTGTATGAATGCTAGTACAATAAGCCCATAGAGCATAGAATAGTTGGTTATGTCAATCGGTACCACTAGAGTCAATAGTATTCTCGTAAGATTTTGACAATGGTTTTATTGGTGGCCTCAGCTTGACCATTTCCTTGTGGATAATAAGGTGTGGAGAATGATTGTTTTATTTTGAATCTAGCACAATTTTTTTGACATCCTTATTTTTGAAGCAAGTTTGTTATCAATGATTATAGTAGAAGGCACGCGAATGTGTGATAATATGGGTGGTAAGAAAGTTACAAATATTTGTACAGTGAATTTTAGTAGAGGAGGCACTTCAACCCAGTTAGTAAAGTACTCGGTAGTGGTGATAATGAATTTATGTTTTTCATTAGATTTAGGATGTATCATACTATTTTCTATTTTGCATCCCTTATAAAAATAAAGCAACTTGGTTTTCCATGAACTTGGATTGATTAACAATGGAATTTTTAAGCATGTCATGGATTGAAAGGAAATTTTGTAGCTAAAGAGTGAAAACCACATAATAAATGACGTGCTATGATGAAGCCATGGAAAAAGTAAAAGGACCACCATGGTCTAAGTTATGTCATGAAAGGTTAGAAAGAGGTTGTAGATGTCTTAGCAAGCCGTGATATACCAAAGTAGAAAAGTGGGTAGAAGAAAATTAAGAAGTCTACGGCTATTGGCATAAACCACATGATAATAGGATATACCACGGGTCAAGAAAAGGGGAAAATATGTCCATAGATTATAACAAAATCCATGCTACATCAAGTGTCGTATAATTAAGTGGAAAGGATGATAAAACCATAGAATATATATGATAAATTCGCGAGGTCAAAAGTTGCGCAAAAACTGAAACAAAAATCCATGTAACACGAGAGAAATGGTTTAAAAATCTATTACTAAAACAAACATGAATTTAAAAATTGATGATTCAATATTTGTAGATCTGATATTATTGAAGATATCTTGGGTTCCTCCATGGAATAAGATTGGATTTTATAAATCAGATTTCATGGATTAAATGTTGGAAGTTGGACGAAGTGAAGGGAGATGTATCCAACATGCAAAATGTCTATTCTAGAAATCTCAACCACCAAAATTAAATGCAGAATGGGTGTCGTTCCTTCTTCAACAAGAAAATGGTGTGGGGAGGCAGAATTTGCAGAGATAGTCATATATTTTTACAAAATTAAATAAAGGTGGTTGTCTGGGGAGAAGATTTGAATCTCCCTCTCTTTCATTCTTATTCTCTTTCTTCCATTCCTCTATATATTGTAAAGTGATTCCTTGTTTTAAAGTTATATACTTTACGAATATAAGGGCATCATTTCAAGTTACATAAGTATTCTAAGAGTCACATGCCTTGGGCTATGTCTCTATAAATGTTTTGCATCTTCCTCCCAGTATCGTGATGATCTTTAAGTAATAAAATATTTAGTTTTATTGCTTATTTAGGCCTTAGTTATTGTTCTATTACACTCCCTTACCTCTCATTCATTCACAGGGTGTGTTATATGTCCTATTCCAAAGGTTTTTTCTATTGTTCATCATGGAAGTGGAACTCTTGATGTGAATTTGATCTGTGGATTTCATTATAGTCCTCTTTGTTGTCATTTTCTTCTATTTTCACTCTTTCCTAATTATTCATCCCCTTTTTTGGTGTTATCGCCTTCTCTAGTTTAGGTTTCTATTTTATGCATCTCCTTCTCATCCTATTCCCTTAGAAAGTTAGGGTAGAGCTAGATAGTTACATTTAAATTCCTAGGATTAGTTTAGAATTAGAGGTAAGCAGAGGAATCGACCTTCTCCAGAGGTCTATCTCAATTTGAGTCCCACAACATGAAGACAATCCCATGTTGTCTCAAATCCAATTTTTTTATGATTTGGGAATGGGTGCATATTTTAGCTTCAATAGTTTTGGCACACTCGATGGGACATTTGAAATTAATATTTCTAGTTTTATCAAGTTTTTATGTGTATCTTGGTGAAACTCTAGCCTTTGGAGGCTATGCAGTAACACATCTGGAAACTCCATTCAAAATATCTACTAGTTTCAGCAGTACTGGTAATCTAAGTGTCCCTAATTCATGAGAAGGATCCAAACATGGTTGAGAATAAGAGAAGAAGGCATATTTGAGTATTTATAGTTATCCCCAAGTAGAGGTAGAAGAGGAAGACAGATTCAAAGATCCTCATCTCCTCCAAATCAAATTATTTCAACACCTCCTCTAACAGGCCCTTCTTATGATAAAAAGATTTCTCGGACCTATCGAATGGCTCATCAACAAAGAAATCCATTTTTAAACTTCACATGTAGCAAGATATTTTCTTTTAATTCTCACAATCCTATTCTATTAGTTTCCTTAAAGAATATGACATAATTTACTAGAGAAAATCACACTACTCTAGTTGACCACATTCAAGATATTGCAAATGTCTGTGTTATTCATGAAATTGCTAAGATGGATGTGGCGGTATATATTTTTTCTTCATCACTAAAAGGAAAATCCTTGTAATGTTTTAGAAGCCTAGGCATAGGAACAATCTAAAACTCGGGATCAATTGTGCACAACCCTTATGACCAGTTTGGAGAAAGATCGAGACAACCTATCTCTTCTAGATCGATTAACTATAATCAAGAGATCACCTAATGATAAAATGGTGGATTCCAAATTCATATTCTAGAGAACTTGGGACAGGATTCCAGCTCTTGTGAGACATGTAGCAGAAGGTGATTTTCTTTACTTTTTAAAATCTCTTAACTCTGATATATTTTTTATGATACAATATATGGGAGTAAAACACTACTAGTGGCTTATGCATTAGCTATAAGGGCAGAAAATAACTTAATTCAAGTTGGGAAATCATCTCCTAGACCATCCATGCCATTGTATCCTAAACTACCTAAAGCTTCTCAGCCTTCTATTGGTCCTATCCCGAGATTAAGCCATAACCTATTGCCTCCACCTCATAAACTCCTTCCTAGAAAAAGTAGGATGAAGAGATGAAGGAGTTGATCGAAAATTGATAAATATAGTCATATCCTTAGAGAAAAAAATCTCAATATCATATAAATTATCAAAATCAATGGCAATCTTCTAATAAGGGGAATCAACCATGGAGAAATCAGCAACCTAGTCAAAGATATGCACAGGACCAAAAAAATAATAGATGGAAGAATAAAAGTGATCCTCTTCCATAGGTAAAAATCCATCCTCCAAAAGCATGTCCTCCTCCCATTTCAAGTTAGGCTTTAGTTCCTCTGAAAAATAATATGGCAGAAGAAACAGTGGTGTTTTCCATGTAATTTTCCACGTAACTAACTTGTTTGTGAAAGGGAAATGGATCTTTAAGCATACATGGTTCAAGGCTCTTCCATTCAACATGAACCACTGCTAGCGGCACCTAATCCAACCATGGAAACAAGTCAAGAAACCAAAAATGATATCAATCTCATGTTCATTGGAGCTGAGGATTTTTTTTTGGTTAACCAAGTGGTAGGAAGCTATGGCATACCATCAATAAATGTTGTTGATAATACATGAGACAAGAAAAGGATGTTGGAATCATAATATCCACCTTCTGTTGATCACACAATGTCGTGGGAAGGGAAAAAGAAGCTACGGTGAACAAAATCAAGCCTCCTAAGATTCCTATCAAAGTTGTAGATAAAGAGGTTGTTACCCAACCAAAGGTGCTAAATCGAATCCCACCACGGAGAGAAAATAAGGTAGCATTTCACGGATGTATAAATCCATGATTCTTCCTTTTAACATTGTTGAGTAAATGAAAATACCAATGTCAATGTCTCTATGTGGGATGTGCTTGCTATTCCATCACAACGTGATCTTCTATGTGAATCCCTCAAGAAATTACCTCTTGTGGACCCAATAATGTAAAAGACTCATGTCACAGTTCATTTTTGTCAAGAAAAGGATGATCAAGTAAGTAAAACTATCAAAACCCCACCCTTTTACATGTTGATAATTATGGGTAAATACCTAGTTCATAATTGTATGATTGATTCAGGGCTAGTACCTCTATAATGACTAAGAAAATTATTGATATCCTAGGTCTCAAATACAGTCTCGTGTCTAGGGGAGTTTTAAAACTTGATCAATCGATTTTGAATGCCTTGGGAGTAATATAATACCTTTAGTTGACACTCATGCTTTCCCAAGCCTCACCATAACCCATGACATTTCAGTCATTGATTTACCTCTTATTTTTTCCATCTATTTGTCTAGAGATTTCACTTGCTAAGATGAGCGTTATTTATCCTCATATTGGAATCACATGCTTATAAAAACTCGGTATGGTACCCGATTCAAATTACAAGATGAGCCCATCTTCTCTTACCATATTGAGTCATATGACCCTTCTCTAAACCAATCAAATTGTTTGATAGAAGAGGGACATGAGAAATAATTAGCTCCTGAGGAGAAGGTTATCCCTACTTCCATGCCTGATTTTCTGCTAGATGAATGGGTTGAGAGAGATCATAAGTCTGATCCTTATGATGAGGAGCTTAAAAACTTTGAAACTAGTCCTGGGAAATTATTGCTTTCTCTAGGAGGAATTTTCAATACCCGTGACATTTAAACAAGAAAAGAAAAGAAATTATTGACTATGGTGGATGTTATTTGATGGTTTAAGAAGAATAAATGGAGTTGGGGTGGGTATTGTGCTTATTTCTCCAAAAAATGAAAATTTCTTCTTCGCTCACAAATTACAATTTTCATGTTCTAATAATTCGGCATAGTATGACACATTAATGCATAGTCTATTAATCATAGAAAGAGGAAATTCAATGAGTTGCGCAGTCTTTGGAGACACGGATTATTCATTCAACAATTCCATAATAGATGTGTGACAAAGAAAAAGATGTTAAAGGCTTATAAACACAGGGTCTAGGATTTTCTAGAAAGCTTTGATGCCATCAACCTACAAGTTATACCTAGAAAGTTGAACAAAGATGCAGACCAAATGGTGGCCCTTGGCTCTCAATTCTCACCTGCTTGAGGATTTGATCAAAGGGAATGCCCAACATATCAAAATGGTGGTTAGGAAATTTATTCTAGACAACCCAGGACATACTAATAGGTGTTTACATCGATGGAAAAATTATGCAATTCATCCAAAATGAGGTGGAGTTATTCTCGAGGATGCAAGTTGATTTGCAGGAAGTATATGGGGATCAAATTATTCAACTAAGAACAAATAAGTTTCCAAAGGGATTAGTCACGCTAGAGAATATTTTTAGTCTAGATGATGAGTTCAAAGGAATGGAAAATAATATGGTGAAAAAGCAAGAGGATTGTCATCCAATTTTAGTCGTTCCAAGAAAATGAATTCTACTTATAAAGGTATGTGATGAAAGTGAAAGGAAATATTTTTTTCTTTATGTCAGAAGTTGTTTGATGTGTTTTCATGGTACTATGAATATTTAGAAGAATTAAATCCAAATATAGTCTAATAATTCATTGATCTTGATCCCAACATCAATCTAGTTAGAAAGAAACAAAGGCCGATCCAACCCCAAGATTGAATGGATCCTCATGAGAAGGAGCTCTCCAAAATCATTGAGGCCAAAATATTTTCCAAATTAAGTATTCTACTTAGGTAGTAAATTTGGTCCCGATAAGGAAGAAGAATGGTGAAATATTGTTCTACGTGGATTTTTGGTATTTAAATAGGGCTTCTCTCAAAGATCATTATCCTTTACCCTCATGGAGAAAGTTCTACAAATAGTGGCAGGTTCTAAGAGATTCTCCATGCTTGATGGCTATTCTAGTTTTAACTAGATCAAAGTGAAAGAAGAAGATCAATATAAGACCGTGTTCACCACCAAACGGGAGCATTTTCTAAATAAAAATGCCTTACGGCTTATCAAACGCAGGTGCTACTTTCCAAAGAGAAATGGATATTGATTTCAAAGGATATATCAATCAATTCATCTTGGTTTACCTAGATGAAATTACTATTTTCTCTAAGAAGAGTACGGATCACATGAAGCACTGGACAAAGTTTTTGAGAGATGCGGGAGTTTGTTATATACATTAATCCTAAGAAATACAACTTTGTAGTCCCTAGAGGTAGGCTCTTGGGGCATATCATCTCTAAGGAGGGCTTTTCCATTGATCCAAAAGAATTGTAGCTATTGTGGCCCTTTCTTTTCCATCTCACAAGAAGGCTCTGTAGTCTTTCCTTGGGAAAATCAAATTTGTTAGGCACTTCATTCCTAACTTCATGGGTTTGGTAAGACCTATTAATCTCATACTAAAGAAGGATGCAACATTCAAGTGGACCGCAGAAGGGAAGGAAAGATTTGAAAAGATAAACAACAATATTTCTCAAGCCCAAACATTGATCAATCTAGATTATGCCAATAATTTCATCATATATGCTCATGGGGTGGAATCCAAAAAGCTTCAGTTTTGAGACAACTCAATGATAAAGGAATGGAGTATCCTGTGGTTTTTTTAGTCAAACGCTGAAGAATTATAAGCTCAAGTATAGTCACATTGAGAAATAATTTTTTTTCCATCATGAGAGCCTTGAATAAATTCAAAAGTATGTTTGTTATTTGACGCCTACAGGTTTTAGTATTACATTCCATCGTTGGAAACTTCATTATGGGAGTAGAGATCAATGAGAAATAAGAAGGATGGGTGACTAAAATCATGGAATATGATGTGACCATTATGGCTACAAAGTTAGTAAGGGGAAAAGCACTTTACGAGTAGTTATCTCTAGATGTTGTGGAATCTCAAGAGACTACCCTCATGAATGAAGATCCCTTAAATGATGAGCTACCACATAATGTTGAATGAAAACAAGATGAAATGAATGTATTCAATAATCACAGTTGGATTGCTGATACATAAAAGTTTTGTCTACTAGTACATACCCTCTTTTTTTGAATAAAGCAAAGAGAAGACATCTAAGGTTGCAAATGATTCCTTATGCATTAGTTGATGGTGTCATTTTCAAAAGAGACATTGATGGAGTGTTGCTCAAGTGTATTGAAGGTGAGAAATGTGACAAGATTGAGTTCCATGATGGATTATCAGGTGGATATTTCTCTGCTAAAGCTATAGCCATCAAGATCATAGAAGCATGTTATTTCTGGCCTACATTGTTCACAAATGTTGACATGTGGGTTAGAAAGTGCAAGGAACACACACTCTTCATTGGAAATAAAAGATTGGTGGCCCTACCACTTCATATAGTTCAAGTAGACCATTCATTTACACAATGTGGTCTTGAATTCATTAGGATGATCAATCCCTATCAAGTGCTTGGAAAAAATGGGTTTTTACATCCATAGAATGTTTCACCGTGTGTAATGAAGTTGCACCATTGAAGCAAGCCACCAAATTAGTCATCTAGGAATTCCTTGAAGAAATTATTACAAGGTTTAGCATCCCTCAGACTATCATTTCAAAAAATGTAAAGGATTTCTTGGTATCTAAGATCTCTAAGTGGGCTTTGGGACTTGGGATTTATCTGAAAAATTCTTCCAATTATTACCCCCAAGGTAACGGATTGGTGGAATCTACTAACAATAACCTGATCACAATCATAAAAAGGACAATTGACATCAATCAAAGATAGTGGAAAATAAAGGTAAAAAATTCTCTTTTCATGGATAGGATAATAATGAATAAGGTTGTTGGAACTTCTCCTTACAAACTGGTATATGGTAAATAGGCAAAGATTTCGATTGTCACTTGAGTTGGCTCAAAAACTTGAATTTGAAGGCACATATCAAATGGAAATCTAAATGGTATAATTGTTGGAACTAGAAGAAATTAGGAACTCCACCATGGTTAAGATGGAACAACATTAGACGTCAACCAAATAGTGGTTTGACAGAAAAACTAAAAATCAAACATTCAAGGTTGGAGATCTAGTTTTTAAGTGGGATGTGGATCGAGATAAGCTGGGAGATACTCAAAATTTGATGTTATTTGGAGTGGACCATACATCTTACCACTTGCAAGGTGGATAACTCATTCAAGTTATCTAATCTTGATGGGAGTGTGTTTTAAATCACAGTCAATAGGATTCATCTCAAACCTTCTCATTAATATTTTTGATGCATCTTGTATATAGTAGATTAGAATTTCAATTCCTCTAAGTTATTTTAGCACATTGATTTTTCAATAGTTTAGGTTTCTTTCCCTAATTTCTTTGCATATTTTTTTACTTGGGGATGTCCTTGTGCACATTTTCATCATGTTCTCAATTTGTTTTTGAAGGAGGTTTAAAATATCAATGATTAATTCTGATTAATTGAAAAAATTAGATGTAGAGAAACTAAATTTGACTTAGGAAATTTCAAGTTGACTCCATGCCCAATAGATGCTAAGGCTATCAATCATCTAATCTAGAAAGAAGAAGGCCCCTATGAGTCACCAATGTTTTTTTCTATTTTGCATCCCTTGTGAAAATAGAGAAAATTGGTTTTCTCGGGGACTTGGATTGATTGGTCATGGATGTGTTTAAGCATGCCATGGATTGAAAGGTAATGCCATGACTAAGCAATGAAAATTTCAGAATAAAGGACATGTTACGATGAAGCCACGAGAAAAGTAGAAGGGTTTCCAAGGTCTAATTTGTGTTGCGAAATGTTAAAAAGAGACCACAGAGATGTCTCAAAGAATCCGTGATATACTAAAGTAGAAGAAAATAAGCAAGTATGTGGCTATTGGCATAAAATACACGACAAGTGCATAGACCGTGGGTCAAGGAAAGGTTAAAATATATCTATAAATTTTAACACAATCCATGCTACATCAAGTGTTGCAAAATTAAATGTAAATGATGGTAAAACCACGAAATATAGATGAAAAAGCCACAGAGGTCAAAAGCCACACAAAACTGAAACAAAAGCCACATAACAAGGAGAAAAATGATTTATGTGGATTGCTAAAATGAACATGAACTTCAAATTTGAAGATTCGATCTTTGCAAATATGAAATTATTTAATAAATCTTGGGTTTCTCCATGGAATAAGATCATATTTTCTAAATCAGTTTTCATGGATTAAATGTTGGAAGGTGGACGAAGTGAAGGAGATGTCTCCAACACACAAAATTTCTATTCGAGATAACTCAACCACAAAAATTAAATGCAGTATGGGCATCATTCCTTCTTCAATAAGAAAATGGTGTAGGGAGGTAGATATTGAGTTTGAACATTTTCCAAGTACTTTGACAACTTTCATATTCTCAATACACATGCTACGATATTTTATACAAGATCAAAAGAAATCATAGACTCATCATACCCTCAAACCACATACATACCTTTAGTAGACATGTAAAAGCATGTTTCTTAGTCACATAGTACTAAAATTCACTTTTCCTCCTTCCTTCTTGAGCACATACTTGACACACTAATTAGAATGTATACATGACTATTGAAGAAATATCTTGTAACAAATTTTCACACAAAATACATAGATAGTGTATATTGGGGCAACATAGATAATCTTGAAGCATGTCATAAAGGAGTAAACATATCATATAAATAACTATCAATCTTTAAATTCTGAGATAGAACATCGACCTAACTAGAGGGACACGTTGGTAATACCTTATATCAAACATTTTTATCTCTTTGAGGAACCTTTAGAGACTTACTTCAACTTCCTAATATTCCTAAAACTTGTAATCATGCCTTTCAACATTATTGCAAGATTCAATCCACTTCTTCACTCTTTACAATGCATTCTAATGACTATACAACCTTGGGGTTATCCCATGTAGTTTCACACAATCATCCTCGGACCTAGAACTTGTTTTTAGAAACCCTTTTTAGTTGATAATCATGTCATCTAGACTCACATAGATCCATTTTTGTCTTTCATACTTTCTTTTAGGATTGGCATTTTTTCATCCTTGTTAGATCAAAATAATGAGACACACACAACCATTAACATACTGATTTAGGTTTTCACAAGGCTTGATAAGACTTCTAAGATCCATGTATCACAAATTGGGATTTTTAAATCAAGTATAAAGATCTCTATATAATGTCAACACTAAGTCTAGTATCATCTTAAGACATCAAATAAATTACATGGCTTCAACAACATTTATACTCCTTCAATTCTTGATGTAAATGAACTGATAGCTCAAATCATCAAGAGATTGGTTAGGATTTCAATATATTCTCATACAAAAATTTAAAAGAAACCTAAGAATTCTACACATTTATTATCACTCTACCTCCTAAGTAGTCACAAAGGTAGGGTTTCAGTTCATACCCTAATTACATTACTTCTAATAAAAAAACTAGGATCCTTTTGTGTGATTATCCTTTTGTCAAAATACCACTCTTGACATAGTCTTTACAAGCCATTCAAGTTCCTTAACACATTGCACATATAGTATGCACATGATATTTCTTCCAAAACCCCTTAAGCATGTTGTAGCAGAGAATCAAGACCTTTTTTATATCTTGATAACCATCATGATCTCCTAAAGCAACAAACCTACTTGTACATATCTCTAAAAATGTGTATCTTGGAACCTCTGGAATGTCAATTTGATAGTAAACCGTGTACTTGAGACTAATCCTTCAAACACCTATTTTCAAGATTTACTTCTTCATGCTTTTGAGTATTGTGAAAAATTATGGAATGAGATGCATACAGTCAAAAATTACATGTACATATCTTTACAAGCACAAAATCATAACTTGATGAAGTTTCATATTGACTCAGGACTCTCATTTGATAGTTATCAAGGCATTAAGTTACACAATACTAATAAGATGATTATAAGATATTCAAATCTTCAAACACTTTCTATAATTCCAACTTATTGTAGTAAATGTTTTAGCATCACTTTGATTCCTTAAAAATAACTACTTAGACCATAATTCACTTAGATATTTAGCCTCATATTCTCTTCAAACTCATCGAAATAAATCATCTTGCCAAACTTCCTTACACACTTGAACTAGTGATTACACCTTAGAACACTTGAATAATGTGTTTCATGTACATTCAGACCATAACTCAACCTCTAGCCCGTGAAACATAGTTCAAGAGTTTTAATAGTGATACCATACACCTTTAGAGACATAAATGACTGACTCAAGATCACATGATAGTTAAAATAATGACCCACCGACTTGAGGGACTAAGGCATCCATAGATGCACACTTCCATGGCTTCAAATAGTATAAATCAAAATATACTCTTTGGCATATGAGCATTATTGTAGACCCTTACAACCATGGATTCACCAAGAATCATCAGCTTCATTCCTTGTGGAGACACTCATAACCTTTAAGAATCTTCAATGGACACAAACCTACTTTGACATGATCATGAAAAACAAAACTTGACAATGATATCAAACTCTTAGAAGTTCCATTCTTGTACACAATCTTCATAAGTCTCTTTGAACATGATCCAAGTTAAGAACCATCTTGTAACAACCTTTTTCAAGCTTAGACACACTTTTTTGTACTTCAACCAAACTGAGATCACTTCAAATAACTATAGATAGCTTCTAAGACACAATAGAAGACATATCATAAGCATGGACTGATACAATATGATGTCATAGAATTACATATCAAAATTACTTTCATGACTCAAGGACACATATCTACTCGCAGTACATAGTTTAGACTTATTGCACATCATAAATCTACTACAAATTTCCTTTAATGACTTCAAGAATTCATGACTGAGAACCAACACTTTGTTGAAACAATAATCTCACACACCCGGACCATATTTTTGACTCGGATACCTACTTATTTTTTAATTAATAAAAGCCATAGTTATCACATAATTTAACAACTCGGACACATAAAATGGCACACTTAGATGCTTTCATACACTTTATATATTCAATATGAGGGCCAACACATGATATTATACAAAGATATGTAATCATGATGTATAACAGCATAAACATTTCAAGCCTTGAACAAGGATACAAAAACCTTAATATCCTTTATGTGACTACTTTATAGACCTTGCACAGGAACACACAAAATACATAAATTGAGTGAAAAAATGAAACGTTTGACTCATAAACTCGGACACCTATCAACAAGGACTCAAAGACTCATGAACATTTGAAATTTACTTAGCATACCCTTTAATATTTTAGGTTTTCTAAATTCCTAGTTCCTTTAGCTTCTCATACATTGGGGAATGGATTGTATTCAAGAACATGTGTTCTTCTTCAGTTTCAAGTCCTTCAACAAGAGAAAATAATCCTCCTTGACCTGACTTGGATCCTTCTTTGATGAACCTCATTGAATTGGGCTTCAAACTCTACATATTTGAATGATACTCTTTTCACTTGATCTCTTTGACATAATTATCAACCATCTTAACTATAGAGTATTCCCTACAATCAAACTCTTATTAATTTGGAAAAAAATTCTATATGACTTGACTGTTGACAATTGAAGAAAAAAACACTTCTCTTTCTTCTAGGATCAAACATACTAATATTCCATCAACAATCCTTTTCCATATGACCATACTCACAACATGAAAAAAATATCCTTTGATAATACCTACACCATTCTCAAAAGGAATTATCTTGCAATATCTAGCTCTATGACCAAAATAATGACATACAAAGCAATATACATTGAAGGAAGAACCATACCTCATAGCATTAGGTTGTCTAATTTAGTTATACCTTCTCAAATCATCATTCTTGGTCAGTTTCTCATCTAATTTTAAACTTTGAACATCTTCTTTATCCATAAGATTAGAATTTTCATCTCTTTTGACCCTTAGGGTTTGTACCTCTTCCTTAAGCTTGTCACATTATTATTCCTTTCCCTTAAGAACATATGTCATATCATTAATTCCATACTTCATTATGATTTTCTCCATCCTATAAAATTTTAGGTCTATATGTAAATCAAACACCATATCTTTGAGATCATATTTTCCATGCATACACACATCATAAGGCTTGATTTTTAATCTTTCACATTATTCTTCTCTTGAACTAAAATATGAAATAGCCTTCTCCAACTGAATCTTGAGATATTTTATGGTTTCTTTATCCTTATTGATAATGGATTTAAATTTCATATTCTCTTTCCTGATTTTTTTACCATATTGTGATTCTAGGATCTCCTCGAAGTTGTTATACTTGTTTCTCAAATACCTACTCGATACCAATTGTTGGAAGCGAGAATTAACTAAGGGAGGTGAATCATTCCGACAAAAAATTCATTTAATTTACCATTCATAATTCATTATCATTCATACAACCATTTAGTTAACCGTGAACCATATGCATGTTTAATTAAGCATATAAACAACCATGCACAAGATCAATAGAAAGAGAGTATAAAAGACACCAAATTTAAGTGAGAAACTCTCATGGTGAAGAAAACCCATTTGAAGGTTTGTTGGTATTACACACAACAAATATATTTAGTGAATCACCAACTTCACAAGGAGTAGCAAATCTACAAGGACAACCAACCCCTAGTTTAATAAATAACCCACTACACAAGGAGGCTACAAACCCCCAATGATAAAAAATCACTAACTCAGCCACTTGAATATGTTTTATCTCTGATTTTTTCTACCACAACTGATGGAGATCTCTTATTCAGCTCACAAACCCTTGCTCAAACCATAGGTCTTCAATATTACACTATCTTCTTCTTTCTTAACTTGTCTTGCCTCTAAACCCTTGTACACATGTTTTCAAACCTTCCTCAACCTGAAACACATCTTATCAACCTTCAAATCATGCCTTCATACCTGCAAAACACTCTCTTCTAGGCCACACCTTCCCCCTTGTAAGACTATCTCTCAAATGGATCTCAATCTTCACTTTTATATGTTATTCTTCTCTCTAACCCAAAGGATTCTAGTAACTCATGATAAAGTATACCCATAAACCTTAAAAATTCAAATAAACTCATTAAAATTGTCACATATGACCCATATAGGTCGGTCATGCCAAAAACCACTTATCATACACCAAAGTGCCTAAAACCCTACCATTAGAATGAGAAAAATCCACTCACATAAAAACTATAACTGTTAAAGATCCCATATTCACTAAACATGAGTAATATGTCATTTTAAAATCAACCATGGTTGAAATTTAATTGAACCAATCAAATTAATCATTTAACCGACTCTTCGCTCATTACCTAAAATAGTTATTTCCAACAACCCGAATCTACCTTTGAGCATTAATACCCCTCAAGATGAACTAAAATATGGAATGTGAAAACTAAATGGAAATAACATAACCTATATAAAATTTCTAATCAAGTTAGAGCTTATGAAACAATTATACATTCAAACCATGGCAACTTTACCCTTTACCGTAACAATGTCGCTCAAAAACCAATTTTCTAAACTCGGATAATAAACACCCTTGATGACAATTTCAAGACATAAAAATGGAGTCAATTAATTTAAAATCCACCCGTATTCACTCTCCAAGTGATATAAAGAATCAAATAAATCATTTCATGCCTCAACCACTCAATTTTGTAGCTGAGTAAACTTGTCCTAAAATAATAACTACCTTATTTATAAAAAAACTAACTTGAAAGAGCCATCAAATAAAATAAAAAATAATCAATCAATACCTCATTGTAAATATATATGACTCATCTTTCCATAACATATTATAAATCCTTCTAACTATATGTGGAAGGCCTTCAACCAAGCCAATCTCTACAGACTACTTTTTATTCTTTCTTGGACTCAAGAACTGATCATTAACCCAACATGCTCCATCACACCAAAAACCACTTCCAAGATTAACCAAAGCATGGAAAACACTTAGAAATTATTTATAATCCATAAAAACCTTCACTAAGCTTGATCAAATCATAATCAAACATCTCACCTCATGTAGCCATTTGCACCCTGGTAGAATGAGCACCTTTAAGATTTGACCTTCAAAGAACATGGCATAACCATTGATCATTCATTGGCCAAGTATGAAGGCATAGGCGTGCAGGGTCCCAGTTATGAAAAGGTGCACAAGGAAAAAGAACGTGAGAGAAAGGTTTAGGGAAGCACATAGCACGCGCGATGTGTGAAAGGAGGCTCGAGACTTAGTCAATTTGAGCACCCAGGGAAGAACACATGAAAAGCATGATCGGTTGCATGTGGATAAGATGCCATAGGCTGGCCCAGAAAGAGCATGCCTTGGATGGAATCTTCTAGAAGAACATCATGAGGTAAAGTGGAAAGCCCAGAGCCTAGAGAAGCATGCTCGCATGGACCACATTCGACACTTGGCACCAGATCTGAGGACGTTGGAAGGTGAGTTGGCAGTGTAGGAGAATTATAAATACAAGTGCATGCGAGTAAAAGATATACAAGTACGAGGTATAGCGGGTTAGAGAGTGAGCGGAGCTCTGCAAAATTACTGCGAGTGGATATTTGTATTCAGGAAGGAATGTACTAAGCATGGAGTTGTAATTTTCTTTTTTATTAGCTTAGTTACATACATCCAGTGATATGCATGATTGATGTTCTCTCTGTGACACTCTGTAATGAATCAATGAATATAATGAGGTTACCTGTTATAAATAGACATGGATATCAATGGTTTTAATGCATATTTCTCTCATATGAGTTCTCTTTCCTTTCATGCTATGTATGAATGCTTGTATAATTCTTTTTGTCATAATGCATGTTTTGGATTCTATTAAAGTACTCAGTCTAAGGTGACTATAAGGATCTAGAGGCCATTCTGAGCCCTATGGTCCTTGTATGTTTCAACCTCCCTCATAAAAACTCTTACACTAATCATAAATGATGCTTCCCACTAAACTCACATAAAAGAGAGACTCAGTACCCGCGCATGCCTCGGGTGAGTGCTCTCACTTCTTGCTGGGTGATAGGTCGGTGTGCATGGGGTTCCTTCCTTTTGTGATGGGAGTAAAAATGACTACATCTTGGTTCCATTTCCGGACCTCTTTTCAAAGTTGTAGTGGGATATAACATACATCATGATCTGTGTAGTGAGGAATGACAGAGTGGTTAACATTGGAAAATGTTGAATCATGGTTCAAGAGCATGGAGGATGAATTTTCTCAGAGATTCAACACTGGACCTGAGTTTAATGCATGTAGATGGGTAGAAGAGAACCTCTACCATGATCTATATGAGACCTTCTTCTTGCTTCCCAGTAGAACTATATGAATGGCTTTCAGCCTATGCATCTAGATCAAGTTGGTGTTATGGATCACATGTATGGACCAAGAAGACTACCAAAGGTTGCAGATGCAGATCTAACGTGGACCCATGTTGTAGATCATTGGTGGAGAGGAGTACTTGACTAGTTACACTCTAGAGTATGCCATTTCCACGTATTCTTGTCCGGAGGTTGCTGAGTTTGAATTTCTATGAGAACCTAGAGGAACGTTTCTACATGTTATTCCCTAGCTATGAAGATATTGATGGTTACCATGAGTTTAGAGGCTTTCCCAATGGCCGGCTAAACCATTCTGAGCACTAGGTAAGGGAGCTTGGGTGGAGGAAGATGGAAGATATCACGATAGAAAAGGAGAGGGAAGAGAGATGGCTCAAGTATAGTGAAGCACGTGAAAGGGAGATTGCTAGATGATGTGAGGCTTGCTAGTGTGATGGATCTATGGAGACAGACATGTTGTGGGAAGGAGTTGAGGTTCACGCGGAGGATGTGGAACCTGAGCAATCTGTGCTACCCCATCTTGGCAAGCACGTGAGGGAGACCCCTTTAGCTTCTGGTGAGAGTTCATCACATGGAGAAAGGAGAGTCATTGGCACATATCTGAACCCACCCAGTGACCGAGCCCTAGCACTTGGTTTTCCAAACCAGAAGAAGTGTTATTGACCTAGTTGATATCGGTGGAAGAGATAGATCCGTGCCTAGGAGATATAATTTTATAGTCCCTTCTTCTATGGCTACACATATTCCAGTATTTGGAGGAGTCTTTGGACAAGGAGCAAGTGTACAAGCTTTCAGTCTCACATCAGGGAGTGGCACGGGACATAGTAGTGGGAGTAGAGCGCTATCACAGACCATCGATGCACATAGTTCAGTGGGACCATGGGGGCACTTGGCACAGCTCCTACAGGCCCTATTGACCCAGTGGTTCTAGTGGATCTAGTGGCTCTAGGAGGCACAGGACCCAGTGGACCTGGTGGATCAGGTGGCGGAGGAAACACTAGAGGGAACCAAGGCTCGCTCGGGAGGACAGGGACCCCAGCCACCACCTCAAGTATTCTTTGAAATGTCTCTACATTTACCAGATTACAGGGGCATTGAGGATGTTGTGGAACATGTTCACAAGTGTGAACTACTATGGCACATGAAGGGTATCACAACCCCAGAATGGAAGGCTAGTCAGTTTGCAACCACGTTGTAAGGGCACGCACATAGCTGGTATAGGAAGTATGACCCTCATCAAATGGTGGTGGACTATACTACCTTAAAGAATGCATTCTTGGTAGAGTTCCACATTCTTGAGTTTGAGCAGAAGAGCATCATGCTTTGAAGGAGATTCAACAAGGAATGGTAGAGAGTGTGTGGGAGTATGATGCATGCTTTAAAAATCTCTTGTCTAAATTATCATATGATATCCATCCTTCTCAGCATGCACAGTGGTTTGTTGGAGGATTGATCACCCCTTTTAGAAGGGCCTTGTCTCATAAAACTTTTATAGACCCGCAAGCATTGGAAGCTGCCTTACATGCCAAGGCTATTGGTAGTATTGATACTAGTGTTAGCCCATTCTTAGAGGCTCAAATTGCTGCTATGGAAAAACAAGTTGGAAAAATTATCTGCAAACATAGCCCATGAGACTCACAGTGGTTTGTGGTGCACAGATTGTGAAATAGAGGGACACGTTAAGGATAATTTCCCCAGAGGATGGTACATGCTTTGATAGTGGATTGTGAAATTTGTCATGGGGACCATGATGCAAGTAGATGTCCCTTGCTGTAGCAGCGTGCAATCAGAAGAATGTATCTTGTTATTGCAAAATTTACACCTCTACAACCCATGATACTAAGGACTGTAGGCTCATTGATCAGATCCATGAGGCCATTGATCATGGGGTGTGCCAAACCAGCATTGTCAGTGGTTCCAAGGATAATGATCACCATTATGAGGAGCACAGAAGGAGGTGCATGTGGAAGAGGTTTTGAGGAGGATTCCATGGTCGAGGTAACCATGGAGGAGGAAGGAGTGAGTTCCCACATGGAACATGTTTCAACTATGGATCTACAGAACATTACAAGCATGAGTGCCCAGACCTATTGTAGTGCTCATGGTGTGGAAAGAAGCATAAGTATGAGGAGTGCCTAGAAATTATTTGAGCACATGAATCAAAAGCACCGAAAGGACAAGGGCACTGCAATGGTCAGTATTAAGAAGGAAGACATATAGTGGATGCCCGGTAACACGGGATGAAGGTTTGGAGCTGTCTTGGTAACAACAAGGGTAGAATCCACGCATGTGAGAGAGGTACCAAGATAGAAAACCCTTGGTTTCAAGAGAGGAGGTCATTCATGGAAAATATCCAGACCCCACACATCAAAAGGAGATATATCAGACACCATGGATGTTATTCAAAGCTTACAAGGGGAGATCCAGTGTCTAAAGGAGCAATCCAGGAGGGAGGAACAAGGAAGGAGAGTCGAGGCACAAAAGGATGACCTGGATGAGGTCAAGGAGGTGTGTAAAATGCTAAGGTAGGAGAATATCATTCCCTTGCTAGGATCTTGGTTGAGAGAGAAGGTACCACGTGCTAGAGAAGAGCATGAGAGATAGGTCTTGCACATGAACCTTCCCCCTCATAGCCTCGACTATGACAAGGAGATTACATTGAATGTAGTTGTAGATGGATGGCTCCTCAACAATATCCTCATTGACATAGGCGCGAGGTTAATGTTCTGACTTTGGATGTATGGCATCAGATGGGAAGACCTGCATTACAACCATCTTCGAATGTGTTGTATATGGAAAAAAAGACTAAGGAAATGCCCATCGGTGTCTTGAAGGATGCGGCTATTACTATCCAGGAGCCAAGTTTACTGGGGACTTCAAAGTCTTGGCACTCACCGAGGTGGAAAATTTCCCAGCACTACTTGGGTGTCCTTGGTGTTACAAAAACAATGCGGACCTTTGGTTCAACAAAGGGTACATCAGCTTTGAGAACAAGGAGGAATGGGTCATTATACCCCTGTTGATGGGAATTCGACACCCTATATTGAACCATTGGGAGAAGAAGTTCTAGACAAGATTTATGTGTGCTCAATCAGAGACCCTGAGATGATACACCCTACTAACGGGGTTATCTAGTTTGAAGATGCTCAGTCAGTGAGTGATACCACCAGTCTGGCATGTGACAATTGGGTGCATGGAACTTACAAATTAATGGGATGGTAGTTGAGAGGGTCGGTGACCAAGGTAACAAAGGCACACATGGTTAGGCACCTTGGAGGAAAAGAACTACCCAAGTATTCAGAGGAGCCTTCCTGAGATCTTTCTAGGAGGTAGAAGCTCAGTGGAAGGATGAGAAGGAATGGAGGGAGATGTTAAGTTATGTCTTGCTCAACACAAGCTCGGTGGTGGGCCACACATCAAGAGAGCCTTTTAGAATGGCGTGAGGTAAGAATTGCTCTCTCTGTCAGATTCTCTCAGGAGCAATGTACCCACCATCATCAAGGAGTACCATGGGAAGGAGCCCACCTCTTTCCATATCCAGGAGTGTGAATGGGTCTAGAGAGAAGGCATGGAAGCTTTTCCACCATCCCTCTGGTGCACAAGTTGTATTCTACACTACAGGGTTACACGCGTGCATGGTACATTCATTCGAGACACGCCACTAGACAAGGAATTGGCAAGAGCTCGCATGGTGACCTTATTCAAACCTTTGAATATCGGAGTACCAAGCCATCGGTTGATAAGGCCTTACAGGGTATCAAGTGCCTTACCATGGGGGATAGTGCCAGATGGAAGATAGGCTATTGGAATTACTAGGTGAACCAGGATTGGAGGCACATTTTGAAGAAGAAGAGGAAGCAAAAGAGTTACAGCTTGAGCGCATGTGTTTGGAAAAAGAGAAGGGAAAGTTGGTATATGTGATTGATGGAGAGGAATCGAAAAGCTTAGATGTTAGCCATTCTATAGGGATGCATGAGGTAGTGGATAGTGTAGATGCTCATGCGCGCGTGCCTACCATGAGCCTTTAAGATGAAAGAAAGTTAACATCGGTTCAAAAGAAGAACCTAAGGAAGCTATTATTGGGGATTACTTGGATAGAGAGAAGGAAGTATCAAAGATCATTGATCTTGTTGCATGAATTTGAGGATTTATTCCCATGGGTATCATGAGCTCAAAGGTGTTCACCATTCCTTGGGGAGATGAAGATAAAACTAAAGGATGGTGCACACCCGGTTAGGAAAAGGCCCTACCGGATGAATCCCAACTTTGCATGTGAAGGTCAAGGAGGAGATAGAAAAAATGATAGCTTTTGGGATCATTGAGGTAGTGGAAGAATCGAGTGGATAAGTCGATGGTAATCAACATCAAGAAGGATGGGTGGATTAGAATTTGTGTGGATTATAGGGAATTGAATGCAGTTTGTGTCATTGATCCATTTCCACCCCCTTCACTGAAGAAATTTTGGAAGGAGTCATTGGGCACAAAATCTATTCCTTTACGGATGGATTTTCAGGGTACCACCAAGTCCGGATTGCAAAGGAAGACCAGGAGAAGACAACTTTCACCACCGAGTGGGGAAGTTTTGCATATACGGTCATGCCCTTTGGGTTGAAGAATGCCACTTGTCTTTTTTCACGCATAGTGGTGCAAGCATTCCAGGACTTCATCCATAAATTTCTTCAGGTCTATTTGGATGATTGGATAGTATATGGTCTAGTTAAAGACCATTGTGACAATTTGAGGTTAATGTTTGAGAGGTGTAGGCAGTTGAGGATATCCCTCAACATTAAGAAATGTGTGTTTTTTACTACACCCTTTGGGACTTTATTGGGGCATATCATATGTAAGGAGGGCTTGTTGGTAGATCCCACTAAGGTTGCAGTTATTGTGGGGTTAAGGGAGCCTACTAGCTAGAGCGCAGAGCGCAGTGCGTGATTCCTTGGGCATGTGGGCTATTACAGAAAATTCATTAAGGGATATGCCAAGATCACCACACCGTTAGAGGAGCTTCTTAGACATAAAAGTTCCTTCCATTGGGGAGAGGCAGCAGAGGGCATTTGATACATTAAAATATAGGCTTATTACCATGCCTATTTTATGGTTTCCCTCTTAGGACAAGCCCTTTCATGTTCATGTAGATGCCTCAGGGACCACCATTGGAGCAGTGCTTGCACAACCAGGTGAAGGGATTGTTGATCATCCTCTCTATTTTACAAGCAGGAAGCTGACACCAAAGAGAGAGTAGAATTATACCACAACCGAGCATGAGGCATTGTCAATGATCTACATGCACTCTCTTCAAGTTTAGATAGTATCTATTGGCAACACCCTTTGTGTTCTACACCAACCACATGGCATTGAAGTATTTAGTGAACAAGCCTATTCTACAAGGACGCATATGTCGATGGGTGTTGTTGTTTCAAGAGTTTGAATTCACCATTGTAGTGAAACTTGGAAAAAGCAACTGTGGGCCTGATCATCTATCAAGAATTGATTCAGGGAGGATGCACAGAGTATTGAGGAAGCAATGCCGATGTGTAATTGTTTAGGTTTGATGCATGCGCCCTCGATTTGGAAGAGATTGCAATATTTTTAAAGGAAGGTGTGGCACCAGATGGAATGAAGACATTGGAAAAGAAGTAGTTGGCCATACGCATCATGCCCCTACATGTTAATCAATGGAGACTTATACAAATTGGGACATGATGAAGTTTTGTGTAGATGTGTCTTAGAGCATGAGCACTTGGCCATCATGGAGGAAGCACACGGAGGAAGTGCGGGTGGGCATTATGTAGGTGATGCCACCACATGCAAAGATATTAATGGTAGGTTTGTGGTGGGAAACCTTGTACAAAGATTGTAGAGACTATTGTAAAGCTGTGACCATTGTCAGTGCATTGGAAAACCAGGGAGGAGAGATGAGATGCCTTTGCACCCTATTCCTAGCATGGAGCCTTTTGAAAAGTGGGTGATAGACTTTGTAGGACCTATTACCAGCAAGTAGCATAGGGACTAGGTCACGTTATGTCATCACTTGCATAGATTATCTCACAAGGTGGGCAGAGGCAGCCCTAACTAAAGATTACATGGCAAAAAAACAACAAGGTTCTTATGGGAAAACATTATCATGAGGTATGGATGCCCTTTGAGTTTGACTAGTGATAGGGGTACACATTTCTTGAATGAGACCATGAGGATCCTGTTATCTGAATTCATGGTGGCTCATCACAAGACTACCCTATCACCCACAAGAAAATGGAACCATGGAAGCATTCAACAAGATATTGAGTCATACCTTGACCAAAATTTGTGATGTCGGAAGACTTGATTGGGATGACAAAGTATCGGCAGTATTATGGGCTTACAGGACAACGTATAAAAGACTAAATAAAGCCACACCTTTTCAATTGGTGTTTTGGCATGTGGAAGCTTGTTTTTCTTCGGTTGAATTTATGTTGCCTTCTCTGTGAATAGCATGCATAGGAGGGTTAGCCAATGAACAAGCACTTGGAAGAAAGAATTGATGAGTTAATGAAACTAGATGAGAGATGATCACTTGCACCCGATGGAGCCAAACAATGGAAAAGGAAAAGAAAAAGGCTTGGCATGATCACCATATTAGAAACAAGAAGTTTGAGGTTGGGAAGATGGTGTTATTATATGATTCTAAGTTTTACGCCATCCTGGGAAGTTGAAAGTCCATTGGTTGGGTCCTTACAAAATCTCATACATCCTTGATTCAAGTGCATGCCAGATTCTAAGTGTTGGATGGGATGAAGTTTCCTGGACACTTCAATGGGAGTAGGCTGAAGCCCTACTATAAATAAGTCTTCTTGGTGTGTGTAAATAAGGTAGTTTTTCCAGTTAGTTTAGGAGTTTCCTTTATGCATTTTCCCTTTCTTGTGTTTCCTTTCACGTTGTTGTTTTTTTTTTTGCACCTTGGCACTTGGTAACCTTATTGCTATTTTTGGAGAATTTGTGAGTGCACAGAGGACCACATCACTTTAAGTGTGGGGTGGAGAAAAGTGAAGAAGCACGTGATTAAAGTACCAATGAAGTTGTGTTGAAAATCCTTGTTGAGTAGCCGGGTTGAAAGAGGTATATAAAGAGGAAGATGGAAGAATGGTTGGTGCCAGGATAAAGCTACTTGTAGATCCCATAGAGGAGAAAGTGCATTTAAAGCAACATGAGGTAGGTGAGAGCAAGGATCAGGATAGAAGAAGTGCCTTCAGCACGGGTTACGTGCACGCAAAGAGTCTCCTGTCAGGTTGGATTGGTTGCGCGCTAGAAGGTTGGAGGAGTTTTCACGCAGGTTGGGCACGTAAGTGAAGGTGCTGAAGATGGGCTTTGTTTGAAAAATCTGCATTAAATGAACAAAGTATGGTGGTAGGTGAAGTAGCATTTAATGTTTAGAAAAGAGAAAAACTATAAGTAAAGGGTCGGGGCACTCTCATTTTTACTTTGTGAAATAGAAGAGTTTGAGATATAAGTGAGTTCCATAAACTAGGGCTTTTAGATTCGATCGAGTGAAGGAAGATCTATGAGATTGAAGCAGCCAGTTTGAGTTTGCAAACTAGAAGGGGTTACATGGGTGTGGAAAGAGTGAAGAGGCATTGTCTTGTGAAGATTTTCATCCCAGTTAGGGTTTGAAAACTAGGGCACGGGTTCAAAAGGATTGTATCATGGATTTAAGATCGAGGATTGGAAGAAGTAAGATAGAGTAACAAGGAGAGAATAGGAGTGATAAAAATACCTCGACCATGGCACCCAAGAAAGGAAAGGGCAAAGCCAAGGCTAAACAACTAGAACCCGAGGTAGACACAAATGAAGAATGGTATGCAGAGATGCAATACCCAGATGGGGTGATGATGGGGAAGGAATGGGAATCCCACTTAAGAAGTGTACCTTGTTAGTGACTATAATCACCACACAAACACAATAGAAAAATAAATGGCATTGGAATTAGTACACCCCACCAACAAATGAACACCTGAGGGTTTGCCTATATACGATGATGATGTTAAGGTTAAAATGGAGAAGGCAGGGCTGTTGCAACTCTATGAGTTGCCTTATTTTGGAAAGCCAGAGCACTGTACCAATGGTTGATGTCACGGGTGCATGAAGATTACTTCCACTTTGTAGGGCACAAGATGCACGTGACTCCCCAGCTGATTTCACAATTTACAGGCCTCATATGTGAGGGAGATAGCCTAGAAGATGACCTTGGTGACAAGGAGGCCATTCAAGAGACCATCACCGAGTATGCCTGCAAGAAGGGGTCACGGTACTATGACATTTCAGACATCAAGGACCCCATAATGAAAATGGCCATGCATTTGGTGACTAAGTTGAATGGCCAGGAGAGGTGGACACAGGTCAACAAACCTTGGCTACATGTCTGCAGGAAGATTGCAGAGGGAACCATATACAACCTATCCACATACATCGTGGAGGAAATTGTTAGTTACGTGAAGGAAGGGGACATGATCCTCTTCGGCAACGTCTTTCTCACCATTGTATTCATAGAGATTGGGGTGCTGACGCACTAGAAAATTTTATGGGAGTACCCCACCGAGGATCCTTCACCCATGAAGAGGTTTGAAAAATATGCCTACGATACAATGACAACACCCCACAAGGCGAGGCTGGAGAAATGGTACACACGCACTTTGAGAAACACATTTGGGGTAGAGTGGAGAATCCTGAACAACTCCCAGTGGCCACCGAGGGGGAAGCTAAATTCATGGTTTATCAACACTACTACCTGGGTAGATTCAAGTTGATAGATGAATCATGGAGCCCTTGGTGCAAGCTTCCCTTCACATTCACTGCTCATTACTTCCAAGGGGGTGAATAATTTAAGAGTCAAAGAAGCTAAGGCTGGAGCTAGGTAGTCTAGACCAGGAACATAGGGAGATGAGGAAGAAGCTGAATTACCCAGTGGCAAGTGCACATATGTGGAAAAGTATGTGTCACATGAGATTCAAATGACAAGGCGATGATGCTACCCATCATTGGAGGATCAACGACATGCATGTACTTGTGCATAAGGCTGAAGTTTGAGAAGGGTGCATATCTAGAGAATGAAGTCTCCATACCTAAAGACCCCTTGGGGAAGAAGAAGCCAACATCCAAGAAAAGAGGGAGAGGAGAAGAAGAAGCACCAATTGTGTAGACTACTCAGATAGTGAGCATGCCATCCACGAGCACTAAACCCAAAGCACTTACATACGGAGAAAGAAGTCTCTGGTGAAGGAGAAGACACTAGAGGTAGAGGTGCCTAGGAAACCCATCTCTAAGGAAGAATCACCTGAGGAAGAAGATAAGGCCGAATCCCCTGATCAGGAACCACCTCTCAGGAAAAAGTAGAGGGTGGATAAGGAAGCTGACTCGGAGGTGACCGACAACTTGGAAAAATACTTGGGAGAAAGAGAAGATGAGAGTGAGGGAGATGACGGCAAGGAAGAAGAGGTAGGGAAAGACCAGGAGCCACATGTCTTTAGCATCTATGACTCGGAAGAGGAGAGTGGAGGTGAGAAGTAGGAGTTCATATTCACATGGCACAAGGGTGCACAGATGAGGAAGACACGAAGACATGGAGGATGAGGAGGTTGCCAGGGAAAAGGAGGGAGCCATAAGTTTTACAAAGGAGTAGATCACTGAGGTGGCAGAGAGAGAAGCATAGAGAATGCTCAGGTCTTGGTAGACCAAGAGTTGGAGCACAGCATGGACATAGTGTTGAAGGAGGGGAAGGAGGAGAACATCAAAAAGAGCATGATAGCCTGGGAGGCCCCGCTCTGACATAGTAAGCTTCCCCAAAGGCACGTGCTCGGGTAGAAGAACTCTGATGTAGAAATAGAGACAGGTAATGGGCTATGTTGATGACACAAGGAAGGTGTTACACATGTGATTCTAGAGCACCATACCCATGGAAAGGCTCATAGCCATGGGGTCTTTTGAGAAGGACAATGCATACCCCAGAACCAAGAAGATGCTCTCTTGGGCATTCGAGTCCCACATTGATGAGCCAGACTTTGAAGTCTACCAAGGAGCTCATCACATTGCTAGAATCTAAGGGGTCAATCCCTTAGTGAATGCTTAGGAGCTCTCGGATGAGAAAGTCTGCAATGCACTGAACAAGGTCATGCGGTCGAGACCGAGGCTAGATTATTCATGTGTAATGATAGGATCAAAGTGTTGGAGGTGAAGTTAGGAAAGAAGGAAGAAGAACTAGCGAGAGAAGGCCAAGAGCTTGAAATAGGAAGAACTGATCAGTACATAGTTAAGGCATGAGTTGAAGGAAGAGAAGGTAAAGGTGCAGGAAGTTTACAAGAAAATAGAGTCTATCAAAGGTGCCATCCTCCTGAAGCACCCAGACTTAGCACCACCCACACAAAAAGTACTCATCCCTCCTAGAGTGTATAGAAGATCTAACACGCATCCTCACTATGGAGAGACAACCCTTGGCCCTAGAATCTATAGAAGAAGTGGCCACATGCTTGAAAGAGGAGGACAGGTTGAAGGTGGTAGCGCTCATTTCCAAGTACAGCCAAGTACTCATGGAGGTTAAGATCACTTCCCAATCTGCGAGGCACGCATATGATACATGCATGGATAGAGATAAGGTGGCGAGCTCCTTGGTCACCACACTTGAAGTAGAACTAAAATAATTCCAAGAAAAGAACAAGGGGAACATAGGGTGGAGAGGGACAAGGTTCTTGGCTGAAGTAGAGAAGAAATCAGAGGCAATTGAGGCTTTAAGGAGCTCAATTAAGGCCCAACTAAAGGAACTATACCCCCAAATCACTAGAAGGATGGATAAACTCGAGGACCTGGGCAAAGAGATGGAGCAGATTGTGGACATTTTGGGCACCCAGGGAGTTGGCCTGAGTTTTGATGAAGTGAGCACCCTGGTGGGTGACCTCTGCCAGAAGGCACAGGGTGAGGTCGAAGTATGGAATAAGCTAGAGGTAGACCTTTGGAAAGATTTTCCTAGCTTGTTGAATTGATGTCCCCCCCATTCTTCATTCTTTCCCCGATTCTTTCATTCCTTATTCTTTTTGTAAAGTGTAAGACTATTCATTGGTTCCCTAGACAGCAGGCATCTTGGTCAAGTAAAATGTTTCTAAGGATGGAGAACAGGCATAGTGTGGGGTGATGTTGGACCCTGGAATATTGGCCAAGTATGAAGGCGCATAGGCACGCAAGGTCCCAGTTATGAAAAGGCACATAAGGAAAAAGTGCATGAGAGAAAGGTTTAGGGAAGCACATAGCACGCGTGACATGTGAAAAGGAGGCTCGGGACTTAGTCAATTTGAGTGCCCAGGGCAGAACACATGAAAAGCGTGATCGGTTGCATGTGGATAAGATGTCGACTAGCGATAGGCTGGCCCAGGAAAGAGCATGCCTTGGATGGAATCTTCTAGAAGAACATCATGAGGTAAAGTGGAAAGCCTAGGCCTGAGAGAAGCATGCTCGCATGGACCACATTCGACACTTGGCACCAGATCTGAGGACGTTGGAAGGTGAGTTGGTAGTGTAGGAGAATTATAAATACAAGTGCCTGTGGAGTAAAAGATATACAAGTACGAGGTATAGCGGGTTAGAGAGTGAGCGGAGCTCTGCAGAATTACTGTGAGTGGATATTTGTATTCAAGAAAGGAATGTACTAAGCATGGAGTTGTAATTTTTCTTTTTTTGTTAGCTTAGTTACATACGTCCAGTGATATGCATGACTGTGGTCTACTCTCTGACACTCTGTAATGAATCAATGAATATAATGAGGTTACCTGTTATAAATAGACATGGATATCAATGGTTTTAATGCATATTTCTCTCATATGAGTTCTCTTTCCTTTCATGCTATGTATGAATGCTTGTATAATTCTTTCTATCATAATGCATGTTCTAGATTCTATTAAAGTACTCAGTCTAAGGTGATTGCAAGGATCTAGAGGTCGTTCTGAGCCCTATGGTCCTTGTATGTTTCAACCTCCCTCATAAAAACTCTTACACTAATCATAAATGATGCTTCCCACTAAACTCACATAAAGAGTGGAAGAAGAAGAGAAGAAGGAGGGAAAACCTAATTTTGAAATACAACCACCAATAAGAAGCATACAATGCCTACAAATCTACCTGCAAATCTATAAAATACATTTCCCCAAGTTTTTTTTGTGTGTTGAGAAGGAAATATGGTGGATCAAATCAAATCGGGTGGTTGGAATAACCAAATCTACTCATTAATGCCCAAAAATATGTTTTCCCATTTCTCATCTACCAGATCCACTAAGAATTTGAATTTGAATATTTAGCACTGTAAGCTATGTCAAAAATTATTGATTGAGACTAGGTGCACACTTATTAGATATATATTGCAAAACACATGGTTGTCATAATATTTTTAGAGTCATCTAGGTATGTAAAACATGTGGTATGCGTAGATTGGATAAAAGGACAACCAAATGTGCAAATGTTATCATCGTTTCGCTACGTGTCACTCATTGATTTGTTGTAAGGATTCGATGCCTAAATGAAGCACTTTGATAGGTTGCATATGGAATACTCAAGCATGCTAGATAACGATATGGAACATGAAGAGCTAGGAGGGCACAAAGGTATGTGCATGGAAGATCAAGGTGTGAGAGGATGATAGAAGGAAGGTGTGCATAATCACATGCAAAGGAACTGGGGAAAACTATTGAGCAGAGAATGTATGGTCAAGGCGCAAATATTACAAGGTAATGTGTGGGGCACATGAGAGGGAAAAGTAATTATCTTATTAAATCAAGTGCAAGGTTTGCACACATGATGAATAGCTTGCAAGAAGATTAAATGATCCTTCAATAAAAAAATGGTGCAAAAAAATTAATGGAAAGGTTTGAGATAGATCCCATTTATTGGGATTTGCAGTGTGCCTCCATCAATATGAGTTAACTCAAAATATTTAGCCTCCTTACATGAACTGATGATGTATGGGCCACTCCAAAGTGCATAAAACTTTGAATGATACCTTGGTTTAGCTCTTTTAGCATCTCATTTCAAGACCAAGTCCCTAACTTTGAAAGCTTGAGGCCTAGCCTTTCTATCAAACCATTTTTTTGTTTCTTGTTGATGTTGTTCCATCTTGATCATGACAAATTTCCTTGATTCTTCAAGATTAACCAGCTCTTCCATTCTGATTTCTCTTTGGTCTCATGCCTTCAAACTCTAGATGTTGGGAAAGTGCCAATGAGTTCAGCTCAAGTGTAAAAGGAAGGGTAGCCTCCTTTCCATAGATAATATTGTAAGGAGAAGTACCTATTGATTTTTTAACTATTATTTTATCTTCCTAGAGCACGCGTGAGACATTTGTATGTCATTGTCTTCATTTGATGTTCACTATGCACTTCATGATCTTGATCGTGTTCTTGTTTGTTTATTCTCTGCTAGACAATTGTCTTGAGGGTAATAGTTGGACTAATTCTTTAGATAGATTCCCAAATTTAGATCCCAATCAGTGATTTTAGTTCTAAGGAAGGATTTTACATTATCAGAGATAATGGTTTGAGGAATTCCAAATCTTATGACTATACCTTTGAGAAAGTCAAGGATGACTGACTCGGTTGATTCCTTGAGTGCAAAAACATATATCCATCTAGTGAAGTAGTCCATATCTTTCAAAGCACTCATCTATTTCTAGTTATTGAAGGTGGATTGATCATGCCTATGAAGTCGATACCCCATTATGCAAAAGGCTAATTCGCTTGGATTTTTGGGAGGGGAAGCACTTCTAGTCTCTTATTTCCTATAAAGAAAGAACATTCCTTACATTTTGTGACCCACTTGTGTGCATATACAAATAGAATAGGCCAAAATATACCTTCCTATGATCTTCATTGTTTTATTTTTGGCAGAGAAGTGTCCACTAGAGAATGCATCATGAAATTTTTCTGACACTTTTTCATTTTGTGCACCATTGATACATCTTAACAACATGCCATCAAGATTCCTTTCAAAGAGAAGTACATGAATCGAAACATAAGGGACAAATTGTAGCCCCATATGTGTTCTATTTTCCTTGTTTAATCTAGGAGGGTATGCGCCCTCGGAAAGGAATGTGATCATGTCCTTCATCTAGTCATGTGCGCTAGGATCTATATTCTACTCAATTTCTACGCATGGGAGAGCTTCATCAAGAAACAATGAAGTCTCAGATTCATTATGTGCATCCTCAGCAAGCTACTTACAGTTGTGCTACCTCTTACCATATTTTTGGCTTTGATAGTCACATCATACTCCATGATTTTGGTCACCCATTGTGCTCTCTTTTCACTAATTTCTACTCCCATGATGAATTCTCTAACAGAAGAGTGGGAGACTAACACCTTGATATGATTTATGGCAAGCATACTTTTGAACTTCTTGAGTACGTGCATAATGGCATATACTTGTTTCTCCATATGACTATATATTAATTTATAATCCTTCAGTGTCTAGCTAAAGAAAGCCACCAATTTTCCAGCCCTTATTCATTTTCTTATGTTAGAACAACAACAACACTTACATTAGTGCCATAAGAATAAAGGATGAGATCCTTGGAATAATCTAGGTTGATGAGTTTTGGAATGCCAAAGCAATATCTTGCTTGATTTTTTTGAAGCTTTCCTTTCCTTCTATTATCCATCTGAAATCTATGTCTTTATTGAGCATCAGGGTGATGGGCCGAACTAGTCCTACAAAGTTAGGAATAAAATGCCTAAAAAAATTGATCTTACCGATGAAGAACTATAAGGCCTTTTTTGTATAGGTAAGGAAAGAGATAGGATGGCTGAAACGTGCTCTGATAAATTGTGATTCCATCCTTTGAAACCACATGGCCCAAGAGCTTTCCCTTCATTAATGCAAAATTACACTTCTTGGGGTTAAGAGATATGCTTTATACTGATTTGCATGTTTCAAAGACTTTCTCCAAGTGTGCCATATGATTCACACTTTGATTTGAGAAAATAATGATGTCATCAAGGTAGACCAAGATGAAATCATTGATATATACTTTGAATGCAATATGTAGATCAAGAATTTCCGTGCTTGTTACCTATCCAATTTAATGCACCAAACTAAACACAAAAACCCTAAAAACTCAAATGAAATGGACACTGATAGATTGGATAAGATCCAAAGACGTAGATGGAGAGAATGACAATGGAGATAAGATAGGTGCACACAAACAATCTTGCAAATTAGATCCAAGAAACCCGTGATGCACAAATCCTTGGAAAAAAACATGACGTTAGATGATATATGGGTGAACTGCCAGAAAGCGGAGTGCAGGAAGCAATGAGATTCCTCGGTGGATGTCGGTTCACATTTTCAATCAAGAGTAAAGGCATAAAATATGTAAGAAAATATTTAGTTTTTCGATTAAAAACAATAGACAGAATGTAAAAATCACAGCAAAAACTGACAGAAAGCAAGAAACTATAAAAACAAAGCTGAACTTGGGTTACCTAAATTCTATACCTTTCTGCAGACTAGTCAACATCGATCAGATAGTGATTTTCATCGATTGTTTGGTTCGGCGTCGATCAGGAAGTGATCGGTGTCGATTGTTTGGGGTTGGCATCGATCAGGTAGTGATTGGCCTCGATTGGACACACAGGTAGACAGAAGGCTAGAGAGTAAAAGAAGAAAGCAAACTAAGCTAAAATGGATCAAATGTAAGCCTAGATTATTGAAGATTGATCAGAAAGTAGAGATTGAAGATATAAAAAGGGGATTTGAGGTAGAAATTGATGGATTCTAACCCAGAAACCGAAGAAAGGCCCAATCCATGCTGATTTGGATAAACCAGGTGTTGATTAAAGACTAATCAGATTTCATCGAATTTAGGATTGGTGTTGATCGAAAGGAAATTACAAAAACTAACAAAGAGGAATACCTAAAAATGCTTGATTGATGATTGATGATGACCGGGGTAGGCTGTGGAGACCCACAAGAGATTAGACACATTGATGGAGTAATAATACACCTCTCGGGATTAAACTACACAAAAATCACTTTCTTTCTCTGATAATCTCTTTAATTGCTCGACAAAAGTAATCTCTAAGTAACCAACTCTTCTAAATCTAACTAGAGAGGATCTATGGTCATAAATTTATAATCGGCACCAACCGAGATAAAATTGGTGCCGCTTTGAAAAATCGACACTGCTTAGAAAAATCGGTGCCGATCAGAGCAGAACTCCCAAAGTGGAGAAAAGGAAATAAATTGTGGGGATAATAAACGTATCCCTCCCACTCAAATACGGGAAGAATCTCACTGCATGGTTTTAGGAGAGGAGAAATAGGTGGGATAGATGGATAATAATAGCACTGGAGGTTGGGAAGTGATATGGGGTGAATAAGTAGAAGTAAAATAAGTGTAGAAGATATAATTACATGGTTAATGTTTAATTAACCATGGGTGAAATATAATGAGTGGAGAAAAATTAAGATAGGCCCTTAAATTAAATATTTATTTAATACCCTAAGGGAGAAGTGGTGATAAAAAGGTGCCCCAGGTTACCCGAGAGGATAAACGAACCCAGGGAGCACTAAATTAGGTAACCAATTTTAGGTGCCTACATTTGCCACTTTTATCAAGTAACTTGTGATAAGCAATTATACGAGACAAAAACAAGGAGTTAGAATAAAAGGAAGAACATTGATGATGTGCTCCCCCTCAAACTAGGGATTGGGTGGCCCCAAAAGAGCCAACTAATCCCAAGTTTGAAAGGGATATATGAGAAAGAGTAGAAGGGATGATGCCCAAATGAGATACACAGAGTAAATTTGATCATTAATGACACATGTGAAAAACAAAAAGGCGGTGACCTAAAGAACTCACATTGGTAGGCAGAGGCTCAGACGATCTTCATATGAGGCGATGTAAGTGGCTACAAACTGGTGAGTTAAAGATGACTGCAACATAGCAACAACTAAAGAGTGACACATTGGTAGGGACAACTAGATGACCTTTTGAATGAGATGATGTTAGTGCCTACAGACCCACTATCTTTAGGTTACAAAAAACGTGAGTTACCCATGTACAGGGAAGAACTCAGAATGGGTGATAACACCAAAAATATGCACCGAAAGGTGAAAATGAGGTCATAACAATGATCAACTAAACAAGCAAAGCATCAACGCTAAGAAGGATGAAATGATGGCCTTGAGAGGAGAGCCACCGCAAAAATCGACATATGGCCACTACAGTGGAATTTGTAATAGAACTGCTACCAGACTAGGCAGAACAGGTGTGCTATGGGTGGCAATGTGTTACGGGTGACACATGCATAAGACAAGATAACAGATGAGGACGAAGTGCGTCCTGGTGGGACCAGAGGATGAAATATATCAAAATATACCCGATCGGTGCTGATGGGATCCAATCGGCATCGACTACCCCTAATCGACGTCGACCACAAAAATCAGCGTCGATCAAAATAATCGGCACCGACCGCTCCGAAAACCTATAAGTATAGAAAAGGTGAACAATAACGATTCACTTGCACTGGGACGATTGAATTAGAAAAAGTCAAAAATTGAATTTGAGCAACATGGAAGCTTCCAAAGTGGTCAGAAGAGGAAGAGGACACGGCCAGGGGTAAGTGAGCCTTCCTTAGCTTCATACATTTAGCGTTTTGTTTGTTTTTTCATTTTTTTGTAGTAGGAGGCAAGAGGGATTTTTTAGCACTCTGCCTTGTAATCATCATTGATTGAAAAAATAGGCACTGATTAGAAAGTGATCGAAACCGATTGTAACACAATCGGCATTGACCATCAAGTAAATGGTGTCGATTGGCATGAGTCGGTGCCGATTGAAAACAAAAGTGACATTTTTTTTTTTTTTTTGAGAAATATTTTGATGAAAATTTAATGATGTGGATTTTGATAAATATGAAACTAATGATGATGTTTGATATCATACAAGCATGAGAGGTCCTACACATGCGGGATGCTATTCCTGAGCTACTAGAGACCATACTGCTAGATGTGATAGATGCTGAGTGGCACCATCTAGAGTTATCTCGGACTAGGGGTTTTTCGTTATTATAGGTGGGTACCCCAAGACGTGGAGCTCATGCAAGCATTGGTGGAGCGGTGGGATAGCCAGACCTGCATATTTTGGTTTTGGACGGGTGAGATGACCATCACCGATGAGGACATCTATAAGATCCTCAGGTTATCGATTACAGGGACCTGATAGAGATCACCCAATGAGAGCAGCAGAGGAGGGCCCTAGTATGATTATATGGGGACAAGGTAGATGATGCAGAGATAGTGTCTAGGGCTGTGAAGACAGCCTCACAATACCGGTAGGATGACGCCAAGAGTAGATTGATATCCCCGATCAATATGGCTATCTCATATTATGCATTACCAGATTCCAGAGGTGGATGGTTCCCACTACTCCTACTCGATTGTGTCTGTGATATTCTAGAGTTCATGTAGGTGTTTGCTTTTGCTGATGCATTACTAGCACAAATATATTATGAGTTGTGGATGTATACCACAGCGAGTGGGCTGGGATAACCGTGATTTTTGTGCTCCATTGCTGGGCATATGAGCATATATAAGTGATCAAGCCATTTGGGCTTCCATGGATGTCAGGAGCAGGGGGGAGCCCTTGAGTATGGATTTTGATGATGGTAGGCAGGCATGGCCCTAGTGGATACATGGAGATTCGCAGAGTGGTATTCGAGAGAGATTCAAGACTCGACACCAAAGATAGGTGATATGGATACCATACAAGGTCTATCTTTTATGGGCCGGAAAGACGCCCATTTGGTGGAGCTGAGACATAGTAGGATGGTCAGGGGCCACAGAGCTAGAGCTCTTAGAGTGAGTCCTATTTATACGGGTGATGAGGTAGTTTGGTTTGATTCGAGATCATTCGACTATATATACAACATACCGATGGGATAACAGGAGACAGACCGCCTATACCGATCCTAGAAGATCTACTTAGGGAGGAACCACCTCCCACAGATGTTGATGATGATGTAGGAGTGGATGAGGGCTACAAGGCATGGTACCATGTGGAGCATCCATGACATCTCCCGACAGCTACAGAGGTAGGCGAGGAGGATCTAGCAGGTAGTGCTTTATAGAAACTTGAGGATGAGCATGCTTCCTTGACACAAAGACACTAGGCTGCCTTCGAGGAGATTATGACTTTGACATAGGAGAGGGACACCCTAATACAGGAGAGAGACACCACTCATTAGGAGTGGGAGACAATGATCCAATAGAGAGATCACTATCACAGGCATAGGGAGGGCCTTAGGTAAAATATGGTGATACCAAAGACCACCTCAAAGTCGAGGGGCACAGGGTGTAGTAGCAAGAGGACCACCACCACCACTAGCACCATTGCGAGCACTCGGTATGGTGAGTCTGAGTACCTATCAAGCTCTCCTTGTCGAGGTGAGATATTATGAGGATGCCCTGACACAGCACACCCCGGATGTGCCTCGGTATGGAGCAAGGAGGAGGACAACGACAACTACTACTAGCAGTGCCTCAGAGGGTGCAAGCACCAGAGGAGATCGAGAAGGTGGTAGGGACATGGAAGTGGGCATCTCCACTCTGCGCAGAGATGGTTAGGAGAGATAACCTGGACACTGAGGAGGGAGGAGGAGATAGTGTTTTCCACCTATCTGATTTTACTATATAGATGTGATATTTTATAGAGATATACTGATGTAGCCTTGAGTTGAAGGAATTTTTCTTTGGATACGATGTATACGGCTTGATTGGAAGCCATACATTCTTTTGTATAGATAGATATATGTATATATATTCATCATTTTGTGTTATGTGATTGGATTCATGCATTTAATTTTGATAGATAGGGATGGATGTTATGGATAGATGTTATGTGATTTTGATGGACATAGATGAATGTTATAGATGATAGATGAATAGATGTGATTTGATTGATTTTTCATGGATAAATGGTTGATTAAATAAACATGTTTAAGATGTTAATTCAATTAAATGATATAGATAGATGGATTTGTATGTGTTTTTAATACATGCTTTGATGTTTTTTAGATGAAGTAGATAAGATGAGCATAGATAGATGATATATTTGATTGAGTAAATTAACATGTTAAATGTCAATTTAACTAGATGAACAACAAATAATCATGGGAAATGTCTTCTTGAAATAAAGTGATGTAATGATATTATCCCTTAGAAATAAAAATCACTACACCTAGATAGGAAAAAGAATGATAAGTTAGGCCCCTAACCGACCATAAATAGAGGCCTTGATGGTAAATCGAAAGACGATGCACACAAGGCCATAGACGCGGATAAAACAAACCTAACACTAGTTAGTCACAAACCAGATATAGGAGGTAGATAAGGATGAGAGATAAGTATACATCTCATCAAAACACATGAAGGATTAAATATGTGTCCATATGGGGAAAACAGGATCTCCCTATGACCAAAAATGTCTCATATCACAACTTCATGATTTTTTTTTTTTTGATAGAAAAGAAAAGCGATCGATGTGGGAAGTTTATTAGATATAGAAAGACCGATAGATACGGGAAGTCTTTCAAAGATGCTAAAAAGTGAAAAAAGCTCGGCAATAGAGGGAGTTTGTTATTGCGAAAGGATGAAAATGCCATAAAACAAACAATGCGTCCTTGAAGGGAGTGGTCTATATTTTTATTTTGATGATAGCCATCCTTCGATGAATGGTTTATATTTTTATTTTATTTGATAAGGCATGGATAGCTATCCTTCAAGGATCAATCTATCTTTTGGGACTAGGATAACATCTCTCTTCTCCTTTTTTTAGAGCTTTGGAAGAAGCCAATTTTAGACCATATAGATATGATAGAGGGGAAGAAAATGTATATAAGCACGTACTCATGCCCCAACTAGATTTGATCAAGATGAATACCTAGGGTAGATGAAGTAGTGATTAAGGTATTCCTACCATGAGAAGGAACAAATCCATAAGGAAAATGCTATCGGTAGATCTGCGGTACTCATATTTAAGGTATAAAAGAAATAATGTGGAGAAACACATAGTTCCGAATCACTACGAAATGCACGACTGGTTGTAAATGGATGAAAGATCTATTTTGTGACTAAGATCATGTAAGATAGATTTTAATAGTAGAAGGGCCTTAGATGCAAAGCATTAAGAGGCTCCATTTCAGGTATACCATCCATGGAAGATAAGTGATAAGCCCCGGACCCATACTTATGAGTGATAATGTACGGTCCCATCCAGTTAGGAGAAAACTTACCACGTTGACTCCATTCTAGAGTAGTGACATTTTGGTTTTCTTTAAGACCAAGATCACTAACTTGGAAGTCATGCTGCTGCAAATGCTTTTTATAAGCACACTTGACACGCTCAAGATAGACTTGATGATGTTAAGAGTGTTAAGGTGATGTCCATCTAATAACTCAAGGCTGTCTGCTAGATGGTTTTGACGATAGTCCTCATCGAGAAAAAATCTCTAAGAGAGACGAAAGAGAGGGAATTTGTATTTCCAAAGGAAGTACAACCTCGAGACCCATAGATGAGAGATAAAGGAGTAAAGCACCAAAGTAGGGTTACAAATGCTAGTCCAATAAGCCTAGAGAGCAAAAGGGATGTGTAAGTGCCAATCCCTACCAGCTCGACTAGTTACCTTTGTGAGGATATTACGCAAAGTTTTATTAGAAGCCTCGGCTTGGCCATTAGATTGTGGATAGTATGGAAAAGAAAAGATGAGTTTAATATTGAAGGTGTCACAAAGTTTCTACAAATATTTGTTTTTGAAAGACCTTCCATTATCTATAACTAGTTTATGAGGAACACCGAAGCGATAAATGATGTGTTGATAGACAAAATCAATGATAGGTTTAGCTTTGGTGGATGAAAGAGGAATAGCCTCCACCCATTTAGTGAAGTATTCTATGGCAGTAATGATAGAGTGATGTCACCGGGAAGAGCATGGATTGATGATGCCAACAAGATTAATACCCCATTATGAAAAAGGCCACAAATCCGTCAAGGGTTACAAGGCTTAGCTAGGGATATGTGTGAGATTAGCGTTTTGTTGACAATTGACACATTTCTTGACATAGTCGCAGTAGTCTTGATTAAGAGAAGGCCAGTAATATCCTAAATGTATAATGCACTTAGACATGGCCAAACCACCAAAGTGTCCACCACAAATACCGTCGTGGACCTCCCGAATGACTTTAGATGATTCAGGGTTTTGAGGCACCAAGTAAAATACCATCAAAGCCACGTTTGTAAAATACCCCACCCAAAATAGTATAGTGGTTTGCACGTTGGATAAAATATCTTACGCTATTGGAAGTCAGATCTGGAGGAAGCAGTGAACAGGATACATAATCAAAAATGTGCTGATACCACTCATCTTGAGTGTCGGTCATGACGACGTTGATTGAATTCAATTTCCTGAGATGAGATGGTTGGTCTAAACACTGAACAACCACATAAAGTCGTGAGTCTTTAGTGAATGGAGGAATAAGCAAGGTTAAAGAAGCCACCGTATCTCGTAAATTAGTTTGTAGTGTGAAGAATAGTCCTGGATAGTAAATTTATCGAAATATTGAAGTTGAAAGAGAATGATATCACGATATTTTTGAAGGATATTATTTTTGCATTGATAGACATCAATGACTTGATTAACAATGAGCTCGATTTAGTGAAGATGTCGATATGGTGAGCACCAAGATTAATGGAATTTTGAAGACCCAAAAGCTTCATACTCATCCATATTATTGGTACATTCAATGTTAAACTTGTGTGTGATAGGGATAGGTGCACCCCAAGGAGGAATCATGATGAAACCTACGCCTCCCCCTTGCTGACACTTGGACCCATCAAAAAATATTTTTATTTTAAATGGAGACAGACCAAATTGATTTATTGGATGTACTCGTCTAGGAATTGAGTGAGGGGACTTAAGTGTCCAGAATAGGAGCGCGTCGACTAATTGACCCACAATGACTCGACCCTTGATAGATTTCTACGAGATGAACTCGAAGTCAAATTCATCATGAGCATGTGCCAACGAGTGATACAATCATTGTGATAAGGTTTTGCATGCATTGTCTTGATTGGATTGAAACTTTTAACAATGTAGGTTTTGTGATTAAGGAGGTAATGACGAATTTTAGAAGTTGCGAAGAAGAGAGCACAACATAGTTTTTCAGCTTCGAGAATAATGTGTTTCATACTCATGAAGAGTGCGACTGATATAATAGACAACCTGTTCTTTACCATTAGCGTCCCGATGCGAGATCATGGCTCCCAGAGCATGGTCAGTCACAAAAATATAAATATAGAATGGATCCCCCTCGCATGGAGGTGTAAGCACAGGTGGAGAAAGAAGATAAGATTTGAGATCATCAAAGGATTTTTGGCAACGCTCATCCCATTCAAAATGAACATTTTTATGGAGGAGATGATGAAAAGGTTGACAACGGTCCGAAAGTTGTGAGATAAAACAACACACTAATTGAAGGTGTCCTTGAAGACCACGGAGCTGCTTTAAGTTGGAAGGGGAGGCATCTCGAGGATAGCCTTTATTTTTGTGGGATCAACTTCAATGCCCCTAATAGAAATGATAAAGCCTAAGAGTTTACCAGTGAGAATGCCAAACATGCATTTAGATGGATTTAGGTGAAGACAAAAATGAATGAGTCTCTCAAAGAGAGGTGTAAGAATGAGAAGATGATCCTGACAATGTCTGGACTTACCGAGGATTTCATCAACGTAATCTTCTATAGTTTTGTGTAAGAGGTCATGGAAGATGTAGGTCATTGCACATTGATAAGTTGCTCCTACGTTCTTAAGACCGAAGGGCATGACGCGATAACAAAAATTCCCCCAAGGGGTTATGAAGGAAGTATTATGTTGGTCCTCTGGTGCGATGAGAATTTTATTATACCCAGAGAAACCATCCATCAGAGAAATCATCTCGTTACCTGTAGTTAAATCTACGAGTTGATCGATATTAGGTAGAGGGAAATCATATTTTGGACAAGCGAGATTAAGATCCCTAAGTTGGTGCAAATTCAAATTTTCTCAGTAGCTTTGGTTACTGGTACTACATTTGAAACCCATTGTGGATAGTCAATGGGTTGGATGAAGTTGGTGGAAAGCAAGTGTCAGCAACTCTTCTTTGAAAAGTAGAGCTACATGAGGATGCATCTTACGCAGCTTTTGTTTAAGCGGTTTGATGTCTGGAAGGGTAACAATATTATGGACCATGATATTAGGATTGAGGCCTAGCATATCTTCATATGACCAAGAAAACACTTGGTGATGGTGGGAAAGAAAGGCGGTGAAGTCTCCTAACTCCTATGGGTTAAGAGATTGATCGACCTTAATGATGTGAGGGTCTTCAGAGGTCCCTATATTAAGGTCAATAGTGGCTTCATTAAGGTGCATAGATATGTCAGAAGGAATGGTTTTAGGAAGATAAGAATCCTCTTCCCCCAGATAGGTAAGGAAAAAATCATCATCCGCATAGTGGATAGTATTGATAGTGGGAGAGTCATCTCCAACTATTTCGGGGAAGACTAATGGTATGGAAGTGGATTTTCCATTAGTCTTATAGGCCAGTGGACCTAAGGAAATGGTATTGACTAAAAAAATTTAGGTGGGATGGAAATGGTGTCATCCACATCAAGAGATGCTTCGACTGACGGGAGGAGATGGTTCCTCAATGGAAAGAGGCTCATCGAGAATGGTGATGGTGGCTTTCGAGAGGTTTGAACCCTAAACCAAATTTTTGATGTGGTTTAAGTGTTGGAATGGATGCAAGGTCATGCACCCCTTGCTCATACTTTCCTAGGCCAAATCCCTTCCACACGCATTGATATAAGTAAGTTTTTGCAAACGCGGGATTTTGTAGACAATCAAACCCTACCGAATAGGGTTTGGCTCTAGGAGGAGAATCCAATGATAGTGAGGTGTATCAAGACCACCATCGATGAATTTATTCTGTTAATTAGGTAGACCAATGGTGACAATGCGGCCAAGATCTGGTTGATATTTAGGTTGTTTATCTGGCCTACCATACTTGTTAGGTTTGAGATGGGTGTTAAAAGAGAGAAGAGGAAGCTCTCCTAGTGAAAAAATATACAACGTTTCTTCTAAATTTTGTAGATCTGGTAGTTTTGTTGCAGGTATGGAAGAGGATGAAGCCTTATCGGGAGAACAAGCATTTTCCTTTGGAGGGACAGACCCTATGGTCATGTCACATTGTGCGGATGGAAAAGGGTCTCCTGGATGAGTATAGATTTTTCCCTCATACTGATATTTTATGCATTGATGGAGGGTTGATGGAACGTAGTGCATTGTATAGATCTAAGAGCGTCTGAGGATCATATTGTAGTGGAATTTTCCTTCAACAATGTAAAAATCTCATGGAGTAATTTCTTGCCTACCCGAATGGGTAGGACCACAGTTCCTAAAGTAACCGCTAGCTGATCGTTAAATGATCAAAGGGCGAAAGGTGGTGGTGACACTACGTTCTTTGGTAACTTAAGTTGCTCAAATGTGTGGGAGGAAATGATGTTGAGTGCAGCACCACTGTCGATCATAGTGTGTTTTAATGTAGTGTTGTTGATTTGAACTGTGATAAAGAGAGGAGCCTCTAAATCCTCAGAAGAAAGGGGAGGAATTTCAGAATCCTCAAAGGAAATGGTGGTTGACGGTCTATTCAATCCAAAACCATCTCGAAAGGTTGGGGCTCATCTGAATTCACTGTGATATGGCACAGATTATCAATCAGAGCCTGGTGATGCTGGGGAGATGACTAAATGAGGTCAAAAAGAGACATTTTGACTGGAGCATGGGTGAGTTGTTTCATAACACTCTCCTCAACTGACACAGGAATCTGAGCCTGAGGTGAAGCACGAATAGAGACCCAAGGTCTCGGGGCTGATGAGGAATGAGGAACTCCTTCGGGGGCAACAGAAATGACAACTCGTGGTCAAGAGGCTGTAGAAGATGATGGATTATTATACCATTGTGCTCTAGTGGTGATACAAATTGCGTCGATTTGAGAAGGTGGAAGGTCATCCGAGTGATATCGATAGAATTAGAGGCTTGAGTAGACCGTTCAGGCTCAGATGTAGTTTGGATGACATGAGACACTTGTTCCTCCTCTTCCAACAGAAGATCACTTTCTTCCAAGAGGCTATTAACAACAGATTGAAGGGATTTACATCCCTCGGTTTCATGACCTGGAGTGCGATGGTAAGCAAAAATCAAATCAGAGTTGAACCATGAAGGTTTTACTCCTTTAGGATTATAGGGTTTGATTGGAGGAAGAGATATAGATGAAGATTGGATAAGTTGGTGAAGGATTTCAGTATAGAATCTAGTAGACGAAGATGAGGACAGAGGTGATGAAGGAACCTCTTTAACCTTAATAGACTGCCAAGGTAAAAAAACTTTCATATCTAGTTTGACAGTCTTTTTAGAGACTGTTTTTCTTTTCTGGACATTGGGAGAAGTATCCTTAGGTGCTTGAGATGGAAGCAAGTGAGGCAAGATTGATTTTAGTGGAGGAGGAGCTCCTAAGATAGATTTTGAAGATGATGAAGATGTGACAAGTGTTTTGGTCTTCGGAGATGAAGAAGGCTACTTAGCTGTAACAAACAATGATTTAGATAAGACTGATTTAGATGGGGGAGGAGCTCCCAAAATACATTTGATAGGAGGCATAAAGGGTTCCTTGGCTTTTGGTGACGAAGATGACGGTTTTGATAAAAGAGGTGACACCTTTCTAGTAGGTAAATCCACTTTATGAGGCACCGATGAAGATGGTGTTGTAGAAGAAGATGCCTTTTCAGTGGATAAATCCAATCTTTTATGAGGTGCAGAGAGGGATTTTTGAGGGAAAGCACCAAGAGTCTTGATGGTCCAAAATATTGGTTTTCCCTTTTTCAGGGATGGTGACAACTTTGACCGCATAAGGTGATTGTAACCATTTTGGAGGAAGTAAAGGAGATGATAATGATGGTGTAACCCTAGGCTTAAATTCCAATTGTTTATGTCGAGTCTAGGAGTTGATAGTATAGGTGTCGATTCTGTCTCTTTAGATGTTTCCTTAATAGGTGAGGAATCACTAATGGTGGAAGAGGTAGGTAATGAAGAAGCTATCTCTTGTGAGGAGGGTACTTCAGATGTAGTAATTGTGGGTGTAATTATTGTAGGAAAAGAGATAGGAAGAGTCAAGATCGAGGATGCTTCAAGGCATAGAAGTTGGTACAACTATGGGTACATTAACCAAAGGCATGGTCGCGACAAAAATGGGAGTGAAAAAAGTAGAAGTATCCGTAGTGGGAATTTGAAGGGATGTAAATGACTCAAGCACCGAAAGAATATCTGATGATGAGACAAATGAAGATGACATTGTCTCAGGTATAGGTGGAAGATCAGATGGTGAGGTAGAGGGAGATTAATCTATTTATAATAAAGGAAGACTCGAAGATGGACCATCTGAGGATGGTGGAATCTTGGAATTAGAAACAAAGAGAGGAGAGTTCTGATTCGAGTTGATGTGTTTGTGGATGATTTCAATTAGAAGAAGAACCATTAGTAGAAATGAAGCGATAATATGAGTGTCTGGTTTTGAGACCCTAAAGCATCGTTGTTCAGGGGAATGATTTAAAAAGGTTGTTTAAAAACATCAAGCGCTTGATTTGGGGAAGCATTTGGGTTATCCGAATGAGCTCACCTTTATCAATGAATTTTTAGATGAGGTTTTTGAAGGTCTGAAATCATTCAATGTCATGACCTTTGCTTCTATGATAATGAAAAAATTTATTTTCATGATACCAAAATGGTCGTTCTTGGCTCTCATAAAATTCCTAATAGGGGAAGTTCGATCATGTGAACTTCCAACATTTTTTCTAAGATAGAAGCGTATGATTCCCCCAATGAAGTAAAAGATCAAGATGACGAGGGTCCTTTTCGAGAAGATGAAGAGTCTCTCTGATGTGTTTGATTAGAAGTGTTATCATCTCGTGATGTTTTTAATACAATAGAATTTGTGGACCCCTGATTCTTTTCTTTGTTATAAGTGGAAGGGTTTGATTTTTTGAACCGAGAAAAATCTGGTTTAGACTTAGAATGAAGTTTTAGCTTCCCTTGTTCAACAAAGACGGGACTCAAGTTTACGTGCCATCGTAAAGGATTCTTTAAATGTATGAAAGTTTTGAATCCTTAAAGTGGAAGAAATATGATTGACACAAGATCAAGTTAACAAATCAATCTGTTGAAATTGAGGGAGGGAGAAAGACAATTGATTATTATCCCTCTCCAACGAGTGACAAAGTCTACAATAGACTCGTCATTGAATTGAAAAATGTTATAAAGATCTATAATCAAGATCTTATGTGCGATGTGTATTGAGAAGTTTTCAACAAACATCTGAGCTAATTGAGAGAAAGAAAACAAAGAATGTTGGGGTATGTTATTGTACTAGTCTAAAGCAGGCCCTACTAAAGACATAGGAAAGGTACGGAGCATAAGTTCCTGATCCTGGACTATAAGGTAGTAAGAATGCTTGAATGCTTGTAAGTGTTGTTGAGGAACTTCCTGATTATGAAATTTTGAGAACTTAGGAAGTTCCCATTAGGAGGATAAGGCTTAAAATCCACCGATGGATGAATCGAGATCATTACATACTTCTTCAAAATAATATGAAGGGTAAGACCCTTTGGTGGAGGCTTCTTGAAAATAAGTTGGATGACGTCGATTGAGGAGGGGGCATGTTGGTATGTCCCGTATAAGAAGTGAATGGTATGTTCTCGCTTTGAGGCGTTAATGGGGATTCATCTGTTGATTAACAGGATGTTAAGAGGAGTAACCAGGTGTTCTAGGTGATGCTTGATGAGGTATTTATCATGAAGGAGCCTAGGTATAAGTAGGCTGTGAGATGAAAAGTGGTTGAGAGAAAGGTGGTTGAATGAAAGATGGAGCCTATGATTGGTGGGTTCCTACACTTGTTGACTGAATCGAATGGATTGAGGAATGTGGGTGTTGATTTGATTTGATATGGTGGGGAACAAACTCTGAATGAGGCTTTTGACTTCCGGATTGGTTATTAGGGGTGCTAATGCCAAAGGATGGGTAAAGGTCACTGTCATTCTTTGGAGCATTATAAGAACGACTAGCTAGAGGATGAGAAGGAGGAACTATCGACTCATAGGAGGGGTTGGTTCATAAAGAGATACTTGACCACTGAGACACAATCGAGGACATATAAGAATTAACAGAAATTTGTGGGAGCATGGACACACTCATCATAGCTGAAGAAGAATTCCTCTTGAAAGTAGGTTGTGGGGTAGCCGAGGTAGTTGCGGCACTAGGGATAGGTATGGTCATTTGAGAACCTGTCGACATGGTCGGTGGAAGAAGAAAAGGAGGCATAGATGCGCCACCTTCTTTCATGGTTTGAGGCAAGAAGAAGTAGGCTAACTACTCTATGAAATCTGTGATGGTTCATGAGAATAATCATAAACTTGTTGGATCGGTGGTCCCCGATCGAGATATGCTAGTAGATTTATACACTAAGTAGTCCACAAGGGCTCTTGGGTTGTGGTCAAGGAGTGCCTAAAATTTAGGATCTCTGCATGAGAACATACTCTATATCGTAAGCGAGATGACACCTCAAGGACTAAGGGAAGATGGTCATGTTAGAATCACTTTAGGATGATAGAAAGGATTATTATATGACCAAGATGGGGAACCAACTAACAACAGTCCCAAAGCATACCCAAGGGATACCGAAGCATTCACATTAGCGGTGGTCTTGGATGAAGAAGAGGTTAGTTGAGCCATTTTTCTAGATTGTGATTGGGTGATGACCATCATAAACAAGAAAACACAAAGAAATAGATTAACCTAACTAATGCACGATAATTCAAGCTGCGTAGGTGATTATCTCTTTTAAAATTTCATGCTTTTTAAGAAAGAAAATGTTTAGAAAGGATTTTAGAATGGGGACTACTCAATTGGCCAAACTAAGGATGGTTTGGGGAATGTTTTAGTGAGGAGTCCCGAAGGCCCTTTAGTAAAATATTGGTATGTGGCTTGATATAGGGGCCTACCCCCGCACTTTACACACTACTACGATAAGGGAGTCGGGTGCTTTGCCAATATATACCAAAAACTTCTGTGAATTTATAGCGCGGCCCGAGTACCGTGTAGGCTCTTCCTCTTGGATGCCACTTCCAAGTAGGCGAGGCTAGAGAAGGAGTTTTTGTTTAAATGCTTTATACCTAGTGATTTTGGCTTTGTGTGCAAGGGTAAAAAATAAAAATCAAATAGTATCACTACCGATTTTGATCAATTTTCCAACCTATTTAGAAAAATAGATGAAGAACATACAATGGAAATGAAAAAGAAAATGTTATTTTTAAGCACTAAAACTGAAGTGTTTGATTTCAATGAAGACAAGTCAAAAAATTTCTTTCCCAATACGATTAATTATTTTTAAGAACCAAAACCAAAGTGTTTGAGTATGATAAAAACAAACAAACAAGTTCTTAAAAAGGAGAAAACACCCCAAAAGATAAATACATGTAGATTTACCTCTCCAAGGTGTGTGGACTTCAAAATGCATGTTGTTGAGCTATTCACCTCAGAAAATATCACGAACAAGCAAACCACTTCGCAGAACAGGGTTAAGCAAAACACACAAACAAATCCAACAAGATACTAGTGGAAAGGAAATTTCTATTTTAAGAAACTAGGAATGAAAGAAGTAAAAATGAAATGATGAAAGGGAATGCTTAAGAGCAGCTGATGAAAAAATAGTGAAGAAAAAGAACACAAGCTCAAAACTGGAAAAGAAATGAAATTACCAACAAGGGAATTTGGTGGGGTCCCACCGGGCATGCCAAAATGTAGATCAAGAATTTTCATGCTTGTTACCTGTCCAAGTTAATGCACCAAACTAAACACAAAAACCTTGAAAAACTCAAATGAAATCGATACCTGATAGATTGGATAAGATCCAAATATGTAGATGGAGAGAATGCCGATGGAGACAAGATGGGCACACATGAAGAAACCTGTAAAGTAGATCCAAGAAACCTGTGATGCACAAATCCTTGGCAAAAAAGATGATGTTAGATGATATATGGGTGAACTGCCTAGAAAGCGGGTCTGGGAAGCAATGAGCTTCCTCGGCGGATGTCAGTTCACGTTTTCAATCAAGAGTAAAGACATACATGATAAAAGATGTAAGAAAATATTTAGGTTTTTTGATTAAAAATAACAGACAGAATGTAAAAACCATAGCAAAAACTGAAAGAAAGTAGGAAACTTTAAAAACAAAGATAAACTTGGGTTACTTGAATTTTATACCTTTCTACAGATGCTTATTCGTCAAATCGATCGACAAAGTGATCAATGTTGATTGTTTGGGTCGGCATCAATCGTGAGTGATCTGCATTGATTGTTTGTTGTCGGCGTCGATCAAGTAGTGATCGGCATTGATTGGACACACATGAAGACAGAAGGCCAGAGAGTAAAAGAAGAAAGTAAACTAAGCTAAAATGGATCAAATGTAAGCCCAAATTACTGAAGATTGATCAGAAAATAGAGATTAAAGATAGAAATAGTGGATCTGAGGCATAAATTGATGGATTCTAACCCAGAAATTGAAGAAAGGCCTGATCTGTGTTGATTTGGATAAACCGGCATCGATTAAAGACTAATCAGATTTGACTAGACTGGATCAATGTTGATCAAAAGGAAATTACATAAACTAACAAAGAGGAATACCTAAAAATGCTTGATTGATGATTGATGATGACCAGGGTAGCTGTGGAGACCCGCAAGAGCTGTAGACACGTAGATAGAGTAACAGTACACCTCTCAGGGATTAAACTGCACAAAAATCACTTTCTTTCTCTAATAATCTCTTTAATTGCTTAGACAAAAGTAATCTCTAGGAAACCAGCTCTTTTGAATCGAACCAGAGAGGTTCTCAGGTCATAAATTTATAATCGGCGCCACTCCAAAAAATCGGTGCCGATCAAGGAACAGACTCCCAAAGTGGTGAAAAGGAAATGAATTATGGGGATAATAAACATATCCCTCCCACTCAAATACGGGAAGAATCCTGCTGCCCATGGTTCCAGGAGAGGAGAAATAGGTGGGATAGATGGATAATAATAGCACGGGAGGTTGGGAAGTGATATGGGGTGAATAAGTAGAAGTAAAATAAGTGTAGAAGATAGAATTACATGGTTAATGTTTAATTAACCATGGGTGAAATATAATGAGTGGAGAAAAATTAAGATAGGTTCTTAAATTAAATATTTAATTAATACCCTAAGGGAGAAGTGGTGATAAAAGGTGCCCCGGGTTACCCGAGAGGCTAAACGAACCCAGGGGCACTAAATTGGTTAACCAATTTTAGGTGCCTACACATATCCATGGTGCATTGAAACATTGCACCCACATTTGATAGACCAAAGGGAATCTTCCTATATGCATATGTTCCCCACTTGGTTGTGAACGTTGTTTTGAATTGATCCTATTCCTTAACTAGGATCTGATTGAAACCTGAATACCCATCCAATATTGAGAATATTTGTTCATCAGCCACATTCATAGGATTTGATCCATTGAAGGAAAAGGATAATGATCATTTAGAGATGCCTTATTCAAACCTCTGAAATCAACACAGAGTCTTATTTCAATGTTCTTCATGTGCACCATAACTAGATTCATGATCCAAGTAGAGTACTTGATGGGATAAATGATCTTCACCTCAATTATTTTGGATAACTCCTTCCTCATGAGGGGATCTAACTTTGGATTGAATTGTTGCTACTTTTGTTTGACGGTCTTGATAACAAGGTCAAGTTCAATGGAGTGTTGAGAAACACTTAGATCAAAACCTTTGAGGTCTTCATACTCCCATGAGAATATATCATTGTATTTTTGATAGAGAGAGATGAAGGCCTTATTTCATCATGTGCACAAGTTTTAAAGAGAAAAACTCCTTTCCACATGCAATAGTAGATGGGCATAAGTCTTCTTACACAACGTGCATATAATTTTTCACCCTTGAACTTGCCATCATGGCTAAACCTTTGTTGTAAGGTGACTAGTTTATATGTAAAATCTTCAACTTTGGAATTATCCACATAATCACAAATTAAAATCTATTGTTCTAATTTTTATTAGAAAATGACAAAGATAGCTAGTAATTGAATTTTTCTTGTGTTTAGAATCAGTAATTGAAGGAAAGGAAATAATATAAACTCACAAACACCAACAAGTTTTATCCTGGAAACCTCCAAAGGAGGAAAAACCAGTCGGGAAGGGAAATTGCTCTTTCTTCCCACTTTTATTGGCCAATTCAAGCAATAAGTACATAATTTACAATAATTATGAAAGAGAAGTAGATAATATCTAACAATTCATCCCAACTACTTGCTTTCTCTGTCTCAACACTCATTTCTTCTACAAAACACAATTCCAACACTAACAACTTCTTTCTCACTTTCTTTCATGCTTCAATGATCTTATTCTCTTCTACAAACATATATTTATAGCCTTTCTCATGTCCTCCCGTGCACTGGAGAATGGGAAAGGTCATGGAGGAGAAGAGACACAAACAACCTTTCAAATTTTGAGGTTATTCGTTTCATGTTTTTATTTTCTATCTAAAAGATCTAGGACCACCATCCAATGTAGACTAGAAGTCTCATGACCACCACCCTGGTTGGGTAGCGATTTTGTAACCTCCACTCTACACAGAGCGGTGGTCATGTTACTATAAAGATAGAACCTCCGTGTATTTATTTTCCTTCTTTGTGTTGACTGATATGATGAAGTAGAGTCATTTTTGATCCCTATGGATCACACATCCCCTACTTAGGAGGATTTTGGTCCCACAAAATCTTAGTGGGGAGTAGATGAGGAAATAATTCCCTCACTTTCTCCTTTGAGTACCACTGGGCCTACCTTGGTGTCTTTCCTTTCAGTCTAATATATCAATACTCCTACGGACCTCTCCTAGTCTCTCTGACCTTCTACTATAGCACTACATCCTCCTCTAATTTGCCTCGTGAGTCCAAGACACAATCCTCAATGGAAGGTAGCAACTGTATTCCTTCATCTTCATCTAGCATGGATGGCTCATATAGGTGCAAGTTCTCATAGTTTACTATAGAGTACATCCTCATAAATGATGGTAAATCAAGTCGAAAGGAATTTTCTCCAACCTTCTCCAATATGGTGAAGGGCCCATATCGTAGTGGCTTGAGCTTCCATGCTTGACCTTGTAGTCTCTCCTTGCTCAAGTAAATCCAAACTCTATCTCCAACATGAAGCTTATGTTCCCTCCTATGTTGATTATGCCTAGCTTTGTACTTGGCTTGAGATTTCTCTAGTTGTTCTTTGACTTTGAGATGGATTTTCTAGATCCTCTCAATGAATTTGTTTTCTCTAGTCACCTTTGTGTCTCATGTCTCCTCCTCATCCTTCTGCCCAACTACTATGTCCAATGGATTTGTAGGTATATATCCCAAACATGCTTCAAATAGTGACTTCATAGTGGATGTGTGTACTACCCGGTTATAGGAATGTTGAATGTAGGCTAAGGACTCATCCCAAGTCCTTGGTATTTTTGTTATAGCCTCTGATCAACTCTACCAAATTCCTATTCACCACCTATGTCTTTCCATCTGTCTGTGGATGGAAATTTGTGCTCCTTTGTAACCTGGTATCCATTTTTCCCACAAAGTAGTCCAAAACTTCCCCAAGAACCAAGAATCCTTGTCATAAACAATAGACTTTGGCAAACAAAAATGCACCCATAAATTAGCAAAGAAAATATATTCTACCTCATGTGATTTTATTATCTTTTTACATGCCATAAGAATACACATCTTACTTGAATTTATCAACAACATCATAGATATATCCATGGCCATGTTTAGACATAGGTAATCCTCCTACAAAATCCATAAAAATGTCCTCCTACGGACCACTAGGTACTAGAAAAGGCATTTACAAACCCTCCTTCCTAGTCTTAGGATTTTTGGTACAACAAAGTTTGCATCCACGTATAAATTTTGACACTTCTTCTTGCATATTAGGCCAATGCATGTACCTTTGCAAGTGAGCTAGGGTCTTACCAACACTAAAATTTCCCACTACTTTCGAGTTATAAGCTTCCCTCATGAATAGAAGTATTTCTTCATTAGGCACGAAAAAGCTTCCCCCATTGGTAGAGTAGCCCATCCTTGAGATAACAATCTTCAATCCCTATCCTTTTAGTCCGTTAGGACTGCAATTGCTGAAATGTCACCCCAAACTCTCTATCCTGGGCATATGCCTCTCCATAAGCTTCCTTTATGAAGGGCTCGATCTGAGATATAGTGGCCGAATAGGGAAAATTCTCATGTGTGGGTGGCCTAGACAACATGTTTTCCACCAAATTTTTACTACCCTTCTTGTATTTAATCACCAGATGGAACTACTGAAGGAACCCCATCCATTTGTAGTGCCTTGCCTACTGCAATTTAGACCGTGCTTTAAATACTGGAGAGGTTTTGGTCACTTGTGTATAATAGTTTCTTTACCCAACAAATAATTCTTCCATTTTTTTATTTCCTGAACTAGTGCATACATTTACTTATCATATACTGAATATCCTTTAACTGCTAAGGTGAAATTTTTAGAATGATAGCATACGGGTTTACCTCCTTGAAGAAACATTGCACCCATAATTTAATCATTGACATCTATCTCTACTTGAAAGGCTGCTACAAATTAGGAAGAGCAAATACTCAAGTATGAATAATCTTGTATTTCAATAAATCAAAGGATTTTTCTTGTTCCTTACCCTAGTCAAAGCCCTTACTCTTTGCAGCCATGGTGTGTAGAGGTGTTGTAATCACGAGAAAGCCCATAATGAAATTCCACATGTACTTTCTGCTCCTACAAAACTCCTAGTATTTGTGACTCTGTTGGTGTTGGCCAATTAGTGATGGTTTCCACCTTCTTTGGATCACTCGTATCTCTCCTCCTCCAACCACGTGCCCTAGATAAACAAGTGATTGTTTGAAAATTCACATTTCTTCATATTACAAAGAATTTGTTTCTCCATGAGGACTTGTAAGACTTATTGTAAATGAGTTATGTGTTCTTCCCATGTGGCACTAAAAATCAAGATATCATCTAGATATACAATGACACGTGAATCTATGAAATCCCACAATACATCGTTCATCAATATCATAAATGTAGTAGGTACATTACATAACCCAAAAAGAAGTACTAACCATTCATATAAACCTTATTTCGTCTTGAAGGTAGTATTCCATATATACTCTCTCCTTCATTCGACTTAGTGATAACTTGACTTGAGATCCAACTTCATAAATTTTTTGGCATGTCTTGAAGCTGGTCCAAGAGATCATCTATGTGTGGAAGTGGATATATATTCTTTAGGTTGATCTTGTTCAAAGCGCGGTAGTCGATGCACATTCTCCAAGAACCATCCTTCTTTGGCACCATCACAATAGGCAAACCACATGGTGAGGTTCTCAAACGTATTGCCCCTTAGTCTAGTAGTTCCTGGAGTTGTTTCTTTACTTTAGTACTCTCAAGAAAGGATTTCCTATACAACTTGATGCTCGGTAGAGGGGACTCTGGTAATAGCTGAATCTCATGCTCTACTTCTGTTTTGGTGGTAACCCACTGGGAGCCTAAAATACTTCCTAAAAAAACTGAATAATACTATCTAAATCATGCTTTCCCTAGTTATAAATCTCTAAAACTTCTACCCCATGTTTTTAATCCTTTAACAAAAGTCAAAAAATTTGATTATGATTTTCCTGAATAAGTCATTTTGCTTGGTTAGCACTCACCATAGTAACTCGTGTCTTACGTTGGTGTGCTCGGATGTTGTAGCTGATCCCATCCTTGACCCATCTGTACTAGTTTTCCCTTCTCATAAATATAACATCCCTAATATACAAGTAAGGAATCCCGAATACAACATCAAAAGCATCAAGTGGAATAACGTCAGCTTCCAAAACATCAATATACTAGGAATTTATCCCAAAATTGACCTTACATATTATTTTTACCTAAATTTTAATACCCCTTCTTCACCCAACCCAAAGGATAAGGGTGTGGATGCTCATAAGTCTCAAGACCAAGATTCTTTACAACTACTTTAGAAATCAAGTTAGACTAAGAACTAGTATCAACCAAAGCATTTACCTTAGTTCTCTTGATTTGGATTTTGATCTAGAATAGTCTACACATATCCTCTTCTAGGTTGTCCATGTTGGTGGTCATACATCCAAGAATTTCATCTACATCGAGTAATCTTCAATTTCCATCTCCCCTTATATTTTTACAAATTGTCATGGACTTCTTTGAGTCCTTGGTTTGGTTCTTTGGATGTAACTCGGATGTAACTTCCAACATGTAGTGTCAATATGACCATTGATATCACAGTTCTTGTAAAAATTCTTGGGATCTTTACAAGTATTTAAAGTAGTAGCATCGTGTTTACCTTTCCCTTTCCACTTACCATTGCTACTTTTTTCCCATACTCTTTTTATGCTGATTTGTAGACTACTTTTCCTTGGCTCTTCTTCTCCTTGCTTATTTTCATCATCTATGTAGTATTCCTACAAACATGCCTCATTGAGATATTTGGGCTTTTTCGAGATGAATTTTCTTCGAAGGTGAGTGTGAAGTCCTCCCAAGTACTTAATCATAATATCCTCATCCTCCAAGTACATGTTTAACAACATGGTCTCGCCTCCCAAACACCATAGTATAGTCTGCACACTTGGAACATTGCCTTATCTAAAATACTTGTCATTTAATCATTTGGTCATTCTTTTGGTCAATAGGAGAAAAGTTTTCTCTAAGTAATTTTTAAATTCTTGCCAAGATTTTACAATAGGATGCTTCTACTTTTCACAAGCGGTTAGATGGGTTTCCCACCAAACCATAGCATTTCCCTCCATTTTGAGTCATGCAAAGGTGATCCTCTGTGCCTCAGGGACATTATGGACACTAAAGTAGACTTCTAACTTTTTTAACCATTTATCAAGCAACTTTTCATCTACTCATCCTTCAAATATTTTAATCTCAAATTTCATCTCAAATTTAAAAGGAGTATGATCAGATTTTACATTTTCTCTTGCATTTGAAGTCTCTTCTTCACGATCTTCCCCATAATCTTCCTCATGGTGGCTCCTTCCTATGCCAAAATTTTCAGCTAAGCCTCGAACCAATGATTCCATGGAATCTTGCTTGACAGAAGTTGTCTTCTACAAATCTTCAAGTTCTTCTTTCCTTCTAAACATCATATCCATCATTTTCTCCAAAGATCTTGATTTTATGGACCAAGTTCTCTTCCTCCATTTTCCCCCAAATTCTTTGCTTCCACTTTCTTGTAGAAATTTTTGGATTGCAAGGTAAAACCTCTTCACCTTTAGATCTCATCACTTTCATAAAAATCTAAGAACGAATACCACAGTCTTGGATACTTGTTAGCTCTGATACCAAAATGATCTGTAAACTCTTAAACTTTGGAATTATCGACAAAATCACAAATTAAATGTTTTTGTTCTACTTTCTATTAGAAAATGATAGAGATATCTAGTGAATGAATTTTTCTTATGCTTAGAATAACAATTACAGAAAAGAAATAATATAAACTCACAAACACTAAAAATTTTATCCTAAAACCTCTGGAAGAGGAAAAACCAGTCGGGAAGGGAAATTGCTCTTTCTTCCCACTTTTATTGGCCAATTAAAATAATAAGTACAAAATTTACAATAAGTATGAAATATAAGAAGATAATATCTCACACTTCCTCCTAATAACTTTCTTGCTCTGTTTCAACACTCCTTTCTTCTACAAAACACAATTCCAGCACTAAGAACTTCTTGTTCACTTTCTTTCATGCTTCGATGATCTTATTTTCTTCTAAAAACATATATTTATATCATTTCTCATGTCCTCCCATGAACTAGAGAATGGGAAAGGTTGTGGAGGAGAAGAAACATAGACAACCTTTCAAATTTTGAGGTTTTTCATTTCATGTTTTCATTTTCTATCTGAAAGAGCTAGGACTCCCACCCAATGTAGACCGGCGATCTCAAGACCGCCTCCCTAGTTAGGTGGTGGTTCTATAACCACCACTTTGTGCAGAGAGTGAAGGTCATGTTACTATAAATATAGAAAATCCATGTATTTATTTTCCTTCTTTTTGTTTCCTGATCGATGAAGTAGAGTCATTTTGGATCCCTATGGATCACTATCCCTTTAGGAAACTTGTTTGTCTTCAGTTGTATTACTTGGACACCATAGCTATCATGCAAATCAACTTGCATACTTGATGAGAACTCAACTTCATTCTGGATGAATTGGATGATATGCACGTCACTTGCAAACACTTTTCAATTGATGTTATGATTGGGAAAAGATGGTCTAATCATCGTATTAATGTGATTAGTGTTTCCTTTGACAAATTCCTCAATAAGAGAGAATTGTATACCAAGCACACCATTTGATCAACTTCCTTATTCATTTTTCATGGCACCACCTACATATTTAGAGCATCAAAGTTCTCAAGGAGGTCCCAAAATCTGTGTTTATAATCTTTGAGAAGCTTATTATTTATCATGCGCTTGTTGGTGACTTGGTGGATAATCAATTTTGTGTCCCCAAAGATCTCTAATGCCCTAATCTTCTTCTTTTCAGCAATAAGTAGACCATGTACCAACCTCATATTCTACCACATTGTTATAATATGTAAAATGCAACCTGTGCATGAATAATAATTTCTCATCCTTAAAGGAAATGAGAACAACTCCTGCTCCCATGTCGTTTCTACTTCTAGATCCATCAAAGTATAAATTCCATAGACCAGATTCTCTTCACTTTTCTTGAGTGCATGTGGCAGTACAACTTCTTCTTCAAGAATGTAGTAAGTACCAAGCCCAGTTTCATAATATTCCAACTCTTCAAAGATAAGGTTCAAATTTATGGTGCCTCTCCGCCCACTCATCAAGTAATTTATCGGGAAGAGAAGGTGAAAGAGGTTCCTCTTGAAACTCGAAGCTTGTTCTTCTTGGATTAAATTATTGGCTTGGACAAGGGATGGGAAATATAACTCTACATGACAAGAAAATATTGGCTCAACGTGTATGGTAAACCGAGTACCATACCTTGTCTTGAGTAATATATGGGTCCAATTAGAAGACAAGTAACAACCCAATTTAGTGGTAAAATATCTTGAAAAGCATAAGGTAAACAAAGGGGGAAGATCAATGATTGACATGTCTTGAGCTATTGTCATACCTAGACATGTATGGAGGGTTAACTCAAGATCCTTGATGGTTCCTAGAGTAGTGACAGTTTAACCATCAAGTCAAGCAGCAAGACACCTTTTGTCGAGGGGCTATACTTAAGACCTAAGACATCAGTAATTTTATTAGGCACAAAAGTACTAGCACCTGATTCAATCATGTAGTTATGGACAAGATGTTTTCCTATTATCAAATAAATAAAGAAGAGTGGGGTTTTAACAATTTTACTTACTTTCTTATTCTCTTCTTGGAAAATGTTGATAGAAGCACGTGAATTTTGAATAGCTGGATCAGTGTGTGGGAGTTGCACCAACTATTCATGCAACAAGTTGCATTGGGATGGAATAGTCAGGGCATCCCACATTGTAACATTTATGTTCATCTTTTTCATCTAGTCCACAATGGTCAATGGAAAACCCACTAAATTACACATTTGAGGAACAACATCCTTTCTTGGTTTCTCGTACAAAGGTAAGAACCTCAAGTGGCAAAGAGGCTTGACCTATTAAAGGAGGGAAGTGTGCCACTTCGAGAGGATATTTTCACTAGCCACATGTGTAGGCACTTGAGTGATTTTACTACTGGATGTATTAGCTTCTTCCTTTTTATTTTGAGGGTCCTGTTTGTTTTTATGTAATTGTGACCTACACGCTTTGACTCGATCATTTTATTCTTATATCTTGGGTTTTCTGCAACATAAGTGCACAATCTGTTTACATCATTTACAACCTTGGTTGATTGTATAGAAGTCCTCGGTGCCAAAGAACATCATATTTTCCTCTAGAGGATATTTTGGCCTTTCTTGGTTATCTACTTGGTGTGGTATTGTTTAAAGCTCACAAATGAAGTATTCTATATCATATAAGCTTGTGTGCACACAACATTAGCATAATGATATTTATTATGAGGCACATTGTAAGAAAAGCACCATTCGAGACTCATGCACGATGTTGTTATGGATTGGGACAAGTGCTTGACTTATGATGGGCACTTTGGAAGAGGCTATGCAAGAAGAATAAATTGCAACAAAAATGCACATTAGCATTCCATCTATCATTCTACTGATTTTTACCATATCTTTGATTCCCATACCGATTCCACCAAAGGTTGATTGCTCTAGATTTGTGCACGATTGGAATTTCCTCTATGAGCTTGCATTTTTTTCTTCTCTAATGATATGACCTTGTTTAAAAATTTTCTAATCAGGTCCTTTATCTCGTCATCTTCTTTTTCTTGTGCAGGAGAGTAGGATTTAGATGCAATTGGTGGCATGCTCTACAATAGAACTAGAGTAATATAAGGTTAGGGTGCTTTGGAGACATCTCTCAGTAACAAGGACGCAAGAGGCCTAGGTGCCAACTTACCATTTTGAATGAAACTATTTTCTACCTTTATTGCAATTTTGTATGCATCAGGTAAGGTTCTACCTCCCATGGATTGAATCATGACTAAAATGTCACTATTTAAAGACCTTAGATAGTATACGAAAGCATGTTGGGCTATAGGCCTTACCACTTAAGGAATTCTATCCCAGTCTTCTAGAATATAATGTTGAAATCATTCATCTTCTCACTAGGCACGCCCTTTGTTGTAGTCAACTACTCCACTAGTGATAGATGATCTGATTTATCTTCAAAGTAATTACATAGATCTATTCCTAGCTCATCTTAGGTACTAATAGATGCAGTCTTAGGCCATGGTACCATTGGAGTGCTTTACCCTTGAAAAAAAGGTTGTAAACAACTTGACAAAAACATCATCATCTATAATCAAATAGACAGAGCATAGATTGGTCACATCTTGAATGTATTTAATAAGGGTGACTTGATTTTCTCCTATGAAGTATGTAATACTCTTGAGCATGGTCATTGGAATATAATGTTGGGAATTGAGATTTGAGCGGGATTACGCGGTGAAACTTATTAAGTTCCTTGGAGGAGGAGGAAGTTGAATCACCATGGTAGGGCACAATTATCTATTTTGAGGAGGAGTAGAGTGCATGCAACACACTTGTAGATGGGGATGTACACATGGAAGATCTATTATGTGTGATTCTTGATAAAAATATGGAGGTATTTAAAGGATCCTTCAGTTGCATCACTCTGTCTAGTATGCACTCTTCTCATAAAATGTGCTCAGGACTATAGAACAAGAGCTTTAGAAATGTTGCGAGTCATCACATGCGTTGACATAAGCCTCCAAGGGAAGAAAATACTAAGTACACACACCAGAACTTAGCAATATGAAATTTAAGATTTCATTGCTAGTCCCACGGGCGTGCTAGAAAATGTTGGTGATTTAAACTTACACCGTGGCTTGTATTTGAAAGAAACAATTCGTTTGAGATAACAATGGAACCGTCTTCAAGTTATGGGACCTTGTGCACTTAAGACGGATCTCCAAAGAAGGTTGGTTCCTCAATTTGTTTCTATTGCTATTGCTACTCCTAATACTAAAAGGTAAAACTAAGATAAAAATTCCAAGGGACCATGGATAGAAGTATAAAAGAAACTAAAACTAATCTAAGAAAAGTGATAACACTAGAAAATGAGGGACAAGCACTATCTTTTACGAGTGAAATTGAAGGGAAAGGCATGAAATAAGGATAGGTATGTGTAGCACAACTAAAATGCATTTACTAGATCGGTTTCATAGAACACAACTAAAAATGGAATTGCAAGGGATGTAGAATGACACGACAAGGATGCAATGTAAAAGAAAGGAAATAAGAAAGAATAAAAACACACTTAGTGCGAAAGAATAGTCACGAAATTATTCTTATTACTTCTAGAAATGTATAGAACTATTGCATGGAAAAAGAGGTTGATATCGACATGTACGAGAAAGATATAGAGGTATGCAACTAATAATACAAAAATATGAATTCCTTAGAAAAGTGCATAAGGATCCAATGCGTCCAACCATAACAATAAGTCCAGCTCTTACATTTATAGATGAATCCATGGAAGAAGAAGAGAAGAAGGAGGAAAACCTGATTTTGAAATACAACCACCAACAAGAAGTATTCAATGCCTATAAATCCACCTATAAATATGTCAAATACATTTCCCCAAGTTTTTTTGGCGTGTTAGAGAAGGAAAGAGGGTGAATCAAATCAAATTGAGTGGTTGGAATAATCATATCTACTCATTAATGCCCAGAAAGATGTTTTTCCATTTCTCACCTACCAGATCCACCAAGAATTTGAATTTGAATATCTAGCACTATATCATATGTCAGTAGCTATCGATTGAGACTAAGCGCATGCCAATCAAATCTTTGTAGAAAAATATATGGTTGTCAGAATATTATCAGAGTCCTATGCACACACAAGACACATGGTGTGCATATATTAGCTGAAATGATGACCAACAGTGAAAATGTTCTTGTCATTTCTTCCATGTTTCACTCATTGATTTGTTGTAAGGATTCGGTGCCCAAATGACATGCTTTGATAGGTTGTGTGTGGCATACTCAAGCATGTTAGATAATGAGCTAGAAGGGAGTAGAGGTATGCACGCAGAAGATCAAGGTGTGGGAGGATGATAGAAGGAAGACGCACATAATCACACATAGAAGAAATGGGGAAAACTAGTGAGTGGAGAACATATAGTCAAGGCATAACTATTACAAGGTAATGTATGGGGTGCGTGAGAGAGCTAGTGACTTAGCTGATTGAAGCAAGTGTAAGGCATGTGCGTAGGATGAATAAATTGATATGAAGAAGGTGAATTCATAGGAGGTGTGCACAAGGTAAGAGTGGAACAGAGAGGAAAAGGAAAATGGAAAAAGGGAGAAGGGGAAGAGCGAAAGGTCTTACGAGGAAACAATGACCAAGTGAATGTGCTAAGGAGACAACTGAGGTGCACACCAATTGTAATGAAGATATCTCGAGGCAAAATATGTATGTAAGTTATCCAAATAACTATGAGAGTTATTTGGATAGCAATAAATTTTGCATACCTTGTCCAATATTTAAGTTTTATATACCATTGAAAATATATCTTAACCATATTCACAAGAAAACTTGAACCCTCTCCTAAATCCTCTTGTATATTCTGTAATGTCCATTTTACCACAAACTACCCCAAAACCAATCTTCACAAATAAGGCACATGTTTCAATTTTTCATTACAACCATAACATGAAAGCTTCATGTACATCAATAATAACTCATATTATATCATAAATGGAAATTTATTCTTTACCTCATTTGGAAAAGTTATTTTCAAACTGCAACTCTTTTGTAACATTCCCATTTTAAGACTTTAGAAACAAGGGAAACAAAATTTTTAACACAATGTTATCTATTCTAAATAAAATATAATTTTGAACACACATTCCATGTTAATCAATCTCATAACAGATAACCATATACAGCTATAATGACTCGGTATGTTACCGATCTCTCATGTTGAGTTAAAGTATAGAATAATTTATGTATACTACGTATACCTAGTTTTCCTACCCTATTCCGAGTCTTGAGTGATCTATTTAAAGAACAAATATGAATATTTGTTACCAATATGCATCGACATCACGTTGCTTAAAACTATGTGACATGGACAACACAACCAACAACTTGAGATACTTTGGCCAAATATTTTCAACATACTATTCATAATACTATTCCTAGACGGCATATATGTCATTTTAGAATACATCCTTCACCTCAATCTACTGTTATCTAGAATGGTATTTACTACTACCATTTTACACTCGATTGACCTAAATCGGCTTTGAATGTGCCAAGGTACCTAAGTCATAGAAAGCTAGTCCCTATTATAAACATGCTACTAACTTGACCTAGAGAGAAAACTAAGTTCAAGTCTAGATGTGTGTAGATCTAGATGAACAATATGGAAGGGTGTTGCCACATCTCAATCGCAACACTTGTATCCTCAAGATGACCTTCATCTTCTCGAAGGTATAGTCCTATAGTTGGCATGTTCCAACATCCATTAGAACTGATTCATCATGATGTACATACTCCCTTAGTGGTCATTAATTCATAATTAAATTGGATTAAGATTCAGATTACAAAAACCATGCCTAACCCTAATTCCAACATTCATTAAGTTCTATATCCATAATTAATCTGATTTGATATTGAGAACTTCATTAACTCATGTTTGTATTGAGGTTCATTAACATGGCCTAACAATCGCTATCCCAAAAACAAGACAAGAAACATCAATCCTTTAATTATTAATGCCACCTAGTTGTTCAAATCAAGTGTGTCATCCACCTAGATTCAACTAGTGTTTAATTTTGTCAATGAAGTACAAAGATTAAAGATCAAACCACTGTTCCTTTTATCTTTTCATTCTTTTGAGAGAGGAAGATTCTTCCTCTACATGGTTATATGTTAGGGTTAACATAACCTTTAATCATTTGTTACTCATATAGTTTAATTGTATTCCCAATCCATATTTCATTATTAAACTTTAGTTGTGTAGATAAAGAACAACATCTTTTGTAATTTAACAAGTTTCCTTATATTAAGGGAGAATTGTACTATCCCCTTTATCTAACTTATTAATTGATAGTAATAAAAGTGCTCAAACAGATATAAAGTATACCGAAAAGATATCACTACTTTTTCCATTATACAAGAACAAAAGAATTCACACCACAAATTCGAGTCCAACTCAAAACCTTTCAATTCAAGATGATAAATATACATTTACAAGACTATGCATTTCATACATTCTACATGTCAATCAGAATTTAGATGTTAAAAGAACATCACTTTTATTTTCCAATACAACTCAAGAATGATTCAAAACTCTTTGTATAAGATCCGAGAATTAAATAAGCCAATGCATCATATAAGTTTTTACCTTCTTTTATCACTTATGATGTCCATCTGTAAAAAATTACTAGCACGGGTAAGTTCAATGAACGAGCATGTAAGCACTAAGCATTAAAACTAAGTGCATTAAACTAATTGTTCCATAAAAACAACTCTACTTTAATGAAATAATTAATATATCATACAAATAAGCATAAGTAATATTAACTCGGAAAGAAGTACAATTAAAGATTCGAATTCACTTTTTAAGAAAGGAGCATAATATGATCCATCATCATATGCATTGCAACATATAGTTTAATTGATCCTATCAATTACTTTTGAACAAACAAAAGGTATTGTAATCCAATTGTTTCATAATTCTATCCGAATAGAAAGAAAACATCTATATATACTATGTAGCAAAAGAAGTCATTTATAGCATAGCTCATATTAGCATGTTTCATCCTACAACTTAAGAAAAGGAGAAGAATCAATACTTCTGTTCCCCAAACTCTATTCATATGAAAGATAGAATTAGGTTCGAACACACATAACTACTTTAGTTCCAGGATAACAATATAAGGATTCAACATCTAATCAAGAATCCCAAATCAAACCAAGAAGGGGAAGAGTACCAAAACAGTCTACCAAATGAAGTCTTAACTAACTTCTACATGTTAGAAGATATCACTCAAAGATTTGAAACCGACGTTCCAAAAATAAAGCAAAATTCACACATGGTTAATCTCTTCTCGTGTCCATCTAAAAAGGGTTCATAATAATACAAAGTGAAAAAGAGAAAACCTTTCAATATCAAATCCAAATAAATTATGACTCAGTCAAACAATGCAATCGGTCTAAGCATGTTATTATTTTCTTTTCAAAAGATCAACTCAGCTATTCTCTTTCCACATCATTATAACAAATGACTAGTACAAAGTAGACTAAACAATCCACAAAGAAATTTCCATCTCAGAAGAGTGGTTTCACACTATTTCCTTCCAGACAGAAGGATAGAAAGCTGAACCCAAGAAGTTGAGTAGGCCTAAGAGAACAACCACCCTACAGCCAAGAAGAAAATTGGAATACAAAGAAGTTCAATCAAGTGAACTTATCTTACAAAAGGATTTCAAATAGAAAAGGTCCAATCAATAATTCATTTCATTTATACTATCAATGAATTCCCATTTCTATTTCAAACTTAGAAGTTCTTTAACTAGTTCCCAAGAGAGAACACAAAACCAAACCCACAGTTTAAAGAAAGCACACTTCTAGTTTCCCCTATAAACCTATACGACTTGGTTTATATATTCCAGTTCATTAGACACAATTTTGAAATCAATTCTCAAAAAGGAGTACATAGTATAGTCCAATAAAAAATAGTATAAGATAAACAAGTTTCAATTAAACTCACAAACTTAAAATAAAATGTATTGCCAACTTCAAGATCTTACACGAATCCTTAACAAAGAGACCTATAGTTCATGGTCATCATGAAGACAAATTAAAGAAACAACCCCAAAACAGAGGTGATAAATCCTATGAGAGACTATTCATCTCTTCTTTCCTTAAAAACCCAAAAGTCAATTTAAGAGGATCTAGAAGTGAGTAAGAAAACCCAATATATGTTTGAGTCAAGAAATGTCTCAACTTTACCTCCAATCATGACTGAAATAGAAAACACAACAAAGACTCTCACAACTCCATCTAAAAATATAGTGACGAGAGAAGGTATTCATTTCAAACGTCAATCACAAAAACGAGTATGCATACCACATTTCCATAAAACCTCAAAAATTATTAATGACTGCTCCAACGAACTATAAATCAAACCAAATTGACAACAAGATATAGTTCCACCATTAATCCTTCAAACACAACATCGATCCTTCAACAAGTCATGGGAATTCTCGAGAAAAGGAGGGAAGAATATCCTTCATACTTACACGCCCTTACCAATTCAAGAACATGGTACAGTCTCCAAAAACAGAAGTGCCACAACCATTCCAACTCAAGAAGCTACAAGGAGAAGATCTCAAACGAGGTTACCAAATCAACCCAAACCAAAATTTATTCCACAAGCCTTTCCAAGCAGACAGTCCATAAACAAGTTCTAAGCATTTCAAATCCTTTAATACGAGTAAAACTAAAGCTCATAATACAAGTACAAAATCAAACACAATGCCTCGAACACAATTTTAGAAAACACAAGTATACAATATGATTTTAGTGTCAAACACGAAGCTTCAAACACAAGTTCAGAACAACACAAAGCTCTAATACAAGCTCAAAAAAAACACGAAGCTCCAATACAAGCTTAAAACAAAACACAAGGATCCAATAAAAGTTCGAACGAAACATAAGGCAATGAATTCCAATTGAACAACAACAACCTCGAACACAAATTTCACATGCATGTCACAACTAAACTTGCACAGAGGAAGTTTCCAAAAGCTAACATTACTTTGCAATGGATTTACATCCAAAAAACACAAATATTCATAAAACAATGAAAGTAAATAACTAGACAAATCATGCAAAAATTTATCTCATGAGAGCAGAATTGTTTTAATGAATCATTTAGGAGAAAACAAGAAATCTTAATGGATAGAGCCTATCATTCCGATAGTTCTTCCGCCAATTCGAAGGAGACTTCCCGTACTTGAGATTCCAACTCATTTTCTCCTCCATGAAAGATCAACAACCAAACATCCTTTCCTCAAATGCCTCATATACTTTCCTTGAATCGAAAATAGGCCGAGGAACAAAAATAACCACAAAGTAAAAGTCAAACTATTTTTTCAAAGAACCAAATAGATCCATGCAGAGAAAATATCACGAGACATGCAAGACCAAACAACCTCTCACAAATTCGCCTCCCTTGTTTTCAAGATGGTTTGCACGTAAAAATTGAGGTCCCTTAATGCCATTAATTAAGAAATTCCCACCTATCTCAACATGCCACCACCTTCTAAAAGCTGCAAAACCTATTTCCACTTCTGCATGCATTTCCAATTTTAGTGAAGCCTCCACGTATGCCTCCACTAAATTTTACTAGCCTTTCCAAATCTGGTTGTACCTCCATTCATTTAATCCATTCAAATAAATTAAATTCCATTGGAACCATCTCCATGATTTCATGCAACCCCTTAGGTTCCCTTTTAATAATTTAGGATAGATTTCCCAAAACTTAGGTTAGTCTAACAATAATTACCTTAGGTCTTAAAACTTAGCCATAGGTAATTCCCACCTTAGGTTAGATCAAATTCACAACCATATAGTATTAGGAATTAGGTTAATATATCCTAGCATTGCTTTAGTAATCTCTCCCTTATCCAGGTTAGCACAAGAGCTTAGGTTAGGATGCCATCCCAACATAATAGAATAAGAAACTTAGGTTAAATTGAAACCCAAATAAGTAGACATAGCTAGGAAGTAGGTGATTTTACCTAGTTTAGAATACCGTTAGGATAATCCTTTTGTTTTAGGAATCTTATTCCCTTCTTAGTCACAAAGCATACTATATTTCATTTACACCATTAATGTTGTAAAGAGATCAATCCTAAAGACCCAAGCACAAACATACAACTGAATGAAGGCACATTCATAAAAGACCAAAGAATTTGTAACATACAAATTTTAGTCTGCTACGTCTCTCCACATATGAATGTTAGTTTTAGCATTCAGTCCGGTAAGGATATTTAAAACATTCCTTGGATCACTAGAATTGATCCAAGGATGAGTCTGAAAAAGAGATAAGTTTGCAACTCTCAAAACCATATTGCAACTTACCTACTAGAAGTGAAAGTGGATTCTTGCAAGCCACATCATTTTATTCCAATGAATCCAAGAGAAGAGATGATTTATCCATAACAAGCATGATTTTAAACAATCAAGGAAACACATCTCATTCAAGAAAATCACATGCCAATGCTTGTAATGTAAAAGAGGAATATAACTGTTTGTCAAAGGGGTTATATACTTCCCTCCTAAAAAGAATCATCATCCCAATGATTATCTTATTTTGACCATTGTATTAAGGAAAATAAATTTATTCACTTTCTTAACAAATGTTTGTAACAATATCATAATTTTAAAGTTATAAAAATAATCATTCACATAGTTGTTTATTTAAAAATGAATAGCCATCTTCACAAAACTACAAGACTTATTGATATATGCAGATAAAATCACAAATTTTATCAGTCATCATAATCAATTCGAGATCAAATAAATATGGAAAAAAAAAATTATATCCTCCAGGGTTTTCCCAAGTTATAATTTATTTGTTAAAATGGTCCCACTGGAACTTACATTGATTTATTTCACAATTTCTTAAATGAAACTGGCGAGTTTCCAGCACTCATATATGTTTAACAATGAATATTCCTAGGTCTTGGACCTACAAGCAATTCAAATTTAACACGTGATAAATCTGAAACGTATTTCTAAGAAAATAAATATGGAAAAATCATGCATTCGTGACAAAGTAGGAGGTAATGATAAATGGTAAGCTACAGGGTAGATTACTTCAACTATCTCAAAGAGTCCCACATAATGAGGTGATAACTTAGCAGCCTTGCCAAAAGTTATAGAAATTTTTTTCGGTTTAACCCAAAGAAAGACCTTCTCACCAAGTTTAAATTTCCTGTCAACCCACTTTAAGTCAGCATAACTATTTTTCCTATCTTTTGCTTCTTTCAAGCGTTCACGAATCATTTAACTTGATGTTCCATTTCCGTAAGAATTTTAGGTCCAATTACCTCTCTATCCTCAATGTTGTCCCAAGTAACAGGGGTTCTACATTTTCTTTCGTATAGTGCTTTGAAAGGTGCCATCTTAAGAGAGGCATGATATGTGTTATTATAAGAAAACTCAAATAATGGAAGGTACTCTTCCCACTTATATTGCTGATCCATACAATACATTTGTAACATATCCTCTAAAACTTGATTAACTCTTTCATTTTGTCCATCTGTTTCTAGATGATATGCAAAACTGAAATTTAGCTTAGTTCCTAGAGCTACATTAAGTGTTTGCCAAAACCTTGATGTCATTCTAGGATCTCTATCAGATATGATAAATTCAGGTACTCCATGTAATCTAAAAATTTCATGTACAAGTCTTTTAGCCAATAAAGGAGAATCGTCCTTCAGATTACCAACGATAAAATGTGCTACCTTTTTTAGTTTATCAACAACTACCAAAATAACATCATGTTTAATTCTTGACATAGGTAACCCTTGTACAAATTCCATGCTTATTACTTGTCATTTATACTATGGTATGTTATGATGATGCAATAAACCGGTTGGGTGCATATGTTCATCTTTAACACATTGACATTCTAAGAAATGTGTCACAAAATCAATAACGTCCTTTTTCATTCCCTTCCGTAAATATTGTTGTTTTATATCAGCAAGGATCTTTGTAATACCAGGGTGTCCAGAAAAAGGTGAATTGTGACATTCTCGCTAACAATTTCTTTCTTAAATCATTTAGCGAATGTATGTATACTCTGTTTTCAAATCTTAAGATTCCTTTGTTGTCAAGGTGGAAACCTTTATACCTCAAATCATTTAGATCTTCAGCAAGCGATGTTTTTACTTGTTGAAAGTAAGAATCGATTCCATAACACTTTTTACTTCATCTTTAAACTGAGTTCTCAATGTTATTGTTAGCATAATTTAGCATAGGCATATTTATTGCATTGTCTTTTATTTAATAATGTGTAACATGTGCACTCTAGTCTAGTGACTTGCATTCAATATTGTTATATTGGATAACATTCAATATTATTATTAGGAGTAATTATATGTGCATGTGAGATGGGTCTTATCATCTCGTAGTTGGTTCCTGATAGGGTGTCATGTCTATCCATATGAGGTTGTCTAATATCTATAAATATTACAGCTCTTGCATTATTATGTAATCTGATTTAATGATCAATAATATTTGTGAGGCTTCTATCCCTCTTTGGTCATTGTAATCTAATTCTATTATATCATTTGGTATCAGAGTTATACCATTGTTATCATTTGGTATCAGAGCAAGTTCTATCCAAGCAAGGTTGAAGAGGAGCACTATTGGAGAGGATCCATTGGGGAAGAAGATCTGCATCAAAGGAGAGACATTGAAGCATCCTGTAGCATCCATTCCTTCCAAGAATCCCTCAACCAAAATTTTACCTATCCACTTATTTGGAAGGTAATTTTTTTTATTAGTCATTGGCATAGCCAATTGATCTAACATATTGGCAGAATATTTCAGATTTGGAGATCTTTAAAAAAAAAAAAGATTTTGAAAAAAAAAAATATTTGTGAAAAAAAGATCTTAAAAAAGGGGAGAAAGATCTTGAAAAAAATTGTAGATGTAAAAAAAAGAGTGAAAAAAATCAGATCCGACGGTGGAGGTGTGAAGAATTCGGGAGCAAAGGTTAAAGCAGTCCAGTTAACAAAATTCCAGCAGATAGCTCTTAGAAAAAAGGACATAACTTTTTCATACAATGTCAGATTGATGTGCCATTTTTTTATGGAAAGATAAGAAGGAGGTGCACAACTTTTCAGTTTACATCATCTTCAGATTCGGCCTCTACATGTGACGAAAAGTCTATACAAGTTGGATCATTTTTTTCTGAAAAAAAATCAGATCTAGCTGGTAAATTGGTAAGATCTCAAAAAATAAGATTTTGATTCTTCTAAAATTTTGTGGGTTTCAAGAAAAATATTTTATGATGCTTCTGTCAAAATTTTAGAGAAACCCAAATCACGGTTTTTGAGAAAAGGTGAAAAAAATATCCAGATTGTTTGTTTGGATCTTGGGAACAAACAGGTTAGTGGTTCAATTCCCACTCTCTCCATATTTTTTATTAAATTATTTTTTTTGGAAAATTTGGAAAAATTAATAAATTTTGGGATATTTCTAAATTTATAATCTCACCAAACACATTTATAGCCATCGCTAAATTTAGCGAAAAAACACCTATTGGGGGTTAAAAAATATTTTTGGCCTAAATTGTGTATTTTGTGATTCTAGACCCTTTTTTCTAAAGAGGGGGGACAAACAAACTTCATTTTGATGTACTTTTGGAGCATTTTGTACTAATCTTGGTGCATAAAGTGAAAAAAATGTGCAATTTTTTATTTTATGTTTGGTTCTATCACATGAGATCTTTGATCTCATAGCAGCATTCGGTATATACGATGCCTCTGGAAAGAACTTAAGGGTGATGCCGTGACAACTACTACTGCACTTAACGCCTAACACAACTGCCTAAACATCATCTAGGCATCGACCCTATAAAATCAATGGGGAGTAATAAGGACACAATACACACACATTTGAGCCCTCCCATCCATTTGTGCTTGCACAAACCCCTCTCCATATTGTCTACGTACCACGTACTAAATTCTTTCACATGTGTTAACACCTCTTTCCGTACTGATGGGTATATTGAAAGGGTGATCTTCTTCCACGTACCGATGGGTATATCGAAAGGGAGTGTATATAGAAAGGTTTGGTATATTTACTCGATGGTATATTGAGAGGGAGACCGTAAACCTAGAGTGGTAAGAGCCTTACCCTTTGTCATAAATTCAGAGTTTTAGAAATTCAGATTATAGAAATGGGTGCACAAGCACCAAAGTTCTTCTTTCCATATTCACAACTACTTAGAGGAGACAACTATGCTGCATGAAAACCGAAGATCAAGATGTTACTTGAGTTTGAAGACCTATAGATAGTTGTAGATGGAACAACAACAAAATCACTTGATGATGGAAGACAAAAATTTCAATTTGACAGGGCCAATCAAAAGGCCAAGTTGATCATCTTGTTTGGCGTAATAGATGATGTAAAACCCCACATTAGAGATGCCACATTAGCCAAGGATGCATGGGATAAGTTGAGCACAGCCTATGAGGCAAAGAACAAGAATTCCATCCTCAACCTACTATCACAACTGCATACTCTCAAGTTCAAGCACAATGAGAAGGTTGAATTTTTTTTTAGATGAGTTGCTACTTTGAGGGAACCTCTATTGGCATTGGGAAAAGAGATAAGTGATGAAGACCTCGTACCAATTGTGTGTGTGAGTACTTCCTCCTTCCTACGAGAATCTTTGTGACAACTCTCAATATGAGTGAACACACAGTCACCTTTGAGAATTTGGTCAATCTACTCCAACAAGAAGAGGCAATGAACAAAAAATATCATGAAGATGAGAAAGCACTATATTCCAATCATAAAGGAAAGGGAAATTTCAGTCTAATCATAAGAAGTCACAACAAAATCAAAGTCAACAAAGGGACCAAATTCAATAAGAAAACACCAAGAAGTGTCCCATTTGCAATAGAGGGGGACATGACATCAAAGATTGTTGGTACAATTCCTACAAAAAGGGTTCATCAAGAAATTCAAAACCCAATAACCAATAGGGTAACAACAATTCAAATCAAGGGAAGTTGAACAACAACAACAATCAAGGGTAGAAAAATGGTAATTGGCAAAGAAAACCCAAACAAGGGTACATTGCCAAACATGAGGATGATTCAGATGAAGGACATCAATGTATTTTTCTCAATTTGATAAAGAAACCAAGTCCACACAAGATATTTGGTATGTTGACTTGGGTGCAACTCGACACATGACTGGACACAAGGATTGGTTCTACACACTACGTGACTCACCTAACAAGAACCATGTGTCATTAGGTGATGAATCATCATATAATGTCAAGGGGATTGGAAATATTTCACTACCTCTTGGAAAGCATAACCGCAAAATCATAGATCTATTGTATGTACACGGTTGACCAATAATTTGCTATCAGTTAGTCAACTCCTTGATCACAACTTGAAGTTGGATTTTGACAGTAATAATGGAGAAAAAGTGTGTTTGATAAGAGATAAGTCAAGAGGTTCCAAGATTGTAGCAAGAGCCTCCAATGTGGGACGCATGTTCCAACTTGATTTTGTCCACAAGGATGATCAAGCTTTAGTGGCCAAAGACACACAATCTACAGAACTATGGCATCGCAGATATGGTCACATTAATTTTGGCTATCTCCAAACACTTCAAAAGGGAAACATGGTGAAAGGATTGCCTACACTCAAGCACAACACTGACAAGTGTCACAATTTCCTAGCCAGAAAGCAACACAGAGTACCCTTCCAGAAGAACACATATAGAGCTAAGGGAAATCTTGATTTGGTGCACACCGATCTTTACAGGACCATGTAACCAAGTCATTCTGAATGTCAATACTTCATACTTTGTGTTGATGACTACTCAAGAAAGATGTGGATATATTGTCTAAGAAACAAGAGTCAAGCCTTTGAGACATTTCAGAAGTTCAAAGCACTTGTTGAGAATGAATTTGGTCACAAGATCAAAACTCTCCACTCAGATCGAGGGGGGGAATTCACAAGCAATGAGTTCAAGAATTACCTGGAAGCTCATGGGATTCATCGAAAAATGCCTCCTACTCACACACCACAACAAAATGGTATAGTTGAGAGAAGGAATTGTACTATCATGGAAATGGTGCGATGTATGATTGACGACTCAGGTTTAACAAAGACATTTTGGGCAGAAGCTGCAAGAATTGTAGTCTATTTGTTGAACAGAGTGCCCATAGTAGCTCTTGAAGGAGTGACACCTCAAGAAGCATGGTCAAATCGGAAACCATCAATTGCACACCTAAGAGTATTTGGGTGTAAAGCTAGCATGCACATACCCAAGAAGAACAAGAACAAGTTGGATATGAAAGCTGAGAAATTGATATTCATTGGATACAATGAAGAAGCACTTAGGTACAGATCATGGGATCCAAAAGTAAATAAATTATACACAAGTAGGGATGTTGAGTTCTTTGAGAAGAAACAAGCAAATGCTCCACTCAACGACTCAAAAAACATGCAGAATACACCTCTTGTGAAGACAAAATTTGATGTTCCCACTGAAGATGACAGTGATGAATTGGATGATGGTGAAAACTTGGATCCACCACAAGCTAATGGAACAACTAATAAGTTACCTAAATGGTATACTCAATTAATAAGAGATGCAAATTTGGATGAAGCACCTAGCACATCATCCAATCCTAGACTTAGAACTCGTATTCAATCTCGTGAAGAGGTCAATTATGCCCTAATGAGTAGAGTTGTTGAAATAGTTGAGCCATCTACAATATAGGAAGCCCTATAATCAAAAGCTTGGAAAGATGCCATGGATTCGAGTATCGGTCACTGAAAAGAACAACACATGGAAACTTGTCGACCTTCCACCAGGAAGAAACCCATTGGATGCGAGATGGATAGTCAAGACTAAGTACAAATCAGATGGGACTATTGACAAGTATAAAGCAAGGCTTGTATCAAAGGGGTATGCACAACAAGAAGGCATTGATTATGAGGAGACATTTTCTCCCACGGCCAAGATCAAGACAATCAGGATGATCTTTTCTCTAGTTGCCCAATTTGGTTGGAAAGTCCATCAAAATGGATGTGAAAAGTACCTTTCTTAATGGATATTTGCAAGAAGAAGTCTGTATGACTCAGCTAGAGGGTTATGTAATACCAGGAAAAGAGATGATGGTATGCAGACTCATAAAATCTCTATATGGCCTAAAACAGGCACCTCGGGCATGGTACATCAAAATTGATGAGCATCTCATAAGTCATGGATTCGAAAGGAATCCTTATGACCCCAATCTCTACCTCAAAAAAAGGGGGAGATTGTCATTGTGGTTGTTTATGTTGACGATCTAGTCATTACAGGAAGTTCTATGAAGATGATTGATGCAACAAAGAAGGATTTTAATCGATCGTTTGACATGACAGATCTCGGGCTCATGCACTATTGTCTTGGGTTGGAAGTATGGCAAAAAGAGAATCATATCTTTGTGTCATAGTTGAAATACACCAAGACAACACTCGAGAAATTTAGGATGATGGACTGCACTCCTGTTGCTACACCTATGGAAGTGAGACTTCAGTTATCTCGTTCCGATCCATCACCATCGGTGAATGCAACTCTCTATCGGTAGTTGATCGGGAGTCTAATTTACCTGACATATACTAGACCAAATATCAGATTTGCAGTCAGCTATTTATCATGCTTCATGTAAGAACTAAAAATATGTCATTGGAAAGTAGCAAAGAGAATACTTGAGATATCTAAAGGGTACAGTTGACCTTGGTCTAGAGTATAAGAAGAATAAAAACTTCTTCTTGACAGGATATTCAGATTCAGATCATGCAAGAAACATGGATGATAGGAAGTCAACATCGGCTTCATCTTCTTTATGGGATCTGACCAATATCATGGGGAAGCAAGAAACAAAACTTTATTTCTCACTCTTCTACGGAAGAAGAGTATCTAGTTGTAGGTGAAGTCAAGTTTGTGAAGCAATATGGCTATGTTTGAATCTTTGGAAGGAATTGGTCTACCCAATAGAAATATACTCCAATATATGTTAATAATGAAGGAGTTCCAAAGCTTGTTCACAATCCAAAGATTTCATGAGAGAACCAAGAATATTGAAGTACATGTTAATTTCATATGTGAGCATGTCTTGAAGCACAACATACAGCTCCAGTTCTGCCCTATAGCTGAAAAGAAGGTAGATGTTTTCACTAAGTCACTTACACGTGACAAATTCACACTTTTCAGAGAGTTCCTCTCCACTTCATTGGAAACTATGCAAAATTAAGGGGGGGAATGTTAGCATAATTTAGCATAGGCATATTTATTGCATTTTATTACATTGTCTTTTATTTAATAATGTGCAACATGTGCACTCTAGTCTAGTGACTTGCATTCAATATTGTTATGTTGAATAACATTCAATATTGATATTAGTAGTAATTACATGTGCATGTGAGATGGGTCTTATCATCTCGTAGTTGGTTCCTGATAGGGTGTCATGTTTATCCATATGAGACTATCTAATATCTATAAATATTATAGCTCTTGCATTGTTATGTAATCTTATTTAATGATCACTAATATTTGTGAGGCTTTCATCCCTCTTTGTTCATTGCAATCTAATTCTATTCTATCATTTGGTATAGATCTATACCATTGTTATCGATTATAAGAGCGAAATGTGCTTCCTACGACTTAGAGCATCAACCACTCTATTTTCCTTACCTTTGATGTAATTGATATCAAAATCATATTGATATAAAAACTCTAACCATCTTTGTTGTCTTGCATTGAGATTTGGCTAAATGAAAATATACTTCAGCCCAAGATGATCATTTTTTAATTCAAAAGGTTTACCAAGTAGATGATGCCTGTAAAATTGTAGTGCATGAATAATGGTAGAAAGCTCTAAATCATGTGGAGCATAATTCAACTCATGTAACTTTATTTTTCTACTTTCATAAGCTATGATATGATCATTTTGTAACAAAATACCTCCTAGACCTTCCCCGCATGCATTTGCATACAACAAAGAAGTTTCCATTAGATCTGCAATACAACTAGAATAAGTGTTGAAGTTAACTGCTCCTTCATAGTTCTAAATGTAAATTAACATTTCTCATTCCAAACAAACTTCTTATGCTTTTTCTGTAATGAAGATATTGGTGCAACCACCTTAGAAAAATATTTTACAAATTTTCTATAGTAACTATCAAGTCCCATGAAGCTTCTAATTTCATGTACATTCTTTGGTGCAGCCACTCAATTATAGCTATAATTTTAAAAGGATCTACAGCAATTCCATTCTTACTTATTACATGTCCCAAATAGTGCACTTTTGTGTCATAGAAAGAACATTTAGATAGCTTACCATATAACCGTCTCTTTCTCAAAATTTCCAAAACTATCTTCAAATGCTCACGATGTTTCTAAATACTTTTAGAATATATGAGAATGTCATCCAAGAATATGGGCATAAATTTTTCCAAGTATTCCTGAAAGATATTATTCATTAAATTCATAAAGTGGAAGGTGCATTTTTTAATCCTAAAGGTAAAACCGTGAACTCATAATGTCCATACCTTGTTCTGAAAGATGTTTTATGAATGTCCTCCTCCTTAATCCATAATTGATGATATCCAAATCAAAGATTTATCTTTGAATATACTTATTCTCCATGCATTTGACCAAATAGATCATCAATTCTAAGGAGTGGGTATCTATTCTTGATTGTTTCTTTGTTTAACATTCTCGTAATCAATGCATAATCTAAGTGTTCCATCCTTCTTTTTACAAAAATTATTAGTGCTCCCCAAGGTGAAACAATCGGTCTAATCATACCTTTAGAAAAAATTTCTTGTAATTGAGCCTTGAGCTATATTAATTATATAGTAGTCATTCGATAGGGGGCCTTAAAAATAGGATCAATTCAAGGCTTGATTTCAATTGTGAAGTTAAACTCCCTTTTGGGTGGAAGACCTGGTAACTCTTCCAAAAACGTCACTAAATTTTTGTAACAACGGATATCGTTCTATGTCATCATCATTCTCTTAAGTTGTTTCTACAATTTTTACTGGATATGAGCCACAAACCTTATTTTTGGCCTTTTTAAGTTGCATAGATGACAGTTTTCCTAACATAAATCTCACGTTTCACACCCTGAATCTTTTCTATTTTCTGCAGATCATCTAAATAACTAATATGTTTTTAAAACAATCCACATTTTCCTTATGTTCATATAACCAATTAACACCTTTTATTACATCATAAGACCCCAAAGGTGCAACATAAAGATCAAATTCTATGGAAAAACTAGGTAAGTCAAGGATGCTTTCAAAAAAAGACACATACTAACAATATGAACAACATTGTTTCTATAATGTACAGTCCATGTTTTGTCCATGTTTCTAGCTTTTATTTTTATCTTTGATGCTAATTTACTAGAAATAAAAAATTCAATAGCTATGGTATAAAAATTTATAGTTATAGGTATGCCAAATAATTTACCGAAAACCTTTATGGGTGTGGCATGTTTTTCAACCTGCTTGTCAGCTACTGCAGCGTGTATCTTATGTTGTTGATTATGATCATCCTTTTTCAAAGGAAATTGATTTACGTAATGATCTTTTCCACAGTTATAACAGCCTCCTACAGGTCCCTTTCTAGGCTCAGATTTATTTCTAGCCCTAGAGTTATCATTCTGACCTCCATAGGACTTCTGTCCGTTATTATTATTCTTGACAAATTTGTTCCATGAATTACTAGCAGACTTGTTTGTTGCTTCTTTCTTACTAGTATTAGATGAAAACTTACTTTTCATTTTGAATTTCTTCCATGGTCCTTTCTTAAGTGCAAGAGATTATGAAGAGGAGTTGGGGATTTTCTTCCTTACTTCCTCCTTATGGGTAGAAATTTCCTTCAATTTCTATTCCTTCCTTATGTCATTTTCAACAACCCCTTCCATTGTGGTTGGGTTGTGAACATCCACCTCTTCTCCTATAAGGGGATTCAATCCCATGATGAATTTTTATATCCTAAACTTTTCATCAATTTTATACTGAGGTACATAATTAAGGAGTTTAGTAAACTTCTCCCAATACTCGATTATGATTAGCTTTACTTGAGCTAAGTTCTGGAATTCAGTCATTTTCTGATCATAATAAAGTTGCGGTAGCCAACGTTGCCTAAATTAACCTTTAAATTGATCACATGTGATATTATTCTCATCAATATTTAACTCATCCTTACGGCTATCCCACCATGAAGATGCCTCATGGGAAAGATGATATGCTCCCCATATCGCCTTTGTTTCTTCTTTGAGAAATTCCTTATTACAAAGTATTTCTCCATTTTGTTGAGCCAATTCTCAGCTCCATCTCCTAATGTGGTGCCATCAAACTTGGGTGGACTTATCATTTTTATATCATTAGTGATTTAATTTTTTATCCTATCCTTTTTGTTCTTAGGATGATTAGGTATTTTCAAATTGTTATTATCAACACCCAAATTGGTGCTATCCTCTAGAGGTTTTAACACAATGTTCTTTATTCTAAATAAAATATCATTTAGAACACACATTCCATGCCAATCAATCTCATAACAGATAACCATATGTAGCTATAATGACTCGGTATGTTACCGATCTCTCATTCCATGACTCGGTTACCAACCGATCTCTCATGTTGACTTAAAGTATAGAATACTTTATGTATACTATGTATATTAGTTTTCCTACCCTATTCCAGGTACTGAGTGATCTATTTAAAGAACCTATCTAAATATTTGTTACCAATATTCATCTGACATCATGTTTCTTTAAACTAGGTGACATAGGACAACACAACCAATAGCTTGCGATACTTTGGCCAAATATTTTCAACATATTGTTCATGTTACTATTCCTAGATGACATATTCGTCATTTTGAATACGTCCTTCACCTCACTCTACTGTTATCTAGAATGGTCTTTACTGACTATCGTCAGTCCACTTGCCCAAGGTTTGACCCTAGCTTAGGTTAGCAACATAATTTTTTATAGGAAGATGCTCACGATGACTTAGGGTATATGGGCATACTCGACCAACCTAAGTTGACCGAATGTGCCAAGGTACCCTAAGTCATAGAAAGCTACTCCCTATTCTAAACATGCTACTAACTTGACCTAGAGAGAAAACTAAGTTCAAGTCCAGATGTGTGTAGATCTAGATGAACAATATAGAAGGGTGTTGCCACATGTCAACTGCAACATTGTATCCTCGAGAAGACCTTGGTCTTCTCGAAGGTACAGTCCTACAGTTGGCATGTGCCAACATCTGTTAGAACTGATTCATCATGATGTACATACTCCCTTAGTGGTCATTAATTCATAATTAAATTGGATTAAGATTCAGATTATAACAACCATGCCTAACCCTAATTCCAACATTCATTAAGTTCTATATCCATAATTAATCTGATTTGATATTGAGAACTTCATTAACTCATGTTTGCATTGAGGTTCATTAACGTGGCCTAACAAGCAATTATCCCAAAAATAGGACAACAAACATCAATTGTTTAATTCTTAATGCAACCTAGCTGTCCAAATCAAGTGTGTCATCCACCTACATTTAGCTAGTGTTTACTTTTATAAATGAAGTACAAAGATTAAAGATCAAACCACTATTCCTTTTATCTTTTCATTCTTTTGAGAGAGGAAGAGTCTTCCTCTACATGGTTAGATGTTAGGATTAACATAACCTTTAATCATTCGTTACTCATATAGTTTAATTGTATGCCCAATGCATATTTCATTATTAAACTTTAGTTGTGTAGATAAAGAATGACATCTTTTGTAATTTAACAAGTTTCCTTATATTAAGGGGGAATTGTACTATCCCCTTTATCTAACTTATTAATTGATAACAATAAAAGTACTCAAATAGATATAAAGTATACCGACAAGATATCACTACTATTTCCGTTATACAAGTAAAAAAATTCACACCACAAATTGAGTCCAACTCAAAACCTTTCAATTCAAGATGATAAATATACATTTACAAGAATATGCATTTCAAACATTCTACATGTCAATCAGAATTTAGATCTTAAAATAACATCACTTTTCTTTTCCAATACAACTCAAGAATGATTCAAAACTCTTTACATAAGATCCAGAATTAAATAAGCCAATGCATCATAAAAAAATTTTTGCCTTCTTTTATCACTTACGATGTCCATCTACAAAAATTGCTAGCACGGGTCAGTTCAATGAACTGAGCATGATAAACACTAAGCATTAAAACAAAGTGCATTCCACTAATTGTTCCATTAAAACAAATCTACTTTAATGAAACAATTAATATATCATACAAATAAGCATAAGTAATATTAACCAAAAAAGAAGTACAATTAAAGATTCTGAATTCACTTTTTAAGAAATGAGCATAATATGATCCACAACATCTACATTATAACATATAGTTTAATTGATCCTATCAATTAATTTTAAACAAACAAAAGGTCTTGTCATCCAATTGTTTCATAATTCTATCCGAATAGAAAGACAACATTTATATCTACTATGTAGCAAAAGAAGTTATTTACAGCATAGCTCATATTAGGATGTTTCATCCTACAACTTAAGCAAAGGAGAAGAATCAATACATATTGTTCCCCATACACTAATCATCTGAAAGATAGAATCAGGTTCAGAACACACATAACTGCTTCAGTTCCAGGATAACAATATAAGGATTCAACATTAAAGAGACAACATCTAACAAGAATCCCAAATCAATCCAAGAAGGGGAAGAGTATCAAAATAGTCTACCTACAAGTCTTAACTAACTTCTACATGTTAGAAGATATCATTCAAATATCTAAAACCAGACATTCCAAAAATCAAGCAAGACTCACACATGGTTAATCTCTTCTCGTGTCCATCCAAGAAGGGTTCATAATAAGACAGAGTGCAAAAAGAGAAAACCTTCAATATCAAATCCAAATGAAGTATGACTCAGTCAAACAATGCAATCGGTCTAAACATGTTATTAATTTCTTTTCAAAATATCGACTCAGCTATTCTCTTTCCACATCATTATAACAAATGACTAGTACAAAGTAGAATAAACAATCCACAAAGAAATTTCCATCTCAGAAGAGTGGTTTCACACTATTTCCTTCCAGATAGAAGGACAAAAAGTTGAACCCAAGAAGTCGAGCAGGCCTAAGAGAAAAACCACCCTACAGCCAAGAAGAAAATCGAAATACAGAGAAGTTCAATCAAGTGAACTTATCTTATAAAAGGATTTCAAATAGAAAAGGTCCAATCAATAATTCATTTCATTTATACTATCAATGAATTCCCATTTCTATTTCAAACTTAGAAGTTCTTTAACTAGTTCCCAAGAGAGAACACAAAACCAAACCCATAGTTTAAAGAAAGCACACTTCTAGTTTCCCCTATAAACCTATACAACCTGGTTTATATATTCCAGTTCATTAGACACAATTTCAAATTCAATTCTCAGAAAGGAGTACACAATATAGTCCCAAAAAAATAGTATAAGATAAACAAGTTTCAATTAAACTCACGAACTTAAAAGAAACTGTATTCCCAACTTCAAGATCTTACACGACTCCATATCAAAGAGACCTATAGTTTATGGTCATCATGAAGACAAATTAAAGAAACAACCCCAAACTAGAGGTGATAAATCCTATCAACAAGATTTAGAATGAGAGAGTATTCATCTCTTCTTTCCTTAAAAACCCAAAAGTCAATTTAAGAGGATCTGAAAGTGAGTAAGAAAACCCAATATATGTTTGAGTCAAGCAATGTCTCAACTTTACCTCCAATCATGACTGAAAACAAAAACACAACAAAGACTCTCACAGCTCCATCTAAAAAGATAGTGATAGAGAAGGTATTCATTTCAAATGTCAATCACAAAAAGGAGTATGCATACCGCATTTCCATAAAACCTCAAAAAATTATTAATGACTGTTCCAACAAACTCTATATCAAACCAAACCCACAACAAGATACAGTTCCAATCCATTAATCCTTCAAACACAATAGTCAAGCCTTTAATAAGATGCGGGATTTCTCAAAGCAGAGGAGGAAAGAATATCCTCCATACTTACACCCTTACCAATTCAAGAACATGGTACAATCTCCAAAAATAGAAGTGCCACAACCATTCCAACTCAAGAAGCTACAAGGAGAAGATCTCAAAAGAGGTTACCAAATCAACCCAAACCAAAATTTATCCTCAAGCCTTTTCGAGCAGACAGTCCATAAATGAGTTCTAAGCATTTCAAATCCTTGAATACAGTAAAACTCAAGCTCATAATATAAGTACAGAACTAAACAAATGCCTCAACACAAGTTCAGAACACACAAGTATAGAATATGAGTTTAGTGTCAAACACAAAGCTTTGAACACAAGTTCAGAACAACACAAAAGCTCTAATACAAGCTCAGAACAAAACACAAGCTCCAATACAAGCTCAAAACAAAACACAAGGCTCCAATAAAAGTTCGAACAAAACACAAGGCAACGAATGCCAGTTCAGAACAACAATAACCTCAAACACAAATTTCACATGCATGTCACCACTAAACTTGCACAGAGGAAGTTTCCAAAAGCTAACATTACTTTGCAATGGATTTACATCCAAAAACCACAAAGATTCATAAAACCATGAAAGTAAATAACCAGAAAATCATGCAAACATTTATCTCATGAGAGCAGAATTGTTTTAATGAATCATTTAGAAGAAACAAGAAATCTTAATGGATAGAGCCTATCATGCCTGATAGTGCTTCTGCCAATTCAAAGGAGACTTCCAAGCTGAGAGCTTCAACTCTTTTTCTCCTCCATGAAAGATCAACAACCAAACATATTTTCCTCAAATTCCTCATATACTTTCCTTCAATCGAAAATAGGCCAGAGGAACCAAAAATAACCACAAAGTAAAAGTCAAATTGCTGGTTTGAAGAACCAGATAGCTCCATGCAGAGAAAAAATCGCGAGACATGCAAGACCAAACAACCTCTCACAAATCCACCTCCCTTGTTTCCAAGATGGTTTGCACGCAAAAACCAAGGTCCATTAATGCCATTAATTACAAAATTCCACCTATCTCTCCATGCCACCGCCTCCTAAAACTGGCAAAACCTATTTCCACTTCTGCATGCATTTCCAACTTTAGTGAAGCCTCCACGTATGCCTCCACTAAATTTTACTAGCCTTTTCCAAATATGGTTGTACCTCCATTCATTTAACCCATTCAAATCAATTAAATGCCATTGGAACTATCACCATAATGCCATGCGACCCCTTAGGTTCCCTTTTAATAGTTTAGGATAGATTTCCCAAAACTTAGGTTAGTCTAACAATAATTACCTTAGGTCTTAAAACATAGCCATAGGTAATTTCCACCTTAGGTTAGATCAAATTCACAACCATATAGTATTAGGCATTAGGTTAATATAGCCTAGCATTACTTTAGTAATCTCTCCCTTATCCATTTAGCACAAGAGCTTAGGTTAGGATGCCATCCCAACAGAAATAGAATAAGAAGCTTAGGTTAGATTGAAACCCAAATAAGTAGACATAGCTAGGAAGTAGGTGCTTTTACCTAGTTTAGGATACCGTTAGGATAATCCTTTAGTTTTAGGATCTAATTCCCTTCTTAGTCATGAAGTAGACTATATTTCATTTACGCCATTAATGTCCTAAAGAGATCAATCCTAAAGACCCAAGCACAAACATACAACCAAATGAAGGCACATTCATACAAGACCAAAGAATTTGTAACATACAAAGTTCAGTCCACTATGTCTCTCCACCTATGAATGTCAGTTTTACCATTTAGTCTAGTAAGGAGATTTAAAACATTCCTTGGATCACTGGAATTGATCTAAGGATGAGTCAGAAAAAGAGATAAGTTTACAACTCTCAAAACCAGATTGTAACTTACCTACTAGAAGTGAAAGTGGATTCTTGCAAGCCACATCATTTTAATCTAATGAATCCAAGAGCAGAGATGATTTATCCATAACAAGCATGATTTTCAACAATCAAGGAAACACACCTCATTCAAGAAAATCACATGCCAATGCTTGTAATGAAAAAGAGGAATATAATTATTTGTCAAAGGTGTTACATACTTCCCTCCTAAAAAGAATCATCATCCCGATGATTATCTTATTTTGACCATTGCATTAAGGAAAATCAATTTATTCACTTTCTTAACATATGTTTGCAACAATATCAAATTTTAAAGTTCCAGAAATCAGCATTCACATAGTTGTTTATTTAAAAATGAATAGCCATCTACCCCAAACTGGTAGACTTATTGACATATAAAGATAAAATCACAAATTTTATCAGTCATCATAGTCAATTCTAATCAAATAAATATGGAAAAGTAGTTTTTATATCCTCTAGGTTTTCCCAAGTTACACTTTCTTCATTAAATGGTCCCACTAGACCTTACATTGACTTATTTCATGATTTCTTAAATGCAACTGTGAGTTTCCAACACTTGTATGGGTTTAACCATGATTATTCTTGGGTCTTGGACCTGCAAGGAATTCTAATTTAACACATGTGATAAATCTGAAACGTATTTCTTAAGCAAAGAAATATGGAAAACATCATGCATTCATGATAAAGTAGGAGGTAATGCTAAATGGTAAGCTACATGGTTGATTACTTCAACTATCTCAAAGGGTCCCACATAACGAGGTGATAACTTGGTAGCCTTGCCAAAAGTTATAGAACTCTTTTTTAGTTTAACCCAAAGAAAGACCTTCTCACCAAGTTTAAATTTCTTGTCAACCCACTTTAAGTCAGCATAACTCTTTTTCCTATCTGCTACTTCTTTCAAGCGTTCATGAATCATTTTAACTTGTTGTTCCATTTCCATAAGAATTTCAAGTCCAATTACCTCTCTATCCTCAATGTTGTCCCAACTAATGGGGTTCTACATTTTCTTCCATATAGTGCTTTGAAAGGTGCCATCTTAAGAGAGGCATGATATGTGTTATTATAAGAAAACTCAACTAGTGGAAGGTACTCTTCCCACTTATATTATGATCCATACAATACATTCGTAACATATCCTCTAAAACTTGATTAACTCTTTCATTCTGTCCATCCATTTCTAGATGATATGCAAAACTGAAATTCAGCTTAGTTCCTAGAGCTTGCATTAAGTGTTTGCCAAAACCTTGATGTCATTCTAGGATCTCTATCAGATATGATTAATTCAAGTACTCCATGTAATCTGAAAATTTCATGTACAAATATTTTAGCCAATACAGAGAATCATCCTTCAGATTACCAACAATAAAATGTGCTACCTTTGTTAGTTTATCAACAACTACCAAAATAACATCATGTTTATTTCTTGACATAGGTAACCCTTGTACAAAATCCATGCTTATTACTTTCCATTTGTACTTATGGTATGTTATGAGGATACAATAAACCGGTTGGGTGCATATGTTTAGCTTTAACACATTGACATTCTAAGCAATGTGTCACAAAATCAATAACGTCCTTTTTCATTCCTTCTTCCAGAAATATTGTTGTTTTATATCAGCAAGCATCTTTGTAATACTAGGGTGTCTAGAAAAAGGTGAATTGTGAAATTCTACTAACAATTTCTTTCTTAAATCATTTAGCGAAGGTATGTATACTCTGTTTTCAAATCTTAAGATTCCTTCATTGTCAAAGTGAAAACCTTTATACCTCACATCATTTGGATCTGCAACAAGCGTTGTTTTTACTTGCTGAAAGTAAGAATTAGATTCCATAACACTTTTTACTTCATCTTTAAACTAAGTTCTCAATGTTATAAGAGCAGAAATGTGCTTCCTACGACTTAGAGCATCAGCCACTCTATTTTCCTTACCTTTGATGTAATTGATATCAAAATCATATTGAGATAAAAACTCTAACCATCTTTGTTGTCTTGCATTAAGATTTGGTTGAGTGAAAATATACTTCAGCCCAAGATGATCAGTTTTTAATTCAAAAGGTTTACCAAGTAGATAATGCCTCCAAACTTGTAGTGCATGAACAATGGCAAAAAACTCTAAATCATGTGGAGCATAATTCAACTCATGTAACTTTAGTTTTCTACTTTCATAAGCTATGACATGATCATTTTGTAACAAAATACCTCCTAGACCTTCCCTAGATGCATCCGTTACAACAATAAAGTCTCCATTAGGATCTGGTACAACTAGAATAGGTGCTAAAGTTAACTATTCCTTCAAAGTTCTAAATGCAGATTCACATTTCTCATTCCAAAAAAACTTCTTATCTTTTTCTGTAATGAAGTTATTGGTGCATCCACCTTAGAAAAATATTTTACAAATTTTCTATAGTAACCAACAAGTCCCATGAAGCTTCTAACTTCATGTACATTCTTTAGTGCAGCCACTCAGTTATAGCTATAATTTTAGAAGGATCTACAATAATTCCATTCTTACTTATTACATGTCCCAAATAGTGCACTTCTGTGTCATAGAAAGAACATTTAGATAGCTTACCATATAACCATCTCTTTCTCAAAATTTCCAAAACTATCTTCAAATGCTCATGGTGTTCCTCAATACTTTTAGAATATATGAGAATGTCATCCAAGAATACGAGCACAAATTTGTCCAAGTATTCTTGAAATATATTATTCATTAAATTCATAAAAGTTGCAGGTGCATTTGTTAATCCAAAAGGTAAAATCGTGAACTCATAATGTCCATACCTTGTTCTGAAAGTTGTTTTATGAATGTCCTCATCCTTAATTTGTAATTGATGATATCCAGATCGAAGATCTATCTTAGAATATACCGATGCTCCATGCATCTGATCAAATAGATCATCAATTCTAGGGAGTGGGTATCTATTCTTGATTGTTTCTTTGTTTAACATTCTGTAATCAATGCACAATCTAAGTGTTCCATCCTTCTTTTTCACAAAAATTACTTGGTGCTCCCCAAGGTGAAACACTCAGTCTAATCAAACCTTTAGACAAAATTTCTTGTAATTGAGCCTTAGATCTACTAATTCTATAGTATTCATTTGATAGGGTGCCTTAGAAATAGGCTCGGTTCCAGGCTTGATTTCAATTGTGAATTCAAACTCCCTTTTGGGTGGAAGACCTGTAACTCTTCCGAAACACATCACTGAAGTTTCATAACAACGGATATCATTCCATGAAATCATTGTTCTCTTCAGCTTGTTTCTACAATTTTTACTGCATATAAGGTACAACCCTTATTTTTGGCCTTTTTAGTTGCATAGCTGATAGTTCCCTAACATAAATCTCATGTTTCACACCTGAATCTCTGTTGTTTTTTACAGATCATCTAAACAACTAATATGTTTTTCAAAACAATCCACCTTTTCCTTATGTTCAGCTAACTAATTAACACCTATGATTACATCATAAGACCCCAAAGGTGCAACATAAAGATCAACTTCTGTGGAAAAACTAGGTAAGTCAAGGAATGCTCCAAAAAGACACATACTAACTATATGAACAACATTGTTTCCATAATGTACAGTCCATGTTTTATCCATGTTTCCATCTTTTATTTTTAGTTTTGATGCTAATTTACTAGAAATAAAACATTCAATAGCTCCAGTATCAAAAAGAATAGTTATAGGTATGCCAAATAACTTACCCAAAACCTCTATGGGCGTGGCCTATTTTTCAACCTACTTGTCAGCTACTACAATGTGTATCTTGTGTTGTTGATTACGATCATCCTTTTTCAAAGGACATTGATTTGCGTAATGATCTTTTCCATAGTTATAACAGCCTCCTATAGGTCCCTTTCTAGGCTCGATTTATTTCCATCCCTAGAATTATCATTCTGACCTCCATAGGACTTTTGTCCATTATTATTATTCTTGACAAAGTTGTTCCATGCATTACCAATAGACTTGTTCATTGCTACTTTCTTACTAGTATCAAATGAAAACTTACTTTTCATTCCAAATTTCTTCCATGGTCCTTTCTTAGGTGCAAGAGATGATGAAGAGGAGTTGGGGATTTTCTTCCTTACTTCCTCCTTATGAGAAGAAATTGCCTTCAATTTCTATTCTTGCCTTATGGCCTTTTCAACAACCCCTTCCATTGTGGTTGGGCTATGAACATCCACCTCTCCTCCTATAATGGGATTCAATCCCATGATGAATTTCCATATCCTAAACTTCTCGTCAGTTTGATATTGAGGTACATACTTAAGGATTTTAGTAAACCACTCCCAATACTTAGTTACAGTTAGCTTTCCTTGAGCTAAGTTCTGAATTCAGTCATTTTTTATCATAATAAAGTTGTGGCAGCCAACGTTTCCTAAAGTAACCTTTAAATTGATCCCATGTGATATTAGTTTCATCAATATTTAACTCATCCTTATGGTTGTCCCACCATGAAGATGCCTCATGGGAAAGCTGATATGCTCCCCATATCACCTTTGTTTCTTCTGAGAAATTCCTTATTGTAAAGTATTTCTCCATTTCATTGAGCCAATTCTCATCTCCATCTCCTAATGTGGTGCCATCAAACTTGGGTGTACTTATCCTTTTTATATCATTAGTGAGTTCAACTTCCAACCTAGCCTTTTGTTCTCAGTTGATCAGGTATGTTCACATTATTATTATCAACACCCAAATTGGCATTGTCCTCTGGAGGTGGCTGATTATTATTACCAACATCTTCTTCCTCCTCATTTCCCATTACTTGTGTTCAAGTATAACCAAATGATCTCTTATGTCCAACAGGGAAACAAGGATCTCATCAAGTTTTTGGGCAGTTACTTGATCCTTCCTCAGGTGGAGGATTATTTGTAACATTTCCTCTTGTTCTAACCATTTTCTGTTAACAAGAAAATTTAAGTTTCATCATATTATGGACACAATAGGTCCAAGAGCATAACCTTCAACTCTGATACCAAGATGTAACATTCCCATTTTAAGACTTTAGAAACAAGGGATTTTTTAAACACAATGTTCTCTTGTTCTAAATAAAATATCATTTAGAACACACATTCCATGCCAATCAATCTCATAATAGATAACCATATGCAGTTGTAATGACTCGGTATGTTACCGATCTCTCATTCCATGACTCGGTTACCAACCGATCTCTCATGTTGACTTAAAGTATAGAATACTTTATGTATACTATGTATACTTGTTTTCCTACCCTATTATGGGTATTGAGTGATCTATTTAAAGAACCTATCTAAATATTTGTTACCAATATTCATTTAACATCATGTTGCTTTAAACTAGGTGACATAGGACAACACAACCAACAACTTGTGATACTTTGGCCAAAGATATTTTCAACATACTATTCATGTTACTATTCCTAGATGACATATTTGTCATTTTGGAATACATCCTTCACCTCACTCTACTATTATCTAGAATGGTCTTTACTTGACTACCGTCAATCCACTTGCCCAAGGTTTGACCCTAGCTCAGGTTAGAAACATAATTTGTTATAGGAAGATGCTCACGATGACTTAGGGTATATGGGCATACTCAACTGACCTAAGTCGACCGAATGTGCCAAGGTACCCTAAGTCATATAAAGCTACTCCCTATTCTAAACATGCTACTAACTTGACCTAGAGAGAAAACTAAGTTCAAGTCCAAATGTGTGTAGATCTAGATGAACAATACGGAAGGGTGTTGCCACATGTCAACTACAACATTGTATCCTTGAGAAGACCTTGGTCTTTTTGAAGGTACATACCTGTAGTTGGTGTGTGCCAACATCCATTAGAACTGATTCATCACGATGTACATACTCCCTTAGTGGTCATTAATTCATAATTAAATTGGATTAAGATTCAGATTACAACAACCATGCCTAACCCTAATTCCAACATTCATTAAGTTCTATATCCATAATTAATCTGATTTGATATTGAGAACTTCATTAACTCATGTTTGCATTGAGGTTCATTAACGTGGCCTAACAAGTAGTTATCCCAAAAATAGGACAACAAACATCAATTATTTAATTCTTAATGCAACCTAGCTGTCCAAATCAAGTGTGTCATCCACCTAGATTTAACTAGTGTTTACTTTTATAAATGAAGTACAAAGATTAAAGATCAAACCATTGTTCCTTTTATATTTTCATTCTTTTGAGAGAGGAAGAGTCTTCCTCTACATGGTTAGATGTTAGGATTAACATAACATTTAATCATTCATTACTCATATAGTTTAATTGTATGCCCAATGCATATTTCATTATTAAACTTTAGTTGTGTAGATAAAGAACGACATCTTTTGTAATTTAACAAGTTTCCTTATATTAAGGGGGAATTGTACTATCCCCTTTATCTAACTTATTAATTGATAGCAATAAAAGTACTCAAATAGATATAAAGTATACCGACAAGATATCACTACTATTTCCATTATACAAGTACAAAAGAATTCACACCACAAATTGGAGTCCAACTCAAAACCTTTCAATTCAAGATGATAAATATACATTTACAAGACTATGCATTTCAGACATTCTACATGTCAATCAAAATTTAGATCTTAAAATAACATCACTTTTATTTTCCAATACAACTCAAGAATGATTCAAAACTCTTTACATAAGATCCAGAATTAAATAAGCCAATGAATCATAAATTTTTTTGCCTTCTTTTATCACTTACGATGTCCATTTGTAAAAAAATGCTAACACGGTCAATGTCATTTAATGAACTGAGCATGATAAGCACTAAGCATTAAAATGAAGTGCATTCCACTAATTGTTCCATTAAAACAAATATTATTTAATGAAACAATTAATATATCATACTAAATAAGCATAAGTAATATTAACTTAAAAAAAGTACAATTAAAGATTCTAATTCACTTTTAAGAAAGGAGCATAATATGATCTCAACATCTCGCATTATAACATATAGTTTAATTGATCCTATCAATTACTTTTAAACAAACAAAAGGTCTTTTCATCCAATTGTTTCATAATTCTATCCGAATAGAAAGACATCATTTATATCTACTATGTAGAAAAAGAAGTTATTTACAACATATCTCATATTAGAATGTTTCATCCTACAACTTAAGCAAAGGAGAAGAATCAATACATATTGTTCCCCATACACTAATCATCTGAAAGATAGAATCAGGTTCAAAACACATAACTACTTCAGTTCTAGGATAACAATATAAGGATTCAACATTAAAGAGACAACATCTAATCAAGAATCCCAAATCAATCCAAGAAGGGGAAGAGTATCAAAACAATCTACCTGCAAGTCTTAACTAACTTCTACATGTTAGAAGATATCATTCAAATATTTGAAACCAAACATTCCAAAAATCAAGCAAGACTCACACATGGTTAATCTCTTCTCGTGTCCATCCAAGAAGGGTTCATAATAAGATAGAGTGCAAAAAGAGAAAACCTTTCAATATCAAATCCAAATGAAGTATGACTCAGTCAAACAATGCAATCGGTCTAAGCATGTTATTATTTTCTTTTCAAAAGATCGACTCAACTATTCTCTTTCCACATCATTATAAAAAATGACTAGTACAAAGTAGACTAAACAATCCACAAAGAAATTTCCATCTTAGAAGAGTGGTTTCACACTATTTCCTTCCGAGACATGAATGACAAAAGTTGAACCTAAAAGTCGAGCAGCCTAAGAGAACAACCACCCTATAACCAAGAAGAAAATCAGAATACAAAGAAGTTCAATCAAGTGAACTTATCTTACAAAAGGATTTCAAATAGAAAAGTTCCAATCAATAATTCATTTCATTTATACTATCAATGAATTCCCATTTCTATTTCAAACTTAGAAGTTCTTTAACTAGTTCCCAAGAGAGAACACAAAACCAAACCCACAGTTTAAAGAAAGCACACTTATAGTTTCCCCTATAAACCTATATGACCTGGTTTATATATTCCAGTTCATTAGACACAATTTTGAATTCAATTCTCATAAAGGAGTACACAATATAGTCCCAAAAAAATAGTATAAGATAAACAAGTTTCAATTAAACTCACAAACTTAAAAGAAATAGTATTCCCAAATTCAAGATCTTACACTACTCCTTAAAAAAGAGACCTATAGTTCATACATCATGAAGAAAAATTAAAGAAACAACCATGAACCGTAGAGGTGATAAATCATAATAACAAGGTTCAAAATGAGAGAGTATTCATCTCTTCTTTCCTTAAAAACCCAAAAGTCAATTTAAGAGGATCTGAAAGTGAGTAAGAAAACCCAATATACGTTTGAGTCAAGCAATGTCTCAACTTTACCTCCAATCGTGACTGAAACAGAAAACACAACAAAGACTCTCACAGCTCCATCTAAAAAGATAGTGACAGAGAAGGTATTCATTTCAAACGTCAATCACAAAAAGGAGTATGCATACCGCATTTCCATAAAACCTCAAAATCGTTAACAATTGTTCCAACGAACTCTATATCAAACCAAACCCACAACAAGATACAGTTCTAATCCATTAATCCTTCAAACACAACAATCAAGCCTTCAACAAGACATGGGATTTCTCAGAGCAGAGGAGGGAAGAATATCCTCCATACTTACATGCCCTTACCAATTCAAGAACATGGTACAGTCTCCAAAAATAGAAGTGCCACAACCATTCCAACTCAAGAAGCTACAAGGAGAAGATCTCAAAAGAGGTTACCAAATCAACCCAAACCAAAATTTATCTCTCAAGATTTTTTGAGTAGACAGTCCATAAACGAGTTCTAAGCATTTCAAATCCTTGAATATGAGTAAAAATCAAGCTCAGAATACAAGTACAGAACCAAACACAATGCCTCGAACACAAGTTCAAAACACACAAGTATAGAATATGAGTTTAGTGTCAAACACGAAGCTTCGAACACAAGTTCAAAACAACACAAAGCTCCAATAAAACTTAAAAAAAAACACAAAGACTCCATGTATGCCATTAATTACAAAATTCCTTCCTATCTCTCCATTCCATCACCTCATAAAAATGTTGAAACCTATTTCCACTTTTGCATGCATTTCCAACTTTAGTGAAGCCTCCACGTATGCCTCCACTAAATTTTACTAGCCTTTTCCAAAGCTGGTTATACCTCCATTCATTTAACCCATTCAAATCAATTAAATTCCTTTGGAACCATTTCCATAATGCCATGTGACCTAGTTGGTTCCCTTTTAATATTTTAGGATAAATTTCCCATAACTTAGGTTAGTCTAACAATAATTACCTTAGGTCTTAAAACATAGCCATAGGTAATTTCCACCTTAGGTTACATAAAATTCACAACCATATAGTATTAGGCATTAGGTTAATATAGCCTAGAATTACTTTAGTAATCTCTCCCTTATCCATTTAGCACAAGAGCTTAGCTAGTATGCCATCCCAACGAATAGAATAATAAGCTTAGGTTAAATTGAAACCCAAACAAGTAGACATAGCTAGAAAGTAGGAGCTTTTACCTAGTTTAGGATACCGTTAGGATAATTCTTTAGTTTTAGGAATCTGATTCCCTTCTTAGTCATGAAGCAAACTATATTTTGTTTACGCCATTAATGTCCTGAAGAGATCAATCCTAAAGACCCAAGCACAAACATACAACTAAATGAAGGCACGTTCATACAAGACCAAAGAATTTGTAACATACAAAGTTTAGTCTGCTACATCTCTCCACCTATGAATGTTAGTTTTACCATTTAGTCTAGTAAGGAGATTTTAAATATTCCTTGGATCACTAGAATTGATCCGAGGATGAGTCTGAAAAAGAGATAAGTTTGCAACTCCCAAAACCAGATTGCAACTTACCTACTAGAAGTGAAAGTGGATTCTTACAAGCCACATCATTTTAGTCCAATAAATCCAAGAGCAGAGATGATTTATCCATAACAAGAATGATTTTCAACAATCAAGTAAATACACCTCATTCAAGAAAATCACATGTCAACACTTGTAATGCAAAAGAGGAATATAATTGTTTGTCAAAGGTGTTACATCTTCATAAAAAAGAAAATTCAGGTGGGGCCCACATATCACCACATGCTCTAACATACCTTTATGGAAATATGGAAGAGTCCTATACAACATCCAATCATCAATTTTGAGTAATCAATCAAAACTGGGATTATATACTCACTTTTCTATAAGCTACTCCTATTTAGGGTTTAACTAGGGTTTCAAACCACTTTACCTTGTTAATGATCGTTCATAAAAATTTGATGATAAAACCAACTCATTATTATTTTTAAGCATTAATAACTAGCCTTATAATCCATTCCAAATATCTCAGCTCTTCATTCAAATCATACAATCCACAACGAGCATCAAAAGGTCTAACTTTGCTTGAAAACACACACTGTGACTTACCTGGTTTAACCAAAACTTGCATATCTTGCAAAATGTTCTTTAAATTGACCTAAAAATTTTCATGAAGAATGATGAAAACATCCTATACTTTTCTTTAATCACCACATATCCAAAATTCATGTGAAACTCTTCATCCAATCTCATTTACCCATCCCAAACTTCATGTTTCTCACTTATTTCTTCCCAAGAACCCTGCAAATTCATCATACAACTGAATACTAACCTGAAAATCACAATAAATTTCAGTTAGAATGCTACCATGTTGATACCATGCTACAAATAGAGTAATCTTGTCCAAATCTCATACCTTTATACCATTATGCATGTTTCAGGGCTAGAAACAAGCTCCAAATGGCCTCGATTCAATGCCGACAACCCATGAATTGACCATGCTGACCTTATACAAACTCATACACACGTAAAAAAATCCTTATGGAAAATTAATGACCTCATGACAAAAACAATCACCTCAAGTGAGTTCATACCGTGACTCAGCTCACTAGACCATGCACTAGGATTACATAGAACTTCACCAAACTTAACACAAACACTCATTCTACATGCTCGACACTTGAAAAATATCATAGGAGAATATCATGTCACCATGACACCCATTTCCATCAATTACAACAAAACCACATAATGACCAACACCATTTTCATGAGATAACTATTAGGGTTATCAAAAGAACCCTCATTTGGATAAGCAATAAAGGTATTAATCTATCCCTCCAATCCACCGTTGTTTTAAGGGAGTATATGAGTTCAGTAATAATTAAATATGTGCTCCCACCATCAATTAAGGAAGCAACTAGTTTATACCCACTATAGGGTAAACATCCTCAAATGTCCATCTAAGGGAAAACTTCGGGGAAGTAGAAGAATTAAGTATGGATGCAAGAAAGACAAGGAATTTTGTTTCGAATCAACACAGAAAAATGATGAAATGTTGTAATTAGCAATGAAGAATGTTATAATAACTCAAGAAACCCATATTCAAATAGTACCCCATATATATTGTGTATCAAAAGTGATTGTTCCTTATAGAAAAACCTAGGAGGGTACATCAGCCCCTCTTCAAAAGGAAACAACTTCCACATGAAAAATTATGAGGGGAAATGTTTTACACAAAAACCAAGGGTAACTCCAGTCTTGGGCCCAAATCTTGAAGAGGTATAAGAGGAGAAAAAAATTGTAAGGAAAAGAGGCAAAAGGTGGCTCCACCTACTGTCGAGACAATTACAAGTGCAACCTTATTAGAGGAAGCTCGAGGATTAAAGATGTTGTCCCAAGTTTAATAAGTATCCAAGGTAGTAGACACTACCCCATCCCATGCAACATAGTAAAATTATACTCTTATTAAAACTCCTCATGAATAAACTCCATCACTTGCAATTGTGATAGAAAAGTGCAGATGCCATCACATGAGAAATTCTTTACTGACCTATTACATAGTTTGGGACAAGATGTGGGGCTGACCTTATCCCTAGATTTTTTCAAGCCACACTAATTGAGGTTACATTAGTTAAGGTAGCGTAAAAATCTGCAAGAACTCATGAGGGTTTCACAAGGAAAGACAAAACAATAATATGATTAGCTGAACAACAAAGTATTGGGAGGTTATAGTGAAAAAAATTGAACACTATATAGTGGTGGATCCTCTCCAAATAAAAAATAGATGTAGTTGAGAGAGTGATTGCAACACATGAGCTTTCAGAGTAGATTGAATAAGGTAAGTCTCATGACTTAATTGAAAAGTACATCGAGCTAACAAAAGAGTAGTATCTACTCAAGGAGAAAATAATTAAGGCTGAATATTGAAGTAGTACAAATCCTAGATATGGGCATCACACACCCTTCAAAAATGAAGAAATTAAGGATGAAGGGTTGGAGAAGGAAGAATACCAATTTTAAGAAGCTAGAAGATAAAAACAACATGAATTTAGACTGATGAATCTAGCCTCACACTCACTCCATCCCAATAACTCATGTTTGTCCCAAGATCCCTTAAAAACAACAAACACATGAAAAGGGTAGTGTTCTATATAAGATGGTTGTGAGATGCATTCTAAAAAAATAAAATTCTAAAAGTGCATGTGCATGAAACTAACCTAGTAAGTGTCCTATCCTTGAGGCCATCCAAGGTGCCTAAGAAGGAAATAATCTTATCAAGAACAATAATGGGGCCCCTAGGAGATAGAATTTTGGATATTTCCACTCCATAAGGTGACATAACTAGGGATGAAGCTACTCCATCCCACTATCAAATCACTCAAGTCCCACTAGGGAAACCTACTATGAAGTGTCTTAAACATGAGGTCACATTATCATTGGGAGGCCTTTTCTAAAAAATGAACAAGGATAAGGAGACCAAAAATAATCTCAAATAAAATGTTGACATACTTTCTAACAATGTGTAGAAATGGCTCTAACCTCTCGAGGTAAGCCATGAATTGTGGTTACTATTACTCCTAGTGCATTAAAGTAAGAAAAATAAATGAAAGGTAGAGGAAAAGATACAAATAGGTAGGAAGAGATACTATTTGAAATAGTAATTCAAGTCCTTTCAAGTAATTATATGCTTTAACTAGGTTTCAAAACAAATAGAGGCTCACATGATACTTGATTGAAAAGTATTAGGATGAGGTAGATTTTTGGGATGATATGTTGCCAAAACTTGAATCCATCAATGATATGGATGAATAAGAAGTATTAAAATAAGGGGTGGCACCCCAAGATTGTAAAGATAAACAATATGAGTATGAAAGGGATATCAAACCGAGGATTAAAAATTGGGAGCTTCAGTAAATGAACTTTAAGATATAAGGAATAAAGAACAATAGTATGTGGATGATATTGAATATAGGATAGAAAAAATGTTTCCTCCTGAAGGAACGTGTTCCTTAGGAGATTTATATGTTAATAATGCCATTTATATACTCAAAAATCATATTTACGGAATTTGACACTCATAAGGAGTTTGGTGATTCTTTTATTCAGAGGTTTGTTCACTTGGAAAGTTACATTAATAAATTGGATAAGAGTAAGAAGAATATTATTTATACAAATTTTGACAACATTTATCTAAGAAAGAGATAATATTTTTTTATCATACTAGGCCCAATAAATACCTTCTTCGGGAAATGTTTAAAAGGATGGATGTATATGTTAATAAAGTTGAAAAGAAAAAGAGAGTAAGTTAATCAATCTCGATATTTCTTAATTTCCCTTGAGCATATTTTTATAGCTTATTCTTTCTATTTTTGTATCCATTTTAAAATAGAATAATCAAAGTGGTAACAATATATAAGAACAAAGCAGGAAAATGTAATCGTTTTGGGACATTCTCATTACATATACACAAAATCACAAAAGGGGATTCTATAGGGGCCTATCCTTGAATTGCAAGAAAAATAATAAAAAGGATGTCATTATTATTGCATTGCTATTCAAACCTGTACAAAATCCCCCGTGAATATTAGAAGGCAAGATAAGAGTTTTTATTTGCATGAGACTCAAACTCCTTGTTTTCAACTACACTAAAAACATACAACATATCACATGCTAATCCATGTGACATCTCCATTTCCTTGAGTTTATAAATTCTCTCTTGGGGTCCCTCTATAATCTAGATTAATTAATATTTATTTTCAAGGGAGGTGACTCACTTTAAAAGATTAGCTTCCTTTGTGAGATATGTTTTGGTCCCAAGGTGAGCTTCAGCTTTTGGTTCCAAAGTTAAGTTGGTCTTATCGGAAGGCTTGATAGGACAAATTTAGATTTTTTTGGGGAGGAGAATGATGCTTTGCATATATTTCCTTGGTAGATGACTTTAGAGAAACCTCCTCGAGGAGGAAACTATCTTCTCCAATTCATCCAATCTTCGAGATCGGGACTTCATTATTTTGGGTCCCACTTGAAAGTTCATGGTAAGGGAGCCCGTGCTCCATTATTTTAGTGGTGAAGAAGGCCTTAGAAATAAATAAGTTTTATATTTGATAATATGATGACTATGGAGCCAAACTTTCTTCAAGGTGTTAGTCCGGATATGATCTATGGTTAAAAATATGGAAAAACATGACTTAAAAAGATGAAAGAAGGGTGTTATCTTGTTGATTGGGAATATCAAATAAAATTATAAAACAAAATTGTCGAGGCCTGAAAAGTAAAAAATGGTTTTAAGAGATTTAGGAGATAGCCCATATAGTATGGTTCCCATTCTTGATGCTACCATTTTTTAAAGTTGAGTATGCAAAAATTCACAAGAGTTCTATTTACCAAACATGGTAAAGGTATGCTATTCATGAAGGAAAAAGGGAAATTTAAAGGACAATGGTTCTCGGGGTGGAATGTGTGAATCATTATTCCACATATAATTATAAATCTAATTAAAATATTTGACATAAACTGGAAGAAAGGGGATTAAATCATTCACATAAAAATATATATTTTTTGGTTCAGTTATAAGCTGGTATCTGTGGGAAATCACGTCAGAACAAATTGTCAAAATATTCACCTTTTATTAAGCCATATTTCAAAAATGTGAATTGAATCAAATAATTGGAATGATTATATAAGCATAAAAACTCCCTATAGAGGTTCACATATGGATGGTGATATGGAAGTAAAGAAAAAGAGGTTTGTTAACACAAAATAATATCTCGCTCATCTCCACAAATTCAATAATGAAGCAAGACCACTCTAGACTCGACACTTCAAATGGAATAGTTTTCATTCAGACAACCACTCCATCCATTTTATCATACTAAGAATATTCTACCTCTCATTTTCCTTGTTTTAGGTGTATTTGGAGGGAATTTGGGTAAATTCCCTAGGGAAATTTTGTATAATAATGAAGCCATGTATTCATTCTAAGGGTTCTAAATTTTTGGGTTTAGGATAATGTGATTGCATTTTTATAGTCATTAGTAGGAATTTAAATCACCTAATGTATGCATCCCTTATCCATGTGAAATATATTAAGTTATATACCATTTTCATGTCATAAATTTTTGAGTTGTATGGAAGCATAGTTGAGCAAAGTTGTAACTTTTGATATCATCTTATTTATGTTGAATTAATCAAATAAAAATGAGTTATTCTTGGTATGTGAAATAAATTGGTTAATTGAGTAAATGGTGTTCTATAGTGTTACTTTTCTGAATTTATCTTTTTTAAAATCCTTTCTACATTACTACTTAGGGATGATTTCTTCCAAGATTATGAGCGTATCTTGAGTGTTATTTGATTCAAGAAACAAATGTTTTATTGATATTTCATGCACAAGTGTTTATCGTTGAAATTATAAATGTTATGTGGTAGTATTTGTAATAATTTGGTATCATTTAATGCAAATTATCCATTAAGAGTTACATTATTTTGATCTTCGCCTTCCCGCATTTATGGGTATAACAGGTTGAATTCGATGCACCATTCTTTCTCTTCATTTAGATCCATATTACCAAATTTCTAACAAATTATTCTACTAGCATACCCTTGTAAACATGTTAACCATATTTATAATACACATATTTTCCTGTAAATTATATTTACCTCATAGATTATGAATGCATTTTCTATGATTTGTGAATATTAACATTCCAACATCAACTTCCATTTTATTTATTATTTACACAAAGATGATGTATGTGAATCAAATTTTATCTATCTTTATTAGCTTATGTTTGATGCTTTAAGTATGTGCAATATTTGTGTGACAAATCTTTGAGTAAACATTGCATTTATGGCTATACTCGACTTTATATTGACCTCGCCAATAATTGTAGGAGATTGAATCATAAATCTCTCCTTCATTCGAGCTACCCATTGGTTCCTCTCACCCTAGTTTAGGAAGATCCAAAAGTAGCAAGATATATCCATTCCCTTTGTATGTGCCTCATATTCATTTCCAAGACATGGTGATGAAAGAATGTTAGATATATCCTGCTATGAACGACACACATCCCCCATCTATCATTATTTAACTCATTTGTTTATGAATTGTTGTTAGGTCTCCTGGGTGTAAAAATGGGAACCAAAACATACCATTCCAATCAAATCCAAGTCTTACACTTTGATATTCCCTTTATCAAGTTTAATAAAATATAAAAATTCAATTCCAAGTCTTTGCTTTGGGTATTCACTTTATCTAAGCTAAGTAAATTTGCAAGTCATGTCAAAATCTTAAATTTTGGGTATCCATATCCAAATTTAAGCCTAATAAATTCCAATATAACTATTATACTTTGATATTCAGTTTATAAATTTTAAGCACAACCATTCTCAACAATCTAAGTCTTATACTTTGATATCCACTTTATCGAGTGGAAGAAAAATCAATATTCATGTCTAAGTTTTATATCTTGAGATCTACTTTATCAAGCTTAATCCTTGCAGTGCAAAGGTCAATTTAAAAGGCTTTGATATTCACTTTATCAAGTTTAATCAAAAAATTCTAAAAACACTAAGTCTCATGATTTGATATTCAATTTATCAAGTTTAAGAAAAACCAATCTTAACACTTGTGTCTTATATTTTGACATTCACTTTGTAAAAGTGTAAGCGCAATCAAATTTCAATTTGAAGTCTTAGGTAATTAGATATTATCTTTATTCAAACCGTAGACACATAAATATGACTATGTGGTTTTAATACTAAAATTGTACTAATTATCCTCTTTCCCATCATTTCATTATAATTAGTGATTTCCCACTAATTAGCTAACATTCTCCTTCATTTTGGTCAATTAATGACACTTTGTTAATTAACTAGCCTTCCCCATCCTAGATTCCAATTAACGACACTTCGTTATTTATAATACTCTTTTAATTAATTAATTAATTATTAATTAATTAAGCCCTTTTATCTCTAATTAATCAATAAACCCTCTCATTGGTTAACATCCCCTCTCAAACCCTTGGCCACAGACTTACCCGATGCAAGTCCGCGCCAACATGTCACAAGCATTTTTACATGGATAAATTCTACTAATTTTATTCTAAATCACCTCCAAATGGATTTTTAAGCTTATCTTGGTCTATTAATTAATCCTAGTTGATTAATTAAATCATCTCCAACTCCCATGAGTTGTTAATCACTAATTAATATCTTCTAATCATATTTATCCCTTTCTAATTCTACTTTACCTTTATCCCACATTCACTAGGTTGCAAGATTCTCCAAAATTGGAAAGCTATATAAAGAACCTAGTAAACCTTGTCCAAACTTACACCATGTCCTTGTAAAAAATTGCCATATGATAAGATAATTTCAATCTAGAAATGCTTATTGATCAAGAAACCATTTCTATCTTCTACTTGCAAAGAGTAGTAAGAGAATAACCATACATGGAAATCAAGCCATATTGGTGAGATATCTTCCTCTTCCATGGAGAATTTCCTTTGATCGTATGTAGTAAAGTTTGGATCACTAAAAGAGTACCTACATTATAAATCCCATAAAAAACATCAAATGATGGTTTACATTTCATGTTTTTAATATTAGATGCATTAGTTAAGCTCTTCCCTTTAATGGCTTTCTCATGATGTTTATGTTAGATTATATTTTTATTGTAACTACTTAGTGTTAGTTTCTATTGATTAACCTATCTTGATTTCACATGCATACATATGGCATGACTGGTGGGACACCCCTTTGTCTCACACACATTTTTTAGTTTTTGTTAAGTTTCTTTTTTGCATACTAACCTCTTTTTAACACATATTGAAATAACTTATCTTTCTTAACTTATTTTGTTGAGTTTTCATGTGTTGAGTCTTCCTTATAGGTATAAAGGAGGTGAAGTGTTATCAAAATGGGATCTTGATGAGAAAAAATCAAGCTTTCTCCATGTTTTCATTTTTAGAGCTTCATTTTTCATCATTTTACATGCTAGTTTTATCAATTTGTTGAAAATGTTAAATTTTTGATCATGAATGTTAATGTTTGATAGTTTTTATTATTATTTGCACATATTAAAGAGATGAAGTGACGTAAAAATGGGATCTTGATGAGAAAAATTCAAGCTTTCTCCATGTTTTCATTTTTAGAGCTTCATTTTTCATCATTTTACATGCTAGTTTTGTCAATTTGTTGAAAATGTTAAGTTTTTTATCATGAATGTTAATGTTTGATAGTGTTGAGTATTATTTTCACATATTAAGGAGGTGGGTTGCTGTCAAAATGAGATCTTGATGAGAAAAATTCAAGATTTCTCCATGTTTTCATTTTTAGAGCTTCATTTTTCATCATTTTACATGTTAGTTTTGTCAATTTGTTGAAAATCTTAAGTATTTGTGCATGTACATTAGTGATTGATAGCATTGAGTCTTATTTGTGCATATGAGTGAAATATGTTACTCTCAAAATTGAATCTTGGTGGAAAAATTTAACTTTTTGGCAGATTTTGGGACATTTTTTGACATTTTTGAGTACAAGTTAAGTGCATACCCATGAGTATAAGAGCATATGCGTAACCTATCTTCTAGAGGCCATAAATTTTACTTCCAAACTTGAAATGACTCCATTTTTTTGTGATGGAAAGGTATTAAAGTGAAATATGCAATGAAAATTTAAATTTGGGATTTAATCTTTCAGAAAATGTAAGGTTTCCTTTATTATAAAACTAGTCCTTTTATTTACATGTTACATTCATTTTAAGATCATCATCATCATGTATGCTCTTCTCTTGTGCTTTCAAGCAACCTTGAGAATAAAAAATGGATATGATTATGGATATTTTTCTAACATTATGGTTATCATTTGTTTATAAATGGTGTTATCATTTTAAATATTTGTTGAAATCTCCTTTTTGTTATAAATTCATCGAAACCACGTATGCTCTTCTCTTGTGCTTTCAAGTGATCTTGAGAATCGAAATGACAATGATTTTAGATGATTTTATAACATTTTTATTGTCATTTGGAAATATGGATAACACTTGATATTTTGATAGTTTGCATGGAAAAACTAATCATTTGAGTTGTTATTTAAAACCATCTTTTAACACTTAAATGCTTTGATTACATTTGTTTTTCCATTTTCTTAAGTTGGATCAAACATCGTGTATGCTCTTCTCTTGCACTTTTGAGTGATCTTGAGAATAAAAAGTAACCTTGATCTTCATTCTAACATTGTGTGTTACTTGGAAAAATTCATCATTTAAGTTGTTCAAAAATTCATCTTTCAAAAGCACTTAATGGTCATTGATTTAAGTTTTTCCATTTCTACTTAGTTGGATCAAATGTTGTGTATGATCTTCTCTTGCACTTTCTTGAGAATAAAAAAACAACCTTGATCCTATTTCTAAACATTGTGGTTGGCATGGAAAAATACTAATATTTTGAGTACATGACCTTTTCACTTGTCAAATAATAAAATCAAAACATTTACTAATACATTGTGTGCAAGTTTGTGTGCATGTGTACTTTGCTTAAGCTAAATTAAATGAAGCAAGAAATACCATCTAAATAGTTCTATAATCTAGATAAGACAAAGCCTAAGCACCATCAAGATAAATAGCTAAACAAGATCTATACTAAACATCATAACTTTGAAACATAAGATCAAAACTAGCATGTTATTCAAAATCTCTACTCTCCTAGATTACCAACAAAATGAATGGACCTATTTAGCTCCAATGGCAATAAAAAATTGCTTGTTTGATCCTTAAAGAATGTAAGAATAGGAAGCTTAGCTCTTAACAATGGTGACCTCTTAAGAAAACAAAAGGCAAGCTCTTAGTCTATTTTTCTATATGCTTTGCATTTGCTTTCTCAAAGAGTTTAGGTGTAGGTATAAAGGTAGAAGGAGGGCTCCTTATATAGCCCAATGGATAAAGGAAACAATTCATCTTTTTGCATGTTGGATAAAGGTAAAACATGATTAGGAATGGATAAGGTTGCTTTATAAAATGTAACCTTACTTCAAAAGGGTTTAATTTATGCTTTGCAAGTCATGGGAGTTAGGGGATGTTTTAATTAATCAAAGGTGATTAACTAATATGTGGATGTAAGCTTATAGAAGATAATTAGAGGAATATTAATACGATTTAGGCTATTAGAAGGGGATTAAATCAATTAAATATTGATTTATTAGATAAATGGAAGGAAGGCTAATTAATTAATAATAATTAATTAGTCTAGATAGAAAAGGGTGAATAATTAACGGAAGGTTGTTAATCGGGTGTTAGTTGGATAGGTGACTTAATCAATTAGTGTATTGTAATTAATTAATGACAATAAGAGGGAATATGATCGATTTTGACGATATGTCATCGATTTGCGAGAAATGAGATAATTAGCACAATTTAAGTATTTAAATTGCTCGGGCATAATTATGGGTGTCTACATTTGCCCCTCTTTGGGGTGGCGTAAGTGATGCCACTTCAAAGATAATAGATGGAAGAAATTTTTTAAGGGATAGAAGAGAAATTAGTAGGAGGGACAGATTCCCCCTCGAGTGTTGATCGGTGATGAAAGAAGACGATTGATGATATGAGACAAGATTAGGGGTGAGTAGAAAGTGATGCGAGAATAAATATGGAGGAGGGGAGAAAAGAGATTAGCCTCTAGCCGCTATGTATTGGAACAATTTTGATGTCATCATATTACCACAAGAGCTATGTCATCGGTCCTTATGAAAAATATAAATATACGACAAAATTAGAATGACATGAAAATATTTACTACAAAAAATTTCCATTGCTGAAAATACCAACTCCATGCAACATACAACAATGTAATGCAATACGAGAAGGAAACAAGCTCATTTAACAGGGAAAACAAGTATGAACACACATACCCAACCCAACAATGGTCAAGATAGTTTTACAAATGTTTTGTTATCGGTCTTTGAAGAGATCCATAAGTTTGTGATTGAGAAAGGATACATGAAAGGGGAAATGATAATGGACACAGGGTCCAAGAAAAGAGTTGTGCGCAACAAAACAACACTAGGTAACAAACGTGCCCCAGAGTACAGATGAAGCAAGCAGCTAGCTTTGTGAATGGTTGTGAATCTAGTGATCCGCGAGTCATATTAATTAGGGAATATGTGAGACAAACCAGCAGGATATGGAGAAAATACCATGCGCAAGACACAAGTTTCAGCCATAATAAGCAAGTTACCATTTTTGTAGGTTTTTTCTTTGTTTAGGATTTTGTGAAAATTTTTGCCTGTTTTTGGATTTTTGACATATATATTGTTTTTATTTTCTATTTTCTAAAATGTGGTGGACAATAGAAGAAAAGAGAAGAAATAGAATGAAGGGCCTAGGTGCAACAAAAAGTGCCCTAGGTGGAAGAAAGAAGAAACAAGCAACAAAAATGTCCTTGTTTAGTGGAAAAATTAATAAAAATAATTATTTATGAGAGTGTGGATAAGAAGAAAAATCACCTAGGAGCAATAAAATTGTCCGAGGGAGAAGAAAGGGGTATCAGACAGAAAAAAATGCCCCAATACGGTGAAAAATAAGAGAAAAATAATTATTTAATAAAAATAATTATTCCATGGTGAACAGAGGAGAAAACGACGATCGAAATGGGCCTCCAAGCCCTCCCCTAGCGGTGAAAAACGGGTTAATATACCCCACCTAGGTGGGGTAAAATCATCGTGACCAATTCATTTTAACCGAGCCCTATAGAATTTTTTTACTGTGAGGCTCGAGAATGAAGTTGACAATAGTGATCACACAAGAAGGAGTGAGGTGAGTAGACGCATCCTGAGGGTACTAATGCGGCACACGGATGAAGGCCCCTTCGTGAGTATCAAAACCTTGCTCATTAATTTTTTTCATTAATGCCCTAATTTTAGTGTTTAGCACTAGGAATTCCTGCTGTGCACATGCATGTAGGCACAGTGTCAAGTCGGGGCACAGGGCGCCACTTTGGGAGTGCATGCTCTATTACACATGCACGCGCACATGTAGGCACGAGTTACACACACCCACGTGCACGTGAACACATGTGCACACACCAAAAAGGGGGCACACATGCAAAAAATGGGTGCACACATGAAAGGAAGGGCACACACACATAGGGGGACACGTGTGCAAGTGCAAGCATAGATACGATGGTGCAAGCACCAAATGTGTGGCACACACACCCAAAAGGGTGCACAGGCACTTGAATGAGGGTGAAATAACCATAAGACAAATTTGCATATGTGCACATGTTGAAAAGGAGGCACACATGCCCAAAAGGGGGAACACACGCCCAAAAGGGCACACAGGCATCCTAGGTTGGCGGAGGATAGATAGAAAATGTCAAAAAGATGACACTTAGAAGAAATTTTAGGATTTTTGGGTTAACCCTAAAATGATAGATAGATTTTTAGAAGAAATGTTAGTAACTGATAAGTGATTTGATATTTTGTAGAGACGGTTTCTAGTTTTACAGATGCGTGAGTGCCACTCCTACATAGCAGAGCTAGAGGGGAGTATACACCGACGAGACCAGTGTGCCATGGCTATACTTCTCGAGGTGGTGGGGCTAGGCCCCGTGTCTCGGATGCCCTCTATTACATTGGACCATGGCCTCACCGACCGTGCTAATCGCGGCGATGGCATAGCAAGAGTCAGTGCTTCAAATTTCCTATAGGGGAGATGACTGTGACTCTTGAGGACGTATGTTGGATCCTTCACGTGTCGATCGTAGGAACCTTGATTGAGTACAGTTCTGATGTAGGGCTGATTAGATCAACATGCAGTGATCTTTTTGATGTAGATGACATACTGCATGACGGTATGACTATAGCCCTGCACGAGTGAATTTCGATGCGACATCGCATCGGGGCCTCTCTACATTATGTCTCTTATCAGTGGGTTTTTACTCACTGATAAGACAGGGATGTCATTCCCGAGAGGATTATTACCTTTGGTACACAACATTTTTAGTGGCAAGAGATATTGTTGGGGATAGTGTATACTAGCCCACTTATACTGGGATCTACATTTGATTACCTACCATGGTCAGAAGACCATGGGTCCAGCTTCTTTACTACATATTTGGTCATGGGACCATATTGCAATCGACACCCTGTGGGAACTTTTCATGTCCGAGACCCATAGGAGCCATCCTACATGGCATGGGTACCAGTAGGTGGTGATGCATGAGGCCACCTAGGCAGCCTATTCAGATATAGGTGAGAGTTCGATGAGCTACCAGAGATAGATATTATATGGTGGCCTTATAGACATATCCAGTGGCCAGAGGATGCCATAGAGCTCAGTGTGTGCTCAGTAGAGCACTATATCATTGGCAGTCGTAGCTACATTATAGAGTTGTATTGAGTTGACAGTGTCAGTGGCAGCTTGGTAGAGTATAGGGGGTCCCACATCCAGATATTTGGTATGCATGCAGAGAGATTTAGAGAGGCATACCATGGGGCCTCGCATACCGGTGGCCCGAGCTAGGGTGAGTTTTACATAGGTGGTCCCATAGGCATGGGACCTAGCACGATAGGTGTGGGACCCGGGGACGATAGTAGATTATGTAGCTTGGTATGCCATTGTGTTACCCCAACATCTCGCCATCCTAGAGGAGGCACAGGCCCACAGGAACTCAACCACTCATAGAGATCTGGCATGGTTCGGAGTAGAGAGAGAGAGCAGTGGGTCCTGACCCAGAGGATCCATTTGATGACATTTCACATGATGAGTATGGTGCCTCATAGGTATAGGGACCGAGGCCATAGGGCCCAAAGATAGGCACCCTTCATTTTCCCATAGTGAGGTTCCTAAAGTAGGGCCAGTCATTGAGAGAACCCCAAGGACCAGTCTTGGTGGCACATCTATTGGTACAAATAGTCATAGTACAAAGGCAGCTATAGTAGGCTTTAGCCAAGAGAGACATAGCTAGAGTAGAGAGAGATGAGGCCGAGGATGGTGTGTGACCGTGACAACTGAGCGTGATTAGGCCCAAACCCATATTATCACATTACTGTTAGAATGAGATCAGGCTCGGGCCCAGGCTGGCCCAGGAGGTGATAGTGTTACATGATAGATTCAGATACGAGAGATGGCTGCACATGGGGCTTAGATATTGAGCCTCCTACACCAGTCCTAGACTTAGGTGTAGATGGTCATTTCCTAGAGGGATAATGTACATACATAGTCACATGGATATCTTACACGAGGGATCGAGCACAAGCCTAGGCAGGCTGATGTTACCACAGAGAGAGATCAAGAGGCTACCTCCTTGAGATAGGATGAGGCCGATTTAAGCAGAGTGACAGGTGAGTGTGATGTTTCCCTACAGGTAGCCCTCACCTCTGGATATGCTGACTTGATATGTGATACTACGAGGCTCGGTGGCGAGGCTTTATTTTATAGGACTTACTACTTGGGTAGTTCTCTTAGAGCGAAGTTGACTTGTCTCGATAGTCAGAGATGAGTACGAAAGGTTCCAGGTCGCGGAGATCATGCCATTCGATGAGATTAGTTAGGCAGCATATTCCGGAGCAGTGACCCGGAAGGGGGTAGCTAGACAGCTTTGTGGCCCACCTAATGCAGGTCCATCTCACCACCATTTCTCTATTGACTAGGTGACATACAGGAGTCCCAGTGAGGGTGAGCTATGGTTGAGCTCTACATTATTTTTGTTGTATAGATATTTTGTATATAGGCCTCTTATGAAGACTGATTTTGATGTATAGCTTTGTATACCATTATTTTGATGATGCCTTGTGATGAAGGCTTGATTCTTTTTGATGCATGCCCCTTTTTGATGGCACATTGTATCGATGATGTATTATTTTGAGTACTGACCTGGACAGTTTATACATGTATATATATATGGACATTTTGATGTATCATTTTTGTACACCTCAGCTGAAGGCATTTTTGATATAGAGCAGTTTGGATATATGCCTCTAATGAAGGATTTTATTCTGTTATAGATGTATCACTCTTTTGTGTGCCTCAGATGAAGGCCCTTATGATGTAGTATCATGATGTATACCATTTTTGATACAGATATACCACACATATATGATTTGGACATTTGTGACATTACATATGTTTATATGAGATGGAAATTTGTTTATTTGTTTCTCATGGATAGATAGATGTGTTGATGATGTATTCTGATTTGATTTGACATGTATGTGTATTGATGATATTTTTGATGTATCACATGTGTTTTGATTTCTAAATGATGTGGTCTTTATAGAATATATCAAATGTGTTTTTATATGATATGTGCCATACTTAGTGGACGGGATGATATGATGATAAGGGTGCGAGGGGATAGATTTTGGTATTTGTGATCCCTCTTTCCCCATTTGATGATACGATATGTAATGATTAGCTTAGCATTCATGTATGATGTATACTTAGCTTTTTCTTGATATATGATGTATAGATGATGTTATATGTGATGATAATGATGGTAATGCGATGTTGTGATAACAAAACAATGCACATGTAATAAACACAATAAAATACTAACAAAGAACTTAATGAAATAACATACCAAGATTCACTAGCATGCAAAAACACACCTCAATATGCACAAGCAAGAATAAATCTAATCTAAGAAAGAAAAGATGAATCCTAACAAAGTACGCCCAAGAAACAAACAACCTAAAAGCAAAAACATAAAACAACTATATAAGCAACAAGCAAAGCAAAAAAACAAGACAATGCAAGTAAATGTAAGTAAATGTTTTGTAAGATTTGTTTTCATGCAACAATTTTCTATTGTTTAGGTTTTTGTGAAACAATTTTCTATTGTTTAGGTTTTGTGAAACAATTTTCTATTGTTTAGGTTTTTGTGAAACAATTTTCTATTATTTAGGTTTTTTTGAAACATTTTTCTATTGATTTTGTGTTTTGAAACAATTTTCTATTGTTTTTGCATTTTTGTGAAACAATTTTCTATTATTTTGGTTTTGTGAAACAATTTTCTATTGTTTTTGTGTTTTGAAACAATTTTCTATTGTTTTTGTGAAACATTTTTTTTTTTGTGTTTTGAAACAATTTTCTATTGTTTTGCCATTGTTTTCTAATGGTTTTCCAGAATTATGCACGGTAACCAACAAATCGTGGATGCCACTAGCGTTAGAAGGAGAATATACAAGGGTAGAATCCACACACTTATGAAGAAGAAGGTGAAGTTGTTGAATTTCCCTCAAAGATAAGATGGGAAATAGAGACAAACCATGTCCCTCGTAGACAAATAAAAGAAGACAAATCTAGATCAAGGGCTGACAGGACTGGGCTCACAAGGGAATCTCGAAGGCAGGACTAGGGCTAGGCCAAGTAAAACTACCCTCCAGATGCAAGATGCTTGTGAACAACGAATCCTCCCAAGGTGCCGGAAACTTGTTTTCACCCAAGGACCTATCCAAAGTGCCATAATTGCATGGTTTTCACTTGTGGATGACCTGTTTTCTCTTTTCTTTTCCTCTTTTTGATTTTTTTGTATTTTTGATCATTTTACCATGTTTTTGAGTTTTTTGATTTTCTGAACTTTCTGCACCATGTTTAAGCATAGAACCACTTAAGATGCATGGCATTCATAGGCTCACAAAGCTCATCACCATTGGGGTGAGCAAGTTTGTATGCCCCTGTGTCGTATTTGGCCACTATAACATAGGGTCCCAACCAATGTGGTTTGAACTTCCCTTTCTTTTCTCATTCTACTCTTGTGTTGAACTAGTTCTCCTTCATGACTAAATCACCAACCTCAAACTGACGAGGGATGATTCTCTTGTTGTAGTTTCTAGAGACTCTATTCTGATACACTTTCAGGTGATTAAGAGCATGAATGTGCCTCTCATCTAGGAGCTCCAATTCATCTAGTCTTGCTACCCGGTAATCCTCATCCTTATCTAGGGAGTCCCTAAGAGAAATTCTCAGGGAAGGAAGTTTGATCTCTAAGGGGATGATATATTCTGTCCCAAACACTAGAGAATATGGTGTCACACCCATAGGAGTGTGAATGGATGTTCTGTAAGCCCAAAGGGCTGGGTGGATTTACAAGTGCCAATTACGACCTATTTTCTCGACCATCTTCTCCATTATTCTCACGAAAGTTTTATTTGTGGCTTTGTCTTGTCCATTACCTTGCGGATAATATGGTGTAGACCATTTTAGTCTGATTTGGAACCACTGAAAAAGACCTTTCACCATCTTATCCATAAATGAATTCCCATTATTTGTAACAATGGCCGGGAATGCCATATCGACAAATGATATGATTCATGATAAATTTGGAAATCTGGGCTCCTGTTACATAGGTTAAAGGGAAAACCTCCACCCATTTTGTAAAGTATTCCGTAGCTGTGATGATGTGTGTATGACCATCAGAGGAGGTAGGAGTAAGTTTCCCTATCAAGTCAACTCCCCACTTATAGAATGGCCATGGGGTAGTGTTAGGTTGTAATGGTTACGATGGAGCATGGATGAATTTTCCATACTTCTGGTAAAGTACACACTTCCTGACATAATTACAACAATTAGTTTCCATTTTGGGTCAATAGTAGCCCACTCTTAGAAATTTCTTGGCCAAAACCATTCCATTTGTATGTGCCCCACACACCCCTTCATGTACTTCTTTGATCACTTGGATCAACTCCATCACATCATGACAATGTAATAGATTCCCATCATAGCCACAATGATAATGTGTACCTCCTAAAAGGGTGTAATGAGCTATTTGGTGAATCAAGATTTGCTTTTTGGAACGAGAGATATCGGGAGGGAATGTGTTGTCCTTGAGATAAGTGAAGATGGGTTCGTACCATAGGAATTGGGACCAACAACATCACAAGCCAGAAAAGATTCTAACATGTCATACATGGGTTGGTGCATGTTTTCAACAAAGAATGGCATGTCATTATTCCCTGGCGGAATATGAAGCATAGAACCCACTTGTTTCCATAGCATCTGTTGATCTGTTCTACGCTCTTGGGATTTGTTCAAATGTAATGCACATAAAGTAATCCTTTAGAGTTTCAACCAACTTTTTGTAAGGTATGAGCTTGTCATCCTTAACCTTGTATTCATCATTAACCTATTTGATAATTAACTGAGAATCACCCACAACCTTGACATGATGAATGTTCCACTTGATAGCAAGCTTCATCCCTATGATAAGTGCCTCATACTCTGCAATATTGTTTGTGAAAAGAAACCTTATGTGAAGATCTTGTGGTATAGGGTTGCCAGAAGGAGTAATAAGGACTACCCCTACACCTGAACTATGAAACGTAAAGGACCCATAAAAATGTATCTACCACACAACAGATTCTTCAATGTAGAGCAAGGAGGCATCTCGAAGATATAGATTCAAAGGTTCAATGCCTTGTAAAGGTGCTTCTGCTAGCTGGTCAGCAAGTACTTGTCCTTTAACCAACTTCTGATTTATAAATTCTATGTCAAACTCACTTAATAGAATGATCCAATTAGCCATTCTACCTGTGAGGGCCGAGTTTAAACAATAAGTACTTGAGTGGGTTAATCTTAGATATTAGCTTGGTTTTGGTATTTAATAGATAATGGTGAAGTTTTGAAAGGTAAAAAACAACAGCCAAGCAATCTTTTCAATTTGAGGATAATTGAGCTCATAGGTGATGAGGGTGCGAATGAGATAATACACCACTTTTTCCTTATGACTCGTGGTCATATTGGGCTAGCAGCGCACCAATAGAAAATTGCGTAGCGAAAATATAGAGCAAGAGTGGTTCTCCAAGAGTTAGAGGCATTAGGACAAGTAGTTTAGCCAAGTCTTTGTTTAAGCAAAGCAAAGGCTTGTTGTTACTCAGGTCCCTAGATGAAGGTGACATCATTTTTAAGGAAGTGGGTGAATGAGTGGAACTTATCTACAAGTTGGGAGATGAAGCGGACGATAGCTTGGATTTTCCCCTATAAGCTACGCAATTGTTTAATATTCTTAGGTGGAGGAATTTCAGTTATAGTAGACACTTTAGCAGGGTCTACTTCAATTCCTCATCTTGACATGATGAAGCCCAATAGTTTTCTTGATAGCTCACGAATACACACTTCTTTGGGTTTATCCTAACCTTGTACTCTCGTAGGCACTCAAAGATATGCCGTAAAATAATAGGGTGATCCTCTCTTGTTTTATATTTTCCGAGGATGTCATCCACATAGTCCTCCATGATATCATGAAAAATTACCGTCATTTCCCGCTGATAAGTAGCTCCTGCATTTTTGAGGCCAAATGGCATCACCTAATAATAGAAGGTACCCCAAGGAGTCGTGAAAGCCATTTTGTGCTGATCTTCATCAACAATATTGATTTTGTTGTATCCTGAAAATCCATCCATGAGAGATAGCATCTCATAACCTACTATTGAGTCGACAATCATGTCAATATTTGCCAACTAAAAATCATCTTTAGGGAAAGCCTTATTAATGTCTCTAAAATCTGTGCAAATTCAGATACCGACAGGATTTTTATGGATAGGAACAATGTTCGATATCCATTTAGAATAATCAATAGGTCAGATGAACCCTTCCACAAGCAATCTTTCCAATTCTTCTTTAACCAACAAGGCCACTCTTGGGTGCATCTTTTTGAGCTTTTGTTTGATAGGCTTAGCATTTTCATACACAACTAGGTTGTGCACAACCAAAGTTGGATCTAAGCCTGACATGTCTTTGTAAGACCATGTGAACATGTCGATGAACTCTCGTAGCAGCATAGTGAATGTCTTTTTTTCTCTAGCCAAGAGCGATGCTCCCAATTTTACTATCTTTGGGTCCTCTTCTATACCAATGTTAACATCAATGGTTTCCTCGACTAGTAATTTGGACAATTCCTCCATACACGTAGGATCGGGAGGAAGGTTGAGATCTTTGTCTAAGGATGTCTCCATGATATTTTCATGTTTGGCGTGGTCACTTTTCTTGTCCTTTGATTTTTTTATTTATTTGTCTACCAGTGCCTCAAAGATGTTTTCACAAAGGTGACTTGGACTTTTATTTTGATATTTTCGAGGTTTTACATTGGAAATTTTTACCTCGTGTGTTCTTAAGTTTTATGGACTATGAATCTCACCTCTTTACCAAAGTAGGTGCAGGTATCCAAGTCAATAAAAAAACCCTTCTTATGGTCTGCAATGGGAATTGTATCCCTTATTCCCATGAAATCTGCGATAGCTTCATCATTCTCAAATAAATCTAGTGACATGTGACGTTGTTGGTCCCATTCAACAAGGGTATGGTAAACAAGGTCAAGGGCTAGTTCCATAGGGGTTATGGTTAGGACAACGTTGTTCATGAATAGGTTTGTGGAGGAAACATCCTCATTAAGCTACAATGGGAGTCTCAGATATCCTTTGTCTAGATAGTCAGAGCTATCCTCACATTCAGAACAAGTAGCATCTTGATCATTGGGGTGTGCTCCATAAGGGTGAATCCCAATACCATATATTTCTGTTTTGAAATGCGGAAGAGGCACTGGCTCCCTTTTTCCTTGTTCATTTCTACCACATCCTAGGCCTTTATAGCCCATGGAGTACATCATTTTACTGTATTTCTCATATTCTAGGGTTTGATAATAGGATGGCTGGGTATCTTCTGGGACCCAAGTTTTAGGTGGATCTAACAATTTTTCCTCATCCAACAAGCCTCAAGGTAAGAATGACCCAATAGTGTGTTCGTTTCTAGGTCTTTTGAAGTGATAGTTAGGGTGACCTCTAGTCTTGGGTGACAATGAGAGGTCTGAAACCAAGAGCACTTAGTGTACATTGTATTCCCCATAGCCATATTCAAGGGTTTTCATCTCCCATGAATCAAAAGGAGATGTTGATGTAGACATCCCATGGGTGCAAGAATTGAGAGAATCTGAATCTACCTAGGATTCCATGGCCTCTTATTAGAGAGGGAAAACTATATCAGCAAAGGGACATGTGTATGTGCCCCTTCGTGCAAAGCTATGTAGAGATCTACAGTGAGTGAATGGCTCTGAATCTCCTTGTATTATAATGGTGTGTCCCTCATGCTTAAATTTAATACATTGATGAAACGTCGATGACACGGCCTACATGGCATGAATCCATGATCAGCTTAGAAGCATATTATATAGAAGTTCTAAGTCCAGGACATGAAACTTTGTCGATGGTAGGTGGGATATTATGTTTTGGAGCATTTTCATCAAATGGTTATGTCATAGGATATGTCATTATGTGGGCCACATCCAATTATTTTAGTATAACTGAAAAAGGTTCATTAAGAGAGGTGAATGTTCTTCACTTTGGTGGTGGTTGAATTGGTCCTTTGGTCAGTTTAAAAGGTTGACCGGTTTGGACCATTTGTACATGTTTGGAATTAGTGATCCCGTCTCCCACCACATTTTTGTTTTTGTTAAAAACCTTCATATTTTCCGTTGGGTTATAATTTTTATTATCTCTAGATTGGGTTTTGAGGGTTCCTTTGGCAATGAGATATTTCTCTATCTGAACCCCTTTTTAGTGACCTCCTTAAAAGTGTGAACACAATGCATTTGGAGGTGGAAAGCTATATCCGGGTTTAGGTTGGGAATGAAAATAATAACCAGTTGTTTTTCAGGGAAAGCGCAAGGGCAGTGGCTAGCTATCCCTCTCCACCATTCGAGGAAGCGGGCAAAAGTCTCATTAGGGCATTGTTTGGTGCCACATAAATCTACCATGGTGACATCACTCCCTATGTTTAATGATAAGTGACGCATGAACCTTTCTACCAATTTTGGCTAGGTAAAAATTGATCCCGAGGTAAACGTGTGAACCACTCCAAGGCTTGACCTTCTAGACTCTTGGGGAAAAGTATGATGAGATAATTGTCACTATAAGATACCTCTTAACATGCCATATAGAAATATTTGACATGATCCCATAGATCTCCCTTCCGTTTATATTTTTCAAACTTTAGCATATAAAATTTCTCGGAAAGGGTTGAAGGGTCATAGTCTTGTCAAAAGGATAGGGGAATAATTCTTCATATTGATAATTTCTAATGCTCCCTATATTTCTCTCTCGTAGGCTCACAAGCATTGCTTTCATAGAATGTACCTCTTGTGCAAGCAATTGTTCTCTAGTGGGAGAAGAGGGGATATAAATGCAATGATACCCCGTATCGTCTTATCCTTGGTTTTCTCTATGGAGTTCATTGACCTTAACCTTAGGCCTCAACTTTTGAACATTTTTTCTCACTTCCTTCTATACATGGGAGGTTAGCAAAGCTAATTGTTAGCTTAGGTTACTAATCAGTTGTTGAATGGTGGTTTCTTATTCTAAGGGTTCCTCCTCTTCCTCGTATTGTGGAGGTTCTTCACCCATCTCATGTCCTATTTTGTTTCTACATGGCACTTTAATAAAGGGTATTCTATGTCCCACCACTTTATCATTCCCTACATTGGAGGTAGAAGCATGTCCATGCATCAAAATATCCTCCATATTGATAAGGGTTCATTCTTCCTCAGTAGCATTATTTGCAGGTGGAATTGTTTCATTTTCAGTGGGTAATTTGGCCCCTAATTCTATTACCTGTGCTAGCACTCTATCCTTATTTTTGAAAAGAAAATCATCTAATAAAGCAGGGTCAAAATCAAATTCTGCGTGTGGGGATTCTAATTTATTTCCACTGTGATTAACCATATCTTATATCTCTTTGTCCATAGAAAAAAGAGGTCCTAGATCATGTCCAATGAAGGGGTTTGACCCTTGTCTATTAGAGGCTTCCCAAGCTTGTGCTTTTTGTTCCTCGTATGTCTATTTCTTGAGTCCTAATCATGTTTTAGAAGCCATGTTTTTGTGATAGTTTCACGAAGGTAAGTTGTAAATGTGTTCAAAACGTTGTGACCACACCTAAGTCAAATGCAAGATAAATTGTCAAGAATATGAATGAAAAATAATGTGAGAATACCAATGTGATAGAGTGATAAATCACCAGTGACACAAATGTTTGGTATTAAAATCTATCTGTTGAAATAATTCCTTGACTACGTCTCAAAGAGCATTTTGCGTCATGCAAAATAATTAACAAGATGTTCTTACTTATGCTAAGTTCACGAGAATGAACAAAACGTAAGTAAATAAAAAAAGTTCAATGTAACCTCTTAATAATATATACTAGGAGCGAGCTCAAACTCAATTAATACCTATATCTCAAAAGTTCCAATTACAATTCATGAATGACACAACAATATCACCAAGATATGTTAACCAAACTTTGCGAGAAAGTAAGGTATTGATATTAAGGTGGTATTGATATAACACGCACAAATGGTAATGCCCAACACTCTTCAAAATCAAGGTAATAATAGAATCAAACTAAAGATCTCAAATTGTATCTAGGAATGGTTAAAAATGTGTGCAGCGTAACCTTACAATATATATATTTATGTCGAGTTTATAAGAAACAAGACGTAAATATCAAAATTGTAGTGATACGATACGAACAAGTTAACACTTATAAGGAAGTTCAAGATGATGAACCATGCCTAACTACAATGACAATCTTGACATGGGTATCAAGATCACAATGGTCACCAATGACATGAATACATCTCCATGAACTTTAGACGTTTAACTTACCCATACGCAAACATGGATGGGCGTAAACGGACAAAAAAGTGGTAGAAACAATCGATTGGTAACACATAGGTAGTCACCCTTCTTCTGATCAACAAAGTGTCAAAAGAATGTGAAGGAAGCAAAATCAAAATAGGGATGAAAAATTCTAGCTTCACTTTGGAAGAGTTTCACCTCGCCCTAAGGCAAGTAAAAACTAAGTGAAAGTAACGCATCACACATTTCACAATACAAAGATGGTTCACAACTCAACACTGTTTTAGAATGGTCAAAGTGGGCTCCTAGCCAAAGTATATTTTCCTAGGTGGTTCTCTTGTCCTAGGTGTTACAAATATTATCCACAAGTGGGACGATTTACCCAAATAGTCCCGACTATCTTGGGAGTATCTTGACTTTTCCCCCTTCAAGCATAGTGGGTAGTAAATGCATCCATCGTGTACTTAAAAGGGTCATGTAGGGATAACTTGTAACTCTATCTCACAAAGGAATCACTAGTCAGATAGGTAGTGCGGAGCACTTCCCATTTCATCCACAAGGTTCCCTCTTGCGTGGAATACTTTGGGGTTCTGGAGCCACCCCATTGTTGTAGCTTAAGGCGTTATGATAAAGGGGTTATGTTTCGATTGAGCGGAGAGGATTTACCCTTTTCGAAACCTGCATAAAGTGTTTTGAATATGTTGTTCGTTTTATCTTGTTTAATTAGGTGTGGTTTTCTTGAACACCATTTGGAAAACTATATAATAAATGTATTAGTAGTTTTTGACTTTGTTTTGATTCCTTTGTTCTTTGAAAAGTGATGGCATTTTGGTCCTGCATGATGATTTTTAGTAGTTTCCCATCAAAATAGAAAACACCATTTCGATTCTCCGATCATCCAAGGATGTAAGAGAAGAGCATACGTGATGTTTCCAAAATCCAAAAATATATCAAATGGAAAAACACTTTAATTCAACTACGCCAAGTTAACCAATTCCAACTCAAATATTCCTAACAACCTCAAAGCATCAAAAGGACTTAAGAATCATTTATGATTCCCAAGATCGCCCCAAGGGACGCGAGGGAAGAGTATACGTGATCTTATTCCTATAAGAAAACAATGCAAAGCTTATCTAATCAAGTAAAAACATCCTGCAAAGACAAGTATATGATTAGATAAAACCTGTAAGAATGTTATAACCTCAACACATTAATTTCAAGAAAACAAAAGGACACATGCACCCCTATTTTGGCATCTGCGCATAGGTTAGGGTGTATATGCCACTCTTTGTTTTCCAATTTATAGTGCACTGTATGCCACCCGAGAGGTGTGTGCGCCACCAAAATGACATGTGTGCTACTCTGTGTATTTTTGGCTTACCATGCACCTGCACCACCACAGAGGCGTGTCTACCACAAAAATAATGTATGTGCCACCTTCGAGAAAAATAGGTGGAAATTTAGATAGAATTCTTGTGCTCTTTGGGAAAGCATGTGTGCTACTAGGAAAGCGTGTGCGCCACCGGAAAAGCGTGTGCACCACTAGAAAAGTGTGTGCGCCACCACTTTGTAAAATAGTCCCAGATTTTGACAGAACATCCACACCACCGAAATGCATCTGCGCCACTAAAACAACATGTGTTCTTTGGTTACATGTATGCACCGATCCGACAGTTTTAAAATGTGGTGAGGGTATAGTATGAAATGACGTCTACACCTGTGTTAGTGCATCATCGCACGTTGGTTAGGAGTGTATGCTGGGTTTAGCGCATATGCGCGGGGTCAATAAATAAAGAACCGGGTTTTGAAAATGCGTATGCGCCACTAGAGAGGTGTGTGGGCCACAAAAATGTTCCTACGCTCCTAAAAATATGCACCGTGCCACACCTACAACCAAAATATTGCAAAAACACAAGGAAAATCACAATATCTAAAATTTTGACAAGTTAGTTTAAGGAAACACTTCATCCCTTTACATGTGGGATAAAGGTAAAACATGATTAGGAATGGATAAGGTTGCTTTATAAAATTTAACCTTACTTTATAAGGGTTTAGTTTATGCTTAGCAAGTCATGGGAGTTGGGGGATGTTTTAATTAATCAAAGGTGATTAACTAATAGGTGGATGTAAGCTTATAGAAGTTAATTAGAGGAATATTAGTATGATTTAGGCTATTAGAAGGGGATTAAATCAATTAAATAATGGTTTATTAGATAAATGGAAGGGAAGACTAATTAATTAATAATAATTAATTAGTCTAGATAGAAAAATTGAATAATTAATGAAAGGTCGTTAATCAAGGTGTTAGTTAGATAGGTGACTTAATCAATTAGCGTATTGTAATTAATTAATGATAATAAGAGGAAATATGAGTACTTTTGATGATATGTCATCGATTTGTGAGAAAGAAGATAATTAGCGCAATTTAATTATTTAAATTTCTCGGGTGTAATTATGGGTGTCTACAAGGTTATTAAAGGTGTGAAAAACCACATTTTTAATCAAGGTAAAAAAAAAACCATTCATTCACACTATATTTTCAGGTTTGTATAAGGGTTAACACCCATCTACTTTAAAATCAGGAAGTATCTTGGATTAATCCATACAACTCATTATGAGCATTACCACATGAACCCCAAAGTATTCAACACATTGAGGAACCGTCAGATGAAATGGGAAGTGCCCCATCCCTACTTGACTATAAAGACCCGTGAGGAGTAAATGTTTTTATTATTGGCAAATAGTTTTTTGAAAGGGACTATACCCTTGTACAGCAAGGCTCGGGGATAGGAAAATAAAGCTCGAAAAAAAGGATCAACATCCTGATATAACAATAAGGACCAAGTGCAGAACGCAGTCTGCAAAGAAACAATCAACAGCAACACAACAGCAAATAAACACTGATGAAATGATCAAACAGAAACACGCAGGTGCCCCACAAAAATGATAACAATGTACTCGCCGACCACTAATGGAGAAAACAACTTGAGACAATCATCACAAAAGAGCCCACAAAACGATAAAAGCAAACCAGCTGCAACAAAACAGCAACAAAACAACAACCAATGCCTAGCAATGCGTAGTGAGGAGTGCTAAATGTTATCCGTATGAGGCATCATTTGTTAATTTGATTCTGGGGTAATGGTCCTTTATTTAGAATTTATTCTAAAAAGCACACCTCTCTTAGATAATCTATTGGTGAGTGTTGAGAACAAAATACAAGAGAGAAATTTTGCATTGAAGAAAACTTTACCATTATCCAAATAGAGTTTCAAAGATCCATTACAAAGCAAGACTTCCTCGGAGTCAAAACCTTGTTTTTCAAACAAGGTGAGAGTCCATTGAAGTTAGTCACGTATCTTTCATCACGAATCTTACAAAGTAAAACTTTTTCCTAGTTTCTACCTTGTTATTAAACAAGGTGAAACTCTACCAAAGTTGTGCCACGTATTGTTCATCACCAATCATAAATTCCTTGTTATTTTTTGGCATTATTGGTTAAAAGAAAACAACTCAAAGTGCTGCCAAAATTGTGTCCACCACTTTTGCACCCACTTAAATTTGTTCCTCTTTGCGATCTTGATTTAAGTGTTGAAAGTGTGTTGGTACATCTTCAAATTTTGGTATTTTGTCTTAAAACCAACATTGAGATGTCTCAATTATAGAAGGATATATCACCTTGATCTCACTTTGTGTCATTATGTTGCTCACATTATATCAATCCATTTTTTATACTTACATCTTGTTTTCTTAAACTTGATTTAAGTATCCAAATTGTATTGTTACGCTACTTATATTGTATCGACTCATTATTATACTTAAAACTTGATTTGATTATTGAAGTTGCATTGTTACACTGATATCCTTGTGCCAATCCATTTTTAATACTTACATCTTGTTTTCATAAACTTGATATAAGTATTGAAATTGTATTATTACGTTACTCACATTTGTATCATCCATTTTCAGGACTTAAACCTTGTTTGTATTAAACTTGATTTAAGTGTATACTTTGTGTTATTATGTTATCAAAATCACTTCAACCCCTTTTTATACTTAAATATTGTTTGCTAAAAAAAAGAATCAAATATTAAAATTGTGTTGTTACGCTATCAAACAATCTTTGAGACAAATTTTGAACATAGGGAATAGTTTCCTTTGTAGTTGTTACTTTGTTTAGGACTTGCTAGATTTTCCTTGATGACTATTTTCATACATTTTTCCCCTCAAACAATTCATTATGACATTTGGTTTTTTTACGTTGCTTATTATCCTTGGATTCTTTGTGACGTTTGGTTTCCAAACCTTCTGGATTGTCAAAATTGTTTCATTACGATGTTATTTTCCTTGGATTAATCTTGAAAAATCACACAAACATCCATGTAGTTTCAAAATTTCTATTTTTCTATTCTTACGTTTTCCAAATCAACATGGAACTTCCTTCCATTTGAAGGATTTCAATCATACAATCTAGGTCTAGGAATTTGGTCCCAATAATGCTAACCATGACTAACTATCACATGGTTCCTCACACTTATGACAATAGGGAACCTAGGTTTTGACATTCACATCAAAATATGCCCATCATGACTAAACCTCGATTGGTTCTTCACACTAGGGAACCCATTCTGTTACCCCTTTCCCCACCTTCATCTCATAGTTAGTGGTATGATTCTAAATCTTCTAGTTTGTGGTATGATTTTGATTCTCCTAATCATTTGTATCCTTATGATCCTCTTCATCATTCATATCCTTCTAATCCTCTTCATCAGCCATATTCTATTGATTATTCTAATCCATTATATTCTATTTATTCTCTTTAGTCTCCTGATCCTAGTCCAATTAACTATATTCTAAGGAATAATCAGTCACCTAAATGACGATTTTTTGCTTTAAGGATTTTTGTCACAAAAATTCTTCCAATCATTTATCTAATTTGAATCCTAATTTTTTATCCTCCCTTTCTCCACAAGATCCCCTTTATCAGTCATCTCAACAATGTTCAATCATCCAAGTCAACCCATACACCATAATCCACTTGAATTTCTACACAATCCTATTTTCTACTTATACAATGTTGTATTCTAAGAAAACTAATACTAACTTATTCCAAATCCAATCTGTTTTGTCTCTTTAGTAATTTTATTATATCAATCAAAATAAAATCCCTCTTTAACCCTTGATCCCTTTCAACTATATCTTACTATATCCTCATCAATATTCTAAACACGATATTTGCATCCACGTAAAACAATTCAAAATAAATGAGGAGATAAGATATATTTGTGAAGAACTATAAAATTACTTTATGGGAAAAATAAGTTTAAACCTTACCATAATCTTCATCATAAAACATATTCTAAACCTTCAACACTTGCTAGACCTCTTCCATCCAATCAACTTGTTAGCACTTTTGACCAAAAATGACTCATATTGATTGATTTCTTTCAAAATGAAGAAGCAATCAAAGAATTCATGGGGTTACATAATGAAATTCCTCTAGAGGATCACAAGAAAGGATTATCTTTTGACCTCAATGCATCCACGTATTGTGGGGAAGAAGTTGATTCCTTTTATTAGAAAACAGAGAAGATCCTAAGATCATCAAACTTGATCCTCCTCTTTTTCTTCCATATTCACATTCCCCATTACATGGAGAAATGCCTAGGTCTATCATTGATCCCTAGCCTATATTCTCATCACCCAATAATTCCTTACATATCACGATTCCTCAATCACAATCTCTCCTTGGGTCACCTCCTGGTATCCCATCATCTTCTTCTATATGTGGGCCACCTCTTGGTAGCCCATATTTGTCTTCCCTTGGGTCACATCCTAGTAGCCCATTATCTTCTATATGTGGCTCACCTCTTGGTATCCCATTATCTTATATACTTAGGCCACATCCTAGTATCCCTTTATCTTCTATTTTTGGGTCACCTCCTGGTAGCCCATTATCTTCTATCCTTGGGCCACATCCTAGTAGCCCTTCATCTTCTATCTATGGCTCACCTCCTAGTAGCCCATTATCTTCCATACTTAGACAACATCTTTGTGTACCTTCATCTCCTATCTATGGCTTGTCTCCTACTATTCCATTTTATTTAATCCTTGGACCATATCCTCTTCGTCTATCATCTCATCCTTCTATCAAATTTTTTTGTCAAACCCACCATCATCCTTATCATTCTTATCATCAATCGTAGTCATAAAATTTATTCTCCCACTTCTCAAGATTAACATAAACATACACTAGCTTGTATGAAACACCAATCATTTCTTCATAAATCTCAAATCAAAAATCCTAATATCTCCAATGCTTCATGAAAATCCAACACTCACAAATCCAATTCACAAACGTGATTCAAAAATGCACACCAATATTAATGCAATGTATGATGCAAAGTGAAAAATATATGGATAGGGAACTCAATCTCCCACATAAAAATCCATATTGCAATATAATTCATTATAAATTATTGATTATAATCTCACAACACTCATCGATATTGGATATAATATCACTTTTAATAAGTAAAAACTCCTAGTCTCCTTTACCAAAGAAATTTAAAACATCTTTGTTGGATCCTATCATATGGAGTGACATTTTTGTCCTAATTTCCCAATAATTCATCTTCATCATCATCTCCATTTTCATTTTTCCTTCGCAAAACCATCCAAAATATTAAAAAATTTAATTTTTTTAAAAAGAAAAATTAAAACATTACAAAAAAGGTACAAAGATCAAACATTGTAATCAAATATTACATACACTTAGATGTTATTTCCTTCCTTTCCTTTCATTCATATGTAAATAACCCACCATGTTCATCCCTTAGATGATGTTTTGGTTATTCTATTCATTCTCATTGTGTGGAATTTATCTCTATTATATCTATTTTAGCTTGGTCTTTCATTACCTTGGTAAATTAAAGAATGAATAACTCTTAGAGATCGGTATCACTATCATACATATAATAAACTTGTTGTGAAGACCTTTGGGTGTAATTTTTGATACTATTCAGTGTTGTCATCACAACCACTTCCACATCCTTCTATCAATCCATCTATGCTTCTTAACCCCTCATCAAAACAAGCTGAGACAATTGAAATAACTTTCGAAAGTAAAAGGAAATAAAAAGAAAATCAATATATAAACTCTCTCTAGGGGTATTTCTAGTATCTCTATTAGGGATATGGACGCCTGGTTGATAGTAGAGAAATGTTGTGACTAGAATCAAATACATCTTCATCGAGGCTATGGATTCTGGTTGGCAGTGGAGCAATGTACGACTCTCCTTCCACCCTCCATTCACAAATCACCTATCAAAATAAATCATTCCTACACATTGGCTAGTTTGTCCTCACTTGTTTCCTATTAAATCTTCACTTCAAGAAGTAATTCATTTCCATGTGCACACATTGGATCTCTATGAGAAAACAAGATTAGTATGTTACCAAGTGTTGTTTGGACCTTGTTCAGACTCTTACTTTAGTCCTTATTTTTTCTCATGATTTTTGCCTTTAGCTCATCACTTTTTCATCACCAATATTCTAGCTACATTTTCCATATCCTTTCATAACATTCATTATTATTCTACTTTGTTTAGAACATTCATGTGTATAAGTGTTGGACAAGAAACTTCCTCACTGATCAAGTGAATGAACTAGCGATAAAAGAAACTAGCAACTAAGAAATGTTGGAGGGTTTATGTTACCTCGGATGTGTGATGTGGTGGATGCGGGTGAAAAAGGGGTGATTCTTGCTAAAACTTGATATACCTACAAAAATAGAATGAAGATGGATTAGATAGATATATGTGGGGGTTTCCTGAAAATGTGGTTACAAGAAATGATTAGCTCTGTTATGAATGTCAACCCCATGTTTATTTAGAAAGAGTGATGTAAAAGATGAAATTATAGAAGCATGCAAAAATAGGAATATCAATGAATCTGGAAAGATGATAAAAATTGATCTAAAATCTAATTAGATGGAAATAACTATAAATTTATTGTTACCTAGTCTAGGTTGATGGTGACCCAAACTATGTAGAGGTGGGTCGATGGTGACTTGGGAGGGAAGATCTATACTATAAGATGAATATGTAGACCTAAAGGGTCTGAATGCCAACTAGAGGATGACATGAGCTTGTGTATGATGTGCATAGTATGAAGGAAAGAACTAAAACAAAAAAACCCTAAAAAATGACCCGAAATGACAAGGGAGGAATTTTTTTGAAAAAAATAGCCTTGGGTCAAGGTGACCCATTTGAATGACGAATACTCTATCCGAGCCGGATATGGTCGAAGAAAGGAAAGGAAAAAGAGAAACATGTAAACAAATAAGCTGAGAGAGGTTGCTTTGCTAAATAAGATCTAAGTGTTGCTGTTGATGGTGTGAACCTACAAGAGATTAGATACAAGAAACAACCAGATAATGTGATAAAATCTTAATAAAGCAACATGATGATAATGATAAACCTCATGATGAATGATCGTGAGTGATTTAAGCATGCTAAAAATATGTCAGAAGATCTGTAAATGTTTCAAGGATGTTGAGCATGGGGAAGGATTCTTAGTCCATAAGGAAGCCCAAATTTGCATGCATCTGATGATGAAAAGAAAGAAAACAACTAGTTTTATACAGTGGCAGGTGGTGACCAAGTTAGGTCATTCTTTGATTGCGGGAAAAGTTTACCCAATGGGTTGATTTTGTGCTTTTGACGGGATTTGGAGCTTCTTAAAGAATAGAAGGATTATTTAAAGAACTTAAGTGGCAACGATATGAGATAAGGGTAGTTAGGGCATACAAATTGATAAAATCTAGAAAAGCAAAGGGGATGTGTGTGTAGGATAAAAGCAATAGAGATAGAAGGTTGGTTAGGGAAATGGATGAGGATTAATTAATTAATAGGAATAAATATCAATGTGGATGGGATAATTGGGAATGTAAGATATTAAATGATTAATTAATTAATGTCACTTAATTAATTAATGAGCAATCTGGATGGGAATTTAATTAATTAATAGGAATGTATTAAAATAATTATGTGCACGCAAGTGATGAAGGAGTAGGTACCGAATTTAGGTGTCTACAATAATATTTCCTTTTACCAAGTTTGAGGAAACTTTGTCCCTTATTTCAATAAACAATATTTTCCTTATTTTTATCATCTTTTTCTTGGCAATCTTGCAATGGGGGCATGTGTTTTCCTTCTTAGCTATTCATAGTCTTGAATTCATCATCTTGTTAAACCTATCCATCTTGGCCTTGAACTTGCTTATCTTCCTCTTGTATATATGTGCAAGATTCACCCTTGTATATTATCACCTCTCACTAGGGGAATCTTTTCATCTTTATTTTCATGTACATAGCTTTGGAAAAATTTCAAAAAACCCTAAAATTTTATTAAAACTTTCAAAAATAAAAAAACATTGGTAAAACATCAAAATCCTAAACATTCACAAAAAAATCCTAAAAATTAAAAACTATCCTACAAAACATCTTACTTCAATGCTTTCTTGTTCTAGCACATGACATGTGGATCATCTTGATCTTCCTTCATTAACAAAGTTGGTTTTCTTGCTATGTTTGTCTTCCCTTGCATATATCATTTCTCGGGGAAGTTTCATAGTGCATGTTTCTTTTCATGGGAATTCTATGTCCTTTGTCTATTCCTTGCATGTATCCTTTCTTGGGGTATCATTTTAACCCTTGTTGTATAACTCAAACATTTGGGAACTAAAGTTGGATAACAAAAACATTGGTGTAACTTTCTTGAATGTTGTTTGTTTGAGTATGTTTGTTTGTGCTTGTTTGTTTTTTGGTCTAATTTTTTACTTTATCGTATTTCATTGCTTTATGTATTTTTATTTGATTCATTACTTTAGGAATGAATAAAAATCATTATTATGGCTATTCACATCATTTTACACTTTAATTGTATGTTTATAACAAATAAATAGCTACTTTCGAGCGGATGGTACTTTCGGCTACATCACGATCTTTCCTTTCTCCATCTATATTCTTATTTCGATTCTAACTAAATTTTTACCTATCATTTTCCAATTCTGCCCACTCTCTTTCTTCTTCCACTCGAGGCACGAGATCCTACTCAATCAATTAATTTGAACAATGGCCAACTAGGCCCAGTTTGAATCCTAGTCGTTGTAGTGTCTTATTATTCTTTTGTGATAATTTTATTCTTCTTTTGAGTGTCAATCGACCTATTCTATCACCCCATTCAATCTCAAGGGGGCATCCTCCATCCTACTAATTTTTCTTCTAGTAGTTATAATATTTAATTGTTTGTAATTGTCTACTATCTTTGAAATGGTGTTGTTTGTGCTACACCACATCAAAGAGGGAAAATGTAGACACATAAATATGACTATGTAATTTTAATACTAAAATTGCACTAATTATCTTTTTTCCCTTCATTTCATTATAATTAGTGATTTCCCACTAATTATCTAACATTCCCTTCATTTTAGTCAATTAACAACATTTCATTAATTAATTATCCTTCCCCATCCTGGATGCCAATTAACAACAATTCATTAGTTATAATCCTATTTGAATTAATTATTTAACCATTATTAATTAATTAAGTCATTTTATCTCTATCTAATCAATAAACCCTCTTATTGGTTAAATTCCCCTCTCAAACCCTTCAAATTCTACCAATTTCCATCTAAATCACATCCAAATGGCTTTTAAGCTTATCTTGGTCTATTAATCAATCCTAGTTGATTAATTAAATCATCTCCAACTCCCATGAGTTTCTAATCACTAATTAGTCTCTTCTAATCATATGTATTCCTTTCTGATTCTAATTTACCTTTATCCCACATATTGGTATCCAAATTGATTCTCCCTTGGAAATCAAGTAACATCAAAGATTTAGCAAGGACATTGAGAGACAAACAAATCATATTATGAGTCGTTTTGTAGCCGGGAGGGGAAATTTTGACTCTTTGTCACTTGGGAATCAGAGAAATGGATAGCACCTTCATTAAGGATTTGATCTATCCTCACTACTTTAGGCCATGCCTTTCGACCAGGGTGAGAGGACCCGTTTTGTAACCTCTGTTGGTGAAGGAGAATGAAGATATCCTTCTTTGCACAAATTTGAAAGGGGACCCTAAGAAAATATGATCAATGCACCACAATTTAACTCTCATGAGTTTTCACTTCTAAATAATGGTGATATTTCCTAAACAAGGTTAAAGGTTACTAGAGACATTATGGAATCTTGATTGCTTCTACATATTTTGGTAGTAGAATTTATACATTTGTGGACACACATGGAAAACAGGGGTAGTTCAGGATGGATTCATTGTTTTTGAATAATTTTGGTGGGAGATTAAGCATGATAAAATTGATTATGCCAGATCTTTGAGAACCTTCACAACAATTGGAATACTAAATGATAGAAAGCTTCATAATAGCTAAAATATTCCTTCAACCAGAAGGTGTGCTTCAATGGAGACCCAGATTTGAACGGTTTCACACAATCTCAAATAATTTAACGCAAAGGGTCGAGCTAAAGACTCAATTAAAAATTAAGAACCCTAGTTCCTCACGCCTATGATACCCTAAAAGGATTATAGACAATCAGTGTATCAATAAATGTCAATAAATTGATTTTAAATTGTTTATCTCATTACAAGATGAAGGCTCTTCTTGAAATGAAATTGAAAATTCCACTAAACTATCACAAGGACAAGATCCTGTGTGATTCGGAGGGAATTTAACACAATATTTCAATAGGAATAAGAAAAACTACTTGTAGACATTCTAAAATAAAGCAGACACAAATTGGTCCAAGATTGACATAGATTAATTCAAAATTGATTAGATTCATCAGTAGGGAAAGTTTCTTTGAATAGTCTCATAGCTTGTCAATGGTTGTACACTCATAACCAACTTGATGTGATTGAAATATAAAACACAAGAAATTAATAGGTTTCTCAGATTGGTCTCTTAGGAAGATGGGCTCTCTCAAATTTTCTCTTAAGAATTCAATCCCGGCCATTTGCAAGAGTATTCTCATTGCATTTATACATTTCACTCGCTCACTCATCCCAAATTTCCCCCCAAAAAAGAAGAATATTCAAGGAACCTTTGTTTGTTACCAATTTGTCTTAGAAAGTGACGTTTAACAAATTCATACCCAAAAGCTGCTAGGTGGAAAAATTATGAACTGGTCATGTTTTTCATACCCTCGACTAATGAATAGGATTCCATGGCACAACTTTTTGACAGTCCTTTTAATCATTCTTTTTATTACATTATGTGAGAAATCTCTGTTTTAATAATTTTTGGTAGCTTTGTACAATTGGATCTAACATGAAATCCTTTTCACCCTCAAGGCAACACCTTTTTCATCCCTTTGCACCTGCAACCTCCATCATTTCACCACTTTTCCATTCTTTCCTCTGCAACTCTACTCCGTATCCAGCTTCTCGGTAATTCACATTTTTGCAAGTTCTCGAGAAATTACAACTTCAAAATAGTAACCTTAATAATTCTTGGCCTCACCAATTAAGTTTTAAATCCATTCAATGGCACTTTTTAGACGAAAATGATAAGGAATTTCATAAAAAAATGATGAAAATAGTGCGTATTCACATCTCTATGAGTCTCGGAGAAAAAATGGTGGAAAAATCAATGCAATGCACAACCGTTGATTTGTCCCCGTCTCAACTTTAGATTAGTGCCGTCCATATGTTTCCTTAGTGCAACAACAAAGGTGAAGTATAGAGGCAAGTTTCCAAACAAGTGCGGGCCTTCCACGTTCCCTAGACCCAAGAAAATTACCTTTTTGCCTTTGAAAATTCTCAGTATAAAAGGAGCCAGTAGAAGCCTCCACGTGCCTCTTTGGCGCACCTTTGGTATGGTGCCCAAAAGCAGAGACCCCAAACAAGTACATGCTCACCACATGTCTCATTCTAGCAGAGTTTTTTGAAAAAGTTGAAGGACTAGCGGAAGGTGCCATGTGTCTAGGGTTCGAGACAGTTTTCCTTGGCCGTTGAAAAGTCCAAGCAAGGGAAGAGTGAGCAGAAAATTCCATGTGTCCCCATGGCGCTCTTTCAAAAATAAATTTAGGGTAGGTCCCCAAATAGGTGTGGTCCCTCCATGTTTCCCAGGCCTTATAAAATTTCTTGAAAATTTTAAGTATAGAGAGGAGCCAGTGGAATCCTCCACATGTCTCCCTGGTGCAACTTTGAGATGGTGCCCAAAAGCGGAGACCCTAAACAAGTGCAGGCTCACCACGTGTCTCTCGCACAACTGCTAAGGTGGGACCTAGAGGCAGATCCTCAAATGAGTGTCATCCCTCCACATGTCCATGGTCTGACAAAGCAACACTTGGTTGCATAAAAATGTCTAAGTCTAGGCAAGCAAGCGGCGGAAACCTCCATGTGTCTCCCCGTCGCAACTCTAAGGTCAAGCCAGAAGGTGAATTTTCAAATGACCGCTAACCCTCCACATGGAAAAGCTTTGAGTTGAAGTGGGCCTTATAGTTTCAAAGTGCCTCATTGAGTCGCATACATTAAAAAGGGCCACATTTCCACAAATGCTGAGATATAAATTGAAGAGGAAAACACACTCGTCAAATCGTAAAATGCAGGGAAATCACCATTTGCATTTGGAAATGAATCTTTCTTTAAGGATGGAGAATTTGGAAATAATATAAGGCTCAAATGTGATCCACTGAGCCGCATCCAATCAGAAAGGACCATGTTTCCACATATATTGGGACAAAAATTGATAGGGAAAAAAAAACGTGACTATGGAAAAATGGAAGGAAGGAAAAAACCCAAGTTTATGCCCAAGTTACAAATTATTTCACATGGATAGAGGAATGAAAAAAAAATCTGGATTTAAAATGATCCTCGACCAAAGGAAAGGACTAATCATGGAAACCAAATGAAGGACAGAGCTTTCACGCATCAATATGGGGAGATAGAAAATATGATAGAGCCCACAAACTAAAGAATTTCAAGGACAAACGGGGTGAGATCAAATTGAGCACCAACATTGGTTCCGAATCGGGATGGGCACTCCCTGTGAGTGCCACAAGAACAAATAGTAGACCAAGTGCCAAAAATAAACCATTGGGTAATGGATTCAAAGAACAAGCTAAGAACAAACTACCCTTGGATCATAATTTTAAACCCTTGAATCATTAAATAAGCTGGTTATTTTAAAACAAAATTGTATTGTAAAATAATAAAACATCACCTCATAACTTATGCAAATCCAAACTACCCTTAGGTTTTCAATCATAGTCTTAAACCCTCCTTCTACGAGATGTTTTGGAAACTTCATAACCAAAGCTGGATAGGTGCACCTATCTAGTTGAATAGTTGAGGTTGAGTTCACTTTTAAACCAAGGTAATGTCCTTGGTAAAACTTATTAAATCATGATTTTTAGAGACTTGCAAAACAACCTTCTCGAACCTTGGAAAGGAAATGTCACATTTATTTTTGTTTCCTATTAACGAGGGAGTCACATCAAGCCTTAGATTTACCTTGATTGACCATTTGTTCTCTTTTTTCTACCCCTCTAGGAGTCTTGTTACCCTCGTTTTACCATTTAAAGAAGATGCTAAAAGTGAAAAGTTGGGTTTCTTTTTGTCTTTTCTTTTGGACCTTGAGCGAAGAAAATATTATCTACATTCGTAAACCTATAATATTTTTACTTGAAAATTTCATGCAACCATTAGCTCAAGGAAAAATAGATTGCTAACTAGTTTTTAGAGGAGTTTTGTAGGCCTTTGATTGTTGTTTGACTAGGTAAATAATAGTCCAATTAATGATTGGCAGCCCCAAAAAAATAATTTCCGTTTGTAAAAATTTTGCCAATTCTAAGTTTCCTCGGCTCCTGTGAATTCCTAGTTTATAGGATAGTGCGTAGGAATTTACCCGTTGTGCATTTTCCCATCGAAGTAATTTTTGAATGCGGTTTCTTAGCCTCCAAGATAAAATTGGATGTTTTTGCAACTAGTAGGAAAATGTAAAAGAAGGTCGTATGATCCTTGTCAAGTCAATAAACCGAATAGAAAACTCATTGACACTTATAAATAACTGTATGAAACTCTATATTGTGGCTTTTTATGAAATTTGATTCTTCAAAAATAGTGTTTTGTATCTCCTCCCTCTTCCCTATATTTTTCTCTCTCCTCCCTTTATTAAGAAATCAAGTGTAATGAAATGGTTATTTATCCATAAATCTCTTTGGTTGTGTGTAAATTATTTTAATTATGTGAATAAAAACTAAACACATTAATTGTGCTAGATTTAGGTGGGTGTCATGCTAGCATTTGTGTTGACCATGTAGTGGTTACATGTAATGAGACATGGAGGAAGTGAAGTGTTACTTGATAATCTCATATTTACATGTTATTTGAAACAATGAAATTATATAGGCTAAATACACATTCTCTAATATTTTGAAATGTTAATTATTGAATATTGTAATAATTATGAGTTTTCATTTTTGGGGGTGTTTGGGGAAATGTATATTTAATCATGGGGGTTATTTTGATTCAGATTTATGTATTTTAAAATAGTTGTATATTTATGTTAATTGAAATTGAATTTGACATATTATAGTGCATTTTTCAGTGTGAAATTAATGATTAAATATCTGGTGTGTTGTGTTATTTACCTTGAAAATGTAGAAAGGAAATCTAAATAAAATAGTCAACCTTAGTATAAAACCCTTGTATGACTACCCTTCTCGTGTGATCCTTCATAACGTAGAAAAATAATTCTTCAAGGTGAACCTAAATCATTACACTCGATGACACCCATAGCTTATGGAAAATAAGAACCCAAATCCAAGTTATCTTTATACCATGCACGCTTAGCGACATTGTCAGCAATCCCATCCAATAGAAATGGTAAGGGTTAAACATTATCTTAAGTTTGTGGCCTTCCCCTTATGATTGATTTATGTACATGTAAAAAGGTGTTTATATCCCTAACTTTAGTACCTCTTGATGATTTTGTTTATGATCCAATGCAAACCTTCTTGAGCCGGTAGATGAGTAATGAAGGATCCTAGGTGAAAAAGTTTGTAGTTATTCTTGATAGGCATTTTTGAGGATTTGTGTCATGGATGAATTCCTTTCCATATTTTAGTTATCAACATGGTTTTCTCTAACATGATATTAAGATTTAATTGTGGAAAATAACAAAATTATAACTTATGCTTAGTCTTGACAATGTAATCATGAGATGATATTCTAAGAGAAAAGTGAAATTAGATCTTCTTGTAATTTTGTTAAGATCTCTATGTTGTGATAAAATAAATTCATGTTGTGTAAATATTAAAATGAACCTACCCAATTATTAAAGCATAAATAAAAAGGATGATTATGAGCCTTAGACCATTAAATGATAGAATTTTCCCCTCTTATTTTCACAATAGTTCCTATTGTGTAATGAATGTATGATGCTAAACTAAATAAACATGCCCTTTATAAATGAATTCTAGAGACAAGAACCAAGTACCCTCATGTGTATACAAATGTCCCTATTAACAAATGAGTTATATAATTAATTACAATAAGGTACACGAACCAAATTAAATGAAACAATCTTAAGTTGAATGTTAAATGATGTAAAGGAAATTTAGTCTAGAAATATAAAGGAGAATGTATGATCACATGTTAAGTTATATAATTAAAAGTATTTTGAGGGAGTGAGAGATGGATGGAGTGAGAGTTTTCAATAACAAGAACAAGCTAGATAAGGTGAGTGAACTGTTGTAGGGATTCATGGGGAGAATCGATAGGATGGTAGGAAGGATGAACAATTCACAATGGAAAGGGACAAGGTGGAGCCGGATACATGACCCCTATCATGTGAGAGTGGTAAGTGGACAGAAAAAGAAGCTAAACAAGTACCTACTATCAATCTCATCCTTGCTTGCAACGAAAATTGTGTTTTCTTTGAAATACCATAACAACTAGCCAACCAAGTGAAGTCTTCAATGTGTAATACCATTTTAGCCAATATACCTAGTAGAAAATTGAATATCGAAGAGTTTAGGAAATGAGATAATATAAATTGGATACACAAATATTCGATGGAAATAAAATTTATGCTACCACTTTCTTTGTGATTAATCTATCTTTGGAAGAAGATTTTTATGAATCCTTGTCAATGGACCATGGTTCATGGGTCGGGCAGTGGTTTTGGTTCAAAAATGACAACCTGGATTCAATCCTTTGGAAACAATCATTAAAAAATACGTTATTTGGGTAAGGTTTCTAGGTTTTCCTATGGAATATTGGGATTTAGACATTCTATAGGGGATTGTAAAATCCATTGGGGCAATTCTCATCATAGATATGGTTACCGTACAAAAAATAGACTTTTATTTGCATGGTTCTGTATTAATGTGGCCTTTGAAACCTCCTTACCTAGAAGCATTAAGATCAAGGAACCCTGGGGTGTTCATACCCAAAAGATTCACTATGAGTTTTCATCATTTATGTGATTTTCATGTTTCAAGGAAGGTCACAATATAAAATCTTGTCCTAAATCCAAAGAGGAGTTTAAGTAGAAAGCTCTGCTCAAGAATAACAAAGGAATCAATAAGAAATATATAAAAGGAAAGAGAGTTATGAAACCAAATGGAAGTGGACCCTCAAAGGTAAATCCTTCAAGGAAATAAACAAATAAACCATTGAAGATTAAGGATTGGATCCCATAAGGCCCAAAAAAAAATCTAAAAGAAGAAGCAAATTGAATTTGGTTAGGAGGAGGTCAATTGAAGATGGTAGTAGATCAAGACCCAAAAAATATGAAGATGTAGTGGTTTTCGAGGACTTTTAGGAGGACAATATTGTTAGATCCATATTTTTGGATACTATGGATGAAAGATTTTTTCATAAAGAGTAGGGAAATCACTACTAGTAAGCAATATGTTCGGATCTTAGACATAAATTTAGAGGACATTCCTAAACTAGAGTAGGATCTCTAATGTTCTATGGAGACTTCGATAATGCCCTAAAGGAAACACTAGTTGAAGAAACTATGGATAAAGAGGTGGTAAAATAAAGTCCCATCGAGGTATGCTCAGTTGTCCATGTCTCAAAGAAACCTAGCTTACCATCTCCAAAGTGGAAACCAACTCCAAGAAATAGATCAAAGGTGGATGTTGGAGCCAATAAAGAATCTCTAGGAAGACCATCTGAAAGGGAAAAGAGGGAGAGAGCCACAAAGAAGGATATTATGGAGGGGTGTCAAAAACCATTAACGGTAGGTCAAATATCCTCCCACTCTAAATGATTTTCTTATCTTGGAATATATGGGGCCTTAAGAAGCCATGTAAGAATAGAATTTTTTTTAACTTCAAAATGAAGGAAAACCACGATGCGATAATGATACAAGAGACTAAGATGAATCGGGATAAGATGCAAAACTTTCAAATTTATTTTTGAAATAAGATGGTTTCCACTTTCAAACCTTGATAGGGCCTTCTAGGGGTATTTTGTGCATGTGGAATAAGAATAGTTTGGAAGGATTTCCCTTCACTAATAGTCAGCACAATATAGCCATTTTTTTCAATGAAATTAGTTATAGAAAAATTTTATTCTCTCTAATATATATGCTCCTAATACTACATCTGGTATAAGGTTACTTTGGGAAGAATTGACCACCTTCAAAAGGATGTTTAGTGATTTAAACTATATTATAGGAGGGATTTTAGCACACCTCCCATCCCCTCGAAAAAGAAGGTGTCAATTTTTTTATTGAGAGTGTAGAGGACCTTGTAAATTTTACGGGGTGGAATGATTTGATGGATTTGAACCTCATTAGATCAAAATACACAGGTTCAACAAGAGAGAAGGGGAAAACTTGATTCAGATTAGTGTTGTAAATATCTCCCCGGGTAGATATAGACAAACAGAAGAGTATGGAAATCAAAGAAACTCAGACCCCAAAATTTATTGCCATGGCGCACGACACAGAGTGTCGACATGGCAAAAGTCGTGCCCTTGGTGCAGGTAAGAGGTGCATGACAGAAGGTGTCGACATGAAAATGGATGCACCCTTAGCGTAGGTAAGAGGCGCATGATAGAAGGTGTCGACATGAAAATGGATGCGCCCTTGGCGCGAGTAAGGCGCCTGGCGGAAGGTGTCGACACAAAAATGGATGCGCCCTTGGTGCAAGTAAGAGGCACACGATAGAAGGTATTGACACGAAAATGGATGCACCCTTGCACGGTAAGAGGTGCACGACGAAGAAGTGTCGACACAAAAATGGATGTGCCCTTAGCGTAGGTAAGAGGCGCCACGGCGAAAGGTGTCGACACGAAAATGGATGTGCCCTTGGCGCAGGTAAGAGGCGTACGACAGAAGGTGTCGACATGAAAATGGATGCGCCCTTGGCGCAGGTAAGAGGTGCATGACATAAGGTGTCGACATGAAAATGGATGTGCCCTTGGCACAGGTAAGAGGCACACAACAGAAGGTGTCGACATGAAAATGGATGCACCCTTGGCGCACGTAAAGGGTGCATGACACAGAATGTCAACATGATAGAATTCACACCTTGGCACATGTAAGGGTATGTCAACATGAATATGGATGTGCCTATGGCGCACCTTCAGGAGGCACAACATTCTGAGCACTGATAGGAAGTAGACCCTGACCCAGATATTCAGACAGCCATAACTTTTCACAGGGAGCTCAGATTCATGCAAGGTTGGACTTTTTGGAAAGCTTACGAGGTCCTCTGTCTAACCACCATAATGAGATAAATTAAATGTAACCTGGAGGTGGTTGGGGTATATTTGGATTTCCTCTCTCTTCCCTCTCTCATTCTTCCTATAAATTGTAAGGATGGGCTACTTTCTAAAGGTTGGAAATTCTTGTTTTACCCCTCCCTTCTTCTCTTTGGCAAGTGAATTTGTGGAAGTTCAAACCTCCCATTTAAAACTGTAATGCAAATTTGCCTCTTGGCATTCTGTAGCGTATTGTATGAATCTTTGGAGAAAATAATGCATGTCTGTGGATGATTCTCAACCCTCTCTATGTTTATTTGTGTCCTCCTGATCTTTCACTACAAATCTGGTTATTTGTGCATGATCTTGCATTACATCTTAATGTTCTGTGTTTATTGGCAAGATAGGTGTTCTTCATTCCTCGGTGCATCACCTTTGTTAGTTTAGGTTTATTTTTATGCATCTTCTTACCCCTGTCTCCTTGGCAAGTTAGATTAGGTTTTAGTAAACCCTCTGCATTTTTATGTGTGCATCTGAATAGAGGAATAGGAACCGGCCTTCATCCGGAGAGCTTTTCCGATTTCGCAAGGTCCCACACTTGGGAAAAGCTCCATGTTATGCAATCACACTGAGAGTCTCAACCCATCAAGTTGCAGACATTCGAAGTGTTGTGATCCTCCATCAATAGTTTTGGCACACCATGAATAGTTTTGGAAAACCCGGTGGGACCAAGAGGTCATTCCATAGATTTGAAGGAATTTTCAAGAAATTTGGACTAAAAAATTGTAGGTTTTACAATTTCAGATTTTTCCACCTTCCAGGCATGAACTTTGAAATCGATTTTTAGGGGCTTAACTTGCTCAAAACAAGTCAAAATTTCACCAGTTGATAGATTGGGGATAATCTTCAAAAGGGTATTCTTAGATTTTTGAGATTTTGACTTTCAAAATTTCATGGTTTTTGAATTTCAGATTTGATTTTCCGAAATCTGGCATTTTTGGGTTTTCGGGACTGTCATTCCAAATCAAATTCCAAACCCTAAAATCTCAAATGTACAGGTATTTTAAAATTTTGAGTTTAAATATTGTCAGGTTTGGTGTGTAACTTGGTAGAATCTAGCCTTTTGAGGCTCATTATCTAACACATCTGGCGACTCCGAAGGGGTAGAATTTAGCGGTGTAGCAGCAAAAGTTACCCAGGCATATGAGAAGAATTCAAACCAGGTCTGATACTCGAGAAGAGGGGCTATTTTTCCACTTGTAACTATCACCAGGAAGAGGAAGGAGAGGAAGAAGACCACAAAGATCACCATCTCCACCTAACAGGACTTTATCAACCCCTCCACCTGGTAGACCTTTCATCCAATCAACAAGGGTTCTCAGGCTAATCAGAATGGCGCAACCACCAAATCCCTTTGTCAATTTCACCGGTAGTAGTCCACTTGCCCTCAATGCACAAAATCCAGTTCCAATTGTAACATTGAAGAACATTCCATTTTTCACTGGAGAAAATCATACTACTCCTGCGATCATGTCAAAGACATTGCTAACATTTGTGCAATCCACGAGATAAATGAAATGGATGTTGCTGTCAAATTGCTGGCATATTCATTCAAAGGGAATGCATTGCAATGGTTTAGGATCCTTGGAGCTAATTCTATCAAAAATTGGAATTAGTTATGCATAGCTCTCAATGAGCGATTCGAGAAAAGGAGACAATTTGTCTCTACTAGAACGATTGACAACTATCAAGAGAGCTCCCAATGAGCAGCTGACTGACTTCAACTTCAGATTTCAAAGGTCTTGGGATAGGATTCTAGTGGCCACTAGGCCAACAGCTGAAGGTGCTTTTCTATACTATCTTAAGGCTTTAAATTCTGATATTTCTATGTTAATTCAATCTATGGGAGGCACAACCTTACCTACTGCTTATAACATTGCCATTAGGGCTGAAAACTGTCTTATTCAAGCTGGTAAGCTAGCTCCTAGGCCTCCCATGCCCTTGTATCCAAACTTAGAAAATCCAAGCACTAGTCAAGCACCCACTTTGGCTCCTATTCCCACTCCTAGAAATCAAAGTTCAAATGAAACTTCTACTTCATCCTCTAGTGCTTCAAATGAACTCCAAGAGGTTATGAAACAATTGCAAAACCTTGGAAATGAGCTGGTGACTATTAGAAGACAACAAGCTCAAAGTGCTAGACCGTATCAGCCTCAAGTGCAGTACCAGGCTAGGCCACCATACCAGCCCAATAGGCCACCCAATCCAACTGCAAATCAAAGCCAAGTAAGGCCTCCCACCAATAGACCATTTCAGCCCTATAACCCCAATGTTGCATCTACTTCTAAAGCATTAGTGCCAGTCCAAAACAACATAGCTCAAGAGTATGATTGGTGTTTCCCATGTAATGAACCTCATAACCAATCTATGTGCTTCAATGGTGCTTTGAACCAAGCCTTGATGGTGAAAACTACTAGCATAGAGGGTGAAGTGAGTCAAGAAGCAAATCAGCAACAAGGGACATCTCAACAAAACATAGCTCCAAATGATACCGCACTTGCGAATTGGAAAGCTAAGGATTTTTGTGGCATGAATCAAACAATTTCTTCGAGTGTAGCAGCTAACACAAGATCAAAGAAGAGGAATATTGGGGAAGGGAAGTCATTGGCTCCAAGCGATCTACAACCTTCCATCACTCCATAAGGTGTTGGTAAGCAAAATACAGTTCCAAACATGCAAGGACAGCCCAAACCACCTTCTAAGCCAACTTAAATGCCAGTTGTTGCTGCCCATGTGCAAGAAAGGAATGTACAGGCCAAAGGACAACAAAGAGATCTTTCGTCCCCATTTAGCATCATTGATCAATTGAAGAAGACGAATGTGAATATATCAATGTGGGAATCTTTATCCATCCCAGGCTAAAGAGATCTTTTACAAGCTGCCATGAAGAATTGGTCAACTTCGAACCAGCAGGCCCATATGCAAGAGAAGGTCCTCACAAATGCTACTCAGCCTAAAGGGAATCATGGAGGACAACAAGGTAAAGTTTTGAAACCCCCTCCATTCTATGTTTCATTAATCATTGGCAATAAACTAGTACACAATTGCATGATCGATTCTGGGTCGAGTAGTTATGTCATGCCCAAGAAAATAGCTAATCAGTTGGGTCTCCAATATGAAGTCATATCAAAGGGGGTAGTGCAATTGGATGGGACAGCAGTAGAAACCGTGGGAGTAATTAAAGGTTTGAATCTTACCTTGCATACATGCCCCAATGTTACCGTTTTACAAGATGTGTCAGTGATAGATTTTCCACCACTCTTTGCCCTATGCTTATCAAGGGATTTCACAGCCAAAATTGGAGGCTACTTATCTGCTGATTGGTCACACATGTTGTTCAAAACAAGATATGGTACTAAGGTCACAATCAGATCTGAACCAATTGCAAACTTTCATATTGAGCCTCGTACTCCAAGCCAAATCAATGCCAACTGTTCAGCATTTGATCAAGAAGATTATCCAAGCACAGATGAAGCTTACACCAAAGTTGGAAGCATTCCAAATTTGACTCTTGATGAATGGGCAAGCAAGGTACATGCTTTTGATCCCTACAGGAAATAGAAGAATTTGAGCTAGGAGTCTATTGTATACATGAAGAAAACCAGCCTATTCCTAACATCACAAAAACAAACCATAAGGATAACAATAAGGTATGGCAATTATTTTTCGATGGATCAAGGAGTAGGCAAGGTGCAAGAGGAGGAGCTATGCTTGTTTCACCTCAAGACATCAAATATTATTCGGCTTTTTGTTTCCGCTTTTTCTTGTTCAAACAAAAGCAGTGAATATGAGGCCTTGATTCACGAAACTTCATTGGGCCACAAAAAAGGGCATAAAGAACTTGCAGGTGTTCGGGGATAGCAAGCTAATCATCAACCAAGTCAGGAGGCAACATGCTACAAAGAATGACCTACTAAAGAACTACAAGAATAGGGTATGGGACCTCGTTGAGGATTTCGAAGCTTTCAATATCGTGTCCATACCCAGGAAGAAAAATGAAGCCGCGAGATAGGCTCGCAGCTGTTGGAGCAATGTTTGATGTGGTTGACAACATCAAAGGGAAAAAACACAGCCACATATCCATGTGATTGTGAGGCCAACAGTTCTAGATAATAACACAAGCTGGCAGGTGTTTGAGAACGATCAACAGATCGTCAATTTCTTACAAGAAGAGGCTGAATTCTCAGCTAGGAATCAAGATAGATTAGAGCAGCAGTATGGGGATCAAGTAGTGCAGTTGCGGACAAACAAGCTTCCCAAGGGTTTAGTAACATTGGAGTCTATCTTCAACCCTAATGACCAGTTTCGTAAGGAAAAGGCTAACATACAGGTCAAGAGAGAAGATTCAGAGCCAATTCCGGTTGGGGAAGGAAAAACACTTCAAATTGGCAAAGTGGCCACTAAGCAGGAGAAATCAGATTTCATACAACTTTGCCAAGAATTTCTAGATGCCTTCGCTTGGAGCTATGAAGACTTGAGAGGTTTCAATCCGAAGTTGGCACAACATACCATAGAATTGGATCCAGATGCTAAACCCATCAGGCAGAAGCAGAGACCAGTCAACCCTCACATTGAGCCTCTAATGAAGAAAGAGCTAAACAAGTTAATAGAGGCAAGCATTATATTCCCGATCAAGCACTCAAGTTGGGTTGCAAACTTGGTTCCGGTCAGGAAGAAGAGTGGAGAAATCAGGTTGTGTGTGGACTTATGAGACCTCAACAGGGCATCTCTTAAAGACCATTACCCACTTCCTTTAATGGAACAAATATTGCAAGTGGTATCCGGTTCGGAGAGATTCTCTCTCTTAGATGGCTACTCAGGGTATAATCAGGTAATGGTGAAGGAAGATGACCAGTTCAAGATGGATTTCACCACAAAATGGGGCACATATGCCTACAAGAAGATGCCATTTGGCCTATCAAATGTTGGAGCCACTTTCCAAAGGGCAATGGATATGGCATTCAAGGGGTTGATCAATAAAATAGTTTTGATATATCTTGATGACATCATTGTATTCTCCAAAAATGTAGTGGATCACCTCTTTCATCTGAGGTAGGTATTTCAGAGGTGTAGAAGATTTGGGGTATCATTGAATCCCAAAAAATGCATATTCCTGGCTCACGAAGGAAAACTTCTAGGCCATATTGTTTCAAAGGAGGGATTGATGATTGACCCAGAAAGAGTTGAAGAAATTTGAGCGTTGCCATTGCCAAGTCATAAGAAGGCTCTTCAAAGCTTCTTAGGAAGGATCAATTTTGTCCGTAGGTTTGTTCCAAACTTTGTAGCTCTCATAAAGCCAATAACACTGATGTTGAAGAAGAGCATGGCATTTAAGTGGACATCTAAAGGCAAGGCAAGTTTTGAGGCAATAAAAGAGGCTATATCTCAAGCTCTAACTCTCGTCAATCCAAACTTCTCCAAGGATTTCATGCTATATGCCTTTGGTGGTGGAGACACAATTTCTACAATCCTGGCACAACAAAACAAAGAAGGATTAGAACAACCAGTTGCTTTCTTCAGTCAAGGCTTGGAGGAATATGAAACTAGGTACTCTTTCATTGAAAAGCATGTCCTTGCAGTGATCAGGAGTTTAAAGAAATTCAAGCACCTAGTCTCAAACAACAAGATCCAATTATTGGTCTCTCATGCGGTAGTCAAGGGCTTCCTTCTAAACAAGGATCTAAATGAGAAGCGTGTAGGATGGATCACTCATGTCATGGAATATGACATCAAGATCAAGGTCACAAAACTAGTACATGGAAAGGGACTATCCGAACAACTAGCCTTAAGTCAACAAGTTGAAGCGGGTGATGAAAAGAGACTGTCTTGGTATTACAGGATGGTCAAGAGTAAGAAAATGATGATGTGCCCACTCCTTGTTGGACTCAGAATATGATACACTTCCTACAGGAAAGCTTATGCCCTCTAGAAATGAGTAAAGCAAAAAGGAGATACTTCAGATTACAAGCCATTCCATATGTGTTTATTGATGGTGTTTTGTTTAAAAAAGACATCAATGGAGTTCTATTGAGGTGCATTGAGACAGGTCAAATTGAGAGGGTGTTACGAGATTTTCACGATGGAGATTTTGGAGGACATTTCACCCCATGAGTAACAGCTCTCAAGATAATGAAGGCAGGATATTATTGGCCCAAAGTGTTCAGTGACTGCTATACGTGGATAAGAAAGTGCAAGAAATGTGCACTCTTCACAGGCAAAGAAAGACTAGCAGCAATTCCATTGCACCCGATTTTGGTTGACCAACCATTTATGCAATGGGGATTGGACTTTGTCGGGGCCATCAACCCAAACTCAAGCCAAGACCACAAGTGGATTCTCACGGCAATGGACTATTTCACCAAGTGGACCGAAGCAGTAGTGCTCAAAGAAGCAAATGAGTCTAACATACTAGAATTTTATGAAGGAATAGTGACCAGGTTCGGTGTGCCAGCCACTACCATATCAGATAATGCATTGGCATTCATAGGTTCTAAGATTACAGAATGGGCTGTCAAGAATGGAATCTATTTGAGCACCTCTTCAAATTATTACCCGCAGGGTAATGGACAAGTAGAGTCCACGAACAAGAATTTTCTAAGAATCATCAAAAGGACTCTGGATGAAAACCAAAGGACATGGCATACCAAGCTAAAATCAGCATTATGGGCTGACAGGATAACGCCAAAGAGATCTACAGGTAATTCTCTCTATAATTTGGTCTATGGGAAAGAGGCGTGTTGCCTATATCATTAGAATTACCAGCATTGGAACTCATGAAGCAGTTGGAGTTGTCTGAGTTCAAACCAATGGAGGATAGGTATGCAGAGTTGATGGAATTGGAAGAAATAAGAGAACATGTAGTTCAGATGCTTGAGAAGGATCAGGCCTTAGTAAAAAGATGGTTTGATAAGAAGGAAATAGCAAAGACCTTCCAGGAAGGGGACCTAGTTCTAAAATGGGATGTAGATCGGGCAAAACCAAGAAAGCATTCTAAGTTTGATGTCATTTGGAGTGGTCCCTACATGGTCACGGGATGTAAAAGTAGTAATGCCTTCCAATTTTCTACATTGGATGGAGAAGAACTCCCGATTCCGGTTAACGGAATCTATCTTAAACATTGCTACTAAAAGGAGAAGGTTTACCCTTGTAAATATTAGCCTAGTTTTCAATTCCTCTAAGTGTGTATGCACATTGTCTTGTTGTAGTTAGGTTTCAGTTTCCCTAAGTGTTTCGGCACAGGTTTTGTTGCTCTCAGGTTGAATTTTTGTAGTTCAGTGTGCTCTTGAAGAAGGGGTTGTGATATCAGGCTCGGGATCAGATATCAAGTTGGTTTCAGGTTATTGCTTATGACTCCATGCCCAATGGATTGCTAAAAGGCCACTGATCTTCTACCTAGCAGCAGTGATCCCATTGAGTCACCAAATTGTTATAAATATCTCCCCACGGGTAGATATAGATAAAAAAAATAATATGGAAATCAAAGAAACTCAGACCCCAAAATTTATTGCCATGGCGCACGACACAGAGTGTCGACACGGCAAAAGTCGCGCCCTTGGCACAGGTAAGAGGTGTACGACAGAAGGTGTCAACATGAAAATTGATGTGCCCTTGGCACAGGTAAGAGGCACATGACAGAAGGTGTCGACACAAAAATGGATGTGCCCTTGGCACAGGTAAGAGGCGCACGACAGAAGGTGTCGACACGAAAATGGATGTGCCCTTGGCGCAGGTAAGAGGCGCACGATAGAAGGTGTCGACACGAAAATGGATGCACCCTTGGCATAGGTAAGAGGCACACGATAGAAGGTGTCGACATGAAAATGGATGTGCCCTTGGCGTAGGTAAGAGGCGCACGACAGAAGGTGTCGACACGAAAATGGATGCACCCTTGGCGCAGGTAAGAGGCACACGACAGAAGGTGTCGACACGAAAATGGATGCACCCTTGGTGCAGGTCAGAGGAATACATTAGAAGGTGTCGACATGAAAATGGATGCACCCTTGGCGTAGGTAAGAGGCGCATGACAGAAGGTGTCGACACGAAAATGGATGCGCCCTTGGCGCAGGTAAGAGGCGCACGACAGAAGGTGTCGACACGAAAATGGATGCGCCCTTGGCACACGTAAAGGGTGCATGACAGAGAATGTCGACATGAAAGAATTCATGCCTTGGTGCACATAAGGGTATGTCAACATGAATATGGATGCACCTATGGCGCACCTTCAGGAGGCACAACATTCTGAGCGCTGACAGGAAGCAGACCCTGACCCAGATATTCAGACGGCCATAACTTTTCACAGGGAGCTCGAGATTCATGCAAGGTTGGACTTTTTGGAAAGCTTATGAGGTCCTCTATCCAACTACAACTGGATATATTTAATTGGGTGGGAAAAAGTTCTTAAAAATGCAAAATACAGTTCACCACTTTTTAAGTTTGCTAGGGTTCTCACCTACCACCATAATGAGATAAATTAAATGCAACCTGGAGGTGGTTGGGGTAGATTTGGATTTCCTCTCTCTTCCCTCTCTCATTCTTCCTATAAATTGTAAGGAGGGGCTTCTTTCTAAAGGTTGGACATTCTTGTTTTTCCCCTCCCTTCTTCTCTTTGGTAGGTGAATTTGTGGAAGTTCAAACCTCCCATTTAAAACTGTAATGCAAATTTGCCTCTTGGCATTTTGTAGCGTATTGTATCAATATTTGGAGAAAATAATGCATGTCTGTGGATGATTCTCAACCATCTCTATGTTTATTTGTGTCCTCCTGATCTTTCACTACAAATCTGGTTATCTGTGCATGATCTTGCATTGCATCTTAATGGTCTGTGTTTATTGGCAAGACAGGTGTTCTTCATTCCTCGGTGCATCACCTTTGTTAGTTTAGGTTTATTTTTATGCATCTTCTTACCATGTCTCCTTGGCAAGTTAGATTAGGTTTTTAGTAAACCCTCTACATTTTTATGTGTGCATCTAAACAGAGGAATAGGAACCGACCTTCATTTGGAGAGCTTTTCTGATTTTGCAAGGTCCCACACTTGGGAAAAGCTCCATGTTATGCAATCACACTGAGAGTCTCAACCCATCGAGTTGTAGACATTCATGGGTGTTGTGATCCTCCATCAACAATTATATTTGACCATTTTCTTGTGAATATCCAATGGATTTAGGAGCAATAATACACCATATCCTCACTAGCACACATTGGTTTGGACCACAATTCCCCGATTCTTAAATTCTTTGTTAGGGAGAAACCTATCGGGTGACCTTTCAAGCTCAAAAATGTTGGCCACTCATTCGGAGTTGGAAAAGAAGATAGAATAATGGTGGATCCTAGAAGTCAAAGTTAATAGCATGTTTAAGGTCATCACAAACTTAAAATTATTAAAGTAAATCTTAAATCTTGGAACAAGGAATTTTTGGAAATATTTTTCTCAAAAAATTAGAATAATTGAATATCTACATGCTATGGAAGAAGTTATGGAATAGGGAGGATGGAGCATGGAGGAAAAATAAAAATAAAAATATATACTTGTTGAATACCACAATATTCTCATGTAAAGAAGAGATATATTGGAAGAAGAAATATAGAATTACTTGGCTTAAAGAAGGAGATCAGAACACCAAATTCTTCCATATCTCTACTACCATTAAAGCTAACAAAGGAATAATTCAAGAAATAAATAAATATAATGGTGAAATGGCCACAAAGGATAAGGAAATCTCTACTACCTTTGCTTCCTTCTTTAGGAAATATTTTGTTGAAGATATTCATTCGATAAGATCTCTAGAGATGAGATTCTTAATATTTTGAAGCGAGATACTAACCAAGATGAAAATAGTGAACTCTTAGCCATCCATTATAAGGACGAGGTAAAATATATCCTTGATGCTATGTAATGGGACAAAAGCCTAGGGTCGGATAACCTCTCACTTTCTTTTCCAAATGTATTGGGATATTGTTAAGAAAGAAGTGGTTTTAGTGGTCCAATACTTTTTCGATCTAGAATCCTACTCAAAAAATCAACCACACATTTATTGCTCTTATCCCAAAAAAGACAGAGCTAAGGATCTTGGGGAATGTAGACCTATTAGTTTATGTAATACCATCTATAATCTCATTTCAAAAATTTTGGCTTCAAGATTAAGGGAAAATATAAGTAAATATATCTCTCCAAATCAAGGGGCTTTGTGCCAGAATAAAAATCCTAGACAACACAATTACTATTCTTGAGATGATAATTTTTGTGGAGCTCTTAGGTAGGGAGGCTATGATTGTGAAGCAGGACATGCGAAATCCTACGACAAGATATCTTGGGATTTCTTGTACACCCTCCTAATCTGTATGGGTTACCATTCCCACTTCATCAAAATGATCCAATATTACACTAAAGACTCAAGATTTTCTATTATAACTAATTGAAATCCTAATGGTTTCTTCAAATCTGAAAGGGGGTTGAGGCAAGATGATCTTGTATCACCTTTCCTATATATAATAGTTTCTCAAACCTTGAGCGGAGTTATGTTTTAGGGTTGAGAATTTTAGCATTATGGAAGATATTAAAGAGGCATATGGAGCTGAGAATCAATTCCTACATCATTTTATTGATGATACGGTTCTTCTTGGTCAAGTAGTTGTTCAACAGTGCTCGAGTTATTAAAGGAATCACCAAACAATATGAAAAAGCTATGGCATAGAGGATTAAATTTAGAAAGAGCTCATGTTTCTTCATTAATGTGGGAGAAGAGAAGCATAATAGGTTGGACAATATTCTAGAGTGTTAAAATCAAGCCCCTACTAGATACTTACAGGAATACACCTTTGCGGGAAAATTTTTGAGGAAGGAGGATGAAATAAATTAATAGAAAGATTTCATTAAAAAAATCTTCTTGGAAAGGTACATTGCTTCCATAGGATAGAAAAACTCAGCTTCTTTAAAGCTATTGACAAGGAATTTTTTTGTTCATTATTTCCATCTTCACCTTACTAGTTAGAGTTAAGAAAGCTATTGAAGGCATACTTGAAATGGTTTTTATCGACAGATATCACAGAAAAGAATATAATCCCTTTAGTTTCTTGGGATAAAGTCACTAAAACTAAGGATAGGGGTAGTCTTCGAATAAAAACCTTCAACTCATGAGTCAAGTTCTAATAGGAAAGGTTTTCTAGAGATTACACAGAGAGGAGGGCACCTAGATGAAAATATTGAAATCAAAATATTTGCAGCCCTTCGGTGGAACTCTAGCACTCTTCTCTGATACAAAGCTCCCTAGAGGCTATATTTTCTAGAATAATATTTGCCAAACCAGAAAATTGTTGATAAAGGAAGTAAGTGGAATATTAGTGATGGTTCTAAGATAAAATTTTGGGAGGACCCATGGATTGAGGATGGAGCCCTGAAAATGGTTGAACCATGGAGTGAGATTTGGCCTTTTTAATCCAAGAATAGGGAGAATTGGTCTGTAATTATTGGGATGAAGAGAGGAAGTGGATCCCCCTCCCTCCCCCAATACCTTGGGGATATTCAACCCTTTCAAGACCTAAATAAGAGCCTTAAATATTACCATATTCCCCATGATAGAGCTCAGGATGAGCTGATATGGAGAACCATGGACATAAGGGAGTATGGTGTTAAATATGGTTATCTATTAAATTTTGAGCACATTGAACCCAATATTCTTTGGAGGAAGGTCTAGAATAAGAATCTTATTCCCAAAATTAATATCTTTTCTTTGGGAAGTTGTTAAAGGTAATATTCTAACTGTGGATAGGATAAGAAAAAGAGGAATGATCATTATCAATAGATGCGACATTTACAAATATAATGAAGAGTATATTCAACACCTCTTCCTTATATGCCCTTTTTTCAAGTCTTCTCTGCTATCCTTGGAGTGTTTAAGTTACACATGGTCCTTCCTGGGGATGTGGCCCTTCTACTTAATCAATGGAGTTTCAGCTTTTAGAATGTTCTGGTTAAGGAAATTTAGAAACTTTCCCTCCCTCACATGTTATGGGGCCCCGGCTAGAATGAAATAACATAATTTTTCAGGAATAAGGCTTCTAACCTTGACAAGGTTATCAATAAGATGAGATAGTCCCTTAAATATAATGCATGGATTTTAAATCCCAAACAGTCTAAAAATTGCCTAGATTGGGAAAAAGGCATCCTTAGGAGCATGGATATCATCCGTGACAGTCCTATGAAGGAGAGGGTTATTCATAATGTTAAATGGTCAAATCCCCCTAATGACAGCTTCAAGATCAACTTTGATATTTCAGAAAAACATAAGGAAAATGTTTCGGTGGAGGGGTCGATTCATGATCACCTAAGAAAATGCATCAGTGCATATGTTGGTCCCATTGGTAAACATACCAATTTTTTTTTAAAAGCTAGGGAAATTCTCTGGGGCATCATGAAGTGTAAAGATTTGAGTTTAAAATCCATCATCATAGAAGTTGATTCCTTGTGTGCTAACAATTCCTTAAAGGATCGAGTAAGTTTGGGTGGAAGCTCATTAACATTATCAAGGAACCTCATAGAATTTTAAAATCATTTGATAAAGTGGACATCCAACACACTTACAGAGATGGAAATAAACCCACTAACACTCTAGAAAACCAAGGTAATAACACGGTTGAACTAATGATGTGGTTAGGGACACGTATTCCTTGGGAAAATATTAAAAATTTAATTAATGATGACACATATTAGGAGGATGTGTAATGATGGTGAACAAGACTCTCATGCTTGGGATTTTGAAAAGACCTTCCTCTTTTTGGAAAAGGTTACGATTCATTCCATTTGGAATTTACTTAAGCTTTTGAGTTTGGAGACTACTATTTCTGGTGTTTGAAGAAGGAAAAATCAAAAGAGCCATGGGAGATGACAGGGTCCAAACCAAACCTACAACCTTATTTCACCTAAAAATTACATTTCCTTGTTGAAATTGTTATACAAAGAGGGATTTTCTAGGTATATTCGGCACCTTAAAGGTAACAACTTTATGCTTTCTGTTTATTTTGGTAATGCTTGGATTTATGTGGGCTTCACTTTTAGAGGGGTTCAAACTATGGTCTCTGAGGAATCCATAGATGAGGGATGGGATTAAACTCTTTAAGGACAAAACCCACAAAAAAACATGAAATTTCCACTTTTTGGAGGCTGAAGAGAATATTGTGGCTTGTGATGATGGTATCACCCGAACCTTCCTCCTTTAATGTTGGGTCTATGTCTATTTAGTGGTCATGAAATACTTGAACTTAAAGGGAAAATTTTAGAATATTTTCTCCCACCATCTCTCTATTCTTAATTTCTTCCATAGAAACCAGGACCATGAGCCTAGCCTTCTTCCTCTACAAGTATCTATTTTCCACCATTCAGGACTTCAAACACATGAAAATTTATATCCCTATCCATCAAGTCCTAATTATTTTAATAGTCCAAAGAATCCAGACCATTATCCCTTATCAACATAGTGAACTTGATTCGATCATGAAACCCTATCATTGGCCCTCAATCTTATGAGGAAAAACAAAGGGTGAGATACTACGAGGGATAGAGGACATTCCTATGAAATTTTAACAAGTGGGTTTAGAATGTGGGTGAGATTTTGGTAAAAGGGAAGAATATTTCCCGGCTTGGGAGGCTAGACTGTTACATGCGAGTCGACTTCGACACTATTATTACTATTAATAAGAATCTCATATAATAATTGAAGGAGTTCCAACACATAATTGAGGTCCGAGCAAGAGAATTGGGGGTATTCATGCAGATTTTATGATGCGGGAACATAGGATATCTATTCTTCAAGATCAAGTGGTAAGGAAGATATCAATCCCAAAATGAAGCTCATGCTTAGTATTTACGAAAGTGATGATTCGAGACTAACTGGGGCTATGGCATGGAGGATGTGAACACCCAAATTAAATACAAGGAGGAGGAAATCTTAAGGGATCCCGCAAACACCCGGACTCAAGATAAGGAGGATAAAATACCTAAACATGTGATGATAAAATTTTCGGTAGGAAGGATGGCGGGCTAAGTACTAGAGCCCATAGCAAGGCCATGGAGAACTAATGGTTGGCCTTTGGTTGACCTTATTCCTTTGTTATGTTAGTTGATTTTTTTAGGTTTTTTTCAAAAATGTATTGGTTAATATGTAGACTTATAATAGTATGGATCTGTTTTGTGGTGGTTTTCCATCAAGTCTTTTTGACTTAGCCTCCATGGATTTTTTGTGGTTTTTATTTGAAACTGGATTCTTTTTTATGGGTTTTTTTGGTCCCCTTAAAACCAAACTCTTTTTATCTTATCCAAAAAAACATGTTAAGTTCATTTCAAACTCGTAAGTGTAATTATCAAAAAATGTTGTAATAATTAAGATCTATGGATGTTTTTAACATGGGAGGCTCATATCTATGAGTCATATTGTGGTTGCATCATTGTTTTCCTTTTCATTTGGGAAATGTGACCATTCTATGACATTTTTATTGGGGAATGTAGTTATGATTTTTATCATGTGTTGTGTGGATGTGTTATCTTTGTGTAGGGGTTAGGTTTCATTATTGTTTATTAAAAGAATAAAGTCTATCTTGTGAAGGGAGGAATAAGTGAATTGTGTGTGTTATTTAGGAGGAAACAAGGGGATTTATGGCTAGTCTTAATGGAGGTATAAGATCATGTTATAATGGAGGGATAAGGGGGCCTGTCAAATTTGATGTGGTGTGTATACTTTGGAGGAACCAAAGGCTAGCCAAGATCCCTTCTTGGAGGGATAAGGGGTAGTTACAATGATGACATCTCCCCTATGTAAGCCTCTTAGGTAGGCTTGGTTATGTGTGTCATCTTTCCTTGTGAAGCCAATCACTTCTCATATTGTGGTATGTGTGGGTTCATGTTGGTATAAATGTCTTGTGTGATGTTGAATTATCCTAAGCATTCCCATGTGGTGTCATGTATATAATAATTTAAGTCAAAAAATTTATTCTGCTATCTTTACGATTGTATTTATGTGTCTTATTTTGTGGGCATTAAATTTGGTATCATATAAGAGGTTCATGCTCTAGAATATCTAGGATAGTTGGTGTTATGATGATTATGTATGGTGGTGGAGGATGTGGGAGGAGTAATATAATATTATGTTGTGATGTGACCAACATTGTACTAGTGATATTATGAATGCACCTTTTGTGAATGCCACTTAGAGCGGTTTTGTAATGATGATTGATTTGATTGTGATGAGAGTATTCTCTCTCTTCCATGAATTAAATCATAATTTCATGTGTGATGTACTACCTTGTTGTGTGAAAGGAATTTTATTGTGGATTGTGAAGTGTTGGAGTGTTTTATTATTTTGTGATATGTATGTGTGTTAATGTGTTGTATGAAAAAATTGTTTCATAGTGAATTGGATCATATTGTGATGTCACCACCGTGTTGTGTCACCATGTTGTATTGTAATTATTTATATGTTGTGATGTTATTCACTATGTTCATCATACATATATTTCATGTGTTATGTGATGGATTCATGTCATGAATTATGGGCATATGGTGATCGTATGAACCCTATTGTATTGTACTTTCAATTTGAGTGCATTATGTGAAAACATGACATATTGTACACTCGTGGTGTACTAAAGTGATTGGACATTCTATCATTCAAGAATTTATCAATATGCCCAGAATCTATAGGGGAACACATCCAATCTCTATCTTTATAGTCAAATGAAGGAAATGACCCCCAACAAAATATATATTTAGAGTATATATAGACAGAGGGGCCTCACCCCCGCCTATATCTCATCTCCAAAAATAGAGGAAATTAATGTTGTGTTATACCTTGTAAATATACCATGTGTAAGACATTATGGTTGATGTGCATGAATCACCATTGTGTTAGTAATGTAGTTATGTGTTATGTTTTGAACCTTACACTAACCAAACCTAAGGGAAGTAATTAGTAAAAGTGTATGTGTGGAGTGAGGAAATGAGTACCGTTGACTAGTCACTTGAGCCGAGTATGATATAGGAAGTGGATTATTACATATGCATAAAAATAAATTCTATTTTTTTGGTATGAATGACACTTTCCCAAAGGCACACCATGTATATTGTTTTTTTAAAACAACGTAGGCTTAGTAGATGGTGACCCGTACCTTTCTCTCTCTCTCTCTTCTATATGGTTTTCATATATATGAGCTATGTGTACTAGGTGTATAGTTGACCAGTCACTCAAGCCATGTACAAGATATGAAGTAGAGTCTTTAATAGACTGAAAACCAAATTTTGTTTTTTTGGTATGTATGGAACTTTCCCAATGAGCACCATGTATATTTTATTTCACAAACACCTTAGGCTCAATAGATGGTGACATGTACCCTTTTTATCTCTCTATATAGTTTTTGTATAGATGACCTATGTGTGGTTACAACTATGTTGAGCCTTGTGGGAGTATGGAGGGATGATTCAAATAGAGATTATGACAGTTATATTATTTGATCTATTATTATATTATTTTTTGAGCTAAGGCTCAATATATGAGTTCCAAAAACTCGATGAGTACCCATTTGGTGGTCGTATAAGGCCACATAGTGATTGTGATGTGATATTTCTCTATACGTATTTTATTCGTAAATTTGAATTTTCTTTTCTCTTCCTTTTTCTGAACCAACAAATTATTTTATTTAACTTTTGGTTGAGTTATTGTTTGTAATTTTGGGAATTTTATTTATTTTTGCACTAATAATTAGTTTTATTTGCTTGATTTGTCATACCCATTAGCTCACCTAGATGAAAACATACATTATATGGTTATGGCTGATAAATGTTTGGCTATCTTTCGATTATGTTTTTTTATACTTGGAATGGTTTCATTAACAAATAAGTTCTAATAACAATGGACTTATTATCTCAATGATGTGTTCACATTCTTGTCTTTACTATACTACTATGATGATACTATTATGGTTTTTCATTTGATGATTACCTCGTTAGAATATATTATTTAATTTGGTTACAAAATCACCGCATGATTCGAAAATCGATGATGTCAAGTTATAACAACAAATGGTTTGGGAAAGGTTTTAACCACCATCATATAATGCTAACTTGGTGAAATCTTTAGTACCATGTAGTATGGTTTGTTTTGTTGATTTCTTTGATTAAGATGTTTGAGACCTTACCCTAGTGCATAAGTTAAATGGTCATCGACCATGGATGTGATTATACTATCTTTTTAATGGAATTAATTGATCGAATACCAACCTATGTATTTTGTTTAATTAAGTTTATTTGAAGCCATTAAATGGTCATTCGGACTATTAATTACTATTTGATTAATTTTTTAAAACTCGGAAGGTTTGTATGGTGATATGTATTTACACACACACACACACACATATGAATATAGACATATTTAATTTGTAAGGTCATCGACCTTAATATAAGTTAACATTTGTATTGATTGGAAAGAGTGTGCGAGGTGGCAGCTCAATCGACCTACCTCCCGAGTTCATGAATGAATATGAGGGAAAGCCAATGGAGGCAACGCCACCATGTTACTTCACATTAAATGGATTTTAAATGTTGGAAGGGCGAGAGGCCACTTTACGAGATTATGTTTGAATGTGTTAAATGATATTTGAATGTTCGATGGACTCCACCTTATGACTAACACTTTGAGGAGATGTTGATAAATTTAGTTGGCAAGATGGAAGTGGAAGGCGGTGGAGAATGGGAGGAAGCTAGGAAGTTGAGTACATGTTTCATTAATTTTTATTTAATGAAAAACTTACGAGAATTTGGGAAAAGTGAGTGGCTTCTCGAGGAAGCCACCACCAAAACTAAGAGTTAACGGGTTTCATTGTTTAGGTTATTATTTTTTCTCACCATAGTGACCTCTGCATGAAGTTTTGGCTTTTTATTTCCATTTTGAGCTAGTTTTAGCTCAGTATGGAAACACTAAATGTGATTGTATTTTTACGGGATTATTTATGGCTCCATTCAGTTTTTAATGGAGTATGATCAATGAAAGAGGGGCTATTTGTTTGAGTTTCGTGAAGGGATTCTAGGAGTGTGTTGGTTGAAGGATGTAGACTCATTGACTATGAAGAAATCATAGGAAACACTCTGCAAAATAATCATAGGAATGGAAATGCTATTCTCCCCATCTTTATTATTTATGGCATCAAAAAAATTTATGTTATTTTTCCATGGAAATAACAAGGGGTATCTGTATGCATGAATATTGTGTGAGTAAAACACAAGAATACCCTATTATCATTTTTTAAAATCTCATAATGTTTATTTGTTCATAAACCGAGTGTGTATGAAATATAAATGGTATTTTGTTGTTATAAGAATACCAATTTTGGGTTACGATGAATTCTTAAGTTATTTATATATATATATATATATATATATATGGACTATTTTTCAATTAAAAATGATTGTAGACTATTGATGAGGTAGTTGACTATTTTTTTGTTTGGTTTTATATCAACCCAGATGATTTTTGGTTATGATATTTCCAAAATGTAAATGATATGGGTGAAATATGGTCGCCATAATTGTAACATACACTGGGAATTCTTGTATGCAGTTGCTATTTAAATACTTAAGGTCGAATGACCATTGTTAAAAATGAATAATATTTGTTATCCCTTGATAAATTGAATACCCATTTAGGTATATCATTATTTTGATTTACTAAACATACATTTTTATTAATAAAGTAAACACTCATATGGGTATGTGATTAGTGGTTTGTCATTTAATTGTTAAGGCATGTGGGGTTTAACATGTCCTCTGATTCAAACCCCCCAAAAATAAGAATTATCCTACTGAAGAAGAATACATTCTATCCAATTGGAAGATAGGAATTGCTAGTTTGCAGATTAGGAATACCTCAAACATTGATAGGTCTTTGGTCCATTGGATTCCTCCTGAGAGAAACTGGTATAAACTCAACTTTTATGGTGCTTCCAAGGGTAACCCTAGTCTTGTTACTAGGGGAGGAGTTATCAGGGATCACAAAGGCTATTTAGTTGCTACTTTTGCTGGTAAAATGGGGATTCAGATGAATCATTATGTTGAAGCCCTTGCTTTGCTCTTTGGGGCTAAGGATTGCCAAATATTTTGATATCCAAAACTTAATTTTGGAAGGAGACTCTCTTAATATCATTAATCATTTAAACAAAACTTCTCCTCCTAGCTGGACCATTAAGGACTTCATTATGGAAGCAAGAAATATTTGTCAAAATATCAAGAATATCATCATTAGACATACCTTTAGGGAGGGGAATAAGTTTTTAGACATTTTGGCCAATATGGGCATCAATATTAATCTTACCATATGGGATAATGCAAACAACATCCCTAAGGAGGTTCAAACTAGTATTAATGTGGATAATAATGGAATTGCACACATGGAGTAATTTTAATTATGACATAGAGCGGTTGTTAATAGAGGTGAAAGATCTCATTTGTGTGATTTATCCTCCTTTTTACGGCCACATTAAATCCATTAAACCTTGCACAGGTGGGAGGTATTTCAAAAAATAGGACAGCCATAAGAAAATTGTAGACTCTTACGAGGGTTTTGAGCAGGTTATTTGTAGAATTGGTAGGAAGAAAGAGAAAAAGGGAGGGATGTCATGTCAGTTGGAGCCAAGTTGCGACCCGGCCTAGAAGAATAACAAGGTACTTTGGAACCTCCTGCACAAAGGGGGCATCTCAAATTTCATTGAACGAATTCAGGGTCATGACCTGAACATTTTGGTTCACTTTGCTATAGATTGGAAGGATAGGAGGGTAAAGTATGGTGGGCATAGGGTTATACTCAAAGAGGAGTTGATTGCTAAGGCAACAGGCTTGGAGATAGATGGCTACCGATTTTTCAGTAAGAGGATTGGCAGGGTCATTGAGGCCAAGAAATTCTCTGATGAGGGAAAAGAGCTGGAGTTTGTTGTTGCAGGCATAAGGGTAAGCTCTATTCCCACGTTGTATGATGAAGTGACGAATATGATGGTCAGATATATTTCTTTGGAAGGATGTTATAAAATGGTCCCTATTAAACACCTTATTTTTCTAAACCATTTTAGAAGGAATTTTGCGGTCTGTTTCCCGCATTACCTTCTCAACTCCCTGAATGCTCTGTTCTATATTTTCAAAAGCATTCCCATGCCATTCCTTTGCATCAAGGCCTTATTTTCTATTGCACAAGATTTTTGTTACCAATTTCCCTGGCTTCCTTATTCCTCTTGTGAGCCACTCGTTACCACCTCCTCTGCTCCCACTCCCAATATTTTCACCCCTTCCAAGTCAAAATACAAGAACCCCATGAAAATAGACACCCCTCTCATTGACATGATTCTCAAAAGCTCCAAAGAGATGGAGGTTTCTCAAGACTTACTTCATATCGAAATGTCGGTATTGAAAAGGACCTGCATCAGGAGGAGTCTCAAGATGATAATAGACTGGAAACCTTGGAGAAAGAGATGAAACAGATGAAGAAGGACCTTCAGTGTATGGAGAAGCAAAAAAAGAAAATAAAGTTTGATGAAGAGAATGAAAAAGACAAGGATCGATTACTGATATATATAAGAAGTTGAACTCTCTAGATACCAGACTAGGGAGAGCTAAAGATAGACATGATCACAACATGGCTATCTTTAAAGCCATAAGTGACTTTCTTGAGCAGAAAGTTCAGAGCATTGCTATGCTAAGTGGGATCCCTACAACTATTTGGGGGAATGAGAAAGAGAGGAGTATGGACTTTTCACAATTAGATGCATTGGACTCAATGCACACAACCACTTTGGCATTGTTTATCTCACTGCAGACGATCAAGTATATAATTGAAAGAGCATTCAAGAAATAGACTCAATTGGGATTGTGGGATATTGTTTAGATGTTTTTATTTTGCGATCATTTTACTATGACGTTGCTTCTTTTTTGCAGTTTTTTTGCGGTCTATTTCCTTTTTACTCTTGGTTGTAACTTGCTCTTGGTTACTTTTGGAAACAATGTTATATCTAGATTTTGATCCTTTTTGTTGAATCTTCATAGTCATATCAGGTTGGTGAGCCCTTTATGTAACAGGGTATAGTCCCTTCAAAACTATTTACCAATAATAAAAAAACATGTCCTTTGTCTCTATAATATTCCCTTTGTTTACCTTGTGTAAGCTTAAGATTACCGGGAAGGGTGGTATGTAGCCTATAAGGCATTGTATTACCATGGCCGTATGATCTTTTTGTCCTTAGAAAGATGACCGAACTCTGTGAAAGTTCTTGGGATATCGTTGGAACAAAGGGGCTCTAAATCAATTCAATTTTAAAGATGTTTCCCTCAATTTTTAGTCACAATCATCATGTGAATCTATGATTATGAAATATTTATTCATTTGATTGTGGTTTGAGTAGTTTAAGGTACTTTTAAATTCTTTAAGGTTATTTGGTTAGTTATTAATATGGGACTTTGTTGAATCACGAGGTCTTTGATCGAATTTATTTTGATAGTTATAATAATTTATATTATAATATAAAGGAAGGAAAAATTAACCATGTAGATTTTATCTTTGGTTGATTGTGTGGAATTGATAATTCGGGATATTTCTTAGTCTATGTGAAATGAATCTTTATACTTGAATGATTGGAAGTTAGTTGTTGGGATTATCATTTGAACCCTCACAAGTTTTGATATGAAATTAATTTTCAAATAAAAATGTTAAGGTATCCAACTCATGATCATCTGTTAACCAATACAATTATGAATAAGTTTTTTTATCTGTGTTGGTATTCTTTTAGTCATGCTTTTGTTGAGATATAATACCTTAAGGTGTTGTGAAAGAAACATTAAACAAGTATGAAAGGATATATCCTTAATTTTTACCTTTCCATGTTGATATCATTGATTATATCCTGAATGGGAAACATCATATTGATGTTTTAATGCTATTAATATTAAAGATAAGGTGAATGATATTTTAATGCTAATTATTTAAACTAATCATTTTCTAACATTTTTTAGATGATGGAAAGTAAGTCCTTGCAGGTGGAGGATTTAAAATACTATGATGATTTTATTCAATTGATTATGTTAAATTTTTTAGAATATTACACGTAATGTTGAATGTTCGGGATTATGCTTCACTATTTTTATTAGATGAATGATATCATAGCCATAAATATCATTCTAATACTTTGAAAAGAAAACAATGTTAAAGTTGTTCTATTTATTAACTATATATCGGTAAAGTGTTTTCTAGTAGATCGAATATATATATATATATATATATATATATATATATATATATATATATATATATATATATATATATTCAGTTCTAAAAGGAAATATAAATTTAGTATTCAACATTATATATTTTATGAAATACCAATCTCGGATCATCATATGATTGTTAATGTATTATTTATAGTAAGCATAATAAGAACTATTGGTGACTTAAACAATATATTTGAGAAGGTTTGACATAGATTGTGGGGCATTGAGGTAATGTTATACTTATGTGACTTTGTTTTAAAACCATTAAGAAATGGTTAAGATACTTAAGGGTTATTGTGTGGTAAACTATTAAAGTAAATGATTGGAGTTTATTATTTTTATGGATTCATGCATGGTTAACTCTTCTAATATGTTAATTAAATTGGGATGATTTATTATATAGTCCTTTGCATGTAGTAAAGTACTATTATGTAAGGGTGTGATTTACTTATTGATGAGTTCAAAAGAATGTTTACTTAAGAAACAAACGACATGATTATAGTTCAATAAATTATGGACTAGTCTAATAATGCGGTATGCTACTGTAATTGTATTATAATGTTGTATGAATGTACATAAATGAACTTATAGAACTGATTTCCAATGACCATCAAAACTAAGTTAATGACTTAGGATCTAATTCGTAAGAGATCAATTATTGTTGTGAAACGAAGATTAAACTTGTCATGAAACTCATTCAATGTAATGTTTAAGTTTTGATTTACGATACTCCTAATGCATAAGACCCGACAAGAAAATTTTGTATGGATTTTGTGGTGCATTTCTCATCAAATGAAGAAAGTAATTGAATGAGTACTCCCGTATAGTAGTTATCATAAGTTATCCCTTGAGCTCCATTCATTACGTCAATCATAATCAAAAGGAATAGAGTTATGCTAAGATGTGAAGGTTGTTCATTCTGTATGGTCTAGTCACCTCTGTATCCGACCTATGTTGGCTATGGGGTGTAAATTGGTCATGTGATGATGCAAGTCAATACATGATAAATTTCTCTCCCATAAGTAGTGATTCATCTCACGAGAATGAACAAGCTTTATATCTTGTGCTTAACTTGGAATTAATTTAACTCAACTAACTAATTCAATTATGATAGTTGAACTGCCAGAGTTACATCGTGATGGAGAACACGATGGAGGTACTGCAAGTATAGTAGTTTTGGTAGCAGAATGTCGACTAAGTGTAGTTTTAGCAGTTACAAAATGTTCTCGGGATCCACACCTCTGGCAATGTTCTTCATGCTAAGCCTAAAATTGTTGAGGAGAGGTTAATCTATGGCCTAGATGAATCGGATGGTAGCAAACACTCCCTTGTTGGTAAGTTTCTTGGCTCTAGACCTAATATTGATTTTATTAGAAAATGGGTGAGAGAGAACCTGGAGAAAGCAATGCAAGAGATGGAGAAAGCGATGGGGCAGTCTTTTTAGTATAGTTTCTTTAGTTTTGGTTGCGGAATGTTTGCTAACTAAGTCTAAAGGTGCTGAGGAGAGGTGGTACTATGGCCAAAATCGGATGGTTGTAAATCTACAAAATGAAAAAGTGGAAATCTTTTTGAGGGATCCACACCTCCACCAAAAGCTATCCTAAGGAATAAGATTCTTCATAGCCCTAAAATAAATGTGGGTCTGCATTCTCCTCAAAAAGGTCATTTCACATGGGAAAAGGACAGTGAAGGTGACACCTACCTAATGGTCCTAGATGGCTGTGTTGATATGGATTTGAGAAAAGTGAATCACTCCCTTGTTGGTAAGTTTCTTTCTCTAGACCTAATATTGATTTTATTAGAAAATGGGGGTGAAAAGTGGAAACCTAAGGGGGATCTGAGTATTACCATCATTCCACGGGGTTTCTTTCTCAAAAAATTTAATCAACAAGAGGATTTGGAATCGGTTCTTCTAGGAGGACCTTGGTGGCTGGGCAATATGGGCCTCTTTTTGAAAAAATGGTATCTCGGGATTTGACCCTAATTTTGATTTTGCAAGAAAATATAAACACCATCCCAATCTGGTGTAGGCTCCCTGGACTACCATTACATTTTTGGGATGATGAAATTATGCTAAACATTGCTAAATCCTTAGGTGCTCCTATAGTTTCCACTTTTCTACGGATGGGCCCACGAGAAAATAAATACACTTGGAATAATAGCAGAGATCCAGACTTGCTTTTGCTCATTTCTACATTTTTTCTAAAATGGAACAAGAATTACCAGAGCACATCTACTTGAAATCTAGAGTTGGATCGGATCACAATCTGATTGCTTTAAATCTTCTCAATTGTATGGGGTGTGGACTCAAAAAAACTTGAGTTTAAAATTTTTCATTTGAGATGTAAAAGCTCCAGGTGTCATCACATACGACACTCCACCAAAAGCTATCCTGGAAGAAGGAGATCCCTACAATGGAAGAAAAACAACACTTTGAAGATGAGGGATCGGAAGTCTTGAGTAAGGACTATAGGGTTCATGACATGGATAACTAGAATGAAATCAAAGCCCCCTTGAAGAGCTACAAAAGGACGAGTTAAGGCTCAGAATTCATTATAGAAAGGGGAAAAAAAGAGGTTTTAGAACTCAAATAAGGAAGCATTTGGTCTAGCATCCTAAATCCCCATCAACCTTGTGAACGCCATTTATAGAATTTTTACCAAAATTATTGCTACTAGGCTTCACCATCTTGATTTACTTGAAGCACCCAACAAAGAGGACTCAGAAAATCCTATAAAGATGTCCATTATGGTGAATGAGCAAGAAGGAACTGTTAAGATTAATTTAGTCCCTAATGATCTATATCAAAGTAGTAAGGAAGTTGAGTTAGATAAACCTCTGTACATCATGGAGGAAGAATCGAGATTTCTTGGGTTTTTCTTGACAAAATCTTAACTAAATTTGGTTTTCCCGAGACAAATTTAGAAAAATTATTAAGGCTTGTATCTCTCTTGTCCTACATTTTCTATGGTGGTTAAAGGTCACTATGGATCCTAAAGAAACCTTATAGGAAAACACTCCTAAGGGAGATGGTAAATTATTTTCAGATCTACCTCCTTGTTCCAGCAATAGAAGCAGTGGTTTCACCTTCTTACTACAGCAGCAAAATAGCTGATCCACACTCAATTAATAGGATCCAGAAAGAGCATGAAGAGGGAGAAGAGTTCACGCTTTGGATGGCAAAGAAGATGAGGAACTAAATTCCTAATAGGATTCATCTTGAAAGGTCATTTCAAAAATATGCTACTGAAAAAGAGAATGAAAGGATTTGAAATGATCCCAACCTATAGGAATTGAATCACTTTACAATGATAAGAAAAGAAAAAGGACAACTGGGAAACGTCAACTTCGTGAACTACTAGATCTTCTATAAGAAGACTAGTAGACTTTGGGGTAGTTCTAAAAGAGGAAGACCTCAAAAAAGGCTCTTAGATCTAAGAGAATTGAGAGAGACATTGCAGATGGCATTCAACATCAATTGAACCATCGAGAAATTTCAACTCCCAATCATTCCAAATTGAATATTTAATCTTTGATTAAAATGACATCCTCCTAATTTAAGAACATAAAGTTGAACTTTGATGGGGCTTCTATTAGTATATGCCAACCTAGGATTGTGGCGGGGGGTGATCATCATAAAGTAGTCGATGCTACTTATCTTTGGGAAATTGGGTGTTGAAATCCGGAAATCATTTTGCCAAGCATTATACGCATTAATGTTAACTAGAATTTCCCAAACTCATAATATTCTAAACACCTCATTCTTGAAGGGGATTCAAGTGAATATCATTAACCATCTTAAAATGCTCACCTCAATTGGAACATGAAGATTTTATCTTAGAATCCATTAGTATAAAATGCCCACCGTGTCGCCTTTAAAACTAAGCTTTTGCAAATCTTATCGAGGGTAATAAATTGTGTATTTGCAGTGGCTAATTATGGATAAGTTCAATGTTAACCATATTGTTTGGAATAACGATAACATTATGCCTAAACAACTGGTTATATGACTCCATTCAAAATATCTATAATGAAAATTCTTGATATTGGGAGTATGTTATTGGGCCGTAGGGTTAATAAAATGCCCACAGTCTTCAGATCACACATCTTTAAAACTGAGGCATCCTCATTAAAATGGATAGTATGACAATGGATAAGGCTTCAAGGGTTAGAAAAGAAAGGCAAGCATGCGGCAACATTATGACTTGGGATCTAGATTAACTAAAATAATACTCAAACATGATAAGTGTTCAGAAAAGATAGTTTCCCACAAAGGATTGGAAGGATCTAATCTTCAGGGAATGGATTCTACTGTAAATACAATAAATGGATGAAATAAAAAGTATGTAAAATGACTAAAGAAACTATTTGGAGTATACTCCACATCCCGTAAACTACTATGGAAATGTTAAAACCCTCAAAGTTTGTGTCCCACCCCCTTTTGTAAGAAGAGTTAGAATGGTGGAAATCATCTTAATTTTCTCGTATATCAGAAAGGCGATAAGAGCTTGTTTTAACTAAAAGGATTGTATTTTTGGAGTAGAGGTGATCATGGTGGAAGATATATAAAAGAAAGCCGAAAAGGCCAAAACAAGAAGGTTAAAGTTTCTACTATTCAAAATCTTTGGTCTTCCTCAAAAGGAAAGCACAGGACCAATGATCTAGATTTGTATTTAGCAAATCTTAGCAGAAGTTTTAAAAGCATGTGCTTTGAGAGGGATTGTTTTTTTGCTGTCCTTTAGCATTTTCTGTGCCTTTACGAGCACTTCCTCCCGGTCTTTTCCCCTTTTCCCATTGGTTCACAAAATTTCTCACCTTGGTCTATGTAGGGCTAGTCTTCCTAAATATGGAACCAAGTATCACAAGTTTGGGATGTGGTCTAAAACCATAGAGCTAGAAAAAGTGTAGTGTCACATCAGATTTATTTCCTACATTTAATGTCATCAATAATCCAAGATTATGAAAAGACCTACAAAAAATCAAAATAGAAGTATAAAACCCCTAAAAAAAAATGTAAATGAATGGGTCAAACTTAGGAGTCTTGATCTCTAGGATACCATTGAGTAGCAATAGTGGGGTTATGTTCAACATCTTAGCGAAGCTTAAATCCAGACTAAAGCTACCATAACACATTGGTCCTAAATGTAGTTCTAGTGAGTATTGTGTGCATAATTTTCCTGTGATGAACTTGTGCCAATGCAACATCGTTTTGATCCTTTTTAAATTCTAGTTTTTATTCGAAGTAGCGAAAATAACTAAATATAGAAAACCACCTTGATGATGGAGTTGAGAAAGTGTGCATGGAATAGACTCATAAACTTTTTTTGATCCCCCGGGGATGAAGTGTGATGCGATGATCCAACCTTTTCATTGACTGATGGAGCTAATGGATGTTAATGATCTCATAAGTGGATGCAACTCTAGACGGATCATTGATGATAGTAATGACTAGTTCTTGGTCCCTCATTATGGTCTCATAACTTTATATTTATAGGATAAATAGAAAGTTCTCTTGATCTAATTTTTTAATCAACCCCAAATGATTACATTATTTTCTAATCACCAAAAAGATAAGAAGATAAAAAATGATGGCTAACAAGAGCCAAGGTTACTAATTTGCACTAAGGTTTGGTCTAAATGTTGGAGTGTGTGCATAATGTTCCCAACAAAACGTAGAAAAAAAGTGTGCAAAGAAGGATCGAGGCACCCATGGATGCAACCATGGGTGCCCATAGGGCACTATCCTAATGTACTAGCCTAGAACCCCAATAAAGGATAAAATAACACCAAGTGATTAAATGGAAATTTGAATGGGTTGACTGTGGGTGGAAGAGGTGGGGAATGATGAAATAAAACAAAACCGAGATGGCCAAAATATGGGGGTTAGTTATTACTTTATTCACTCAAGAACCTTCTAAATATTAGTATGAGACCACGATTAAATAATATCTAATGTGCATGATTTTGTGACTAAATTTTTCCCCCACTTTATATTGGTGAGTGGAGAGCTCAATAACATAAATTATATAGAGATGGGTACTTGATGTCTATGAATATTGTAGTATAAAATCTTTCGATAGACTAGACAAAGCATGGAATGAAAAAAGAAGATGGAGTGTGGAAACTAAAGATGAAAAAGCACAAAAACATGATGAGAGTGAACTTAGGGTAGAAACACATGTATAGATACTGATGTGTGATGTACCTGTATGGTTATTATAGTGTGTGTTGTTTGATGGGTTTTGTTATTCCCTTCATTTAATCAACTTCCTGTTGATGTCATATTCAAACTAGGGGTGTGTCTAAAGCTATATGCAACAAGAATAACCCTATCGATCTAGTATTTGACTGTAGTTATTTTGTACTTTATGGGGGATATTTTCAATGTCTTAAGGACTTCTTAGTAAAAACCTTATTTAAATCATACTATGAAAACTTTTCTAAAAGGAAACACACTGAAAGCTTTCTTTGAAAGGAAACACACTTTGCAGAATGGAAATAAACACACTTGCTTTTGGAAATAAACACACACAACTTAGAGTGCTTAAAAATGGTTGTAAGAAGAATAAGAATCTATCTAGACACCTACAGAACAAGTATACAATAGATTTTAACTAGAAGAATTAAAAGCGATATAGAATTAATAGATCTAAACTATTTTCTTAAGAAATATAAATACCAAATAGATGAATATCCTGGTCCTTGGGGGAGTGGGCCCTTGCTCCTCCTTGAATCAAGATTTAACAACTTAGAATTCTCTCAAATAGGAATGGCTATTTATTGATAAAACATTCAATATTACAAAACATACTAGGATCTATGTACTTCGATCTGTATTACTTATTCTATATGTATATCTATCTTCTCTATTCTATATATTTATCTACTACAGTTTGCTTATATATACATTTACAATCATAGTTGTCTCTATGATTTTGATGAAATCGAATCATGCCCAGAATAGATGCTAACTCGGATTGTGGCTGATTAGACAACTGTAAGATAACTATCCCTAGATCTATGATCGGAAATATTCTCATCCTTTCATGATTGAAAGGGTCATTGATGCTAAATCACTAGATGTGGTTAGAATATATAAACTTCCATTGGTTCCAGAACTTCAGAGAAGTTCCAGAACCATAGGAAATCGTTAAAGATCAAAACCATGAGAGTTCAAGCTATACCCAGGAGTTCCGGAACTAAGTCTGAGAATTCTAGAACTAAATACTAGAGTTTTGGAACTAATTCCAAAAGTTTTGGAACTAGATCATAAATGTGTAATGGAGTTCCGGAACTAGCTTGGAAGTTACATAACTCGAGTCAGATTGGAACAGATGCTACTAAAAACATGTTGAATGCTACATACTTTGTTAGTGCAAAATCACAAAGCACTTCCTGACGCACATCAAAGCTTCTAGGTTGATGTTCGTGCATCCAAAGTGTGATTGCACAACATGGAAACCTCTCTCCAAGCGTGGGACTTGTGAAACCGAGAGAGGAATCTCCAGAGAAGGCTGGTTCTGCTCCTAAACTACCCGCCACAAGCTATTCCAAAGTGCAGAAAGCTAATCTAATCCTAATCTAACCATGCCAAGGAGACAGAGAGAGAGAGAAAGGAAAAACAAAGAAAAGCCTACACTAAAACGGTGATACACCGAGAAGGAGAATGTTGGACATCTATCAAAACTGCCATGGGACAAAGAGAGGTGAGCAATGGGAAGGATGGACAGATGCATCACAGGCCCAAGGATAGATTTCACACAGAAAGTGTCCCAAAACTCCATGAACACAGCTCCAGATCTGCAGTGAACGTTCAAACATGCACAGTATACTTGCCGCAATGAAGAGAGGCAAGAAGAAAACAAGCAAAAACGAGAAAGGATGGACAGATGCATCACAAAACACGTTTTGTTGCTTCAGAAGTTTGCACAGAACATCATTCCATTAGTAAAAGGAAAAAAATGCCATTACAGAGCAGGGAGGAGGCTCGAACTCCATTTTCAACCCTAGAGAAGAAAAGAAGGGAGGGCGAGAGCAGAAAGAATGAACAACCTTTTTTATTTTGCCACTCCTTACAATATATAGGAAGAATGAGAGAAGGAAGAAAGAGGAAAGTCAGATCTACTCCAACCACCCCCAGGTTGTATTTTAAATCATCTCATTATGGTATAAGCGGCGGATCCTGGCAAAACGGCGGGCTGTCTGTTGCATTAAAGCTGGTTGTTGAAGTGTCACTTCGTCATTATCACGCGTCCGAGCTGTTTCTTGATTTTATCTCTCCATACTGCACCAAAACTCGAGATTAACCCTTAGAATCATGTAGAGAATTTCATGATCTTTCCGTTGATATAAATAACGTGGAAATCTGAGCTCGGATCAAAAGATATGGCGATCCGAAGATTTAGGGCACTGAGCGTACAAAGACAGATTTTAAAATGTTTTCCCCGCTCTTCACCGCTCGGGCGACACGTGGCACGTGCGTCTTTGATTGGACGAGTAATTCTCTCATCCTCCGTCTTTCGCGGGCCTTCCTTTTGAAATTGCTTGTGGGCCCTTAAACTTGGACACGTGGCGCCATTTCATTGGCGTTCGGCCCAGGCGCTCGATAACTCGCCCCTTTGACCTTTTGACTTTTTCTCCTGTGAGGACACGTGGCAGCTTCTGATTGGTCCTCGGCTCCTTCGCGTACTTCGCCTCCATTTGTCCCGGATGTCCCATTTGATTTTGGCCCCTTTGGACTCATTTCGGCCGATTCGGACATTTCGCGTCCATTTGTCCCAGATGTCCCATTTGATTTTGGGCCCTTTGGACTCATTTCGGCCGATTCGGACATTTCGCGTCCATTTGTCCCAGATGTCCCATTTGATTTTGGGCCCTTTGGACTCATTTCGGCCGATTCGGCCGGTTCGGGTCTTTTTGTCCCAAGCATCCCGAGCAACACCTAAGCCAATTTTTCTTCCTCCTTCGGCCGGATCGGCTTTTCGCGTCCTCCGCGTACTTCTGGCCCGATTGTCCCAAATGCAATTTGGGCCGCCTGGAGGCTTTTCGGCCGATCCGCGCCTTGACGTCCCAAATGTCCCAATTGCTCCCTTGAGTAGGACTTAGCCAATTTTCACACTTTTTCCTGGGTCAACCTACTTGCCTTTCTGCAACTTTTTTGCATTTTCTCAGAGCTTGCTCCCCTGCTTTCTTCGGCCGGGGAGTTAGAAAATACACGAAGGGACCCTAAAACCTGATTTTGCTCTGAATCAATCAATTTTCTTGGGATTTGAATCTTCTGATGCATGTTATCAAAATTTACCCTAGGGGGGTGAATTTTGGATAACAATTTGGCGACTCAGCAGGGTCATCTGCCTGCTAGATGAAAAGACCAGTAGCCTGAAGCAATCCATTGGGCATGGAGTCATAAGTAATAGCCTGAAAACTGATCTAAACTTTGAAAATCTCTCCTCTGAGCCACTTGGAAACCCACCGGGCATGGAGTTTTTCTCACCAAAAATCACTGAAAAGAACTGTGCAAGAGCAAAACCAGCAACACCAAAAACTATGTACAAAACTGAAAATCATACATGCCCCAAATGGGACATGCAGAGTGTGCACAAGCACTTCTTCTGCTGAAAGCAAACCTACCTACTCTACTCTAACTGGAAACAAAGGCAAGCTAAACAAACCCTGCAACTGGTTGTGCAAAATAGCTTCCTTTCTTCAAAATGGGCAGCCATGCAATTGATTTGCACTCGATCATGGCTATTTGGATGGATGGAAAATCAACAAGAAGCCGGTCTTCTATCCAAATCATCAAGGTATCAACTGAAAAATCCAATACCTCTTTTAGTTGCTCTGCATTTGGATTGGAGAGGTATGGCAGCTGATCCTTGGTACTTTGTAGCTCATCCTCATGCTCAGAAGCAAGCATGACTGGTTGTGGCTTCTCCTTTGGCTCCAATGAAGCCAAATACTGATTGGGCAAGGTCCGATCCGCTTTGATATGCCCATTGCTGTTATTTTCAACTCCAAGAATGGAGTCTTCTTGAGACCTTGAATGGATGGTGTGGAAGAAATGGTGGAATCCTTCTCCTTTCTTTCTTCCTCCAATGAAGAACAGGAAGATTAGAATCTTCCAATCTTGATTCCAAAGGGTGCTATAAGATGCAAATGCTGTTGCAAATGAATGCTCTCCTTCATGACAGCAGACTCTTGTGTTTGGGATGTGGATGATGAAAGAGAGAATGGTGAAAACTCAACCGGCTCTTCTCCATCAAAACAGTCCTCCAAATCTGACAGGTAAACTGCCTCATTGCTGTCCTGCTGCTCGTGTTCAACTTCCTCCATGGTGTCCTCTTGATCTGCAACTTGACCACCATGGTTTCCTTCACTCTCCAATATTGAGTTTGAGAGATCAAACTCCTTTTCAGTGCTAGAACTTGAGAGAGATGAAGTGGAAAGAAGAACTGAAGGTTCTTCTGTAACCTGCTTTGTGCTCAAAGCCCTTGGATCTGCGTTTTTCTCCTCCACAGCTAGATTGTGCTCCTCTTCTTTTGGATTTGGAGCAGCTTCTCCTTCCTCCAATGTTTGAAGGCAATCTTGCTCTTGATTGAACTCCTTCTCCAAAGATGAAGTTTGTCAAGTCAAACTCTTCAATCATGGCTGCTCTAGAGGATAAGTTGGGACTGCAAGATCCTTTTCTTCTGCTGCAACCAAATCAGTCCTAACCACCATTTGTTCAACCTCAGCCTCTTCTGTGGGCTTCACCAAAGAAAGGGATCTGTGTCATCCCAAATTTGGCAGCCCAAACCTTCAAGTATGTCATGTCATTTCTTTTCTGGCTCTTCCTCTTGTTGTCCTTGATGACCGATTTTTACAATTTCTTCTTTCCCACATGGAATTGGGAATGCAAAAGGAGGAATGGGTTGAAACTCGATTGATTTTACATTTTTTTGTGGTGGTGGAGGAGGTAGAAACTCTTGTTTCTTTGGAGGAGGGGGTATTTCTGTTAGCTCTTGTGGAGGGGATGACTATTTGGAAGGGAAAAGGAAAGAAGAATCGAGATGGGGTGGAAGACTAGGGGATGGAGAAATGGATTCAACATTTGGGACAGCAGATGGAGAGTTTGAAACTTGACACCGCTGAACCAAATGCATTATTGGGAAAGAGGAAAAGAAAAGGCATGAGATGGTGTGTTTACTCGTTGACAAGGTTGTTTGAATACTTCTCTCATACACTTCTATTTCTTCAATCCACTTTGCAAGCAAAGGCAGCGTTGCAATCATGAAGTCAAGCTTCTCCTGAGGGCTGTAATGACTTGGAAAAGGTCCCACCCATGGACAGGGTGCTCCACAACCGATTCCAAATGCTCTCATCTGTGCCTGAGCCCTGGACTGCACCATCCCCTCCTCCATCTTTTGGATTTTCTCCAACAGACCAGCATCTTGGATCTGATGGTCTTCATTGTATGCACACCCTTGCTCTTGGAAAGCTCCATAGCCAAACTGACTTTGGCACTGCTGTTCATATGAGTATGCATGCTGATCTGGAGGATTTGTAAAACGTGTTGGAGGTGGAATATACTGCTGTTGTTGATGTGAAATCCATGATGGAAATGAAGTCATGATTGCACAACTTCATAGAATGACAGAATGATGGAAGAGATGGAAGGAAGAATGGATGAAAATGGATGGAAAGGAAGGTCTGCAGCTTGACAGATGGGTTGTTGACCAGATGGAGTCGCCAGATGTGTTTGCAAGTGCCTCCAAAGGCTGAAAACTTCACAGGAACACACCAACCTGCAAAAGATGAAGTGAAAGACCTCTAAGGTCCCACCGGGCGTGCCAAAACTGTTAGTGCAAAATCACAGCACCCCTGGACGCACATCAGGCTTCTAGGTTGATGTTCAGGCATCCAGTGTGATTGCACAACATGGAAACCTCTCTCCAAGCGTGGGACTTGTGAAACCGAGAGAGGAATCTCCAGAGAAGGCTGGTTCCTGCTCCTAAACTACCTGCCACAAGCTATTCCAGTGCAGGCAAGCTAATCTAATCCTAATCTAACCATGCCAAGGAGACAGAGGAGAGAGAGAAAGGAAAAACAGCAAAAGCCTACACTAAAACGGTGATACACCAGAGAAGGAGAATGTTGGACATCTATCAAAACTGCCATGGGACAAAGAGAGGTGAGCAATGGGAAGGATGGACAGATGCATCACAGGCCCAAGGATAGATTTCACACGTAAAAGTGTCCCAAAACTCCATGAACACAGCTCCAGATCTGCAGTGAACGTTCAAACATGCACAGATACCTGCAATGAAGAGAGGCAAGAAGAAAACAAGCAAAAACGAGAAAGGATGGACAGATGCATCACAAAACACGTTTTGTTGCTTCAGAAGTTTGCACAGAACATCATTCCATTAGTAAAAGGCAAAAAACGCCATTACAGAGCAGGGAGGAGGCTCGAACTCCATTTTCAACCCTAGAGAAGAAAAGAAGGGAGGGCAGAGCAGAAAGAATGAACAACCTTTTTATTTTGCCACTCCTTACAATATATAGGAAGAATGAGAGAAGGAAGAAAGAGGAAAGTCGATCTACACTCCAACCACCCCAGTTTGTATTTTAAATCATCTCATTATGGTATAAGCAGCGGATCCTGGAAAAACGGCGGGGTCAGCTTGCCGATTAAAAGCCGGTTGTTGAAGCGTCCACTTCACATTTTATCACGCGTCAGAGCCGTTTCTTGATTTTCTCTCTCCAAACTGCACCAAAACTCGAGATTAACCCCAGAATCATGTAGAGAATTTCATGAGCTTTCCGTTGATATAAAGAACGTGGAAATCTGAGCTCTGGATCAAAAGATATGGCGATCTGAAGATTTAGGGCACGGAGCAGACCAAGACAGATTTTAAAATGTTTTCCCGCTCTTCACCGTCTGGACGACACGTGGCACGTGCTGATTGGACGAGCAATTCTCTGTCCTCCGTCTTTCGCGGGCCTTCCTTTTGAAATTGCTTGTGGGCCCCTTAAACTTGGACACGTGGCGCCATTTCATTGGTTCGGTTCAGCGCTCGATAACTCGCCCCTTTGACCTTTTGACTTTTTCTCCTGTGAGGACACGTGGCAGCTTCTGATTGGTCCTCGGCTCCTTCGCGTACTTCGCCTCCATTTGTCCCAGGATGTCCCATTTGATTTTGGGCCCTTTGGACTCATTTCGGCCGATTCGGACATTTCGCGTCCATTTGCCCCGTTTGTCCCATTTGATTTTGGGCCCTTTGCACTCATTTCGGCCGATTCGGACATTTCGCGTCCATTTGTCCCAGATGTCCCATTTGATTTTGGGCCCTTTGGACTCATTTCGGCCGATTCGGACATTTCGCGTCCATTTGTCCCAGATGTCCCATTTGATTTTGGGCCCTTTGGACTCATTTCGGCCGATTCGGCCGGTTCGGGTCTTTTTGTCCCAAGCGTCCCGAGCAACACCTAAGCCAATTTTTCTTCCTCCTTCGGCCGGATCGGCTTTTCGCGTCCTCCGCGTACTTCTGGCCCGATTGTCCCAAATGCAATTTGGGCTGCCTGGAGGCTTTTCGGCCGATCCGCGCCTTGACGTCCCAAATGTCCCAATTGCTCCCTTGAGTAGGACTTAGCCAATTTTCACACTTTTTCCCAATCAACCTACTTGCCTTTCTGCAACTTTTTTACATTTTCTCAGAGCTTGCTCCCTGTTTCTTCGGCCAGGGGAGTTAGAAAAATACCTGAAGGGACCCTAGAAACCTGATTTTGCTCTGAATCAATCAATTTGCTTGGGATTTGAATCTTCTGATGCATGTTATCAAAATTTACCCTAGGGGGGTGAATTTTGGATAACACATACTTTATTTCTTCGATCGATTGACTCGCTTTATTACAAAATTGAATTTTCAACACACTTCATCAAGAATTTCAGAGATTTTAAATGTTAGAATCACAATCAATCAAAAGACTGGACAATTACATCCTAACTCATATCAAATCAAATAAAAGTCACAAAATGCAATCAAACTTAATAAAAAGGAGAGTAAGATGAGATCATTTATTATACATTTAATGGGCATATTCTAGCCTCATCATTTCCACTGTACTTACTTATTTGTAAGTCCCTTTACAAACTTTATTATTCAAAATTGGGGTTATATGTTCTGCATTCCATTTGATTTCTTAGATCAAATGGATGAAAGTGGATCTTCCAATGCTTAAACTTAGAGGTACTGTACCCTGCTCCTGCTTCTATTTTTCTCTGCCACTCTTCAAATTGAGTAGGATCTTGAGGTTCTTTGTTTTTCCAAGGAGACATGGGGGTGAGAATTAGAGGGGTCCTTGTTCACATTCCCATCCATATGTTCCCACAGGTATCATTGATATGAGGAATTATTGTGCATAAAACTTTTGCTATTTCTAAACTCTAGATCATATTTATAGGGATATTACTTCCTTCTTCTCAATGAAACCATAAGAAGTTGTCACCTTTTCGAGCATCCTTCATAAATATATTCAAACTTCTCCTCCTCATAGGAGGTAAAGGTATCAATACTTTTTTGTAAGATGGAAAAATAATGTATCTTGAATCGTTCATCAAAGGCATGAGTTCTAAAATGTATGAAGAAGGTAGAAGGTTTACCATAGTGAGCCCTCATGTAGAGACCAGTTGAGCTAGCTTTCAATAAAAACTCAGAATCCCTTTCCTTCCATGCAATTTGATTTTGTAGAATATAGAAAAATGCATTGAGCTGAATTTCCCCACATACAAATTGATCATAAATCCTGTGTTTTTCTCTAGCATCAGATTACAAAGATAGAATTCACATAGAATATTTTTCTAGCTCAGACTAGCTAAAGAATAAGTTGTCATGAATTCAAATTCATCTTTTAATTCATGTGGAAGTCCACATGCAATCCTTGACAGCTGCCAATAAATGAATTGTTCTTCTAAAAACACACTATATGTAGGAGAGGGCCTTCTGCAGAAAACAATTTTTCACTCATAATGCAGACCATCTGTATTTTTGCAAGACATTTATATTTGTCTCCTTCTTCCTTATAAAACTTTTCTTCCCACTCTTTTCTTGCCTTCTTTTCTTCTTCCATCTTGGTCTTCAAATATTCATTTGATTTTTTAGCTTATTTGAGTTCCCTGCAAGTGTCATTACATAGTTTGAGTGGAAAATAAGTTAACTCAGTCTGTGGACACAACATTCTATTTTATGGAAGTTTGACATTCTTCCTCTTTCTCTATCAGCTATTTTTTAATTACTAATAATTCCTTAGTCCTAACTGCAAGCTGAGTTGTTAGCTCTCCAATGAGCATTTCCCTCTGTTCTAATTTGAGTTTGAGGAAATCCAATTCCTCATCCTTTTCCCTGATAATGAGCTCGATCTAGACAAGAACAAAGCCTGTTTAACATGATGTTTTTCTTCTTCCTCTGAAATTTCTTGGGGAGTTGAGCATTCTTCTTCTATCAAAGGAAATTTACCTTTCCGTCTCCAAGATTCTAACTCTTCTTCTTCATGTGATAATGCTGATGGTTCAACCAATTCTTGAAAATCCTGCTCCTCAAGTCTCTCATCTCCTTTTTCCATCTCAGCTTGGCTTGGTTCAGGAGGAGTCATGGCCATGCTGCCCAAAATATCAGCAGCTTCTTTTTCCATCTTTTCCTGTTCACTCCTTCCCTCTGGGATTTCCCTTGACCTCTTATGAATTTTCCTTCTTTGGGGAATTTCAACATGCCCAATGGTGGATTTCCTTCTAGAGATTCTTCTTACTTTTGTTTCTTTCTCTTGCATGGGTGAACTATCACCGTCAGAGACAGATATTATCTCCCTTATAGCTAGTAGAAGAAGGAATTTCCTTCAAAGGCACAAAAGGTTCTATTGTTTTGATCTTTCTCATAGATCTTCTTCTTTTTGGTATATTCTCTCTTCCCACTTCCTTCTATTCTTCTGTAGGGGCATCAATTTCCAAATTAGTTGAAGGAGAAAATGGAGCTGGTATTGTCCTTTTGATAATATCAGGGTTTTTCTTAAAATTTTCCCAAATTTCTTCTCCATTTTTCTTTTACAGAAAATGGTGCTGGCATACCAAATGCACTAACCCATGATGCCTGATTGTCCCAACACCCCAAGAATACCTCTGGGCCATGGTATGGATAGAATAAAAAATAAACCCTGGAAGGTTTATTATGTATTATGGTTTTGTGGCTCCATATCTTAGATATATGAGCATCTTAAGGACTTATTTTCCTATGGACCTAAATTGACCATCACAGGTTAAATACTTCACTATCCAAAATGCTACCCTATCAAAGGGTTTGGGAAAACTGGCCCTTTTGACCCCTTTTATGATTTTATTTGTGTTGTAAATGTATTGGGGTTCAATTTCCCCTTCTTGTAGTAGGGTTTCAACCAGTTCTTTCAAGGTCCCTTTGGTAGGATGTGGGACATGCACAATTGGCACTCCAGACACATTACTTATTGTATTCATAGAAAAAGGAATAAAAATATTTCTAACCTTTGTCTTGGATTTCTCTAGGTTTATGATGAATTCTCTTACTAATTCATCATTATACTTTGAAATTTTTTTCAGGAACTCTAGCCATCCTACATGCTCAAAGATAGATGCCACTTCTTCATCCGTGAGCAGTTGGGAATCATCCTCTAGTTCTGATTTATTTTTAATCCCCATATCGACTCAAATTTTGTTTCCTTTTATTCTATGTAAATTGGTTGTAGGGATTCTTGCTTAGTTGCGAAACTGATGATTTTATCTATTGAACCTTTGTTCTTAGCTGTGGAAAATCTTTTCTTAGATGCGGAACCTCTATTCTTTGCTTTGCGCAGAAAACAAGCCTAATTTGTTGCTTCTCCCTCAAAATTTCTCTACAACTATTTCATTTGATTTTGCACTAATGATTACTCATGATAACTATGCCACCACTTATTCCATCCAAATCATCTTCATGATTACTCACTTTTAATCATAATGTATAAATAGATTACTCATCATACCAACTTTTAATCTAACCCTAAATAAGTTAAAAGATATAATTACCATCCTTGATGATGTAATAATTTTTTTATGATGACTCATCATTCCTACAAGTGGAACAAAAATGGTTAGAAAGATAGTTGGAATTCCAAATAATTCCCTTTTATTTGAATTATCCATTTAAGGAGGTCAACCGCCATTGTTGGTTTTCAATTGACCTATGAGAGAATTTTTTTAAAAAATTTTGGGGAAGAAAAAGGCATTTATTGGTTTTCATTTTCTTCCCTTTTATTCTGGATCTATCATCTAGTTATTTTATCATTTTGGAAGAACTGCATTCTTCCATATGATCAAATTATTTGTCTTCTTCAATCTTTCTAAAAATTCATCCTTAGTAGGAGGCTTCCTATAGAGTTTTAGCCTATGTCCATTGAACAAGAGTGTTCTTCTGCTACCATAAATGTGAAGTAACTCAATAGAACCATTGTCGAATATCTACTCAATCTGATAGGGTCCCAACCTTTTGGTTCTCAATTTTCCCTTTAATTGTTGGTACTTAGAATCAAACAACAATTCCCAGTCTCCTAATTTGAATTGTCTTTTCTTGATATGTGTGTCATGTCATTACTTCCATTGATCTTGGATTATCTCTGTCTGCTGAAGTTCTTCCACCCTCAATTCATCTAATTCATTGAGTTGAAGTATTCTTTCCTTTTGAGATGCATCCAACTCAATACCCACCTTAACTATTGTCCTTAATGTCTGTAGTTCAAACTCAATGGGAAACAAGGGATTTTTCCCATAGAATAACTCATATGGTGAAAACTCTGTTGTAGTTTTCCAAGTTGTATTATAAGCCCAAATAACTTTAGGTAGTCTCTTTACCCAATCTTTTCTCCTAGCTTCAACTATTTTGGTAAGGATTTTTTCCAATTCTCTATTTGTTACTTCAGCTTGTCCATTTGATTATGGATGATAAGGAGATGACTTCTTATGATTGATTTGGTAATACATTGTGAAATCTTGGATCATATCAGACATAAATTGTGGTCCCCGATATGAAACTATACTCCTTGGTGCTCCAAAATTTAGCATAATTCTATACCAAAGGAAACTAGAAACTATTTCTTCAATGGAATTTTTCAATGCCTGCACTTCTACCCATGTTGTCACGTAGTTAGTACACACGAGATTATATACCTTTCCATGTGAAGGAGGATTAAAGGGACCAACAAAATCCAATCCCCATCTCTCAAATGGTTTAATCACTACTTGAGGTTGAAGAGGAATTTCATTGGTGAAAGTTGGTTGTCCCATCCTTTGACAAGGATCACACCACTTGATATATCTCTTCACATCCTTGTACAGAGATGACCAATAATAACCATTTCCAAGTATCTTATGAGTTGTTCTTTTCATTGAATAGTGTCCTCCACTTGGTTCATCATGACATGCTCTGAGGATGTCAAATATTTCATCTTCTCTTACACACCTGCGTAAAACCAAATCAAGGCCACATTTAAATAGCATTCCATTTAACCATTTGAATTGTGCACTAGTTTTGATTAACTTCTTTATTTGTTTCTTAGTGAAAGAAGGAGGAAACTTCCTGTTGCAAGATAATTTTCCATATCAGCAAACCATGGTGTAATTACTGAAATAGAAAATAGTTGTTCATCTGGAAAGTTATCCTTGACTTGATCTTGCTCCCCTGTAGTGGTTAGTCTTGAAAAAAATCAGCTACCACATTAGATTTACCTAGATTGTCCACAATAGTAATATCAAATTCTTGTAAAAGTAATAACCATATAATTATTCTTCCTCCAACCACTGGTTTGTTCATTAAATATTTAATTGTTGAATGATATGTGTGTACAAATATTTTGTACCATGTAATGTAATGTCTGAATTTATTGATTGCATAAATCACAGCAAGAAATTATTTTTCAGTGGTGGTGTAATTCTTTTCAGTGGGAGTAAGATTTTTACTAAGATAATAAATAACATACATTTTTCCTTCTTCATCTTTCTATCCCAAAACTGCACCAATGGAATTATTTGAGGCATCTGTTTGGATATGAAATGGATTTTCCCAATTAGGTCCTCTCAATATTGGGGCAGTGATTAATTTTTCTTTAATCTCTTCAAAAGCATGTTGTCACTTTTCATTCCATAAAAATTCATAGTCCTTGGTTAGAAAATTAAGGCCACAATTTTACTAAAATCTTTGATAAAGCACCTATAGTACCCAACATGTCCTAAAAATGACTTGATATCTGTGGGGGTATGAGGAATAGGTAAATCTGAAATGATCCTAATTTTTTTTTGATCAACCTAAATTCCTCTTTTTGAAATATGGTGTCCTAATACAATCCCCTCATCAACCATCATTAAACACTTTTCATGACTAAGAGATAGATTGTGTTTTTCACATCTTGTTAACACTCTGTCCAAATTTCTCAAAGCATCATCAAATGTATCTCCATGTACAATGAAGTCATCCATATATACCTCAACACAATCATTTGTTAGATAAGACAAGATTGCAAGTACATCTCTCTGGAAAGTTGTAGGATCATTGCATAAGCCAAATCGTAACACCCTATAGGAAAAGGTACCCCATGGACATGTAAATGTAGCTTTTTCCTAATCTTCAGTAGCAAATTTGATTTGATTGTATCCACTAAATCCATCTAATAAGGAAAAGTATCACATTTTACCCGGAAGGTTTTCTAGGACTTGATCTATGAATGGTAAAGGAAAATAATCTCTCGGTGTGGCTTTGTTCGGTTCCTATAGTCAACACATATTATCCATTTTCCATTATTTTTAGGAGCAATTACAAGAGGAGATACCATTGACTATCCGAGATAGGGTAGATAAAAGCTACTTTTAATATTTTTCAATTTCTTGTTTGACTATATCCCTTAAGGTTGGGTTAATCCTTCTCTGAGGCTGCCTAACTGGTTTAACATTTTTAGTATAGATGTGATGAGTGTAGATACTTGGGTGAATTCCTTTCATGTCTTTATAATCCCAAGAAAAATATTTAGTATGATTTTTTAGAACATCAAACAATTTAGCTTCTTCATCATCCTTCAACCAACTGTTAATGTTCAAAATTTTACCCGGTTGAATCTCAACATGCTTGGTTCCAATGTGTGATGAATTGATTTTTTGAAAGGGTTCCATTAAAGTATTTAGTGGACATGCATGTGGTAATAACATATGATATGTAGAAACATCTCCAAAATTTCCTTGAGACAGAATACTGGAAAAAGGACAAGAAATGAGAATTATGATACTTATCTCTTTATAGGTCAAACTCTTCATCACTGCTACTTTCTAGAAATTCTTCACCATTCCCTGATGTATTTGAAACTGAAGCTACTAATTCTTCCTCTCCCCATGAGAAATCTCATTCCTCCGAGGGAAATTATTTCCAATCACGAGAGAACCACTATTTCGTGATTCCATAACTAAATATAGTGGTTCCAGAACTAAATGTGGTGGTTCCAACAAATTGCACAAGTTTCGGAACTATAGTCATAGGTTCCGAACTATTGTCACAGTTCCGAGAACTATTGTCGCAAGTTCCAAAACTATTTTTGATTACTTTGAGGACAATTTGTGCTCATTCAATGGTAGATTAATCATCTCTTCTACTTCTCTTACGTGATCCTGCAATGTGATCATAGCCAAAGAAGACAAATTTTTCTTATTAGTATCAGGAGAATCAACCCACAATTATTCTTTATTGTCAATAAAAGGTCATGCAAAAGGATATAAGGAAATTTTCTTAGAGTTCTTACCATTCGAGATAGTCATATCACCTGACTTGCGATCAATTAAGGCAACAACTGTAGCTAACCATGGTCTACCCAAAATAATGGGATAACCCAATGTTTTACCTTTTGGTGTAGTATAAGGAAGTCAAATAGATATTCCCATGAATCCAACATAACCACCATGTCTTTAATAATCATTTCTTGTTTTACTACATATTGGTCTGTCATCTATAATATGGTATTAGTAGGTTATATACCCGTTAATGGTAATGTTTTCAAAGTTTCCACTGTCATTACATTTATAGCCACTCCCAAATCTACCAAAATGTTATGTATATCCTTATTCCCTATAGAGACAGAAATAACAGGACTTCCAGGATCTCCGTATTTGGGAAGTAAAAGTTTTCCTGCTAATAAATCAGCAAGTTTCCCATCTACTTTGATGGTCTTGGGGTATTGTTTCTTCCTTCCAAGATTTTTCAAACATAACATTTTGATTAATTTTTTCAATTCTGGAATGTCCTTAATTGCTTGTAATAGTGGTATTTCAATATTCAATTTCCTTAGTTCCTATACCAATTCAGACTCCTTGGTTTCTATAGCTTCTTTAAATCTCTTTGGAAATGGAGTCTCAGTAGTGTCGCTATCTGGCTCCTTTTCTTTTCTTTTTATATCCTCTTTTGGAACAACAGTACTAGGGGTTTCATTTTCTTCTGTCATTTCAGTGATTATAATAGGTGGACTACTAATTATTTTTCTAGATCTAGTTTGAATATCCTTACAATCCATGACATTTAGATCAACTGATTTTTCTGGTTCTATTCCATAAACAGGAGTTGTTTGTTTGTTTCTTGGGTTTGCTACTAGCTATGTTGGTATTTGCATTTAGACTATATTCTCAGTTTGTGAATTCTATGTAGGGGATCCCATGATGGCCTATTGATTTTGATTTGGATATGTTTTTCCTTGAGCATAATTACTAGGGTTCTATCTAGATTATGACCAAACATAAGGAATTCCTTGTCCAGACCCATGGTTGTTGATGTCCTTGAGCATAAAAGCTTAAATTTACCAATCTTGAGGGTTCCATGTTGGTTGAGGGACCCAAGGTGGTTGTCCCCAATTATGTGGTACTATCTCGAGAATCCCATGACATCATCCAGGGACTAGGAACTAATCTTGGCATAAACTGCCCTTGGTGAGGTTATCTCATAACAAAATTCAATTCTTCTATTGTGGAAGATATGTTGGTTTGTTTAAGATGATTCTTTATGACTAGGAATAGAGAAAAAGCATCAATATCATGGTCTTTAGATTCACAGATAAGACATACTTCCGTTTTATCCAAAGGACAGTCTCTTATTGCATGCTTCTTCCTACATCTAGGACAATACATAGCCAATGGTTCAGTTTTGGCATTTGCTTTAGCTTGTAATCCATCCATAGTAGAGGTTAATTGAACTAAAATGTCTGTTTTAAAGTTTTCTAACTCATCCATTAGTTTGTTCATATATGGATTCAGAATTTTCACCGATTTTCCTTTTCTAGGTCCACCCCTTATTCTAGAATAGCTTCTACAAATATCCTTAATTTCATTCATCCTTAATTGATCAATGTCTCCACCTCCTATCAAGTTAAGGGATTCCCTAGATTCGTCATCCAAACCCTTAAGAAAAATGGTTTTACTTAACTCCTCTTGAAGTACAAATCCACACCTTTTTCTCACAAAGAGGAATCTATCTAAATAGTCTTCTATATTTTTATCCTCCTACATGATTTTGAAGAATTCTTCCTTCATATTTCTCCCTCTAAAATAATCCTAGTATTTGTATAGGAAGGCACTTTCCATTTTTTCCCAAATGGTAATAGAGTTGGATGATAATCCCATGAACCACCTCATTGTTGCATCCTTCAAAGTGGATGGAAACAACTTGATTTTTGACTATCCATTTTGTAGTCACAGGTTCGACATAGTAACTTGAACTCAAATAGAGATTGGTCGGGGTATTCGAGATATATCCCTATAAATTCGGGTAAATGTGTAGGTGAGATAGTTTTCATTGGTGTATCATCATCACCCAATTGGATTGTCTAAGTAAATGTCCTATCTGGTTCTCTTTCGGGTTCTCATGCCATTTTAAAAATATTTTCCAAATTTTTCTCCCAATCAATTTAGTATATGGTATGCCTTAGGGAAGGTGAAAAATCAGGAGTATGAGGTTGACTACTCAATTAAGAATCAAAAATTTCCCTAAATGGATCTTGAGAAATAATCCTTCTCCTAAAATTTATACATCCTTCGGTGTTGGTCTAAGAATTCCAAAGGTGGAAATTTTGTTTCTTGTATAACAGGGGATGATGGTGCCTCCAATTCTTGATCAATTTCCTTATTTGGACTAGAGGATGTTATGAATTCTTGTGAAGATGTTTTTGGGAGGAATATACCCTTTGAGTCTCTTGGTCTACTCATAAATTTTATGATATAGTAGGGAAGATCCTTCAACTACTAGATGTATGATTATTTCTCTTGCTAACACCTAATTAGAAAATTCCAACTAGTGTGTCCCCAAAAACAACACCAAAAATGATGGGTGTCATTATTCCCTTCATTTAATCAACTTCCTGTTGATGTCATATTCAAACCAGGGGTGTGTCTAAAGCTATATGCAACAAGAATAATCCTATCGATCTAGTAGTTGACTGTAGTTATTTTTGTATTTTCTAGGGGATCTTTTCAATGTCTTAAGGAATTCTTGGTAAAAACCTTATTTAAATCATACTATGAAAACTTTGCTAAAAGGAAACACACTGAAAGCTTTGCTAAAAGGAAACACACTTTACAGAATGGAAATAAACACACTTTCTTTTGGAAATAAACACACTTGATTTTGGAAATAAACACACTTACTTTTAGAAATAAACACACACAACTTAGAGTGCTTAAAAATGGCTGTAAGAAGAATAATAATCCATCTAGACACCTTCAGGAACAAGTATACAATAGAGTTTAACTAGAAGAATTAAAGGCGTTTGAGAATTAATAGATCTAAACTATTTGCTTAAGAAATATAAATACCAAATAGATGAATATCTTGGTCCTTGGGGGAGTGGGCCCTTGCTCCTCCTTAAATCAGGATTTAACAACTTAGAATTCTCTCAAACAAGAATGGCTATTTATTGATAAAACATTCGGTATTACAAAACATACTAGATTTGTGTACTTCGATCTGTATTACTTATTCTATATGTATATCTATCTTGTATATTCTATATATTTATCTACTATAGGTATGACTATATATACATTTACTATCATATATGTCTCTACAATTATGATGAAATCAAATTGTGCCCGAGAATAGATCTTTGACTCAGATTATGGCTAATCATATAGCTGTAAGATAACTATCCCTATATCTCGTGATCAGAATTTTTCTCATCCTTTCTTGATTGAAAGGGTTGTTGATGCTAAATCACTGGATGTGGTTAGGATGAATAAACCTCCATCGGTTCGGAACTTCAGAGAAGTTCCTGAACCATAGGAAATCATTAAAGATCAAAACTGTGAGAGTTCTAAAGCTATACCCGGGAGTTACGGAACTAAGACCGACAATTCCAGAACTAAATACTGGAGTTTTGGAACTAAATCTTAAATTACCGAAACTAGATGATGAATGTGTAATGGAGTTTCAGAACTAGCTTGGAAGTTCCAGAACTAATCCGTATTAGAACAGATGCTACGAAAACATGTTGAACACTACATACTTTATTTCTTCAACTGATTGGACTGCTTTATTACAAAATTTAATTTCGACACACTTCATCGGGAATTTTAGAGATTTTAAATGTTAGAATCACAATCAATCAAAAGACAGAAATTTACATCCTAACTCATATCGGATGAAATAAAACTCACAAAATGCAACCAAACTTAATAAAAAGGAGAGTAAGATGAGATAATTTATTGTACATTTAATTGGCATATTCTCGCCTCATCATTGTCATGAAGTTTTGTATTTGTTTTTTCATCCATTCAACTGTTTGTTTCTCATATGGATGGACATGCAAGGATAAAACAATCATGTAGTCAAATATGTATGTATGTGTAAATACGCAATGTAAAAGATACATCTAAAATTATGTAAATGTAAAGTACAAAAATGAAAAAGTGTGAATGGAACATGTGCACCTGATCCATGTCAAGAAAGAGAGTGTAAAAGGATATCCTGTACTACCGGGGTTTTTTGGGCAATCTGATTCCATAGGCTAAAGAAGTGTAGGGAGGAATTCTGTTATATCCTCTAAGCTCTAACTATTTCCCTGAATGTGTGTGAAGAGATTTATGTATGTCCAGGTTTTGGGATATCCGATGCCACTAACCAAGGAAGTATAGGGTGGAATTTTGTTGTATCCTCTAACCTTTAACTACTTCCCAGAATTCTAAGGAAACCATTTCCTATAAAATCTACTGTGTATGGGGTTTGTAGACTGGTCTGAATCCACTCATTGTATATAACCCATAATGTCAAGGGCGGAAAGTACACTCAAGGGAACTTGTGTAAATGTGTTGTGTTAGTATGTAAACCCCAAATTATGCCCCCCTCTTTGGGGGTGCATACGACATAATTGATAGGATAATGTGGCCTGAAGAGGAGAAAATACATGAACTATACTCATGAAAGTGCTTGGTAGAAACCAAAGCACACATAAACAAGAGGCTAGCCAAAGACAAGTGTTAGTGCACACAAGTATACATATATAAAATAGTGTGTAAGCTACGCAAACAATGTAAAATATGCCAAGTAATTTAGTAAACACCCAAGAGGACAAAGTAATCCACAAAAAGTAGGCTATAAATATGGGAAATCACTCATGATTTCTTAATACATGTAAGGCCATCATGGTCGTAAACAAAAACATTTTGCACACAAAACATAGGGAAAGGTCCACAAATAATAGCAAACAATGTAACAAACAACTATGGAAGCAAATATCCCTACATAAAAAATATTACACACGAAGAACCCGTTATCATATTAGAAAGATAAATAGTATGTCAAAAGCATGTATAACCAAGTAATGTAAGGTGCTAAGTAAAAGATTAAATAATATTACCTATAAGAAATGAATATGGATGCCCCTAGAGACCAAAGGTGTAGAAAGGGTAGAAGGTGAGCATATGTGTTGTGTATAAAAGAGTTTTATCTGCAATCACAACTAGAAAAAGGCATGAACGCACATGTGTGTATGATATAGATAAAAGACATAAAAGTAAGCTAACTAGCATGTGTAATAAAGTGACCATGAAAAGTAAAAGTAAGTAAGAGGAAAAATAACCATAATATGCAGTATGTTGTGGATGGATGGAATGGAATGCAAGATGGAGTGATAGGAGCCATGTACCCCCCAAGTGGATGGAAATATATGCATTGAGGTTCATTTTTTACCCATTAACATCAAGAATGAATCATAAACAAGAGTACATCATTGAGAAATGGTCAAATAGTGTGTTGTGTTTAATGTGCTATGATGAATGTGTATGTGTGTGATGATGATATGTGACATATAGAAGATATGTGCTTGAACCTTATAGCCTAAACGTATATCATGAAAAAATGAAATGAAGGAGTGATGATTTATCCTAAAGCGTATATCACTATAAGATGAATAGTAGGGAGTGGTGATGTAGCCTAAAGCATATACCACTACAAGATGATAGAGTAAGTGGCGATTTGGCCTATAACATGTGTCATTATCCTAGAAATGTCACATGATGAAAGGTTGAATGATTAATGTGTGATGATTGTAAGGTTCATTTTATTTGTAAACCCTCGGTAGTCGAGTATGGACCGAGAAACTAAAGTGATTCATCGGGTAGTGAGTGTAGTGTGTAATAGATGATGTAGTATATGTAATGAAGATGATAAATGACCATGTGATGAGTGGAATGTGTAAATATATGATGTGTAAAATATGGACTCCAATGTAAGCAAATATATGATGTGTAAATTTACGAAATTAATCATTTGAGTTGAATATGGACTCCAACGTAACCAATCCTTTGGGAATCTTGTTTGTCCACAGATGCACTACTTGATCCATGTCTTGCTGCTCTAATTTGTCTTGATTCCTAACTAAGAATTTAACCTCTTCTTGCAATAAATTAACGATTTTTTGATCATTCGCAAACACACGCCAATTTGTGTTATTATGCGGAACTACGGCCTTACAATCACATGGCTATGTGGTTGCGTTTTATCTATCTTGATACTATCCACCACATAAAAAGTTGCTCTAATCTGTTTGCATGACCCTATCCACATGACTTCATTTTTCTTCCTGGGTATGGATGCGATGTTGAATGCTTCAAAGTCATCAATGAGGTCCCATACCCTATTTTGTTAGGTCTTGAGTAGGTCATTCTTTGCAACATGTTTCCCCACTTGATTGATGATTAGCTCACTATCCCCGAACACCTATAAGTTCTTTATGCCCCTTTTCCTAGCCCAATGAAGTCCATGAATCAAAGACTCATATTTAGCTGTGTTGTTTGAACATGCAAACTGAAATCTGAAAGTTGAATAATACTTGATGTTCTATGGTGAAACCAACATTGCACCTCCTCTAGCACCTTGTTTTCTCCTTGAACCATCAAAAAATAGTTTCCAAACTTCATTTTCATCCTTATTTTTGGGCTTAGTGACATTAGGAATGGGTGAATTTTCTTTGTGTACACAATACACGCCCAATTCATATTCTTCAATTTCCCTGTATGGGTCAAATACATGCCTTTTATTTGCCCATTCATCCAGAGTTAAATCTAGAATACCCTCAACCTTGGTACCTATTTATAGATCATTTGAACACTCTTCTTGATAAAAGGTTGAGAAATTTGCATTGATAGGACTTGGCACATGAGGCTCAATGTGAAATTTTACAATTGGTTCTGATCTGATGGTTTCCTTAGCTCCATACCTCATCCTAAAAATCATGTGTGACCAATCTACAGATAGATACCCACCAATTTTTGTTGTGAAGTCCCTTGATAGACACAACACAAAGAGTGGTGGAAGGTCAATTACGACACATCCTGTAAGACTGTGACATTAGGAAAAGCATGTAGTGTGAGACTTAAACCTTTGATGATCCCAACCATTCCCACTGTTGTTCCATCTAGTTACACCACTCCTTTCAACACTAGTTCATACTTTAGACCCAATTGATCCGCTATTTTCTTTGGCATCACTAAGCTACTTGCCCTTGAATCGATCATGTAGTTGTGTACCAAGTGGTTCCCAATAATCAATGACACATAGAATGGTGGAGGATTCAAATTTTTACTTGGTTGACCACCACCTTGTTGCACTGCATTAGTGAGAACTTTCTCTTGTCCTTGGTCTGATCTATTTGAGGTAGACCAATTAGCCATTACAGATTTGCAAAAATCTCATTGTCCTGGGATTTCCAGTGACTCCCACATGGAAATATTCACATGTGTTTTCTTCATTTGATCGATGATGTTGAAAGGGGATGAATTATCCTTTTGTTTCCCTTTACTAGCACGACCTTTTTGGAGCTTGAATAGGCACATGTGCTGCTATGATGGGTGCCTTAGGTTGATTTGATACATTTAGAGCTGCACTTGATCTACCAACTCCTTGTTGTGTAGGGGTGGGATGAGAAATAACTAGATTAGATAGTTTTCCCTCCTCTATGTTCCTCTTCTTTGATCATGTATTGGTAGCTACACCCTAAAAAGGAGGTTGATTAACTCCACGAAGTATTTTGTGTGCCAATTGACCAACATAGTTTCTGTTGGAGGTGCCTCTTATTGGGTTTCTTGCTTGTTGATTTCCTTCTTGGCTTAGTTCTTGAGACAAACCAATGGTCTGTACCATCAAGGCCTGGTTTAGTGCACCATTGAAACATGTTGATTGATTATGAGGTAGACCGTAGGGGTAACACCAATTATACTCCTATGCCATGTTGTTTTGTGTTGGAACCAAGGCTCTCGATGTTGAAATTGTGTTTGGATCATATGGTCAGAATGGCCTAGCAGCTTGAGGTTGTCCTTGGTTCTGGTTTTGATTTCCATCTTGATTTGGTGGTCTATTTTGCTGGTATGGGGGCCTGGATTGATACTAATTTTGAGGCTGATCGGCCTAGAACTCTGAGGTTGTTGTCTATTAATAGTCACTAGCTCATTTCCTAAGTTTTGTAGTTATTTCATAACCTCATGTAATTATTTTGAAGTGCTTAAAGAAGTAGAGGCCTCATTATTGCTTTGATTTCTAGGGGCTGGAATGGGATTCAATTCTAGCATTTGACTAGTTGTAGGAGCTCCCATATCTAGATAGAGAGGCATTGGTGGCCTTGGTGCTAGCTTACCAGCTTGAATCAAGAATTTTTCAACTCTAATAGCAATATTATAGGCTACGGGAAAAGTTATACCTCCCATGGATTATATCATCATTACAATATCTGAATTTATAGCCTTCAGGAAGTATAAAAAGACACCTTTAGCTTCTGGTCTCACTACAAGCAAAATTCTATCCCATGTCCTTTAGAAACGGAAATTGAAATATGTCATTTGCTCATTAGGAGCCCTCTTGATTGTTGTCAATTGTTCCAATAAAGACAGATTATCCCCTTTTCCCCAAATTGATTGTGGAGGGTTATGCACAAATGGTCCCAATTGGATAGACCCTACCATTAGGATCCTAAACCATTGCAAATCTTTACCCTTAAAATATGAAGCTAAAATTTTGACCACAATGTCCATTTCATTGACTTCATGAATTACACAGACATTTGCAATGTCTTGGATGTGGTCAATCAGATTTTTCTGGTTCTCTCTAGTGAAATAGGGAATATTCTTTAGTCCTGCAATCGGGACCTGATTTTGAGCATTTAGGGCAAGTGGGCTACTTCCCATGAAGTTGACATAGGGATTGGGTTGCGCCATCCTAATTAGTCATAGAACTCTCGTTGATTGGAGAAAAGGTCTACTAGGTGGAGGTGTAGAAAAAGTATTGTTTGGTGGAGATGGAGACCTTTTTACTCTTCTTCCTCTCCTTCCTCTACCTAGAGATAACTGCAAGTATTCAAAGATACCTTCTTCTCTTGCTTGAGACCGGGTTTTCACTCTTCTCATGAACTTGATAAACTTGGGTTGCTGAAACGATTGGATTTGAAAGATGGAGTCTTTAGATGTGTTACAAAGCCTCTAGAGGCTAGAAATTCACCAAGACACACATTTAATCTTGATAAAAGTGAAAATATTGACTTGGTCCCACTGGGCATTCTAAAAATGTTGATGCAAAACTACAAAGCACCCCGATTTCTCATGATTTGTGTATGAGGAAAACTAGTATAACCTGCATAACATGGGATTATCATGTAGTGTGGGACTTTGAAAATAGGAAAAACTCGGAGAAAGCGTTTTCTTCCTCTAACCTAGTGCCAACTTCTCCAAAGTGCAGAGAATGGAAAGATAAACTAACCCTATTCTAATGTTTTCCAAGGAGACAGAGATAGAAATATGCATGAAATAGAAATACACTAAGTGAAGGTGATGCACCAAGAAAGGGTGGGATAATCCTAGTGAGTGAAAAATAATGAGAAACCGAGAAGGAGAGGGTTGATAGAAACACCATAGTCCAAGACAAAAATCACATCCCCATATTTGTAAAACACAACAAAACTATAGATCTTGTAATGAGATAAATACATGCACAATATACTCATAAATATAATGGAAGGAAAGAGATGCAATTCATACAAGATAGGGTAAAAATGGCCACAAAACATGAATTTTATTGCTCAGAGACATGCAAAATCCATCACACCATAAGAACAAGATAAAATTCTTTACAATAAGTCCAAATTCGAGGCATTCAGCTCACAATAGGTCTAGAACAAAATTTTAAGAGTTCTATGCTTTTGGAAAAATCCCCCTCAAAATGAGGTGAATTTTACAATATATAGGGAAAATTGGGTCACCAACCGGTAGGATGCATTGAAGAGGTATGGGAAACCATCTATTTTGGTAATTTTCTGTCTGGTTAGTCGTGGGTGCCATGCCTCATTAATTTTGGTTGTTGGGATGTCATTCATTCACCTACCCTTGTGAGGCTTGTAACTCATCCATCCATGTCGTCCAACCATGACCCGACCAACCTGTGTGTCGTGCAAATATGAGGGGTGTGACGGGAATTAAGAATTGTTCAAATGATTCAAAAATGTGACCCGACGAACCCACGGGTTTCCAACCCCCACCGTTCAACCTTGACCCCTCCAACCCCCCTAACATGTCCAACATGGCCGTACCATCCAACCTAGGTGTCGTGCAAGTGTGATGGGTGTGACAGTGTCAAAAACCATTCAAACGTGTCAAAAAATGTGACTCGACCAACCCCTAGGTGTCTAACCCCCATCCATCCAACCTTGACCCATCTAACCCCCATGACCCATCCAACATGGTTGTACCATCTAACCTAGGTGTCGTGCAAGTGTGACAGATGTGAGGGTATCAAAAAAACATTTGAGCATCAAAAATGTGACCCGACCAACCCCTAGGCATCCAACCCCCACCCATCCAACCTTTATGTAGCCTAGAATTTTCCAGGATAACACCCTAGTCGCGCTGGCACATCACTCAACCTAGAATGAGCGCTCACCCGAAGTGCACAAAGGTACCAAGTCCCTCTTTAGGGTTCTTATAATAGGTTGTTAACATGAAGGAAGAAACATATACATTCATAAATAATCCATTATTCTACAATGCATGCTACCCTCATATCTATGAAAGAAAAAGCTAAAAAAGTAATCATGATTGAATTAATAACATGCACAACTCAACTACACATAGAATTACATTTAGCCAATATATTCCATCTATTAATAAATACAAAATATCCTTACAATATTATCAATCTATACCAATGCGCATATGTAGTCGGTTTTACCCCCATTACGAAAGGAAGGAACCCCATGCGTGCCGGACTATCACCTAGCGGAAGGCGAGTGCTCACTGAGGCATGCGGTACCGAGTCTCTCTTTTATGTGATTTTAGTGGGATGCATCATCTATGATTAGTGTAAGATTTTTAGAGGGAAGTTAAGACAAACAAGAACCATAGGGCTCAGAACGCGGCCTCTAGATCCTTGCAGTCACTTCATGAGTACTTTAATAGAATCTAGAACATGCATTATGACAGAAAGAATTATACAAGCATTCATACATAGCATGAAAGGAAAGAGAACTCATATGAGAGAAATGTGCATTAAAACCATTGATATCCATGTCTATATATAATAGGTAACCTCATTATATTCATTGATTCATTATAGAGAGTCACAGAGAGTAGACCGTAGTCATGCATATCACTAGACGTATGTAACTAAGCTAACGAAAAAGAAAAATTACAACCCCATGCTTAGTGCATTCTTTCCTGAATACAAATATCCCCTCACAGTAATTCTGCAAAGCTCCACCCATTATCTAAACAGTTATACCTCGTACTTCGGATATTGATCTCTCTCCTTTCTCCCCTTTTTTTCCTCCGTAGGCACTTGTATTTATAATTCTCCTGCCATTGCCAACTCGCCTTCCAACACCTTTATATCTGATGCCAAGTGTCGAATGTGGTCCTTTATGTGAGCATGATCCTCCAAGCTTGAGCTTTCCACTCCATCTCATGATGATATTCTAGAATATTCCATCTAGGGCATGCTCTTTCCTAGGCCAGCCTATCGCCAGTGAACATCTTATCCACGCAACCGATCACACTTTTCACGTGTTCTGCCTTGGGTGCCCAAATTAACTAAGTCTTGAGCCTCCTTTCATGCATTGCGTGAGCTATGTGCTTCCTTAACTCTTTCTTTCACACACTTTTACCTTGCGTGCCTTTTCATAACTGGGACCCTATGCACCCACGCACCTTCATACTTGGTTAATATTATAGGGGTCCAACATCACCCCACACTATGCCTATTCTCCATCCTTGGAAACACTTAACCAAGATGCATGCTATCTAGGGAACTAATGAATAGCCTTATACTTTACAAAGAAAAGAATAAGGAATGAAAGAATTGGGGAAAAGAATGAAGAATGGGGGAATCAACTCAACAAGCTAGGAAAATCTTTCCAAAGGTCTGCCTCTAGCTTATTCCATAGTTCGACCTCTCCCTGTGCCTTTTGGCAGAGGTCTCCCACTAGGGTGCTCACTTCATCAAAACTTAGGCCAACTCCTTGGGTGCCCAACATCCACAATCTGCTCCATCTCTTTGCTTAGGATCTCAACTTTATCCATCCTTCTAGTGATCTGGGGGTATAGTTCCTTTAGCTAGGCCTTAATTGAGATTCTTAAGGCCTCAATTGCCTCAAATTTCTTCTCTAATTTGGCTAGAATCTTGTCCTTCTCCACCCTCGTCACCTTGTTCTTTTCTTGGAACTCTTTTAGTTCTCTCTCTAGCATGGCAACCAAGGATCTCGCCACCTTATCTCTATCCGCACATGTATCATATGCAGCTTCTACAGACTGGGAAGTGACCTTAACCTCCACGAGTACTTGGTTGTACTCAGAAATGAGCACTACCACTTTCAACTGGTCTTCCTCTTTCAAGCGCACATGGCCACTTCTTTAGTAGATTCTAGGGCCAAGGGTCGTCTCTCCATGGTGGATGCATGTTAGGTCTTATACACTCTAAGAGGGATGAGTATTTCTATGCAGGTGGTGCTAAGTCCGGGTGCTTTAGGAGGATGGTGCCCTTGATAGATTCATTTTCTTGTAAACTCCTTGAACCTTTAATTTCTCTTCCCTTAACTCGCGCCTTAATCAATGCGCGATCAGTTCTTCATGTTTCAAACTATTGGCCTTCTCAACCAGTTCTTCCTCCTTCCTTAACTTTTCCTCCAACATTCTAATCATGTCGATGCGTGTAGATAATCTAGCCTCAGCCTCGACCGTGACCTTGTTCAGAGCATTGCACACTTTCTCATCCAAGAGCCTCTGAGCATTCACTAAGGGATTGACCCCCTTAGATTCTTGTAGTTTGATGAGTGCTTCATGGAATAATTTGAAGTCTAGCTAATCAACTTGAGACTCGAACACCAAAGAGAGAATCTTCTTGGTTCAAGGGTATGCGCTATCCTTCTCAAAAGACCCCATGGATATGAGCCTTTCCATGGATACAATGCTCTGGAATCACACGCATAACATATTCCTATTGTTATCAACATAGCTCATTACGGGTTTTTTTTGCATCAAGAGTTCTTCTACCCGAGTACGTGCCTTTGGGGAATCTTATTATCATAGTAGGGCCTCCTAGGCTATCATGTTTGTTTTTAATGTTATCTTCCTTCCCTTCCTTCAAAGACACTATGTCCACGCTACGCTCTAACTCTTAATATAATAAGACCTCAAGCATTCTCTATGCTTCTCTGTCTACCACCTCGTGTGATCTGCTCCTTTGTAAACTTATGGCTCTCTCTCCTTTTCTTGGAAACCTCCTCATCCTCCATGTCTTTCGCATCCTCCTCATCTTCTGCACCCTTGCACCATGTGAATACAAACTCCTACTTCTCATCTTCACTCTCCTCTTCCAAGTCGTAGACACTAACCACATGGGGTTCTTGGTCTTTCTCTATTTCTTCTTCTTTTATTCCGCTATATCCTTCACTTTCATCCCCTCTTCCACCCATGTATTTTTCAAGCTTTCGATTGCCTCTAAGTCGGTTTCTCATCCACCCTCTGCTTCTTCTGACGAGAGGTAGATCCTCACGATCGGGGATTCAGCCCTATCTTCTTCCTCAAGTGATTCTTTCTTGGAGACGGGTTGCCTAGGTGCCTCTACCTTAGTGTCTTCTCCTTCACCGGAGACTTCTTTCTCCACATGTAAGTGCTTGGCTTGGTGCTTGTGGATGGCATGCTCACTATCTGAGTAGTCGACACACTTGGTGCTTCTCTGTCTCTTCCTCTCTTCTTTGACATGGGCCCCTTCTTGCCTAAGGGATCTTCAAGTATGGAGACTTCACTCTCTAGATATGCACCCTTCTCGAACTTCGGCCTTATGCACAAGTACACATGCATCGCTGATCCTCCAGTGATGGGTAACTTTATCATCCTTATCATTTGAATCTTGTGTGACACATACTTCTCCATGTATGTGAACTTTCCGCTGGGGTAATTTAGCTTCTTTCTCATCTCCTTGTGTTCTGGTCTAGCCTACCTAGTTCCATCCTTAGCTTCTTTATCTCTTTAAACTTGTTCACCCCTGCTTGGAAGTATTGAGCAGTAAATGCAAAGGGGAGCTTGCACTAAGGGCTCCATGAATCATCTATCAGTTTGAATCTACCCAGGCAGTAGTGTTGATAGACCGTAAACTTAACCTCTCCCTCAATGGCTACTGGGAGTTGTTCAGAGATCCTCCACTCTGCCCTGAATGCATTCCTCATATGTGTGTACCATTTTTCTATCTCTGCGCCTTATGGGGTGTCGTCATTGTATCACAAGCATATTTTTCAAACCTCTTCACGGGTGAAGGATCCTCAGCTAGGTATTCCCACACGAACTTGTCTGGCACGTCGAGCACTCCAATCTCCATGAATACAATGGTGAGCAAGACATTGCTTGAAGAGGATCATGTCCCCTTCCTTTACGCAACTGACAATTTCTTTAGTGATGTACATGGATAGGTTGTATATAGTTCCCTCTATAATCTTCCTATAGACATGTAGCCAAGGTTTGTTGACTGTGTCCATCTTTCCTAGCCATTCAGCTTAGTCACCAGATGCGTGGCCATTTTCATTACTGAGGTCTTTGATGTCTGAAATTTCATAATATCATGACCCTTTCTTATAGGCATACTTGGTGATGGTTTCTTGAATGGATTCCTTGTTGCCAAGGTCATCTTCTAGGCTATCTCCCTCACATATGAGGCCTGTAAATTGTGAAATTAACTAGGGAGTCACACGCATCTTGTGCCTAGCAAAGTGGAAGTAATCTTCATGCACCCGTGACATCAACCACTGGTACAGGCATTCTGGATTTCCAAAATAAGGCAACTCATAGAGTTGCAATAGCCCTACCTTCTCCATTTTAACCTTGATGTCATCATCGTATATAGGTAAACCCTTAGGTGTTCATTTTTTGGTGGGGTGTACCAATTCCAACGCCATTTCCTTTTCTATTGTGTTTATGTGGTGATTATAGTCACTAACAGGTACACTTCTCAAGTGGGATTCCCATTCCTTCCCCATCATCACCCCATCTGGGTATTGCATCTCTACATACCATTCTTCATTTGTGTCTACCACGGGTTCTGGTTGTTTAGCCTTGGATTTTCCCTTTCCTTTCTTGGGTGCCATGGTCGGGGTATTTTTATTACTCCAAATCTCTCCTTGTTACTCTATTTTACTTCCTCCAATCCTTCGATCTCAAATCCATGATATAACTCTTCTAAACCCATGCCCTAGTTTGTCGAACCCTAACTGGGATAAAATCTTCACAAGACAACACCTCTTCAATTCTTTCCATGCCCATGTAACCCCTTCCTTCTAGTTCACAATTTCAAATTGGCTACTTCAATCTCACAGATCTTCCTTCACTCGATCGAATCTGAAAGCCCTAGTTTGTCGAACTCGCTTATATCTCCAACTCTTCTATTTCACAAAGTAAAAATGAGAGTGCCTCGACCCTCTACTTATAGTTTTTCTCTTTTCTGAACATTAAATTTTACTTCACCTACCACCATACTTTTCTCATTTAATGCAGATTTTTCAAACAAATCCCATCTTTAGTGCCTTCACTTGTGCGCCCAACTTGTGCGAAAAATCCAACCTTACGGTGCTCAAAAAAACTAACTTGATAGGAGACTCTTGCACACATGTAACATGCGCCAAGGTCCTTCTTCTATCCCAATCCTTGCTCTCGCCTACATCATGTTGCTATTAAATGTGCTTTATCCTCCTCAATACATGGGATCTACAAGTAGCTTTACCCTGGTAGCAACCATTCTTCCATCTTCCTCTTTTATATACCTCTTTCAACCCTCTACTCAATAAGGCTTTTCAACACATCTTCCTTGGTACTTATATTACGTGCTTCCTCACCTTTATCCACCCCACACTTAAAGTGATGTGTGGTCCTCTGCACACTCACAGATTCTCCAAAAATAGCAATAAGGTTACCGGCACCCAAGGCACAAAATGAAACAACAACGCGAAAGGGAAACACAAGAAAGGGGAAAAGCATAAAGGAAACATCTAAACTAACTGGAAAAACTACCTTATTTACAATCACCAAGAAGACTTATCTATAGTAGGGCTTCACCTCACTGTCATTGAAGTGTCCAGGAAACTTTGTCCCATTCAACGCTTGTAACTGGCACACGCCTAAATCAAGGATGTATGAGATTGTGTAAGGACCCACCCAATGGACTTTCAACTTCCCAGGATGGCATAGAAACTTAGAATCATATTATAACACCATCTTACCAACCTCAAACTTCTTGTTTCTAATATGGAAATCATACCAAGCCTTTTTCTTTACCTTTTCCGTTGTTTGGCTCCATCGGGCAAGTGATCATCTCTCATCTAGTTTCATTAGCTCCTCAATTCTTTCTTCTAGTGCTTGTTCATCAGCTAACCCTCCTGTGCACGCTATTCACAGAGAAGGAAACATAAATTCAACTAGAAAAATAGCTTCCATGCCAAACACCAATTGAAAAGGTGTGGCTTTGTTTAGTCTTTTATACGTTGTCTTGTAAGCCCATAATACTGCCGATACTTTGTCATCCCAATCAAGTCTTCCAACATCACAAATATTGGTCAAGGTATGACTCAATATTTTGTTGAATGATTCCACGGTTTCATTTGCTTATGGGTGATAGGACGTAGTCTTCTGATGAGCCACCATGAACTTAGATAACAGGATCCTCATGGTCTCATTCAAGAAATGCGTACCCCTATCATTGGTTAGACTCAAAGGGCATCCATACCTCATGATAATGTTTTCCCACAAGAACCTTGTTGTTGTTGCTGCCATGCAATCTTTAGTTGGGGCTGCCTTTGTCCACCTTGTGAGATAGTTTGTGCAAGTGATGACATAACGTGACCCAGTTCTCCGTGTTGTCGGTGTAATAGGTCCTACAAAGTCTATCACTCACTTTTCAAAAGGCTCCGCGCTAGGAATAGGGCGTAAAGGAATTTCATCTCTCCTTCTTGGTTTGTCAATGCGCTGACAATGGTCACACACTTTACAATAATCTCTGCAATCTTTGTATAAGGTTTCCCACCATAAACCTGCCATTAATATCTTGCACATGGTGGCATCACCTGCATAATGCCCACCCGCACTTCCTTTATGTGCTTCCTCCATGATGGCCAAGTGCTCATGCTCTAAGACACACCTATGCAAAACTTCATCATGTCCCAACTTGTATAAGTATCCACTGATTAACATGTAGGGTGTGGTGTGTATGGCCAACTATTTTTTTCCAATGCCTTCATTCCATCCGGTGCCACACCTTCCTTTAAGAATACTACAATATCCTCTAAATCCGAGCATGTGTGCCGTAACCTAAACAGTTGCGCATCTGGAATTGCTTCCTCAATACTCTATGCATCCTCCCCTGAATCAATTCTTGACGGATAATCGGGCCCACGAGTTTCTTTTCCCAGGTTTTATTACAATGGTGAATTCAAACTCTTGAAACAACAACACCCATCGGCGGATGTACCCTTGCGAGAATAGGCTTATTTACTAAATACTTCAATGTCATGTGGTCGGTGTAAAACACAAAGGATGTTTCAATAGATATTGTCGAACTTGAAGAGTGCATATATCATTGAAAATTCCTCGTGCTTGGTTGTGGTATAATTCACATCTGTTGGTGTCGACTTCTACTTGAAAAACAGAGTGGATGATCAATAATCCCTTCACTGCTATGTAAGTACTACTCAATGACAATCCACAGAGGCATCTACATAAACATTAAAGGGCTTGTCCCAAGAGGGAAACCGTAAAATAGGCATGGTAATAAGCCTATCTTTTAATGTATCAAATGCCCTCTATTGTGCCTCTCCCCAATGGAAGGCACTTTTATGTCTAAGCAGTTCCTCTAACGGTGTAGCGATCTTGGCATATCCCTTAATGAATTTTCTATAATAGCCCACATGCCCAAGGAATCTACGCACTATGCTCTGCTAGTAGGCTCCCTTAACCCCATAATAACTACAACTTTAGCAAGATCTACTAGTAAGCCCTCCTTACATATGATATGCCCCAATAAAATCCCAAAGGGGGTAGCAAAGACACATTTCTTAAAGTTGAGGGATATCCTCAACTACCTACACCTCTCAAAAATTAACCTCAAATTGTCACAATGGTCTTTAACTAGACCATATATTGTCTAGTCATCCAAATAGACCTGAAGAAACTTATGGATGAAGTCTTGGAATTCTTGCACCACTATGTGTGAAAAGACAGTAGGCACATTCTTCAGCCCAAAGGACATGACCATCTATGCAAAAATTCCCCACTCGGTGGCAAAAGTTTTCTTCTCCTGTCTTCTTTTGCAATTCGGACTTAGTGGTACCTGAAAATCCATCCATAAAGGAGTAGATTTCATTCCCAACGACTCCTTCCAAAATTTCTTCAATGAAGGGGGCGGAAATGGATCAATGACATAAACTACATTCAACTCCCTATAATCCACACAAATCCTAATCCGCCCATATTTTTTTATGCTGATTACCATCGGGCTTATCCAATCTGATTCTTCCACTACCTCAATGATCCTAGAAGCTATCATTTTGTCTATCTCCTCCTTAACCTTCACGTGTAAATTGGGATTCATATGGTATGGCCTTTTCCTTACCGGGTGTGCATCGTCCTTCAACTTTATCTTCATTTCCCATAAGGAGTGGTGAACACCTTTGAGCTCATGGTACCCACGTGGGAATAAATCCTCAAATTCACGTAATAGATCAATGATATTTGATATTTCCTTCTCTGTATAATAATCCCTAATAATAGCTTCCTTAGGTTCTTCTTCTAAACTGATGTTAACTTTCTTTTTCTTTAAAGGCTCATGGTAGGCATGCGCACGAGAATATGCACTGTTCATTACCTCATGTATCCCTATAGAATGGCTAACATCTAAGCTTTCTGATTCCTCTCCATCAATCACATATACCAACTTCCCCTTCTCTTTTTCCAAACATGTGCACTCAAGTTGTAACTTCTTGTTTCCTCAACTTCTTCAAAGTGTGTCACTACACTTGGTTTACCTAATAATTCCAACATCCTATCCTCCGTCCGACACTATCCCCTATGGTAAGTCGCTTGATACCCTACAAGGCCTTATCAATTGATGGCTTGGTTCTCTCGATACTCAAATGTTTGAATAAGGTCAGTCACAAGATCCACCTGCCAATTCCTCATTTGGTGGCATGTCTCCGAATGAATGTACCATGCATGCACACAACCTGCGCAGTGTAGAATAGAAGTTGTGCACCCGGAGGGATGGTGGCAAAGCTTCTGCACCTTCTCTCAAGACCCATTCACACTCCTGGATATGGAAAGAGGTGGGCTCCTTCCCATGGTACTCCTTGATGATGGTGGCTACATTACTCCTTGAAAATATAACAGAGAGAAATTCTTACCTCGCGCCATTCTAAAAGGATCTCCTGATGTGTGGCCCACCACCGAGCTCTTTGTCTTAAGCAAGACATAACTTAACATCTCTCTTTGTTCCTTCTCATCCTTCCACTAAGCTTCTACCTCATGTAGAAAGATCTCGGGAAGGCTCCTCCTGAATACTTGGGTAGTTCTTTTCCTCCGAGGTGCCTAATCGTGCGCACCTTTATTACCTTGGTCATCGACCCCCTCAAATGTTGTCCCATTACTTCGTAAGTTCCATGCACCCAATAGTCACATGCCATACTAGTGGTATCACTCACCGACTAAGCATCTTAAAATTGGATAACCTCGTTAGTAGTATGTATCATCTCGGGGTCTCACGATTAAGCACACATAAATTTTTTCCATAACTTATTCTCCCAACGGTTCAATATAGGGTGTCGACTTTCCATCAACCAGAGGTATAATGACCCATTCCTCCTTTTTCTCGAAGCTGATGTACCCTTTGTTGAACCAAAGGTCCGCATTATTTTTATAACACCAAGGGCACCCAAGTAGTGCTAGGAAATTGTCTACCTCAGTGAGTGCCAAGACTTTGAAGTCCCCAATAAACTTGGCTCCCTGGATAGTAATAGCTGCATCCTTCAAGACACCGATGGGCATTTCCTTAGTTTTTTTTTCCATATACAACACATTCGAAGATGGCTGTAATGCAGGTCTCCCCATTTGATGCCATACATCTAAAGTCAGAACATTAACCTCCGCGCATGTGTCAATGAGGATATTGTTGAGGAGCCATCCATCTACAACTGCATTCAACGTAATTTCCTTATTGTAGTTGAGACTTTGGGGAAGGTTCCCGTGTAAGACCTCTGTATCTTACGCTCTTCTTCGGCGCGTGGTACTGTCTCTCTCAACTAGGATCCTAGGAAAGGAATGATGTTCTCCTACCTTATCATTTTACACACCTCCTTGACCTCATCCAGGTCATCCTTTTCTACCTCGAATCTCCTTCCTTGTTCCTCCCTCCTAGATTAATCCTTTAGACACTGGATCTACCCTGTAATCTTCAAATAACATCCATGGTGTCCTGATATATCTCCTTCGATGCGCGGGGTTTGGATATTTTACATGAATGACCTCCTCCCTCATAACTAGGGTCTTTAGTCTTGGTACCTCTCTTGTGCATGTGGCTTCTGTCCTTATTGTTACCAAGACGGCTCCAAACCTTCATCCCAGTGTGCAGAGGCATCCATAGTATGTCCGCCTTCTTGATGTTGACCATCATAGTGCCCTTGTCTTTTTGTGCTACTAATTCATATGCTCATATGGTTTCAGGAACTCCTCATACTTATGCTTCTTTCCACACCATGAGAACTATAATAGTCAGGCACTCATGCTTGTAATGTTATGTAGATCCACGCTTAAAACATGTTCCATGCAGAACTCACTCCTTCCTCCTCTCCAAGGTTACCTCAACCAGTATCCTCCTCAAAACCTCTCCCATGCGCGCCTCCATCTACGCACTCCATATAATGGTGATCATCATTTTTAGAACCACTTTGCAATGCTAGTCCGGCACATCCATGAACAATGGCCTCATGGATCTAATCAATGAGCCTACGAGTCCCAGTATCATGGGCTGTGGAGGTGAAAATTTTGCAATAACAAGATACATTATTCCCGATCATGCACCAGCAAGGGACATCTACTTTCATCATGGTCCCCATGATATATCTCACAAACTACTATCATAGCACGTACCATCCTCTAAGGGAAATTATCCTTAATGTGCCCCTTTATTTCACAATCTCTACACCACAAATCACCGTGAGTCTCATGGACCGAGTTCACGAGATAATTTTCCAAACTATTTGGCCATAGCAGCAATCTGAGCCTCCGGAATGGGCTAACACCGGTATTAATAATACCAACAGCCTCGACACTCAAGGAAGATTCCAATGCTTCGATCGTAGTGTAAAATTCTTATGAGACAAGGCCCTTCTAAAAGGGGTGATCAATCCTCCAACAAACCATTGTGCATGTTGAGAAGGATGGATATCATATGATAATTTAGACAAGAGAGTTTTAAAGCATGTATCATACTCCTGCACACTATATGTCATTCCTTGCTGAATCTCTTTCAAAGTGATAATACTTTTCTACTCAAACTCAGGAATGTGGAACTTTTCCAAGAATGTATTCTTTAAGGTAGTATAGTCCACCACTTTGTTTGATGAGGGTCATACTTTCTATACCAGATATGCGCGTGCCCTTGCAATGTGGTCACAACATGACTAGCCTTTCATTCTGGTGTTGTGATACTATTTGCACGTCATAGAAGCTCACATTTGTGAACATGTTCCACTGCATCCTCAATTCCACTATATTTTGGAAAATGCATAGACATTTTAAAGAATACTTGAGGTAGTGGTTGGGGTCCTTGTCCTCCCGAGTTTGATCCTTGGTTCCCACCGATGTTTCCTCTGCCACCTGATCCACTAGGTCCATTGAGTCATGTGCCTCCAGAGCCACCAAATCCACTAGAACCACTAGGTCCAATAGGGCATGTAGGAGTTGTGACAAGTGCCCCCACGGTCCCACTGAACTATGCGCCAATGGTTTGTGATAGCACCCCACTACCACTACTTTGTCTTGTGCCACTCCCTGATGTGAGACCGAAAGCTTGTATACTTTCCCCTTGTCCAAAGATTCCTCCAAATACTGGAATATGTGCAGCCATAGAAGAAGGAACCAAAAATTTATACCTCCTAGGCATGGATCTGTATCTTCCACTGATATCAACTAGGTCAATAACACTTCTTCCTGGATCAGGAAAACCAAGCACCAAGGATCGGTCACTAGGTGGGTTCAGATATGCACCAATGACTCTTCTTTCTCCGTGTGATGAAATCTCACCAGAAGTCGAAGGGGTATCCCTCACACACTTTCCAAGATGGGGTAGCACAGACTGCTTAGGTTCCACATCCTCTGCATGAACCTCAACTCCTTCCCATAACTTTTGTCTCCATAGATCCATCACACTAGTAGCCTTGCATCATCTAGCAATCTCCCTTTCATGTGCTTCATTATACTTGAGCCGTCTTTCTTCCCTCTCCTTTTCTGTTGTGATATCTTCCATCTTCCTCCACCCAAGCTCCCTTACCCAGCACTTAGAATGGTTTATCCATCCATTGGGAAAGCCTCTAAACTCATGGTAACCATCAATATCTTCATAGCTAGAGGAATAACACATAGAAACGTTCCTCTAGGTTCTCGTAGAAATTCAAACTCAACAACCTCTAGACAAGAATACGTGGAAATGGTGTATTCTAGAGTGTAACTAGTTAGTACTCCTCTCCACCAATGATCTACAGCATGGGTCCACGTCAGATCTGCATCTTACAACCTTTGGTAGTCTTCTTTGGCCCATACATGCAATCCATAATGCCAACTTGATCTAGATGTATAGGCTGAAAGCCATTCATATAGTTCTACTAGGAAGTAGCAGAAGAAGGTCTCGTATAGATCATGGTAGAGGTTCTCTTCTACCCATCTACGTGTATTAAACTTAGGTCTAGTGCTATATCTCTAAGTAAATTCATCCTCTATGCTCTTGAACCACGATTCAATGTTCTCCAATGTCAACCACTTTGTCATTACTCATTACATAGATCATGATGTATGTTATATCCCACTACAACTTCGAAAAGAGTTTTTGGTAATCGAACCAAGATGTAGTCAGTTTTACCCCCATTACGAAAGGAAGGAACCCCATGTGTGTTAGCCTATCACCCAACAGAAGCTGAGTGCTCACCCGAGGCACGTGTGGGTACCGAGTCTCTCTTTTATGTGAGTTTAGTGGGAAGCATCATCTATTATTAGTGTAAGAGTTTTTAGGAGGGAAGTTAAGACAAATAAGAACCATAGGGCTTAGAATAGCCTCTAGATCCTTGCATTCACTTCAGACCGAGTACTTTAATAGAATCCAGAACATGCATTATGACAGAAAGAATTATACAAGAATTCATACATAACATGAAAGGAAAGATAACTCATATAAGATAAATGTGCATTAAAACCATTGATATCCATGTCTATATATAACAGGTAACCTCATTATATTCATTGATTCATTACAGAGAGTCACATAGAGCAGACTGTAGTCATGCATATCACTAGACGTATGTAACTAAGCCGTGAAAAAGAAAAAAATTACAATCCCATGCTTAGTGCATTCTTTCCTGAATACAAATATCCCCTCACAGTAATTCTGTAGAGCTCCACCCATTCTCTAACCCGCTATACCTCGTACTTCTAGATATTAATCTCTCTCCCTTCTCCCCTTTTTACTCCACATGCACTTGTATTTATAATTCTCCTATGCTACCAACTCACCTTCCAGCGCCCTCAAATCCAACGCCAAGTGTCAAATGTGGTCCTTTATGCAAGCATGCTCCTCCAAGCTTGAGCTTTCCACTCCATCTCATGATGATCTTCTAGAATATTCCATCCAGGGCATGCTCTTTCCTGGGCCAGCCTATTGTCGGTGACATCTTATCCACATGTAACCGATCATGCTTTTCATGTGTTCTACCTTGGGTGCCCAAATTGACTAAGTCCCGAGCCTCCTTTTGCGTGTCGCACGAGCTATGTGCTTCCTTAACTCTTTCTTTCATGTGCTTTTACCTTGCGCGCCTTCATACTTGGTTAATACTACGGGGTCCAACATCATAGGGAATTGATACGATGATTTTATCATATGTGTATACACACACTTCACACTCACCCACTCATACATTCATACATCTCCCTTTCTAATATGTACCTAACATCATATATATAGGGTGGGGACTTTCCCTTCACCACTTATCTATTCTAGAAATAGGCCACATGCTATTAATAGCCACACGCCGTTTACAAGCATAGACACACATGAAAGTTCACTATCTATATTCCTCTCACGCTTAGCTTAAGTGTCAATTATATTCTCAACTTGTCTCCATGCAAAAACACTTCAATCTGCTTCTCCAAAATATACAATGCATGGTGCGCACGTCTCTACATCATTGGTGTGTTCTACATGCCATATTCCAAAAGTAGGTCCTCATGCTCAAAATTGGCTAAGTCCTAAAGTATGAGCTTGACTTCCGCACGTGGGTCCTTCCTGTCCTTCCAAGCCCTTGGTTTTGGGCCTTCTATCCCATGTGGACTCCTTGTGTGATCTTTGACAAGTATTCTTTGATCAACATTACCCCACACTAATCTCATTGTCATCCCAAAATGGTTAGCTCTAAAAATTGAAGGAAAGATAGAGAATGGAAAGAATAAGAATGAAAGAATATAGATCAATATATAATTTTTATGAGGTTATGAGGCAACCTCCTCCGTATAAGTTTGCGGTATCAACTCTAGATACTCCTCCTTTATTTTGGCCTCTCATATTTGTCATTTAGTGAGTGCTTGCCCTACTTTTTTTTGGGATTTCCACAAGTAATTGATTCCAACTCATCCCTTGCAATCTCTCCTTTCTCATTTTTCAGAACTAACACAACACTGGACATTGATGTCATTCTACCTTATAAAAGGTCAATATTTTACGCAATCAACTTTCCAAGCTCTTCCAGATTGAGTCTTATGTGGCTCTTACGCTACTGCTAGGGCCTCACACTTCTATTTAACCATTGAAAATATTTCATGTGCAGCCCAATGTCTCATCTTTCATCACTTTCTAGACCTCATTGTTCTCTTCGAGGGTCTTGATGTTGATAAGTGCCTCTGGAGTTGTGCATACATTTAAAGCCTGGTATGCTTTCTTCAATACTTCCTGTAATGCTTGCAACATCCCTTCATAAGATGTAATTTTTCTCATCACTGATGCTTTCTCCCGATCGACATCTTGTTCTGAGCATTCTAGCGCTTGCATATGTAGAGTTTCATTTTCAAGTACTAAGTCCACAAACTTTCCTACATAGTGTATCACTGAAGGAAATGTTTGTGGTACCTTGGCCTCCAAGTGTGGACTTGCTCGATAACATTTTCCTAATCTCCTCTACGATGCTTATAAACACCTTGTTCTTATTCTACACGAATCCACATTCTGTGTTATGTGCACTATCTCTACGTCCTTTGTCTTCAACTCCTCGCGTAGCACTCTAATCATGGTATATTTGTCCATGTTTCTTCTAGCCACCTCAACAAAAACTTTCACCAATGCATTATTGACCTGCTCATCTAACATGACAGTAGGCTTTAATGTCATGTGTCTAGATTGAGGTGCCTTCTTCAATCATCTCGAAACACATGACTCTTTAAACACATCAAAGTTAGGATCATTCATGTGGGTGTGCATTGACCACGATAGTTGCTTTCAAGTTCACATAGTTGCCATATCCTCATCCATTAACTCCCATCTGAATAAATCCTTCTACGATATCATGCTCTGGAAGTAGGCGTAGATAATTTTTCCTGCGTCCTCTGCATACCCCATGGCTAGTGGAATGTGCTCTCCACTTGTTCTTCCAGACCTTTGTTGCTTAGGAACTTTAGCCTCCAAATTTGGGACTTGTGTCTCCATGTTCGGACATCCTCTACAGCTATCTTCTCCGGTCTTTTCTCATCCTCTTCTTTTTCCTTTAATGCCTTGCCCTGTTCTTCTATGTCCTCTAGAAGTATAGGAGGATTAGGCGTGATTTCCTCTTACTCTTCCCCCTCCTCATTTAAATTTAGTTTCCTCCTTCTTTGTGCAGTTGCCTCCTTTTGTGGGGAGAGTTTGGGTGATTTATGCACAGTGGTTAGAGTAGCACCTTGGGTCCTTGTTCTCCTAAATACCCTTTTAAACATGTGCTCCCCTTGGATTACATTTAAGTCCTCATCATCCCCCTCTTGTGGCTGAGGTGGTGTAACAACACACTTAGCTTCACCCTTATTTATAGGATGTCTCCTACCCCTATGCTCCAAACCACCACTATCTTCACGCTCCTCCTCCTCATCATGCACTTCAATTGGTTCTGTGGGCTTAGGCATTGGGATGTTCTCCATTGTATGTTTTCCCTTTGGTGGTGCTAGAAGTGCAAACTCACCTTCCACATATTTGTTATTCTCCATCTTCGGCTTCAATTGGAGATACACCAATGTTGCCCCCACATCTACTATAGCCAAACTTATTGGTTTGATATTCAGTACCTCTGAAATGATCCTCTCTGTATAAGTACTTCTTCCAGGATACACATACTTCTTCCTCAACGTATGGTAGTTGCAGTCTACCTTATCTGCATTGAAGACCAGTCGGTGCATGTCTGTAAATCTATGAACAGATGCTTGGAAATACCTTGAAGTGAATACATAAGGCAAATTGCACCAAGGGCTCCAGACTGCATATTTCATTGGGAAGTGCATGATGCAAAAATGTTGATATACAATAAACTGAATTTGTTTCCCTACCATTGTTGGTAGGTCCTTTGGGATGTGCCACTCTTCCCCAAATGTCGTGCGGAGCCTGTCATACCATTTCTTCACCCTTTACTTTACATCATCTGTCATGGTCCTTTGCATAGGTACTTACTGAATCTTTTAGTTGGGGACTTGTTCTCCATGGGGTATTCCCATACTTTCTCCTTTGGTTTGTTTGGTACTCTGATCTCCATGAATACCAGTGATAGTAGAACAACCCCAAAGCTGATCTTCCCTCCTGTGCACACTTCTTTGACTATTTGCTCTACAATATAGCCTCAATGTTGTAGATTGTCCCTTCTGACATCTTACATGCCACATGTAACCACATAGTATTTACTTGTGACCACCACTCTTGATCATTCAACTTGGTAACAAGGTGTGTTGCAGCTTGTACAACTAGACAATTCTTCAATTTGTTTATGTCCATTATGCAGGACCCTTTAGGTATCCTAACTCTTGTTTGGTCTTTACAGTCACAACTTTATCTATGAGGTCACCTTTTATATCTTCTCTTGTGTCCTTTAGACCTGTAACTGATGAGATAAGCATAGATGAGATCCTAACTCTGCTTCCTACAAAGTAGAAGAAGTCTTCGTGCACCATGCTCATGAGCCACTGATACAATGGCTCATACTTCCCAAAATATGGAAGCTCATATAACTAGTAGACCCTAATTCTCTTCAAAATACTCTCACATGCATCATCATATCTTTGCATGTCCTCTTTGTGAACTTGTTCGTTCTAGCGGTGAGTAAGGAATCAAGCTCCTTGTTCTCGAAGTCCCGTGATTTTATTCACTCACTTTTCTTGTTCGATCCGTGAATCCCATTCTTGGCCAATGATGACTCCTTCTAGATATTTTATCTTTGAAAAATGGCTTTCGGGTGCCATCTCTTCCTCCTTGATGACCACCTTCTTCTTTTCTTTTACTACTACTGTAGATGCCTTCTTCGGTGCCATTTCTACCTTGCAAATGTCTCCTCTTCAACTCTATAACTCTACAAATCAAACCCTAGCTTGATTCAATCATGCCCTAGGTGGAAACTTCATAACCTAACTCTTTTCTATCTCCCTACTTCTCTCAAACCCTTCACCACCAAGGACACAATCTTTTTTTCGCATAGATCTGGTTGTCGTGCTTGGTTTCACACTCTTCGCACCTTAACTCAATCACTTGGATCTTCATACTTGGCTCTTTTCTCAAATACTCTTAATTGCAATGGTAAAAATGAATCCGCATTCCATCCTTATATAATTTTTTAAATTTTGATGCATTTATTGCTCCTTCACCTACCAAATATCCCCTCATTCATTGACCAAATCTGTTCATTCCATGTGATACATCTTCATGCCCAGCTATAAGCTTCTAACATTCCTTCCTACCCTCTGGTCACAAACTTCTCTTCAACACATGCTCCTACGCATGAGATCCTCATCATTGTACCTTCTCTAGTAGCTATCATGGCCTCTGCTTATCTCGTGTTATACTATTCTTTCATTCTTCTCCATCTTTGGTCACTTTTGAGAAGCAATCTTATTTTGACTTAAAGTACAGCCGTAGCAGCTTATGCCTTTCACCTTTCAATTCCCACAGTCTTTTTCTTGGATAACTACAACCACCCCACACTAAAAGTATGTGCATTCCTTTACACATAAACATTATTCATACAGTAATTAGCTTCATGCGCGTAAGTGTGCTTATTACACAAAAATAACAACTAAATTGACAAAGCATAGCGACAATGAAGGAAATACAGAATTGAAAACCTAAAATAAATGGCAATACTACCTTATTACAAACACCAAGAAGACTTATTTATAGTAGGGATTTAACCTAATCCTATTAAAGTAATCGAGTATTCATGTTCCATCAAGTCTAACGTGACACACGATTCAAGTATGGAAGTGATAACATAAAGACCCAACCAATGTACTTTGAGCTTGCCTAGATGGTGCAAGCAATTTGAGTCATAAAGAAGTACCCATTGTCCAATCTCAAACTTCTTATCCCTTATGTTTCTATCATGCTATGCCTTTTGCACGGCCTTTTCGTACTTTTGAATCCATCGTCTATGGATCGGAGCTCATCCAATTGAATCATATTTTTGATATGCTCTTCTAAAGCTTGTTCATTAGCTAGAACTCTAGTGTGTGCAATGCAAAAAGAAGGTAACATAAATTCTATAGGGAGAACAACTTCTATGCTAAACACCAACTGAAATGGTGTGGCTTTGCTCAATCTCTTATAAGTTTCTTTATATGCCCAAAGAATAGATGAAACTTTTTCATCCCAATCCTTTCTTCCAACATCACAAAATGTTGTCAAAGTCTGGCTCAAAATATTGTTGAAGGCCTCAATAGTTCCATTTCCCAGGATGATAAGGTGTAGTTTTATGATGTACAACCATAAACTCATCTAATATGATCTTGATTGTCTCATTCAAAAAGTGTGTACCTCGATCACTTGTCAAGCTTAAGGGACATCCATATCTGGTAAGAACATTCTCTAATAAAAACCTAGTTGTTGTAGCCTCCAAATACAGATCCTTGGTAGGTGCTACTTTTTCCCACCATGTGACATAATTTGTGTAAGTAATGATATAGCATGATCCAGTCCTTCGCGTGCCTGGTGAAATAGGTCCTACAAAATCAATGGTCCATTTCTGAAATGGTTTAGCACTACTAATCAGTCTCAAAGGCATCTCATCACTTTGCCCTATTTTTCCTAGGCATTGACAATTATCACACACCTTACAATATTCTTTATAGGCCTTATACAATGTCTCCCACCATAGTCCAACAAGTAGGATATTTCAGGTTGCATCACCTGTATAATGGCCTCCTACAATACCACCATGAGCTTCTTCCATGATATCTTTACGCTCATGATCTAATACGAATGGTGTGATACTTCATCTCTCGCCTAGCATGTAGAGGTCACCAAAGATTAACATAAATGGTGCTACATGTATAGCAAGTCGCTTCTTTTCTAATGCTTTCATTACTTATGGTGTCATACATTCGTAGAAAGAAAGCAATGTATTTTAATTACTGTGGTGCACATTATAACTTATATAACTATGCATCTAACATTGTTTCTTCAATTTTTGTGCATCCTCTCCTAAATTGATTCTAGATAAATGGTCTAGTCCAGAATTGCTTTTCCTTGGCTTCACCACAACTGTGAAGTAAAATTCTTGAAATAGGAGCACCCATCTGCATATGCGCCCTTGTAAGATGAGCTTGTTTACCAAGTACTTCAATGTCATGTGATCTATATAAAATAAAAATGGTGTTGCTAACAAGTACTGTCAAAACTTGTACAATGCATAGATCATTGACAAAGCTTCACGCTTTGTAGTTGTATAATTCCATTCAGCAGGAGTCAGCTTCCTACTAGCAAAATAGATTGGATGATCTATAATACCTTCGCTAGGTTGAGCTAACACAACGCCAATGGCCATGCCAGAAGTGTCCACATGCACATGAAATGGTTTATCCCATGAGGGAAAGCACAAAATGGGTGTGGTAGTAAGTTTCTCTTTTAATATCTCAAACACACGTTGTTGCGGTTCTCCCCAATAAAATGTACCTTTCCCCTTTAGTAATTATTCCAAGGGTGCAGCAATTTGGCATACCCTTTTATGAATTTTCTATAATATCATGTATGACCTAAAAATCCATGCACCTCACTTTGACTGGTAGGTGCTTCCAAGCCTAAAATGACTACAACCTTGGTTGGATCAACTAACAAACCTTCCTTGCAGATTATATGTCCTAACAGTATCCCAAATGGCATAGCAAATATGCACTTCTTGATGTTCAAAGAGATACTCAATTGTCTACATCATTCAAACATTAAGCACAAATTGTCACAATGATCTTTCACAAGCCCATATATTGTCCAATCATCTAGGTAGACCTGTAAGAAGTTGTGAATAAAATCTTTAAATGCCTAAACAACTATGTGCAAGAATACAATAGATGTATTTTTCAATCCAAAGGGCATCACAATATAGGAAAAAATGCCCCATTCAGTCGTAAATGTTGTCTTTTCTTGATCCTCCTGAGCAATCCTAACCTGATGATACCCAGAAAATCCATTTGTGAAGGAATATATTTCGTGCCCTACAACTCCTTCTAGTATTTCCTTAGTGAATTACGTAGGGAATGGATCTCGTGACACATGTAGTAATCAGCTCCCGTAGTCCAAACATATCCTAATCCATCTGTCCTTCTTGACACTTTGATCACCATTGGGCTAACCCATTCGACTCATTAAGGGACTTGATAATTCCAAATTTCAACATTTTATCAATTTCTTCTTTTACCTTTTCACACAAATTAGGATTCATTCTGTAAGGTCTCTTTCTAACTGGTCGTGCACCTTCCTTAAGTTTTATCTTCATTTCCCCAAGTGATTCATGCATGCCTTTAAGTTCATGATAATCCTTGAGTAAGTCGATGACATTTTCTACCTCCAAGTCTGACCAGTAGCCTCAATTATGGCCTCCTTAGGCTCAGCCTCCGAACCTATATTCACCTTCTTTATCTTCATGGGTTTGTGGTAGGCATGTGTATCCTTTTCTACACTATCCAAGACCTCACACACCCCGTGTGAATGTTCAATATCCAGGTTCTCAACTTCCTCATCATCCACGACATAAACCATCTTTCCTTTCTCTTTCTCAAGGCAAGTGCATTCAAGTAGTATGGAGTCCATTTCTTCTTCCTTTTCAAAACATGCTCTGAACTCTACCTCACTAAATAATTCTTGTATATGCTCTTTGGCTTTTGCACTATCTCCCATAGTTAAGCACTTGAAAATTTTTAATGCCTCTACTATAGGAGGTTTAGTTGAGAAGTATTCAAAAGTCTAGATCATTCCTACAATCAAATATTTCCAGTTTCCAATTTCTCGATGTAGTTCTACATATAAATACCAAGCGCATGCGCATCCTTGCAGCATAGAATACAAATCTATGTACCTAGAGTGAAAGTGGTAATGATTCGTGTCTTGCTGTCCGAGTCTCTAACAATACTTTTGAATGTGATGTTGAATAGGTTAATCACCATGATAAGTGTAGATTTATAAAGGTGGATTGTTCCTTATAAACCTAGTAGACAAAACGACTCCAATCTCTTACCAATTTATAAAATTATCTTTGTGGACTACCCACCAAGCATGTTGTTGTCTGCATAGTGTATATACTAACATATCTCTCATTTTAACTTGATCTATCTACTGTGTTTCCATGGCCTTTAGAAAGATAGGAAGATCTTCTATCCTTGTATACCAATGTCTTGTGTTACCTATCTCGTTGAATTGAACAAAGCCCACTCTTGTGTGTAACCATGCTTTTCATCTCGTGTCCTAATAATTTACATGTACCATGGGCCCAATTGTTGCAAGCAATACTCATAGTATCACTAATAGAATGAGAATATTCCCACTATAGGATGCCTTCTTTTGATGGCTCATTGACCTCTAGGTCCTGAATAACACATACATAGACTCTGTTTAAATCCTCCTCACTTAGAGGCTCAACATATGGCGTAGAATTTCCATCTATCAAAGGTATCACAACCCTTTCCTCCTTGTTCTCAAAGCTGATATACCCCTTATTGAATCTCAAGTCAGCATTATTCACATAACACCAAGGGCATCCAAGCAAGGCTGGAAAATTTTCTACTTCTACAAGTGCTAATACCTCAAAATCCCTAGTGAACTTGGCCCCTTGTATAGTTATAGATGCATCTTTCAAAACTCCTAGTCTGGTTTGCTATAAATAACACATTAGATGATGGCTGCAATGGAGGCCTCCCCATTTGTACCCATGCATCTAATGTAAGCACATTTACCTCCGCACCTATATCGATCAATATGTTGCTCAACAACCACCCATCTATAACAAAATTCAAAGTAATTTCTTTTTCATAGTCAATGCTATCAAGGGGAAGATTTGCATGCAGAATCTGCCATCTGGTCTCAATACTTATGCGCGGAGTGTTCCTTTTAACCAACTTCCTAATAGTGGAATAATGTTCTCTTGGCACAACATCTTGCACACCTCTCACAAATCATCGATATCAGTTTGGACTGTCTCTGATGCTTTCTTTTTCTCCTTTAGGTATTGTATCTCACCCTAAAGATTCCTTAACACTTCCATGGTATCCTGGTAAACTTCCTTCTGATGAGTAGGATCTAGGTACCTTACATGCAAAACCTCCTCCTTGGTGATAGTAGGCTTCAGTGCAATGCCTTTCTCGTGCGTCTTTGCTTTAGCACGTGCGGTAATCTTCACTGCAATGCCTCAGGTCCTTCTATTATCTTGGGCATCCACTAATCCTCTACCACACATTGGATTCTAACCATCCTAGTGCCTTTGTTTTCTTTCTTATGTTGCTTACTTAGATGCTCATATAAGTTCGGGCACTCTTCATAGCTATGGTTCTTTCCACAAAAAGAACATGCAATATTCTGAGGACATTCGTGCCTATAGTGGTCGGGATCCACACGTATAACATGTTCCATGAGGGAACTCTCCTCTTCCTCCACCACGGCCTCATCCTCCATATCTACCACGATATCCACATCCCCTTCCACAACTCCTTCAAAATGCCCCTCATTTATGTCATATCATGTTTGATTATGATCCCGATCCAGTGTTCATTCTTTTCCTTATAATTATCTATTATACTTGTCTATCATACCCCAAGGCCTATAACATCCTGGATTTGATCAATTAGCCAATAACCCTTAGTATCATGGGTCGTGGACCAATTTTTTTGCAAAATCAAGATACATTCTTTCTTATCGTGCATTGTAACAAAGGACAGTGGCTAGCATCATGATTCAAATGACATATCTCACAGTCTAATAGTAATGAGCGTACAGATCTATGAGGGCAACTATCCTTGGTGTGAACTTCCACTTCACAATCTGCACACCAATTTCCGAGTGCATTTCATGGGCTTAATTTGCTGATAGCTTTTCTAATTGCTTTTCCATAGCTGCAATCATGCCTCTAGAAATGGACTAACTCGACATCAATGCTCCCAACTACCTTAACACGTAAAGTCTGCCTCCAAAGGCTTCGTGTGGATCGGTGTATGTCTTATGTGATAATGCCCTTGTAAAAGGTGTAATCAATCCTCTAATGAACCATTGTGCATGCTTTGGCTAGTGTGAATATCATAAGATAGCTTAGATAAAAGTGTCTTAAAATGAGCATCATACTCACGTACACTCTCTTGAGGGCACTTATAATCTTATCCTCCAACTCGTGGATATGGAACTCTTTTAAGAAATCATCTCTCAATGTTGCATAATCCACGTAAGTTTGATCAAGGTCAAACTTCCTATACCATTGTGTGTGTGCCCCTGTAATGTAGTGGTGAATTGACTTTCCTTTCGCTCAGCAGCTATAATACCTTTAGTGCACCACAAGATTTCACACATATGCACATGTTTGGCAACATCCTCTATACCTCTATACTCCGAGAGATGAAGAGACATCTCCATATAGATATTATGTGGTTGCTGCAGACCTTGACCACCTGATCCAGAACCTCCTATGTTCCCTCTGCCTCCAAAACCACCAGATCCACTAGAACTAGAACCACATATACCTCTTGATCTACCACTTGTAGTTAGAATAGGGCTTGTAGATGTACTCCCCTATGCTCCGACAGTAGTACTATACTGTACCCCTACAATCTGTGAGGTAGTTCCACTTCCAGAGGTGAATCCAACATTCTGTGTGGATGATGCACCTAAGAATGCTCCTCCAAATGACATTGAATCCGTTTGTCCTACCATTGATGTAATTTATCCCTGACTTACTCCTTCTCTCCTACTTCCCAAGTTAGTTTGTTGGTTACTTGTACTAGATACTAAAAACCAAGTGCAAGGGCTAGGTCACTAGGTGGATTAAGATGTGTGCCCATAGTCCAGGTAGTCTCTATTGGTGCACTTCTGTGTGAGGCCGAGGGGGATCTCTATCATGATTTCCAAGATGGGGGAGTTCTTGATGCTCTAGCTCCATGTCTTCTACATGAGTTGTAAATCCTTCATGAGCCATCTCTCTCCTCCATGCCATATTATCTACATAGAATGCTACTTCTCTATCTCCCTCTCACGTGCCTCATTATACTTAAGCTACCTTTCCTCTCTCTACCTTTCTACCACTAGGTCTGCCATCTTAAACCAAACCTGTTCCTGCCCTCACGTGTGGTGAAGTTTAGTTAGCCATCGGTTTACTCTCCAGGTTCAAAGTTACCATTAAGATCTTGATCACCAGTGGAATACCTTGCAAATATGTTCCTCTTGATATCTTGTAAAAACTAGAATTCAGCTACCCGTAGGCAAGAGTACGTCAAAATTGAATATTCCAAAATATAACTGTTCGAGAAAACCACAAAACCACGTATCCACCGTGCGATTCCAGATCGATTAGCATCATAGAGGGCCTAAAATTCTTCATGTGTTCGAGACAAGTGCGTGATACCTCCAATTCTTCGAGATGTATAAGCAATAAGCCACTTGTATAGTTCTACTTGGAAAGATAGTGAAAAATATCTCATATAAGTCATCATACAAGTTATGTTCTACCTAAGTGCATGTGTTAAAATCAGATACACTGCTGAACTAGATAACACCCTAGTCACACTGGAACATTACTCAGCCTAGACTGAGCACTCACCTAGAGCACACAAAGGTACCAATTCCCTCTTTAGGGTTGTTGTAACAAGATGTTAACATGATGAAGGAAGAAACATATAGATTCATAACTAATCCATTATTCTACAATGCATGCTACCCTCAGATCTATGAAATACAAATCTTAAACCGTAATAATGATTGAATTAATAACATGCACTACTCAACTAAACACAAAATTACACTTAGATTTAGCCAATATCTTCCATCTATTAATAAATACAAAATCTTGTTACAGTATTGTCAATCTATATCAATGCACATATGGAATCGATACAATGTGATTTAGTCATATGCGTATACACACACTTCACACTAACCCACTCATACATTCATACATCTACCTTTCTACTATGTACCTAACATCATATATATAGGGTAGGGACTTTCCCTTCACCGCTTATCTATTCCAGAAATAGGCCGCATGTTATTAATAGCCACACACCGTTTACAAGCATAGCCACACATACAAGTGCACTATCTATAGTCCTGTCATAGTTATCTAAAGTTTCAATTCTATTCTCAACTTGTCTCCATGCAAAAACTCTTCGATACGCTTCTTCAAATATAAACAATGCATGGCACGCACGTCTCTGCATCATTGGTGTGTTCTGCACACCATCTTCCAAAAATAGGTCTTCATTCTCAAAATTGGTTAATTCCTAAAGTTTGAACTTTCCTTACACACACGGGTCCTTCCTATCCTTCCGTGCCCTTGGTTCCGGGCCTTCTATCCCATGTGAACCCCTTGTCCGATCTTTAACAAGCATTCTTTGATCAACAAACCTTGACCCGTCCAACCCCCATGACCAATCCAACATGGTTGTACCATCCAACCTAGGTGTCGTGCAAGTGTGATGGGTGAAATGGGCATCAAAAATATTTGGACACGTTAATAAATGTGACCTGACCAACCCCTGGGCGTCCAGCCTTGACCCGTCTAACCCGACTGTCGAACAACCACTAGCCGACCAACTTCCAAAGGTGATAACTTGAGCTCTCGAATGAGTTTTTGGGTGAAATTTTATATGATTTAGTATGGAAACAACCCATTGAATCCAATGGTTGTGGTCTCAAGGTAAATTTTTACTTTATCACCTCGAAATGGCTGCTTCTTTCTCGGTATTGTCGGTTGTGTGCTAGAAGAATGAACTGCCTTGGGAAGTGTATGATGCTTCAAGATGTCTTGTCTTTTCCACCATGTAGGGCATGGAAAATGGATTCCATAGGTACTTTTTGGAATTATAATTATTGACATGGCTATTAGAATCTTTCGTTGAACCTCAGGTCCTCTTTCACGCTGCAAACTCCTTAAGGCCCAAAATCCTACTTCTGATGGATGGCCCCAAGACCCCCAAAACTTCCCGAAACATTCGCAACACTCCCCAAAATTAAAAACCAAACTATATCATTCCATATTGATCCATAAATCACTGTCCAACTCTCAACCCATCCTTCCAATTTGTTTATTTTACCAGGGGGTAAAAATAGATAATAGTATGTCATACTGTTAGCTCACCCAGATGAAAACATACATTATCTGGTTATGGTTGGTAAATGTTTATCTATCTTTCAATTATAATTATTTTTTATACTTAGAATGGTTTCATTAACAACTAAGTTTTGATAAAAATGGACTTATTATTTGAATGATGTGTTCAAATGCTTGTCTTTGTTGTACTATTATGATGATACTATTATGATTTCTCATTGGATGATTACCTCATTAGAATATACGATTTAATTTTGTTGCAAAGATCACCACATGAATTAGAAATCAAATGATGTCAAGTTATAAAATAAAAGGTTTGGGCAAGATTATAACCGCCATCGTATAATGCTAACTTTGTGAAAACTTCACTAGGATGTAGTATGTTTTGTTTTGTTGATTTATTTGATTAAGTAGTTTGAGACCCTATCCTAATGCATACGTTAAATGGCCATTGATCATGGATGTGATTATACTATCTCTTTTAATGGAATCGGTTGGTCGAATACCAACCTATGTATTATGTTTAATTAAGTTTATTTTAAGCCATTAAATGGCCATTTAGACTATTAATTACAGTTCGATTAATTTGTTTAAACACAAAAGGTTTTTATGGTTATATATATATATATATATATGTATATATATATATATATATATATATATATATATGTACATATATAAATTAGACATATAATTTGTAAGGTCGTCAACCTTAATATATGTTAACATTTGTTTTGATTTACAAGAGAGTGCAAGGTGGCATCTCGGGCAAGCTACCACCCGAGCTTATGAATGAGTATGAAGGTGAGCTAATGAAGGAACTTCCACCCTGTCAGTTCACATTAAATGGATTTGAAATGTTGGAAGGGACAAAGGCCACTTTGTGAGATTATGTTTGAATGTGGCAAATGGTCTTTGATCATTCGATGGACTCCACCTTATGATCTAACATTGGGGAGACGTTGCTAAATTTAGTTGGCAAGATGGATGTGTGATGTGGTGGAGAATAGGAGGGAAAACAATAAGTTGAGTACCTATTTAATTAAGTTTTATTTAATCCAAAACTTACGGACTTTAAAAAAATCGAGTGGATTCTCAAGGAAGCCAACTCCAAAATAAGAGTTTAACTGGTTTCATTTTTTTAGGTTATTCTTTTTTATCTCCATAGCAAGCTCTGCATGAAAATTTGGCATTTTGATTTCCATTTCAAGCCAATTTTATCTCTACATGCAAACACTAACTGTGATGATATTTTTACGGAATTATTTTTGGATCCTATCGGGTTTTTAATAGAGTTTCATCAATGAAAGAGGGGCTCTTTGTTTGATTTTATTGAAGGGATTCTACAAGTTTGTTGGGTGAAGGATTTGGACTCAACCGAATGTGAATAAATCAAAGGAGTCACTCTGCAAAATAATCACAGAATGAAAACATTATTTTCTCCATATTTATTATTTATGGCATCAATACATTTTATGGTATTTTCTCCATGCAAATAATAGTTGGGTATCTGTATTCATGAATATTGCATGAGTAAAATGCAAGGAATACCCTATTATCATTTTTTAAATCTCAGAATGTTTATTTGTTCATAAACCTAAGTGTGTATGAAATATATATGGTATTTTGTTGTTAGAATAATACCCATTTAGGGTTTTGATGATTTCTTCAGTTATTTATATATATGGAACTATATTCTTCATTGAAAATGATTATAGATTGTTGATAAGGTAGTCTATATTTGTTTTGTTTGGTTTTATATCAACCGGTTATGCAATTTCCAAAATATAAATGATATGGGTGAAATATGGTTTCCATAATCGTAACAAACGTTAGACTTCTTGTAGAGGTTGATATAATACTTCAGGCTGAACGACCATTGTTAAAAATGAATAATACTTGTTATCCCTTAGATAAACGGAATACCCATCTAGGTATATCATTATTTTTATTTAACAAACAAACATTTTTATTAATAAAGTAAATACCCATCTGGGTATGCGATTAAGGTTTCATCGTTATATAATTAAGGCATGTGGGGTTTAATTTGTCCTTTATCTCTATAATCTCTCTTACGTTTACCTTGTGTAAGCTTAAGCTTACCAGGAAGGGTGGTATTTAGATGTAAGGCTTTGTATTAGAGCATTTGTATGAGATCAGTTTTTAATCATAGTCATTGTGTGACTGTATGATTATGTATTATTTATTCCTTTAGTTGTGGTTCGAATCATTTAAGGTAATTTCAAATTCTTTAAGGTAATTCGATTAATTATTAATATGGGACTTCCTTGAATCACGAGGTCTTTAACCGACTATATTTTGATTGTATTAATAATTTATATTATAATATAAAGGAAGGAAAAATTAACATTATAAATTGTATACTTGGTTGAATGTGTGGAATTGGTGATTCATAATACTCCTTACTCTATGTGAAATGAATCTTTATATTGATTGATTGGAAGTTAGTTGTTGGGATTATCATTTAAACCCTCACAGGGTGTGATATGAAATTGATTTTAGGTAAAAATGTTAAGGTATCTAACTCATGATCATTTGTTAACCAATAAAATTATGAATAAGTTTATTTGTATTATGTGTTGGTATTCTTTTAGTCATGCTTTTGTTGAGATATAATACCTTAAGGTGTTGTGAAAGAAACATTAAACAAGTATGGAAGGATATCTCCGTAATGTTTACCTTTCTATGATGATATCATTGATTATATCCTTGAATGAAGAAATATCATATTGATGTTTTAATGTTATAAATATTAAAGATAAGGTGAATGATCTTTTCATGCCAGTTCTTCGAACTGATCATTTTCTAACATTTTTCAGATGATGGAAAGTAAGTCCTTGCGAGAGGATGTTTTAAAATACTATGATGATTTTATTTGATTGATTATGTTAAATTTTTGAGAATGTTACATGTCATGTTACACGTGCGGGCTTATGCTTCACTATTATTATTCGATGAATGGCATCATAGACGTAAATATCATTGTATTACTTTGAAAAGAAAAGAATGTTAAAGTGGTTATATTTATTAACTATATATCAAATTGTTTTATAGTTTATCGAATATGTTTTATAGTTTATATAATATATATATATATATATATATTTCCATTTTGAAAGAAAATATAAATTTAGTACTCAACATTGTTTTTTTGTTGAAATACCGATCTTGGATGATCCTATGATTTTTAATGTATTTTTGAAAGGAAGTATAGTATAAACTATTTGTGACTTAAACAATCTATTTGATAAGGTGTGACATAAATTGTGGGGCATTTAGGGAATGTTACACTTATGTGAATTTTTTTTAAAACCGTTAAGTTATGATTAAGATAGTTAAGGGTTATTTTGTGGTAAACTATTAAAGTAAATGATTAGAGTTTATTATTTTTATCGATGTATGCATGGTTAACTCTTCTAATATGTTAATTAAATCGGACATGACGGTTTATTATATAGTCCTTTTCATATAGTAGATAGTATTATGTAAGGGTGTTATTTACTTATTAATGATCTTAAAAGAATGTGTACTTAAGAAAACAAATGACATGATCATAATTTTATAAATTATGGACTGCGCTAAAAATTCAATATGTTTACCTAATTATATTATAACGCTTTATGAATGTACATAAAAGAACTTATGGAATTGATTTTGAATGACCATCAAAACTAAGTTAAGGATTTAGGATCGAATTTGTAAGAGATCAAGTATCGTTGTGAAACAAAGATTAAACCTATTGTAAAACTCATTTAATATAATGTTTAAGTTTTGGTTAATGACACTCATAATTCATGGGTCCCAATAGAATAAGTTCATATGGTTGTTTTGATGTAGTGATCATCAAATGATGTAATTCATTCAATGAATACTACCATATAATATTTATCCTAAGTTGTCCCTCAAGCTCATGTTTATTATGTCATTCATAATCAATAAGGAATTGAGTTATGCTAAGATGTGAAGGTTTTTTGTTCTGTTTGGTCTAGTCACCTTTGTACCAACTTATGTTGGCTATAGGGTAGAAATTGGTTGTGTGACGATTTGAGTCGTTACGTGAGCACTTTGTCTCCCATAGGAAACTTAAGTTGGCATAGTAGTGATTCGTTGCGCGGAATGAACAAATTTTATATCTTTTTCATAACTTGGAATTAATTTAACTCAACTAACTTTAAAAATTGTGATAAATGAACTAAGTGACATGGTGATGGGACATGTTTCAAAGATAAATGTGTAGTCTAGAAAAAGCATGTAATGCATGACTCTTAAAATTTGGTCGAAGTAGTGTAAGACATTACACTGTCAGGATGCACCTAGTTCTAGCAAAAGTGTACAATATTGGATGATATTCAATTAACTAAATTCTAGGTAGACATTTAGAGCATCATTTACACAAATCAAATCCTATAAGGGAATTAAAGGGTATACATTGTATACATACTCGAAAGAGAAATTTATGGGGGGTCATTGAATCTAGTTGACCCATATCTATGAACATGCTTATTGATTTGTTATCTTAAGATTTGAAATTAAAATGTGTTAGATTTAAACGTTAGAATGTAAATTTAAATCATTGAAGGCATATGTTATTTTTGGGAAGTAAAAAAATTTCCTGTTATTATGACAAATTTAAAGTAGGTGTTACATGACTGGAAAATGAATTTGAGTCAAAAAAATTGTTTGAGCTTCAAATTTATCTTCTCGCTTAGCCCAAGGCAATTGGATTTTATGCCACTTGGCCTGTTTCTTATGTTTTGACATGTTGATTATAATGTTGTTATGTGTTGTAATAGGGAAATGGGTTCACCGAGGATTGGTGGTACCTATGGGCCCACTTCATTATATGGTAGTAAGCCCTAAAGAGTTACACATAACTAGCGGGTTGTCAAACCATGAGTTATTATGTCACTTGAGTTAGAGGTGTCTAGACTTTATGTTCCTAGGGCCACATGGTGATCAACCTCTTTGGTGTAGCCAAAAGGAAAATTTGTCTTCATTTTTTTGTTCAGAGGTATATGGAGTTGTTTTTGGATGCTTATGGAGATTAGGAGGTATATGGAGTTGATATTTATGATTCATTAGTGCTCATGTGTTTCTAGTTATGTTCTGTGATGTTGAGGATTGATGCTCCTCATTAATGATATGATGTTGATCCCATTTTGACAATTTGTAGTTTCAGTTATAGTTTTGAGTTGCGTAAAACCTCTATATGTGTATTTTTGGGAATCCTTGTCATTATAGTATACTTATGTTATGAGTACTATTATCTTGGGCGTATGTGTGTGTTGAGTACTATGCTATGTGGATTGTATGTGTTCTTTTCATCATTGGGTTGAGGCCTTGTGATGTGATACAATTGTAAAAGTATGTAGCAATATGCCTTGTGGACCATTAGTGTTGTGTTTGGGCCTTGCGTGATATCTAGATGTCAATTTCTATTAGGTACCCATGAAAATAAATCAATTGAAATTGTAAAATGAAATATTAAGAGATCGAGATTAATAAATACAATTAAGGAAAAAATATTAACTAAGTAATAATGTAAACTAGAACTATTAATATTCATATAACATTAAGAATTTTTCTAAACTTATCTTTTATCTTATGGTCATGTTCTAGCGACATATATCTTTTCCTTAGACAAGATTAGTCATTGTTATACTTCTTAGCTTATATACCTTTGTAGCCTCTCTCTTGTGTCGAATCAAGGAAGATTATTTTATAAGGGGAGTGAGATGTATTTCCTACTCTTGTCTCACCTAGTTGATGATATTATGGGTCCCTTCACGTAGTGATTTTTCACTATCAATACCCTAATTTGGTATTTTGAGAGTGGAGTTGCATTTACAAATTAAGTGACCCCAGAACAAAGTCCACTTGAAAATGGCATATTCATGCCAAATAATTTGTAACCTTTTTAAAGTAATTTATCATAATTTTACATCTATAGGTGGATCTCCATCTTTTATATTAGCTCTCGACTTGGATTGGCAATTATGAGTAAAAATTAGTGTATATTGTTATATCTAGGAATAATGTTGATAATAATAAAAAAATTATATAAATATATACACACACAAACACACATGTTAAATAAATAAAAGAATTAAATATATATTATATATAAGAAGAAATAAATATCTTGATAAAAAGAGAATTAAAAAATGTAATGAAGTTCGTGGACTAGGTGATTGGATTATGATTGTGGAAGAAAATGATGTGCATAGGTGGGATGGAGATGTGGGGAAGTATGGAGTATGACAGGATGGTCGAGTTGGGCACAACATGGGCACCATCATCCATATATTTTCACATCCAGATGCATCATATATGACCTTCAGACCTATCATTTTCCTTTCATAATAATACAAGAACTTTATTTGAAATCTAGAGGCATTAACCACATGGAAACCTATGTTACCATTGTAAATTTAGCATTAATTGGATAGTTTTAGCGAGTGTAGAAGTTGAATATATTCTTTACTAATAATGGTAAAGAAAGGTTGTGTACTCTCATAAATTAAATAATTTGAATGTTATAGGAACCATGCTAAAAAACGCTCTTGCTAATAGCCATCCAAAAATTAGTCCCATTGTGGGTTAAATAAACTCGCACATGGAGATTTATTTGTAACCTAAATATATACTCATTTTAATATATACAAATTGATTGATTTGGATATGTATCTCGCATCAAAAATGGGTTCAATTATATTTGATAAGGAAAGGAAAAATCATTTCACGCCACTGTTTTATCTATTGTATGTCAAGAAGAAGAAGAAGATTTATGGTTAGGAGGCGCTTCATTTGGGCATAATGTCTAGTTATATTGATTTTTGATTCTTATTCTTATGAGAACTCGTACTACGTGTAATGTAACCTTTGAAGCACTATTCTTAGGGTAGATGACAATAATAACTCTATTTTTTCTTTTTCTTTATCTTTTATTTTTAGTAGTTGTTGTATTGTTTAAGGCATTGAAAGTGCCCTTTCCTACTATCCCACTTATGTCTTTGCAAGATTTGTCTCTTTTACTCTTCATCTGCATGAAACCATCGGTTGTGAAAATGTCTCAATATGACGTGGTTCCATATTGCCAACATATATGAGGAACATGGAGTGTTTAAAATTGTGCCTAAGAAATGTGGTCTCATGGAAATGCATGGATTGTTGAATATGCACAAAATGGTGTTCATGATGAGGATTAAAGGATTTAAAAGAAACACCTAATCCAAATGTTATCTCATGGAGTTCTATGGTTGTAGGTATGTGAACATGGATTCATTTAAAATTCCTAATAAAATTTCAAGCAAGTGTAAATGGTAAGTTAAGGCCCCAACTTTGTAGATGTTTCCAGCCTCCTCCCAATTTGTGCCAAACCTAGGCATTTTAATTTTCCCCACACATGATATGCACCGATCGATGTGGATAGTAAAATATGTAACTTATAGTCATATGGATGAACCTTAGGAGTTGGTTAGTATAACCATTAGTTTGGTGGAGCTTGAGCTTGTATCAACTAGTGAGATGTTTTAAAATATATTTTAGAATCCTAAGGCTATGAGTTAGTGTGGTATGTGAGCTTGGTAACAAAAAAATGTATAGCTGGAAGGACTACTCATGGTGATCTATATGGTTTCTTGATGCAAGGCTTGATTACCATAGAAAATATTATGCTCTAAATACAAATTAGTCCCAATCCCAAGATAAGAAACTCAAGGGCATGTATAGTTATGAAAATACAACTTGGCCAAAAAAAAGGGGATAAAATATGTTGGTTGAAAGATTTTATCATCTGGATTCAATCCTCAACCTTTGGTCACTCATTACTTATTTGTATTTGTACTAGCTGATCCATGTGCACTATGGTGAGTTGTATACTCAATGAGTTGATTAGTGAATGGAAATTTTGGGGGAATGTGGTGTAAACCTCATTTTTTTTACTTGATCGAGGTGTGATTTTATTAGATAGTGTTTATGTGACCTTGGAAGTTGTGTATTTTGGGCTTACTTTTAGGTTGGTATTTTTCATGTCCAAAGGTCAGTTAGATGAAATGTTTGACTTGGTAGTTGATCTCTCTAATAGCTGTAATGTTGTTGAGTTCTTGATTGGTTCAAATGATTCGAGATAATATAGGGAGCGTGCAAACTACATCACCCCCAAAGGGGATAAAATATGTTGGTTGCAAGAGCTTATCATCCAGATTCAATCCTTAACCTTTGGCCATTCATCACTTATTTGTATTTTTACTAGCTAATCCATGTGCATTATGGAAAGTTGTATACTTGATGATTTGATCAGCAAATGGAAAGTTTGGGGGAATGTGGTGTAAACCTCCTTTTTTTACTTAATCGAGGTGTGGTTTTAGCGGATAACGTTTATGTGACCTTGGAAGTTGTGGATTTTGGGCTTTCTTTTGGGTTGGTATTTTTCATGTCCAAAGGCCAATTGGATGAAATGTTTGACTTGGTAGTTAATCTCTCCGATAGTTGTAATGTAGTTGAGTTATTGATTGGTTCAAATGATTCGATAATATAGGGGAACATGCAAACTACCAAGCCATATACCTAGCATCTTCCTCTAACATGCATGGTCATTCTTACATTTTCCTTTCATAATTATAGTTCTTCATTTGCAACTAAATATAAATTTTAAACCCTTAGATCATTATATAATTGGTTATTTTAAAAAAACTTGTATTGTAAAACAATAAAATGTCACCTCGTAACTTACGCAAATTCAAACTAGCTTGGGTTGCTAACCATAACATTAAACCCTCTTTCTTAGATGTTTTGGAAACTTTATAACCGAACGGGATAATTGTGACCCCTCTAGTTGACTAGTTGAGTTTGAGTTCACCTTTAAACCTACCTAATGTCCCTTGGTAAAAGTTAGTAAATCATGATTTTTGGATACTCGCAAAACAACCCCCAAAAAGGATATGTTAAGTTTCTTATGTGTTCTTTATTAAGTGGTGAGTCACATCAAGCCTTAGATCAACCTCAACTGGCCATTTTTCTCTTTTTATGCCCCTATAGGAGCCTTATTACCCTCGTTTTGTAGTTTTAGGAAGCTATTAAAAGTGAAAAGTTGGGTTTCATTTTGGCTTTTTGTTTGGACCCTAAGTGAAGAAATGCTTATTCACTTTCTTAAACCTATATTATTTTTAATTGATAATTACCTACAACCATCATTTCGGGGGGAAAATACACATGCTAGCTAGTTTTCGAGAGGAGTTTTGTAGACCTCGGGTCATTGTTTGACTCGATCAAAACTAACCCAATTACAATTTGGTGGCCCTTAAAACTATTCGCCATTTGTAAATGGTTCTTCAAATCTAAGTTCTGTCATCTCCTATGAATTCTCTCTATACAAGAGAGCATGTAGGAATTTACCCAATATGCATTTTCCCATCGAAATTCAGTTTTTGAATGTAGTTTCCTAGCCTTTGAACTTAAATTGGATGTTTTCACAACTAGTAGGAAAATGTAAAATAAGGCCATAGGATCCTCTTCAAGTCAATAAACCAATGAGAAAACTCATTGAAACTTATAAATAATTGTCTGAAACTCTATATTGTAGTTTGTTTTATGAAATTTAGATTTTGGAAAAAAATGTTTTCTCTCTCCTCCCACTTCCTTATCTCTTTCTCTTTCCTCCCTCTTCCCTATCTCTTTCTCTCTTTCCTCCCTTAGTTGAGAAATGAAATAATTACGTATATCTAAATCTCTCTGGTTGTGTGTGAAGTATTTTAACTATGTGAATGAAAAACTAAACACATTAATTATGTTATATTTAGGTGGATGCCATGCCAACATTTTTGTTAACCATGCGATGATTGTAGGTACCGAGACATGGAGGAAATGAAGTGTTACTGATATTCTCATTTTGCATATTATTTGAAACAATGAAATTATAGAGGCTAAATCAACATTCTGTGATATATTGAAATGTTAATTATTGAATTTTGTAATAAGTATGAGTTGTCATTGTTTTGGGGTGTTTGGGGAAATGTATATTTAATCATGGGTGTTATTTTGATTTAAAATTATGAATTGTAAAAAGGTTGGATATTTATGTTAACTGAAATTGAATTTTACATCTTATAGTGCATTTTCGTATGAAATTAATGAGTAAATATTTGGTGTGTTGTGTTATTTACCTTAAAATGTAGAAAGGAAATATAAATATAACTATCAACCTTTGTATAAAACCCTTATATGATTACTCATCTCATGTGATCCTTCATAACATAGAAAAATAAAAATGTAAGGTGGACCTAAATCATTACACTTGATGGAACCCTTAGCTTAAGGAAAATAAGAACCCAAATCCAAGTTATCTTTATACCTTGCATGCTTAGTGACATTTTTACAATTCCATCTAATAGGAACGGTAAGGGTTAAACACTATCTTAAGTTTGTGGCCTTCCCTTAGGATTTGTTTCCGTGCATGTAACAATTTTTAAATTCCATTAAGTTGGTACCTCTTGAGGATTCGATTTAAAATCCAATGCAAACCCTCTTAAGCCGACAGGTAAGTAATGAAGGGTCCTAGGTGACAAAGTTTGTTGTTGTTCTAGATAGGAATTTTTTATCATTTTTTCATGGACAAATTATTTTCCCTATTGTAGTTATTAGCAAGGTTTTCTCTAACATGATATTAATATATAATTGTGGAAAAAACCAAAATTATAACTTATGCTTAGTCTTGACAATGTAATCATGAGATGATATTCTAAGAGAAAATTGAAATTAGATCTTATTGTAACTTGGTTAAGCTCTCTATGTTGTGAGAAAAGAAATTCATGTTGTGTAAATGTTAAAATGAACCTACCCAATTATTAAAGTATAAATAAAAAGAGAGGATCGTGAGCCTTAGACCATTAAATGATAGACTTTTCCCCTCTTGTTTTCACAATAGTTCCTATTGTGTAATGAATGTATGATGCTAAACTAAATAAACATTCCCTTTAGAAATAAAATCTATCTAGGAAATAATTAGTACCCTCAATTGTATACAAATGTCCCTATTAACAAATGAGTTATACAATTAACTATGGTAAGTTACACAAACCAAATTAAAGGAAACCATCTTAAGTTGAATATTAAATGATGTAAAATAAATTTAGTCTAGAAATACAAAGGAGAATGTATGATCAGATGTTAAGTTCCCTTTAAACTCATAAGTTTAATTATTTAAACATGTTGTAATAATTAAGAACCATGGAATTTTCATAACATTGGAAGTTCCTATCCATGATCCTTATTATGGTTGCATTGTTGTTGTCCTTGTCATTTCGAAATGTGAACATTATATGACCTTGTTATTAGGGAATGTAGTTATGATTTGTATCATGTTATTTTTGTGTATGTGTTATCTTATTGATGGGATGAGATTTCATCTTTTTGATTGGAGGAATAAGGTGTATCTAGTGAAGGGAGTAATAAGTGAAATGTGTGTGTTGTTTTAAGAGGAAACAAGGGGATTCGTGGCTAGTCTTAGTGGAGGTATAAGAGCGTGTTATAATGGAGGGATAAGGGGGCTTCTAGAATTTGATGTGGTGTGTATAATTTTGAGGAACAAAAGGCTATTTAAGATCCCTTCTTGGAGGGATAAGGGGTATCTAAAATGATGACCTCTCCATTATGTAAGCCTCTTAGGCAAGATTGGTTATGTGTGTCATCTTTCCTTGTAAATTCAATCACTTCTCATCTTATGGTACATATGGGTACATGTTGGTATAAATGTCTTATATGATGTTAAATTATCTTAAGCATTCCCATGCGGTGTTGTCTATACAAAAATGTAAGTAAAACAATTATTCTGATATTTTAACCGTTGTATTTGTGTGCCTAATATTTTGGGCGTTACACATCATGAGGTTTTTGCATGTCGGATGCTCAATGTTTCCTGAATCCAAAGAAAAATTTCTTTTTCTTGTTGGATGTTTAGGATTCTTTAACATTGGAACATCTTAAAGTTGTGACATGTCTAATGTGTGATGTTTGTTAATCCCGATTCCCAATAATCACATGGGGTTTCTTTGTGTCAGCTTTTCATAACCTAATTACACATTGGCATAACATGCTTCATATAATCAACTTTCCCCCATTTGATCAATATATTTATAGTAGATGTGGAGGTTTTTCACCACATGTGTCATCCTACATGTAATTAATGCTATAGGGTTTATAAATATTGGGTTTTTCCACATCATTTGTACTTAGTATGAATTCAAATTTGATATTTTCACTCTTGCTCTCGAATCCTAAAACCTAATCTCCGACTTCTTATTGTTTATGGTAAATTTTACTAATTTATCAACTTCTTGCCTCATTTCTTGTTATTTTTCTCTCCCTAGTTGGTTTTCCTTTATATTTTATATTTTTGTTAGTTTTTTTCATCCTTTTGAAATACAACATTGATATGGGAGATGTTCAAAATTTCCTTGATATTTCTCTTCTCCCTTGCTTTGTTTCCCTCTTGTTTTGATGAAGAAAACTTCAAACCTCATTCTTTATGATTTTAAAAATGATGAAAATTTCAAAAACCTCGACATGAACTTGGAATTTTCGACCTATTTATCATAGTGAAAATTTTGAATCAACAAGAAAAAGGAGCTTATGATATAATTCATAATGCTTCAAAAATTTCAAGGAGAAAAAGGTTCAAAGTTTTGCTAGCATGTCGAGAGATTCTAAGGTGTTAAGAAGTGATCGGTTTCTTCTAATGTGTCAAGTTCTTCACATGTTGCAAAATAATATTGAAGTCTCACTAGTTTGTTGGTATTTCCAAGCTGTAAAATAAGGTCACAATTCCACTCGTGTGTCGGTTTTCCAAAGGTTCTCTATAGGTTTTGATTCCTAAAAATATTTCAATAATATGAGGGTGTAAAGAAAGGAAAATTTCTACATATTATCATACTTTATAAAGTGTTTATTAGGAGGAAAACCAACACATGTTTTTTTGAGTTTTCAGAGGTGTTGATCAAGGTAAAACTCCCAACTTTCATTCCTATGCATCCAGGAGTATCCTCGAGAAAATTTTCTTAGGTTCTTTATCCATTCCTGATTAGGGGAAAGGAAAGGGAAAGGAATAATCCTCAAAGGAAATGAAATAAAAGTATCAATGGTTCATTCCCCTTCCAACATTGACTCTAATATCGATGTTAGGGATGTTGAATTAGGATATATTGACATTGATGATTTTGGTATAGGATTAAGGGAACTATAAAGACACCATGGATACATGAATCTATGATATTGGAATGCCTTTTTCTGTAGGTTTCCCCATATCTTGTTAGTGCCTCAAATTCATCCTTATAGCAAAAATCACTATGACCTTGAATGTGAGGTTATCACGAATCAAGATAGAGAGGTTTTCATCCACTTGGACACTAATTATTTTGAGGATATCCTCAAACTACCTAACCTCACCACTTATATTGACACCGATCTCAAAATTCCAAAACATCAACAAAATATACCTCATAAAACCCAAGATAGTCATGAGTAGGTTAATGAATACCTTACCCTAGAGTGATTTCATTCTTTAAATCCTTGAAATCGTCACATTACTAAGTAGGGTTTTTATACCTCCCATAAGTGAACGATTTCCATGGATGGATGTATCAATTTATCACCATCATTTGAAAGGATGAAAAATTCTTCAAATGGGGTGAATATATCAATAATACTATAGATTGTTAGTTGAAGGAGCTTCCAACAAGAAGGAAATTTTACATGACATAATATGTCACTTACATGGTAGAAGTAATGAGAACCTATCATGGGTTAACCACTCAAGGATCTAGATCCTCTTATTATGTCTATAACTTCTATCCTCAATTTTCTTTAAAATAAATCCAAAGCCATTTATGAAGGGTAAGTGATGCCTTTTTCAATAACATCATTTTTAGGTTAGACAAAGATATTTACAGGAGCTGCAGTATTGATGTATCTTGGAATTTAGTTTCTCATTGGGGTTTTCTCTTCCTATCATTTTCCACATTCACCCACCTCCCGGTAGGATAATTCCAATTATTTCCATATCTACTACCCATATTTCCAAGTGAGAAGTTGGTTCTAATGGAGTTGGTTAGGAAATTTTCGACATCCACAAGTTCTAACTGATTAAGCATAAGGTAGGAATTCATTTCCCATTATCTATTAGTTTTTAATCTTTCACATCAATAAGTAAGGACAAGAATATTGCTATTAAAATAAAATAAATAATAAAAATTATCTCCATCCAAGGCTTGTATTTTATTATCTAGGAATATTGAAGGATAATGGATCACTAAATTTCGCATTCCTTACATTGAAGATATATGGATTAATTATAGGGATGAGGTAACAATTAGGAGGAGGGACCACAATCACTTTCCTTTGGATTAAGTAACAAAAAAATCTTTGACATCCCTCAAGGTTTTTTTGATGATGGGGAAATATTGGACCCCATGTATATATGTAAATGAATGCTGAGAGTATGGGTTTTCCCCTACCAATTGGTCGATCAATAATACACATCCATCAAAGATCGAGGTTCCCAAATTATAATCCAAACCAATTCTTAGATTTACTAAAATCTTCCCAAATTCCAAAAATTAAAGTGACTCCTATGTGTCATAAGTGGGTCTCTCTCAGGAAGATAAAGATAAAAGTGAAGTACTTCCGCAAAGAAGCTGAAATTCAAGTTCGATAGTAGTAGAATGAAGAGTTATCCCCCTTCTTCTACTCCGTATACAAATATCATTATGGTTGATTCTCCTTCTCTTTATAAAAGTAAAACGGACACCAACCAATGTCATGGACACTCAATATCTTCCTATTTCTCTCCCCATCATCACCCATGTGACTCTCATTGTTACCTTGTCCCCACACATATCACCTCTTCTCACTTCTCCTCCGCATATTACCTTTTCTCCTCCATCTTCTTTTCCTCTTTTTCCATCCCCTCATCCTTCCTCATCTTCTAAGATCTCATCGCTTATCACTTCTTCCACTCATGTTTCTCCTCCACTACTTTCATCTTCTCTCGGTTTCATTCTTTGCACAAGTCTTCCCTTTCCTTTCCCCTCTCTCATCTGGGATAAGTATGACGTTGGGTTCTCTTCATATAACCTAACTCCATTCTTCATCCTTCACCTTTTCCTCCATGCCTTCCTCTCCTCCCCCATCTTCAATGGTTGACATGGCCATTTTCTCCACTCCTCCCTCCTTAGTGACCATGTTGCTTACCCTCCGTGTATTAAAATCATGATCACTATCCCTCCTTAGCAAACACCTCTTTCTTATGTCCCATATTTGATAATTATTCAAACCCAAAAGAAGAGGAAAATGGTTGTCCCTCCCGAATCCTTTGAATTCATTATGCTAACTCTTGATCCCTCTCAAAAAAAAGAATCCCAAAAAATTTATCATATCACCATTGATGTATTGATAGAAAAGTTTTCCGAGATGATCGTGTTTATCGTAGAAAAAAAGAAGAAATTATGACTTTAGACTATCCGGTAACCAAAGTGGCACTGGGAAAATTCACTACTGAAGGTGCATAATAGATTTACAAGTATCCATAGATGATCTATTCAATAATATCAAAGAAACCAAGCTACCAAAGATGAGATGAAAGAAAAAGTGGAACTATTGATGGCTATCCTTCTCAATATATCCTACCTAGTCCCGATATTTTCTCACACACCGATCAATTTTTACACTTCATCCATATCGAGGTAGATAATATTGGGTAAAAGGGTAGGGTGGTAGATGACCTGGATCTAGAGGAACCTAACTCAAGGAAAAAGGTTGATTGAAGACGTTTTCAAATTTCTCAATGATACAAAAGTGGAGAAATCAGCCATCAAAAATATGTACAAGGAATGTGAGGAAGAATGAAATAATTGGGAGATGACCCTTGAATCCTTGAATTAGCTCGGAAATTTGATCTTGAAACGATTTTTAAGGAAGGGATAATCAGTGAAAAATAAAGGCATTTAGAGTTTTATAAGGCATGAAATTTGAGTCAATATTTTGCAAGAGGCATGCAATAAAATGCACAATACTAAAGGGGAAGGGGTAGGTGCCACTAGTAACATTTCTAATGAGTTCTCTCAAATACTCAACCATATCTTGGAGGATGATTGAAACTTGATACCTCATGATTATCTCTTCGAGATAATTCAAGGATTTGATTGAAAAATATTCCTATACAGAGAGTAATTTTGATTTGAAATCTATCAAAAGATAATTTTGTGCCAAAATGTTTTGAGTAATTTGGATAATATGATAATAATACTCTAGAAATTTCCTAGTAAATTTATCACCGTGTTTGATATGTGTGATATTTTGAATCTATACTCATGCATACTAGATGAAAAGGAAACACTAGATATGATTCATAAATTCCATGAGTATCGTACTAAGGAAGTCGAATAGAAATCAAGAAGGAAAAAGCACACTGATGGTTCATCATGTTTTTCCACTATAACATTAACCATGTAAATTTTCGTGATGTTGAAACATTGTTTGGATTTTAGGATTAACGTTGTCATTTTTTGTAGGAACCAATAAAAATTGTCTTAATTATATTTTTCTATTTTTATTTTACAATCCATTCATTTCCCCTTTTCTCTTTGACCCTATTATATAAATGTAAAATGTTGAGGAATTTTAAGGGATGAGATTTTCTGAAAAATAATAAGTAAGATTGGATTGTAAAAGAAGAAAACTTTTTATTTTCATTTTGATAAGAAGGAATATAAAGTGGTGCATTACAAACTGTGTTGAATGTTATTTGTTTATTTTATGTGCTATTATTAAGTTCATTACATTATAATATTCCTTATTTTTAAGTTTTGCATCCATAATTAATTTTATTATTATTTTATCTCATGTTAGTATCTCTCAATCTATGTTTTCAAGAGATAAAATCATGTTTCTACTCTTCTTTCCTTCAATTATTCCATCATACTTTCTCTTCTAAATCTTCCTTTCATTCTCAATATTTCTTTCAATCTATAAGGAATATTCTTTTTTTTGATGATATCCCAACCCCAATTATTAGAATAGTGTAAATATTGTAAATACTCTTTGGTGTGTGTAGAAAAGAATAAACAAGGTTTCCCCCTTTATTTGAGGAGAGAATTTGTCCTACATGATGTGGTTGAACCTCATATTTTTCCTTGAAAAATATCCAACCAACAATTTTTGGCAACTCTACTAGGGATACGGCCATGTAAGATAAAATTTTATCACACTTTTGTTAACTCTTTACTTACTTTTTCCTATCATTTGTTTCTTAATCTGGGTGGAAAGAAAGGTGTTTATTCATAGTAGTAGAGGGTGAAGTAAAATTGATCCTATATTCAAGTTATTACATAAGCATAATTAAAAATCTTTTTGAAATATGGCCTTCTATATGTTCTAAGAGCTCATCACCCGCTCACTATAAACCAGTTTTCACGAGAGGATAGATTATCTACAACTTGTAGAAATTTTTTTAGTGGGACCTGGATTTGTACATAAGCCAATCTTTGAAGAATGGATACGCCACATCCACCACCGATCCCTTAGGGAACAGCCATTGGTCCCCTTACATTGGCTCAACCTCTACATGATCTACCTCATGGTTCGAGGAAGAACTTATAAAGTTCATCATTGATGGGAAACACCACCCGAAAAACATATCACCGCATTGTTTTATGGCATGTTGAGTTATGGGTGTTATCCATGAAGACATATTTGTTCATTTATTTGTTAAGACTCTTTAGGGATATATTGTTGAATGGTTCTATCATTTACCTCCATGTTCCATTAAGAGGTAGGCTACTAATGAGAACAAGTTTCAAGGAAAGACTCAAACCTACGTAAGATGTGCATGTGTTATTAGCTTAGCGTACCCAAATGAAGAAGAAACCACAAGAGCCTATGTGTAAATTTAGATCCAATTCAAAAATTTGATTCACAAGATCCCATAACCTCACATTACTACTACCCCTGAGAATGATATGTTCTTATTTGTTAAATCTCAATTACCTAAGGTTGGATTCTTTTGAGAAGGTCATGTAAAAACTTCCACATAGATTAAATATGAAATTATCATTGCTGGTAAGCTAAGAAGAAAATCTTCTAATCCTAAAAACCAAAGTTCATCTTAGAATACTATCGATCTTATGATTCAAATATTAGATAATGATGTATTGGATTTTAAAAAGTGAATGTCTCGAAACGTAGCTATTGCTACCTACCAAGATATATAACAAGAAGGAATTTTAATAAAACTAATTATCCCATTAGGAATAGGAATTGATTACCGGATGCTCGGCCTAGGTTTACCATTGAATACCCTCATGTAAATTTTTTTGTCAAGGTGATTGATGAAAGAGAAGAAACACATGATGAAGATGAAGATCCTTATAAAGAAGATGACTACATTGATAAATATTATGATGGACTAGTTGGTGAATCTAATATCGTATTTGTAATATGAAGAAGATGACCGTGATGATGTGGTGAACAACATGAATAGTCAATCCTTTGTTAAATTTACTTGTTCACGTAACTATAAAAAAGGAGTGGAAAAGGCCAAATAAAAAATCTAATGGTCATTCCTAATGTTGTTAAAATATGTAATCCTTTTCCCAATCAACCAAAATAGAAACCTCCTTTTAAAAAGGCTACTCCTACTTCTTATCTCTCTTCTTCCACTTATCCTAATTTCAGTACATCTCCCATGAAAAAAATAATGAAGGGTCTACACCTGAATTTACTCTATCTTACACTTCTTTTGATGTCATCGACCATGCTAAGAAAACTAAAATCTAGATTTTAGAAGTCAAATTTTTAGTGTCTAATCCTGAAAGCGCTTCAAAATATTAACTTAGTTTATCAAAGAAAAAAGTTGGTTTACCTCTACCTACTTCCTCTAAGGAACTTATTCCTAACCTCTCACCTCCCTCATCTTAGAATAATTTTTCCTCAACCTCCTCGCTAGGAAAATTGACCCATTTTATTAGTCATTTCTCATTAATGGTTTCAAGCTCAATAACTTCATCATATATTCAGGATCGTTTGACAAATTCATGACCACAAAGGTATCTCATGCCTTGGGAATCACTCTCACAAAACATTTTAGGTTTTTTTACTCAATGGAAACCAAATAAATTTTGTTTATAGGTCAAATCAAATATGCTCAATTTATGTTTTCTTCATTTCCCGAGAAGAGAGTTAAGTTGATTATCCTAGTTGTAGATATTCCATCGGCTTACAATATATTGTTGGGAAGAGTTTTTTTAGAGATGTTAGAGGACAAATTCCAATGGATTGGTCATAGGAAGGGATACTTGTTAATGGAATGATGTGCACACTCATGTTTCTCACATTGTGTCATGTTGTCATTGATTTCTTGGAATCCTATGTCATGAGTAATGTGTTATGCATATATGTCAAACCGATGATGGGTTCATGATGCCACTAAGTCAAATTGATGATGTTTCAACACAAAGGTGTTGTGTGAGTCACTTGAGTCATTTTAGGGCTATGCCAAGTGATTCCTCGCATCTGTATTATTCCTCATTACATGTTTTCTGTTCTTTCAAGTCTATCTTTTTTAATCAAGAGTCTTATAGATCTATACTCAAGCTCATACTCTTGTGACCCTATTAATCATCACTCTCTATATTCAAGGTTATATGCACACAGTCTTAATAAAGAAAAAAATTAAGGAAAAGGTCATCCTATTTTATCATAATGAGTCTCAAGAGGTGGAAGAAGGTTCTATCTCGTGTAACTCAAGCCACCAAATTGATCAAGCTAGGAAATAACCAAAGTTGACTTCATTTCACAAGCTTAATTCCCAAGGGTCTTAGAAAATTGAAGCAGTCAAGGAGCTAAAAGGAGGAATTTTTTTGGAACATATGTATTTGAGGTGGATAAACTCATTTTAGGGCTTATAAGGTCAAGAAAAAAATATTTAGAAGAAAATACAACTTCTACCCGTTAACTACCCTTAAGAATTCAAACTATACTTCTAGCCAAATGGGATGGACTAGACAATTTCAGGAAAATTTTGACAAAACAATAATTTAACATGGTGAAGGTATGTGTACTTGAGCTTCATGCAAAATTTCAGGACCCAAAAAGTTTATTTGAGCAAGTTCAACTTTTTAAAAAATTGGGTTTTGAGAAATGTCCATTCAGACCACCTGGACTTCTTAGGTGTCAAATAAAAATATAACAAAGTCCTAAGACAATCCAAAAGAGACTTTTTATATTAAATTGGGATATAATTCATGTGAAAAAGGTAAATTTTCAAAAGGATTTGTAATTAAAAGTTCCCACCATTTTTCTAAGCATGTGTTGGAATCGATAAAAGAAAAAAATGTTCTTTATGTTCAAAATTATTAAATGAGCATTCTTATAGTCTCCAATAGTGCATTAATTATGTTTACAAGCATCAAAAGGTTTTGAAAAATGTTAAGAGTTCTAAAGATGCATGTCAAGGTCAGATCTTGAACTTGAAATGGATGATTGTTCCCCGTCACAAGCAAAATGTGGCATTCAAACAAGGTTTCTAAGTTGTAAATGTTCGATATGCATTGAAAAAGGGTTATTTTATGATTTTTGGTCTTCTCAAGCACTAAATAGTGTCTGTAGAGATCCAAAAATGGTTTCCTAATAACAGCTATAAAGTTTTTCTTGGAACAAAGTTAAATTGGATGACTAAGTTTGCATAGTGTTGTTGTAGGTTGAAATGAGATTTTGAACGTCTAGTAAGTCATTTTCAAAGTTCTATGGAGTTGGAATATTTGAAGGATATATCCTTTTGAGTTAAAAATTCATGATTAGACCCTCTTAGTCCGATATAGCTTGTAAAACTTGAGGTCTAGGGTTTTGACAAGAAAAGGCTCGAATGACAAAATTTATGCATAAAGACTTCTAAAAAAATTGTATAGCTTCAAATTGGTCTCCCTTCATCTTCATTGGAATCTCAATCCTTGAAACCACCGATTTCATGAAATTTTTATAAACTTTTATCTCGTGACAATGAACTAGTCTCATTTGCAGGTCATAAAAGGATATCAATATATTTGTTGTGTTTGTTGAAGGACCTGTGAAGATGTGCATAGGTGCATACATTCTAGGAACATCAAAATCTAGTGGTGAAGAGTCTTGAGTGTGATTGAAGTATGTTAGATCTCCCTTAAAGGTATTAAATGCATAATTATTCTCCTAATTTTGGTTTGGAAAAAGAAAAATGTGCACTTCAAATAGATATATGTCTGATCATGCTTATCTTAGTCATGATGTTTGAAGGCTTGGATTAGACTTGAACATAGGTGAATTTTTTTGCGCAGACATGACAATAATGTCTTCACAAACCCATTCAAACATGTAAACTCAATTCACTTAGTATCTCAAGTTGAAATATTGAGCACGTTGAAGAATGAGTCTATGATCAAGTACTTGGACCTTGAGCAATCAAATGAAGAGATTATTCAATCATTTTTTATTACAAATCACCATTCAATCATATTTTTAAATGTAACTATCACTAAGATGACAATGTTAGTTCTCTGCCATTAGTAGTATTTTCAGGGATGTTTTGTAGTTGAAACTGATGCAATGATATAAGAGATCCTAAATTTTGTTGCCACATGTTAAAAATAATGTATAAAATACATATAAAGTATTTGAATTCTACTAAGCATATCAACCTCTAAAGTTGTGAGTTCACATTCTAAGAGGGATGACATACACACTATATGCCAAGTGTGAAGAATATAAGTGGTTATCCTATCATTTTTGATCCAAAACGTATAAGATGAAACATCTTGCATTATGTGGAGTAATCAAAAATTGAATGAGTGTGAAAAGAAATACAAAAGTTACTTAATGACTACGAGTTATTAGCTCAATATGTAAACTTGTCATAATTAAAAGTAGTTACAAATGAGTAAAACAAGGTTTCTTTCTCTTTCTTGAGCTATGAGAAAGGTGACTATGAAAAATTGTTTAAAATTTTGACTGATATAGGGTATTGAAGAGTCACGTAAGAAGAATGTGAAGAGACCAATACGCTTACTTGAAGGATATTTCAAGACAGAAAAATAGATTTTTTGAAAAGTTTTTGTTTCACTGAAAGTGTGACTATATCAAAGTATGTGAATGAGTAAATTGATAGAGTATAATATGTTAAATCAGATAAGTGATACATGATTATATATGTGAATTTTAGTCTAGGAAGGTGATCATGATTTGTTGATGGAGCAAAAAAGGAGATAAATGATAATTGAATGTTGTAATTGTCTAAGTAGGTGCTCAAATCGAAGAAGTAGGTGCTTCTTGCATGTTTGAATCTTTCAAAACCAGATGAGTATGTGCTTATATGAATTATTTAATTTGGTGATTCATTTATTAATTGGGTGCTTAATCAATTGTAAATCAGTGCATTAGAATTGGTGTTCCTAATAGAACGTCTAGTTTCAAGTGGGTTTTCTCTGTTCTTGGGTTTCCTACTATAAAATGTTTTTGAGAAGACAATATTGTCCTAAGGAGAAGACACACATAGGATGTGCATGCGAGAACAAGGCATACTTGAAGGAATGGAAGGATAGGGAAAGAAACACGTGCTAGGACAAGTTGATTCCAGAATTAGCCATTTTCATGGATGTGGGCTATTTTATGAAGATATGGTGCGGAGAACACGTTGGGATGGAGAATTGTGCAACACGTAAATGCTATTTTGGGAATGATCATCCGATAAGCATAATGCATGAGTTCAAGATAATAATAGGATTACTTCTTCTAGTTAATTGTAGGATGTCTATTATTAGCGTACTTGCATGTGTGCATGGTATTGTAAAGGTGCATGGCTATGATCAACATGTGATCTATTTTGGGAAGTGTGTAGGTAGTGAAGGGAAAGTCCCCACCCCTATAAGTATGTAGTGAACTGTGTAGTTAGAGAGAGAGAGGATGAATAGTGAATTATTGTAGAGTTATGTTTTGCTAGATTTGATGCGTGCATAACTTATGGTGATGCTTTACAATGTAAGAAGCTTCTATATAATTCAATGTTTATTATAATGGATTATATTGGATGGATAATGGGTTTAAACATGATTGTAACTAGTTGTTGCATGGTTAATCTTATTATAGTTATCGTTTAATTCATGATTCTCTAGGATCTAGATCTGGTTATGCTCTGTGGAATATTTATGCTTATTTATGGTTATGAATATGTTATATCTTCATTACACTAACATCCTACACAAGAAAATTTAAAGAGGGGCCTAGTACATTGGCATGCTTTGGGTGAGTGCTCATCTTTTACTAGGTGATGTGCCAATGCATCGGCTTTTATATAGTAGATTCTAGGATGCATCATTGGTTCCGTTGTCAAGACATCTTTTTCAGTTTTTTCAGGATGTTTCACGATGAAAACATATTGGTTGACCTTAGCAAGTGTTAAGGAGTGGATAAAAGATCTGAAATAAGAGTACACTCATAGGTTCAACATTGGATCTGAGTTTGGTGCACGCACATGGGTGGAGAAGAATTTGTATGACTGTTTGTATAAGATATTATTTGCTATCTTTCTGATAGAGTTATATGAGTGGTTGGTTTCTTATGCGTCTAAAATGAATTAGAGGTATCGTATGCTTGTCTAGACATAAGAATAATTTCAGGCCCTTTATGATGCCGATGTAATTTAGATGCGCATTGTGGATACTTGGTTCCATGGTGTTTTGAATAGTTATATTTTAGAGTAATCAATTTCCACTTATTATTTCTTGAAGTAGCTAAGTTCCATTTTTATGTTATCCAAGGGGAACTTATTTTCAAGGCATTCCTTTACTTGATCAAAATCTTGATAGTAACCCGTAACTTGGAAGAGAAATTGATGGCTACCTAAACCCCACCACGTGTGGGGAAGGAATAGGTTTGGTGAAAGATGGCGGACCTAGCGGCAGAGAGGTAGAGAGAAGAAAGGTGGCTTAAGTATAATGAGGCATGTGAGAAGGAGATAGAGAAGCAACATGATATTACGGAGCAGATGGCATTGAGGAGAGAGATGGCTCATGAAGGATTTGAAGCTCACACAAGAGGCATAGAACAAGAGCATCTGGAACTCCCCCATTTGGAAAATCATAATAGGGAACCCTTCTCGACCTCACATGGATTTTGCTAGTAGAAAAACATGGGCCATGGGCATGCATCTCGAATCTACCTGTAATCTAGCCCTTGCACTTGGATTTCCAAAGTATTTATTATCCAAAGAGTTAGTAAAATAGTTTGGGTGGTAGAAGAGCAGGAGTAATTCAGATAGAAATTACATCTATGGCAAGGAAAAAATATTCTTTGTTGTTTGGAGGTACCTTTTTAGGCACATCATTAGCACATAACTCGAGCACGACAAACTTTGGACTCACTTCTGGAGTAGCACCACTTTGACGACTATAGGATTTCAGTTTAGTACCATTATTAGGATACAGGGTAGTACATCCATTGGTCTACTTCCTACTATAGGTGGAGGATCAGGGGGCATAGGTGGCTCTATTTTAGGTGGATCTGGTGGTTTTAGAGACAGAGATAACACATGAGGTTATGGATTAGGTGGGAAGGGTCTGTACCAACCCCAAAATATTTACATGGAGATATCTCTTCATCTTCTAGAATATAGGGGCATAGAATATGTTGTTGAACATGTGCACATGTGTGAGATACTATGGCACGTAAAAGGAGTTATGAATTCTGAGTGCAAGGCAAGTTGGTTTATAACTAAATTGCAGGGATGCACACATAGTTAGCATAAGAGTTTTGACCCTGGTTAGACTTGTGTAGATTATGGAGCATTAAAGGATGTTTTCCTTAAGGAGTTTCATATCTCTGAGTTTAATCATAAGAGTATAAGCGTGCTCAAGGATATTAAGAAGGAACTACAGAGAGCGTTTGGAAATATGATGCCAGCTTCAAGACATTGTTGTCTAGAATTTCTTATGATATTCATGCAAGTTGGCATGCACATTGTTTTGTTGGGGGCTTGATCATACCTTTTATGAGGGAACTATAACATAAGACTTATACGGACCCATGTGAATCACTTGAAGTATCTTTTTCACCGAGGCAATCAGGAGTATAGACACTTGAGTGAGCACATTCCCGGGAGGCACCGATTGCAGCTATGGAAAAGTATTCGGAGAAACTATCAAAAATTTAGCACATGAGATGCACACTAGGATTTGGTGTATAAATTGTGAAGTGGAAGGGCACACCAAAGATAGTTGTCCTCACATATCAAAGGTGTTCATTACTACTAGACTATGAGATATGTCATTTAGACCATGATGTAGTCCATTGCCCATTATTACAACACATGATAAGGAAGAATGTGTCTTTTTATTGTAAAATTTTTTGGTCCACAACTCACGATACAAAATACTGTAGGTTGATTGGTCAGATCTATGATACCATAGATATTAGTGTGTGAAAGACTAGAGTATCAGATAATTCTAAAGGAAAAAGTGAGCACCATGATCATGATCACACTCAAGCGTGTTATGATTAGAATGAAGGGCACTTTGAAGGAGGTCATGGTAGAGGTCAATCATACCATGGTGGATTCAGGGGGCTGAGGCAATCATGTTGGATGAGGTGATTTCCTCAAGAACATGTTTTACATGTGGATATCCTAACCACTATAGGTGTGAATGTCCTCATAATATTACTTTTTATTTTTGTGGGAAGAATCATAGCTATGAGGAATGCTTGGACTTATATGATCATCTTAGCAAGAATCATAAATAGGATAATAAAGGCATGGGAATGATTAGAATACAACGTGTTGTGGAAAATCAGTGGCTGCCAAAGCTGCAATCGGAACCTGAGGTATTACTACACATGCTGAAGATGCATGCGCAAGAGACGCATTACAACAGAAGCCTACCATCACCAAGGAGGAAGTTTTACATGCAAGGTACCCATATCTTGTACTTCGATGGATCTTTATCAGGAAACCATGGAGGTACTCGAAATATTTAGGGTGAAATACAATGTTTGAAGAAAAAAACATGGAAATTAGAACAAAAGAAGATATAAGAGATAGTCCAATCGGATATTGATGACTTGAAAGAGGTATGCAAAATCCTACTCCAGGAGAATATCATTATATTACTAGGTAATTTTCTAAAGGAAACACTCCACATGCAGTATAGAGAATGGATGGCAGATCCTCGCATGCTAATCTCCCCACTCATAGTTTGGATTATGATAAGGAGATCACTCTAAATGTTGTTGTGGATGGGTAGCTCTTAAGTAATATATTGATTGATACATGCATGAAAATGAATGTGATTACTTTGTATGTATGGGTATAGATGGGTAGACCTCCATTACAACCATCCTCTAATGTATTGTTCATGGCCAATCAAACTAAAGAAACTCCCATGGTAGTTTTAAAGGATGCATCTATTACTTTACAAGAGTCCAAGTTCACTAGGGACTTTGAGGTCTTAGCACTTATAGAATCAGGTAGATTCCCAGCTCTACTGGGTTCCCTTGGTGTTATGCAAATAATGTTGATCTATGGTTTAACAATGGGTATATATGTTTTGAGAACATGGAAGTGAGAGTGATTATAACTTTTATAGATGGGAATCCATGCCTTATGTTAAACCTTTGAGCGAGGAAGATGTGAACATAATTTATGTATGTGCCATTCGAGACCCAGAAGTACTTGATCCATCAAAGGAAGGAATCCTCTAGTGGGAAGATGCACAATCTATCAGTGATACTACAAGTATTTCTTGTGACAATTGGGCACATGGAACCTATGAGATGGTTGGGAACGAAGTACAAAGCACATTTACATAGATAATAAAACCTTGATGTATTCAAGGATAGGTAACAACCTTGTACCTCAGTACACTAGAGAAGGAGATCTTATGGTATTATTGCATGCCATAGAGGAGAAGTGGATAAATCAAGTGGAAATAACAAATATGTTAGTATATACCTTATGTGGGATAGCAAAGATGCTCGGTGGATGGTTCACAGGGATAATATTATGGAATGAAATGAATTTAGAATTTCTCTAACCACTTGGTTCTTGAGGAGAAATGTGCCTACTACAATCTGCATATATCATGGTAATCAACCTATTCAGCACCATGTTCAACAGTGTGAGAGACTCTGGACAGAGGGACAGGAAGATTTACCACCTTCAATTTGGGTGCACAAACTTTATTCCACTTTACAAGGTTACGCATGAGCCTGGTATGTTTATGTAGAACTGCATAGGGAGAATGGAAATTGGCAAGACTTGATTATAGGAATGACCTAGACTTTTGACTACTTCTCTACTAAACCTCCGGTGGAAGAGGCATTAAGGGTTATAAAGTGCTTAACTATGGGAGACAGTGTAAATGCTGAAGAACTCATTCAAGAGTTATTTGGTGAGGTAGACTTAAGAGCATGTTTTGATGAAGTAGAAGAGACAAATGCCACACTACTTAAGCGTGCTTGCTGTAAGAAAGAAAAAGGAAAGACGGTTTACATAGTGGATGATGAAGAAGTATAAAATATGGATATAGATCATTCAATAAGTACGAGCGAAGTATTATATCATGCATATAAGAATGACACGCCTATCATGAACCTATGAAGACCAAGAAAGTGAATATTGGAATGGATGTTGAACCTAAGAAGGAAACAATTGGGGATTATTGGGTTGTATACAAGTGGAAAGATAATTGAGTTACTACAAGATTTTCGGACTTATTTCCTAGGGGCTACCATGAGTTAAAAGGAGTGCATGAGTCATTAGGAGAGATTCATATTAAGCTAAAGGAAGGAGTGCACCCGATCAGGAAGAGACCTTATAAGATGAACCCTAACTTTCACATCAAATTCAAGGAAGAAATTGACAAAATGTTGAAATCTAGCATCATCAAGCCCTTAGAGGAATCAGAGTGGGTTAGTCCCATGGTGATCGAGTATAAAGAATGATAGTCAAATTAGGATTTTTGTGGATTACAGGGAAATGAATGTTGTATGTGTGATTAATCCTCTTCCTACACCTTTTATAGAGAAAATATTATAAGGTGTTGCAGTGCGAAGTTTATTATTTTACGAGATGGATTCTCTAGGTATCACCAGTTAGAATTGCATAGGAGTATCAAGAGAAGATGACTTTCACCACTAAATGGGAAATTTTTGCATATTATGTGATGCCATTTAGTTTGAAAAATTCACCTTCTATATTTTCACACTTACTTTTTCAAGCATTCCAATATTTTATTCATAACTTCCCGTAGGTTTACTTGGATGATTGAATGGTGTAAGGACTTGTTAAGGATCATTATGACAATTTACGCTTGATTTTTGAAAGAAGTAGATAGCAAGCATCTCTTTAAACATCAAGAAGTGCATGTTTTCTACACCTTTGGAACTTTGGTAGGGAACATTATCTACAAGGAATCTTTGTTAGTGGATCCAAATAACATTATAGTTATTATAGGCCCGGAAGAGCCTACCAGTTAGAGTGAGGTGCGTAGATTCTTGGGACACACAAGGTATTATAGAAAGTTAATCAAAGGATATTTGAATATTGCCACACCCTTGGAAGAGTTACTAAAAGGAAAAGGGATGTTATATTGGGGAGAACCGCAACAACTTGAATTTGAGGCATTAAAGGAGAGACTTACAACAACACCTATTCTACATTTTCCTTCATGGAGCCAACCATTTCATGTATATGTGGATGCCTCTGGAATAACCATCGGCATGATTTTATCTCAAAGTAGAGAAGGTATTATAGATCATACTATTTGTTTTTATATTAGAAATTTGACTCATGTAGAGCAGAATTATACAACAACAGAGAATGAGGCCTTGTCGATGATCTACGCACTACATAAATTCAGACAATACTTGCTAGCAAAACCTTTTGTATTTTATACTGATCACATGACATTAAAATAATTGGTAAATAATCTTGTTTTATAGGGGTGCATATGTCGATGGGTGCTCTTATTTCAGGAATTTGATTTCACAGTTATGGTAAAACTAGGTAAAAGTAATTCTGGCCCATACCACTTATCAAGGATTTAGTCAGGGGAGGATGTGCGAGACAATTCAAGATACAATTCCGTATTCACAAATGTACATGTTACATCAAATTCCCTTAGAACTAGAGGATATCATTGTATTTTTACACATGGGTATGACACCGTAAAGGAATGAAAGTATTGGAGAAGAAATAACTTATAATTTATGCAAAGACCCTTTATGTTGATCAGTGGAGATTTATACAAACTAGGCTAACATGAAGTATTACACCGATGTGTACTAGAACATGAGCGCATTGATATCATGGAAGAGGCTCATAGTGGTATTGTAGGTGGGAACTATGTAGGTGACGCCACCGTGCACAAGGATTTTCTTGTTGGATTATGTTGGGAGACCTTGTAAAAGGATTCTAAAGAGTATTGTAAGGCATGTGATCACTATCAACACCTTGGAAAACCTCGGGAAAAGATATTAAATGACTTTGAGGCCTATTGCTAGTGTAGAGCCATTTGAGAAATGGGATATAGAATTTTAGGTCCTATTTCACCAATCGTGCATAGAACTAAATCGTACTATATCATCACTTGCATAGATTATCTTATAAGGTGGGTAGAAGTAGCACCTACAAAGGATTGTACAACAACTACAATAGCCAGGTTCTTATAGGAAAATGTTCTTACTAGGTATGGATGTCCGTTGAGATTGACAAGTGATAGGGGAACACACTTTTTGAATGAGACAATTAGGATATTATTGGATGAATTTATGGTCACACACCATAAGACTACACCCTATCATCCTCTGGAAAATGGTACTACTTAGGCCTTTAACAATATATTGAGCTAGACCTTGACAAAAAAATGTGATGTTGGAAGGAAATATTGGGATGATAAAGTTTATGTTTTACTTTGGACGTATCAAACAACCTAAAATAGGTTGAATAAGGCCACACCCTTTTAGTTGGTGTCTAGTGTAGAAGCAATTCTTGTTATGGAATATATGTTACCTTCTTTGCGTATTGCACTTTACTTGGAGGTCTAGCTAATGAGAAAATGTTAAAAGAAAGAATTGATGTGTTAATACAAGTTAGATGAGAGGTGCATCATAGCATGTTGTAGTCGAAGTAGGAAAAGGCCAAGTAGAAGGCTTGGCATGACCGACACATCAAGGAAAAGCTTGAGGTCGGACAGATGGTACTACTTTATGATTATAATTTTTTCTCCATCTATGCAAGTTTAAGGTGCATTGGTTGGGACCATATGTTATCACCTATATACTTAACTCGTGTACTTTCCAGCTTAGAGGAAATTGATGGAATGCTATTACCCGTTACTTTAATGGGAGTAGGCTGAAGCTCTACTATAAATAAGTCTTCTTGGTGTTTTTAATAAGGCAATATTTCTATTTAGTATAGGTTTCCCTTTCTATATTTCCTTCTTCGTCACTATGCTTTGTCAATTTAGTTTGGTGTTTTTTGTAATAAGTGCGTTCATGTACTAGAAGATAATTATAATGTGAAGTATTTTTATGCATTGAGGACTACACATACCATTGGTGTGGGGTGGTTGTTATTTATTATTCACAAATGGGTACACATGAGAATAAACTATTATAGGTGTTATTCAAGTATGGAAAGGAGTCACATAAAGGAGATTAGTTATAAAGAAGACCATAGATGGAAATGAATAAAAGGAAAATATAATGCGAGGTAAGCAGAGGCAATGGAAACTACTATGAGAGGGTGCAATGGCAAGGTAATCGATGATGGAAGCACACAGGAGAGAAGTCTGTATCTAGAGGGTAGGAGGGTGTGCTAGAAGGTTATAGTTGGGGCGCAAAATTGTACTGTGTGGAAATTTTTTGAAAATTTGAAAATGTTCAATTAATAAGAGTATTGTTAGTAGGTGAAGGAGAAATAAATGCACTAACTTTTTGAAAATTTATATAAGGACATGATGCGGGTTCATTTTTACCTTTGCAATCACAAGTATTCGAGTGAGCTAAGTGCAACCGAGCCAAGAAAATCATGTTGAGGTGTAGAGAGTTGCAAAACCAGATGTGGAGAGTAGATTTGTGTGTGGAAAAGGCTTGCATCCCCATTGGTGAAGGGTTTGAGCAAAGAAGAAGCGTTGAGAAGGAGCTAGGGTACGCAGTTTTAAGCTAGGGCATACGATTTTGAGCTAGGGTTTGAACTTACTCGATATAGAAGAAAAAAGGTAGGATTTTTATGATGACATCAAATAAAGCACTTGAAGCAGGCACAAAAGGAAAGAAAAAGGTGGAAATTGAGGTTGAAATTACTCCCAAAAGAAATTTTTCAGAGATGCAGTACCCAAAAGGAGTAATAGTCAGACAAGATTGGGATTCCCACATCCACAGATGCAAAGTAAGTGACTACAACCACCACACCACTGATAACAAGGGAGATTTGGATGCTTTGTTGAATAAGAAGACAAAAAGTGCATGCTTGAAGATATGCCAGTGTATGATGATGCTAGGGAAAATTTTCTTAAGCAAGTAGGAGTTTATCAACTGTATGAGCTCCCATATTTTAGAAAACATGAACCTTTATACCAATGGCTTATGAGCAGAGTCCATGAGGACTTCTTCTATTTCTCCAAATGAAGGGTTAGGCTCACAAAGGGCCCTAATTGCAACATTAACAAGATTGAAGGGCACAAGGACAAACATTTTTAGTGATCTAATTGATAAAGCAAAGTGGTTATATCCACAAAGCAAGGAGTTGAGGTATAACAAGGGTACACACTAAATGGAAATATACATATTGAGGAAGTAACCTATGGTGTAGGAAGCCACGCATCTTCTCACCAAGCTGAATGATCAAGGGAGATGGTCACAGGTAAATACAATGTGGATTTATGTTGCAAAGAAAATGTCCTAGGAGAAATCTACAATTTAACAGGCTATATTTTAGAAACCTTTATTGAGGAAGCACACACAGGAAAAAAGATATGTTTTGGTGCCATCCTCTTATCTCTTTTATTTGTATAAATTGGTGTACCCGATGGGCCAAAGAATAAAATTTGGGAAAACCCCACTGAGAAAAAGTCCCCCGTAGAAAGATTCAACAAATGTTTATGTGAAGGATCAATGAGTGGCCCATTCAAGAAAGGGAAGAAATGTGGTATGACTAAATTTGCATGGAATTTGAGGAGGAATGGCACATTCTAAAGGAACTACCTTTGGTAGTAGGAAAGGTAGTACATTTTGTGGTGTATCAAAAATTCGAATCACGCAGTTTGTCATGAAGGATAAGACATGGATTCCATGGTGCAAACTTCTATATGCCTTCATAGCACGCTAATTCCAAGATTCAATTCACGTGTTTTCTAATGCATGTTGGCTGAAATTCAAGGCGAAAAGGTAGATTATGACTACCACACTCTCGTAAAAACATTTTTATATATGGGTCGGTATGCCTACATTGAAAGGTTCATTTTAGATGTCATAAATATGAATCCAAAGAAGTTTGGCTATTGGGGATAGTGGAGCCACGATCATATATCTTCGATCAAGCCTAGGTTGTAGAATAATAAGTATGTGGAGAATGAGGTCATGCTCCTCGATCTCGCCTAAGGGAAAACATACAATGGATAATGTGCTAGCTCCAAAGCATATTGCAACCATAGAGATAGGTGAGGAGGAAGAGGAATATGAAGATACTGGAGGCTTAGATCATAGAGGCCATAGGAATCCCATAGACAAAATGGAGATTGAGCACATAGATACTCCACCACAGGCACAAGAATGAGAAGAGGACTTGGACGTGGATGCAGTCCTTGAAGAGTGCCAATTTAAGAAGGTATTCATAAGAACCAGGACCCATGGTGTGGGAACATCACAACCTATAAAAAGATCAACTAGACTCTCCCCTCATAAAGAGGCACTTGAGAAGAAGATAAGGATAAAGTTGAAGCTAGATGAGGAGGTGGAAGAGTCTTAGGAGAGTGCTCCTAGAACCCTAGTACAACTAGAAGATATGGAGGAACCTAAAGATGAAGAAATGAAAGATGAAGAGGAAGGGGTGAAGGAAGCAGAAGAGATGGTGTAAGAGCAACCCAACACACATGTTACTACTCAAGATGAAGAAGGGAAAACTCCAAACCTTGGTGCTCAAGTTCCTAAGGGGCCAAGAACAAAGAGAACAAGTGAAGAATATGTTATGACAAGTATGGGCTATGCTGAGGACATAATAAAAATGGTCTCGCACTGGTCTCAAAGAATAGTAGGCCTTAAGGAATTGTATGGATGAGAGTTGATGGATCTAGACATGGCCAACCCATGCATAAGTAAACAATTATCATGGTCCATCCAGCACCCTTATAGATGAGTCAAACTTTGATGTATGCGAGGAATCTTGTGTATCAAGGAGAGTGAATAAAGTACCCCAAAGTAGACAGATGATTGTAAAGCCTACTCTAATGTCTAATGAGCATGTGATAAATGCCTTGGTTAAGGTATTTTGAAATGTGGTGCAGAGGAATATTGATAAGGCTACTACCATTAGATCACTTCTTGAAGATAAGAAGACAAAAACTACATAAATGACATGTTTAAATGGAGAAAAGGACCTAAAATGAAGAAGAATGAGGCCTTCATTAACATGGCAAAAGAAATTGGTGATTACATTCTGAAAGAAAGACCTCATCTTGAGTCTAAGGTACCTGAGAAGTTTCCTTCAGCTATGCATTATGTGTGCACATTGGTTGATTTGGTGCTAGAAGATGGACCAATTCGAATGTCACTCCAAAGGATCCTGAATAAGAAGAAGAAAGAGCAAGGGCCTCCATAGTTAGAAACATTTAAAATTATGAGGCATTACTCTAAAATCTAAAGGATGAACTAAAGAAATTCAACCAAGTTTTGAATATTTGTGTGGCACCAGAAGCAGTGATAAGGATCAGAACTCTGGTTGAAGATAATGATGTTCTAAAATCCATGGAAGATGAGATACTGGGATGCGCATAAATATTGGCACTTGTGAAACAGAAGCATGAATCCCTTATAGTAGCCCAAGATCCAAATAAGGAGAGAATAGATGAGATTGGGAAGAACATAGCATATAAGATGGATCTTCTGGAGGGAATGATGTCTGTTATGGCCAATGTTTTCTAATTACTACGAGAATGAAAGGAAAAGATCACTTAGGATTAATTTGAAGCCATTACCACGAACTCAAGAGAAGATAAGGACCGCATTGGATGAATGACAGACATTAGAGGCTGAGATTAAAATAGAATATCCAAAATTGATCCTCCTAGTTGAAGAAGAAGGTGTTGCAAAGTAAATGTCTATTCTTTTGTATAATGATTCTTTACATTCTTTCCATTCTTATTCCTTATTCTTTAGTAACATCAACAAGAATCCCCATTGTTGGGATGATAATGTACTTTAGTGTGGGGTAATGTTGAGCAGACAATATTATCCTAAGGAGAAGACACACATAGGATGCACGCATAGGAACAAGGCGTACTTGAAGGCAATGTAAGGATAGGGAAGGAAACACGTGCAGAAAAGCTGATTCAAGGATTAGTGATTTTCATGGATGTGGGATATTTTTAGAAGATAACATGTGGAGCACACATTGGGATGGAGACTTGCATGACACAAAAATTCTATTTTGGGAACGAGCATCTGATAAGCACCATGCATGAGTTCAATATAATAATAGGATTACTTCTTCCCGTTAACCGTAAGATGTTCATTATTAGCACACTTGCATGTGTGCATGGTATCATCATGTGGCCTATTTTTGAAGTGCATAAAGGTGAAGGGAAAATCCTCCCCATATAAATATGTAGTGAACTGTAGTTAGAGAGAGAGGTTGAATAATGAATTATTGTAGAGTTATGTTGTTAGATTTCATGCATGCATAACTTATGGTGATGCTGTAATGTAAGAAGCTTCTATATAATTCATTGTTTAATATAATGGAGTTTATTGGATGGATAATGGGTTTAAACATGACTATAACTGGTTCTTGCATGTTTAATCTTCTTATAGTTATCATTTAATTAATGATTCTCTAAGATCTAGATCTGATTATGCTTTGTGGAATGTTTATGCTTATTTACGGTTTTGAATATTTTGTATCTTCATTACACTAACATTATGCACAAATAACTTTAAAGAGGGTCATGGTACCTTTGCACGCTTTGGGTGAGTTCTCAGCTTAGGATGGGTGATGTGCTAGCGTGCCTAGTTTTTTTGGGTTTTATATAGTAGATTCTAGGATGCATCAACATTGTGTCTTGTTCATTTGTGTTTTTTCTTGAAGTTCAATTTGTGCTCATGGTCTAATTTCTGAACCAAGTTAAGAAACTTTTAAATTTCAAAATTTCCATAATTTTGATAATTACTAATTCACTCCCCTCTCAAAGTGCTTGTGATACTAAAAATTGGTACTAAATAAGGGCCTTTTTGGGTTGAATCTTAACATCTTCAAGGTGATCCTCTCTTCACAAGCATGTAAAAACAATCAAGGACAAGGGATACTTTAAATGTCAAAATCACCTCTCTTCACAAGCATGTAAAAACAATCAAGGACAAGGGATACTTTAAATGTCAAGATCACCTCTCTTCACATGAACAAATTATGCACTTTGGAGGATAAGAATGAAAACTTATCTCATGTCACTTGGTTTTGACATATGTGAAAGTGTGAAGAAGGGCTACACCCCTCCAAATACTCCAATTACCTATATAACAGATAAGATAGAATATGAAAATAATTCAAGATCCATGAATTCCATTCTATGCGGAATGAATGAAATTGAAATTGTGAAGGTAATGCATTGTACTACAACCAAGGATATTTGGACCAAACATAAAATAATCTATGAAGGTGGTGAAAAATTCAAGCTTGCTAAATTGCATACCAGAGAGATCAATTTGAAATCTTAAAGATGAAAGAGGATGAGAGAATTGTGTCCTATATGCATAAAGTGGATGAAGTGGTCAAGATAATCAAAGGCTTAGGTGAGAAGCAAGAAGAGACCATCATAGTTCAAAATTCCTAAGGTCCCTAACCTATAAATATGATGCAAAGGTTTCAGCTACTGAAGAGGAAAAAGATATGAAAACCTTGACATTGGATGAATTACAAAGTATCATGTTAGAATATGAAATGAGGACAATGTGAGCTAAATATTCTAAGAAGGAAGTTGCATTGAAATCAAATAAAGAGACTCAATCTAAACAATATAAAGGAAAATCAAATTTGGAGAAGAAGAAGATGATGAGAATATTGAAGTAATGTTTGTAAAAAGACTAGGAAGAGGCTCAGGAAAATATAAAGGTAAACTCCTTTCAAATGCTTCAATTATGGACAAGTAGGACACTTTTCTACTAAATTCCCAAACAAAAACAAGGAGGTTGAGTTTGAATATGGTGAAGAAGGTCATAAACATGGAAAGAAAAATATGAACTACAAGAAGAAGGACAACAAGAAGAAGGGAAAATTTTAAGGGTCCCTCTAAAAAATCCTTAGAAAATATTTGGCGAATATGGGAAAATTAGCTTTTGCATGAATGGTGAATATCAAGACATCATGAAATCACTATTAAATTCTACCAGATGGTATATTTTTATATGCTACTAGTTAGTAGCATATTTTTGTGCTATTATTTGACAACATATAGTATGTTTTCGTCAAGAGAATAAAAATGCTACCGATTGAAAACATTTTTATACCGGCCGACATCATAACTATATGTAGTCGATTGGTAGCATAAATGTTTTTTCGGATGGTATAATTTTTAATGCTACCAAACGATAACATACTATATGTTGTTAGATGATAGCATAAAAATATGCTACTGACTGACTATATTTAGGTGAATTTTGTGAATTTCTATTTCATGGGAATGGCGAATTGACCCCTATAATTAAATTGTACCCAAATTTTTTTGTGAATTGGTCCTATCTTGTACCCTAAATATTCACCAATTTCAAATTTCAAAAACTATAATATTTGTGTATTAACGAATATTTAGCACTAAACGTTTCCCTGGAAAGACAATTTTTTTCAATAACAAGAGAAATTTTTACTTAACAAATAATCAAGTGATTCGAATCCAATGACTCAAACATCTCACGAGAGAGAGTGATGGAGCTCAGTGTGAAACCTTATTCATGGTCCTAGAAATTTCTAATGAATAAAACACCAAAGGAAATAACATGATCAGCTATGAATATTTTGATGAAGATGTGGCAAGAGTAAATCTAGAGGCCGAACTTCTAAGTGCTCTTAAAGATCTCCAAATATGTAGAAGAATGAACCAAAAGATAAGATGCACCCTAAAAATTATGAATAACAAATGTAAATATTTGAAAAGAGGAAAATTCAAAAGAAGAAGAGGAAATAAATTAACTCAAGGAGCTTTAATATCATTTTGAAAATATCTCTCAATCCTATAAGGAAAATGAAGAATAATGTCTAATTTTGAAGTCCGACTTACAACTCTAAAAGGATGAATTGGAAAAAGTAAATAGAAAACTCAATATGTATGAGAAGATAGAAAAGAGCTCAAATGTCCTAGCCAAAATTCTAAGCACTTAAAGGGATGTAAGTGAAAAATCAGGAATTGGTTTCAAGGAAGAAAATAAGGAAGATGAACCAACCAAGAAGAAAGAAGATAAGTCTACACCAAGAATCTCTCACACCATGAACAAGGAGGCCACAAAATCTGAAAAAATAAGGAAAAACTCTCCTAGAATCACCTATGTTATGAGGTACTCTCATTCCTTCTATGGTTATTTATTTTCATGTAACATGTTTGGTCACAAAGCTGCAAAATGTAGAAGAAATGCTAGAGGCAATAGGAGAAATTATAACTTGCAACATACAAGAATGAGTCATAACCATGTGTGTTACAAATGCCAAAAGGAGGGTCACATAGCTAGCATGTGCAACTCACAAACACCCAAAAATGAAAGTGGATATATGTTGTGAAATATAGATCAAACAAGAAAGAAGAGCTTGGTATGATAACTCAAACTACCTTCCATGTGCAAGATGAGGGAATGATTTGGTACTTGGATAGTGGCTGCTCCAGTCATATGACAGGTGAAAAAATAAAATTTATTTCTTTTTCAAATAATGCATCAGGTGTTGTTATATTTGGTGATAATAATTCAGAAAATATTGTGGGAAAGGGAACTCTTAGTCTTGATAATGGAAAAATAGTCACAGAGAATGTTCTATATGTTGAAGGGATCAAACACAATCTCCTGAGTGTTAGTCAAATGTGTAAAAAAGGATACAATATTATCTTCAATTATATATGGTTTGAAATTATTGATTTCAAATCAAGAAAGAGAGTTAGAAAAGAAAAAAGGAAAAAGAACAATATGTATGTTCTCAAAGAGGTAAATAGAGAAAAAAATTGCAAGCAAAATTGATGGCAGGTGTGGTTATGGTACAGAGATTGGGACAACTCAACTTTGAAAATATTGTGAAATTGAGTGCTAAATATGGAGTTAGAAACATGCCAAAGATTGTAAAACTAAAAGATTCTATGTGTAATGCTTTTCTACATGGAAAACAAACAAGAAGGTCTTTCAAGTCAAAAGAGTATTCCACTACTCAACCTTTGGAGCTGATTCATACAGATTTGTGTGGGCCTACAAGGACTACAAGTATGTAAGGAGATGAGTATTTCATGCTCCTAATAGATGATTTTACTAGGATGACATGGGTATCTTTCTTAAGACACAAATTATAATCCTTGTACAAGTTCAAAGCCTTCAAAGCACTTATGGAGAATGAGAAGAACACCAAAATCAAATGCTTAAGATCAGACAGGGGTGGAGAATTTTGGTCTAATGAATTTGATGATTATTGCAAAGAACATGGAATACAAAGAAAATTCTTAGCTGTTAGGACACCTCAACAAAATGGGGTGGTTGAAAGGAAGAACATGACTGTGTAATAAATGAAAAGGACTATGTTGAATGAAGCAAGAGTTCTCGATAGCTATTGGAGTGAGGAAGTTTATACAATTGTCTATATATTCTAAATAGAACTCAATTAAGAGTGAATAGAAAAAAACACCTTATGAACTCTAGAAAGGAAGGCCAACCAACATGAAGCACATAAGAATCTTTGGAAGAAAGTGTTATATTAAGAGAGATGAAGAAAACTTGGGAAATTTTAAATCTAGTCATGAAATGGGAATATTTCTTGTGTATTCATCAGTTAGTTCTACATATAGATGCTACAACAAAAGGCTTTAGAAGGTGGTTGAAAGTACCAATGTGAAGATAGATGAATCTCATCCTTCAAAAATCAGAAATCAACCTAGGGACAATTGTGAAGAATATGCACCTTACATCACTAATAAATATGATGATGATGAAATAGAAAGTACATATTAAGAATTAGAAGAAGTGAAAGAGAGGCATGAATCCAAGAAAAGTTAGAAGAGATCATCCAAAGTAGATCAGATCATAGGAATTAAATAAGGTGGTGTGCTCACAAGAAGAAAGCTATGAAGTAAACAAAATAATGAAGACACAACCCTTTTATCCATGGTAGAACCCAATAATGTGAGAGAATATATCCATGATAAACATTGGGTAGATTCCATGAATGGAAATATTTACCAAATTGAGAAGAATGAAACATGGGAGATTTTTCCTAGGCCAAAAGATAAGAATGGTAAAGGAAGAAAATGAATGAAAATGTGAAGTGATAAGAATAAAATCAAGGCCTCAGTATGTAGGGGCTCTGCGCACAAATGGAAGGAACTGATTTTGATGAAACATTTGCACTAGTGGAGAGGATGGAAGAAATCAGATTCTTGGCATATGTGTTCATAAGAAAATCAGAATTTTTCAAATGGATGTCAAATCTACTTTTCTAAATGGAAAATTGAATGACAAGGTGTATATTGAGCAACCTAAAGGATTCTCTTTAATGGGAGACAAGGACTATGTATGCAAAATGAAAATACTTTGTATGGACTCAAATAAACTCCTAGAGCTTGATATAACCGGTTAGATGCTTATCTCATAGAGAAAGGGTTCAGAAAGGAAGTGGCTCATAGAAATATCTACATCACGTAAGAAGGAGACAACCTTCTAATTGGTATATTTTACATGGATTACATCATATGTTAAGGTGATCATGAAATAATGACTCGTGAATTTTCTGATGTAATGAGTAAAGAGTTTTAAATGTCTGTGGTTGGTGATCTCTAACTATTTCTAGGCCTTCAAATAATCCAATCAGATCAAGGATTATTCATATCACAAGATAAATACATCATAGATATTCTCAAAATATTCAAAATGGAAGAGTTCAGACCTATAGGAACACCAATGGAGGTGGGATTCAAGTTTATCAAAGTGGACAACTCACCAAAAGTGGACAAAAATTGTATAGGTATATGATAGGTAGCATTCTCTACTCTACCGCATCAATACATAACATTATGCAACTATTGTTCTAGATGGAATATTTCAAGAAAATCCAAGAGAAAAACACCTCAAAGCAATCAAAATAATACTGAGATGTCTCATGGGAGCATTAGAATATGGTATTTGGTATCCTACAAGTAAAGACTTCAACATAAGGGCTTACCCTTATCCCGATTGGGATGAAAACATTAATGATAGGAAGGGTACAAGTGGTGGTGCCTTTTTGTAGGAAAATTTCTAGTATCACAATTGAGACAAAAAAATCTTCACCGACATTATAAACTTGTGAAGCTAAGAACATAGTAGTTGTCATGTGTTGCACTTAGGTTCTTTGGATGAGGAAAACATTGGAGGACTACATGGTAAGGTTTGATGACCCAACTCCTTTTCTTTATGATAAAACTAGTTCCATTAGTGTTTGCAAAAATCCAATGTTCCACTCAAATACTAAACACATTTAGTTCATATTTTACTTCTTGAGGGAACAAGTAAATGATAAAAATATCAATCTTGTTTATGTGAGAAAAAAAGATGAAATTGCAGATATCATGGAAACACCACTACTAAAGGAAACGTTTGAGAATCTCATAGATGAATCAGGGGTCATTTCTAATCCCACCATTAGTTAAGAGTAATTTTACAACTCAAGGGAGTATTTGTCTTGCAAAATCAGCTCCTGTAATGTGCCAAAAAGAGCTTCAAGTGAGGGGGAGCTAGTCTACTAGCTCATGGTGTTGTTCATAATATTCTTCCACACAATTTTGTTTTCTCGTGATTCCTTGTTCATTTCAAGTATGGATTCAAATCAGATTAGTGCAAATTTTTCATGAGTCATGTTTCCAAGGTCTCAAGTATTCATAAAATCCAAGGGGAGAAATATAAGAGGTAATTATTTTCTCATGTTGTTTCTTGTCATTTCCTTGTTTATCCCATATTTTTCATGGATGTCAAAGGGGGAGAATATGAGCTTGGGAGAATATGTTGCTGGTCAATCATGTGAATTATCACTTTGTCATCAATTTATATTCATATGTGTGAGTGTTGAAATCAATGAAAAAGGGGTATTTTATTTCCCACCTTGTATCATGTTGTCATTGATGTATTGGCATCTTGTGTTATACATATGTGCCAAAGCGATGATGGTTCATGATACCACCGAGTCAAATTGATGTTGTTTCAACACATAGGTGTTCTGTGAGTCACTTGAGTCATGATAGGGCCATGTCAGGTGAGTCACTACATCTATATTAGTCCTCATTACATGTTTTATATTCTTTCAAGTCTATATCTTGTTGTCAAGAGTCTTGTAGATATGTGCTCAAGTTCATACTCTTGAGTCCTTGTGAATCAACACTCTATATTCAAGGTTGTATGAACATAGTGTTACTAAAGAAAAAATTAAAGGAAATTGTTATCCTATTTTGTCACAAGGACTCTCATTATGTGGAATAAGGTTCTATCCAAGCAACTTAGGACACCAAATTGATCAAGCAAGGAAACAAGAAAAGTTGACTTCATCAGCACAATCCCGATTCCCAAGGGTCTAAGAAAAGAGAATCAATGAAGAATATAAAATGAGGAAAACATTTTTAACATGTGAAATTCATGTTGATAAACTAATTTCAGGTATTATAAGGTCAAGAAACATCCTTTAGAAGAAAAATGCAACTTCTATCTAGAACTACCCTTAAGAACTCAAACTTTAATTACATCCAAATGAGATGGGATATACAATTTCAAGGAAAATTTTGAAAATAAAATAATTTTATATGGTGAAGTTATGTGTCCTTGAGCTCCATGAAAAATTTTAGGAGCCAAAACATTCATTTGAGCAAGTTGTTCAATGTTTTTCAAAACCGGATTTTGAGAAAGGTCTATTTAGACCACCTGACTTCTTAGGTGTCAAGAAAAATATAAAGAAGTGATCAGATAAGCATAACATAATTTTTTATATTAATTTTTGATATAATTTATGGGAAAAAGGTATTTTTTCTAAAGTATTTGTAATTAAGAAGTTCTCACCATTTTTCTAGGCATGTTTTTCTGGTTTTCAAGCATGTGTTGGAATTGATTGAAGCGAAAATTGTTGTTTATCCTCAAAATTATTTAATCATAATTCATGTATTCTCTATTAGTGCATTCATTATGTTTAGAATCATAAAAAGGTGTTGAAATTTTTAAGAGTTATGAAGATGCATGTTAAGGTCAATTCTTGAATTTGAAATGAATGAGTGTTCCCTATACAAGTAAAATGTGGCATTCAAAAAAGGTTTTTGAGTTGTAAATGTTACATATGTATTGAAAAGGGGTTATTATATACCTTTTTTTTCTTATCAAGAACTTAGGAGTGTATGCAAAGATCTACAAATGGTTTCCTACTCACAATTATAATTTTTTTCTTGGAACAAAGTTAAATTGGATGTCTAAGTGTGCATGGTGTTGTTGCAAGCTGAAATGATATTTTGAACATATAATAATTCATTTTGAATGTGCTATGGAGTTGGAATTTTTGAAGGATATTTCCTTTTGATTTTAAAATTCATGATTAGACCCTCAAGGTGATACAAATTGTAAACTCGCAAGTCTAGTGTTCTAAAAAGAAAAGGCCCGAACCACGTAATTTATGCAATGTAAACTTCTAAAAATTAGTTTACAACTTCAAATTTGTCTCCCTTCCTCTAAATTGGAAGATCATTCTTGTATACCACCACTTTCATGAAAGTTTATGTAATTGTTATCTCATGAAAATGAACCAAATTCATCTAAAGGTCATGAAAGTCTCTCAATATCTTTGTTTTGTTTATTAAAGGACCTGTGAAGATGTGCATAGGTGTAGACATTCTAGTAAAATAAAAATCTAGTGGTGAAGATTCTTAAGTGTGATTGAAGTATGTTGTCTCTACCTTAAATGAATTAAATGTAGAATTCTTCTCCTGATTTTAGTTTGGCAAAATAATAATGTGCACTTCAAATATAGATCTGTTTGATCATGCTTATCTCAATCATGATGTTTGAAGGCTTGGAGTAGACTTGAAAATAGGTGAATTTGTTGTAGTACATAACAAAGTAATGTCCTCGTAACCCCATTCAAACTTGTAAACTCAATTCACTTAGTATCTCAAGATGAAAGCTCGAGCGTGTTGAAGAATGAGTCTATGGTCAAGTGTTTGGAACTTGAGAAATCAAATGAAGAGATTAATCAACCAATTTTTATCGTAAATCCATATTAAGTCAAATATCCAAACGTAATTGTCACTAAGATGAAAAAATTCAGTTCTCTGACAGTAACAATGCTGATATGGTATGTTTTGTAGTTGAAACTAATGCATTGATGTAAGAGATCCCGAAATGTGTTTCCACATGTTACAATTAAATTCGAAACTCAACATAAAGTATGTAAATGCCAACAAGTATATTAATCTCCAAAGTTATGAGTTACAAGTCTAAGATGGATGGCATAAGACACTATATGCTAATTGTGGAGAATGTAATTAGTTTTCCTTCCTTGTTCGAGTCAAAGAGTCAAGATGAAACATATTGCAATGTGTGGAGTCATGAAAAAGTTGATGAGTTTGAAAAGAAAGAAAAATTTACTTAATGACTACAAGTTTTCATTAGCTCAATAGGCCAACATCTCATAAATAAAAGTAGTTACAAATGAGCAAAATAGGTTTTATTTTCTTAATAGATCTATGAGAATGGTGAATATGAAAAGTTCTTGAAAATTTTGAATGATACAGGGTATTGATGAGTCACGTAAGAAAAATGAGAAGAGACCAATACAATTACTTGAAGGATGTTTCAATATAGAAAATGTGTTTTTGAAAAGTTGTTGTTGCCGCTAAAAGTGTGACTCAGTATCAAAAGTGTTACACTCTTAATTATATATCTTACATTGGATGGATATAGCTGACTTGTGGCTATCATAACTTATTATCATGACTTATCTCTTTCATATATGATATATTATCATTAGTAGGTCAGCCTGGTGATGGCCATAGCATAGGAATAGTATAAATAAGGGTTAGTAGGTAGTTCTTGATCATCATATTGAACATTTGAGTCTTATTGTATGTTTTGGAGGTTTCCCCCTCGAAGTGGCTAAGCTATTATACTTTCATATTGAGATCATTTATTTAAAATATTGTGTTATTTGGTGTTCTATTGCTGGTGATAATCATAATTATTCAAGTAATTTCATTACAAGTGGTATCAGAGCTTGAACTCGCCAAAGACTACATCAAACCCTAATTGTAAAGGTTCACCATATCTCAAAATGGGTAGAGAATGTTTTTGTAATGTTTTTGGTCAGGTGTGGTGAAATCAATCAAGTAAGATCCTTTCCAAAATTAAATTAGTTTTGACTAAATTTTCAAAAGTTATAGTGACTTTATGTGTTTTCATAATTCGGCTCCATAGAGTATAATTTTTGAAATTTTCCAAGTTTCTTATATTTTTGGAAACCTCTCCAAAAAATAGATAGGGTTTCTTCTTTATGAATTCCTATATTCGGCCAAATAATTTTTGAAACCCTAAACCCTAAAATTTGGCCCTACTAAGTCTACCCCAAGGCCCAAACCCTACATCATGGCTGGTAGATCTACCCGAGGCCAAGGGAAAGGACAAGAAAATCTAAGAATGACCCCAAATAAGGAGGAGATGGATTCAGAGTCTGCTGGTTCGGGAGTATTTGAGGTGGTCATCTAGCTTCAGGAGAGGGTAAATAATATGGTGAGTAAAGATTACCTTAATAATGAGCTTCTTCAACTACAAGGTAGCCTAAGGAATGAAATTCAGAAGTAGTTTCTTGCAATGCAAGGATTTGCTGCAAGATATTTCAAAAAAACTCCCAATTCTAGTCATATGGGTTCCTCTAGTAATGGTCACACATACCCAAATCACTCCAATCATGGAGGATCCTCTACTCATTCAGGTGGCTCTCCTCACCAATGGCGGGGAATTATCCCAAAAGTGGAAATATGTAAATTTGATGAAAAGGATACACTCAATTGGATCACCCAAATGGAATATTTCTTTGATCTCCATCGATTCCATAAGGACAAAAGGTATCGATGGCATCCTTATACCTCAAACTTGATCAATTTATTTGGTATCATTGGTTATGTGCTCAAAGGTAGAAGAATGGCCTAAATGTTACCTAGACAGCTTTTCACCAAGAGATTCAATTAAACTATAGTTCTAGTGTTTATGAGAATTACTTCACCAATTAGCAAAGTTATACCAAACAGTCCAGTTAAGGAGTATGTCCATCAATTCCAAACTATGTCTTTGCATGTGGAAGATATTACAAAAGAATATTTGAATGACCTATTTCTTAAGGGTCTTAATGACAACATTGAGCATGAGGTACGCATGGTTAACCCACTCAAGGTTTCGATTCTATTATCATGGCATGTGAGTAGAGGAAAAATTTATGTCCAACAGAAGGAATCCCTTATCTAGCATAAAATATCATAGCACATTACCTCCTTCGTACTCTCCTCGGCCAGTTCAATTGACACCTCAAAAATTGAAAAAAAAGGGCCAAAGGGTTATGTTTTAACTATGATAGCAAATATGGACCCAATCATAAATGTTCTGAGAAAAAATTGTTCTACATTGAAGGGTCAAGTGATGAGGAAGAATATGAGGAAACATCGACAGAGGAAGTGGAAAAATTAGAAGAATAATTTGGAGATCCCCACCTACTATTTCATGCCATGCTCTATCAGTATCAATACTCCTTTTAGATTGTGGGTTATCTTAAGAAGTATAAGGTAACAATATTGATTGATTCAGGGAGCACACATAATTTCATAAATCATAAGATGGCAGCAAGACTAAATTGGTTCATCTACCCAACACCGTAGATTCAATTATTGATTGCAGATGGTGGCATAGTCCAATGTTTAGGTAAAATTCATTAAGTCAAACTCATGATGGGTGACTACACATTAGAATCTACAATATTTTCTATCCCCATGGGCAGAGCTAATATTGTCTTAGGTGTTGAGTGGCTCACAATGTTTGGCACCATCGTGATAAATTTCTAGGAATTGTTCATGCTCTTTAATTCTGAGGGTAAAAAAATTGAACTTTGATGTCTACAAGATAAAGATCCTCTAGTGGTGAGTTCTCACCAAATGTAGAAGATTCTAAAAAATGGGTCTGAATGTTTTGTAGCACACCTATTCTCTATAGAAGTCCAACCGCAAATGAAAGTATTGCATCTTGATCTTCAAAAGGTTATTGATCAACATGCAATTGTCTTCAAGGAACCAAGAGTACTTCCTTTTAAAGAGATCATGATCATGCCATTTAGTTAATTTCAGAAATCCAACCTCTCAACATTGGGCCTTATAGATACCCATATGTGCAAAATAGTGAGATCGAGAAGATGGTGGAGGAAATTCTCAAAATGGGTGTTATTTGTCACAATGATCGAGTTCCTATTCTGCTCCAATAGTGATGGTGTGTCGCAAGGATGGAAGATGGCACATGTTTCTAGACTACAAAGAGCTCAACAATTTCATTATCAAAGATAATTTTCCTATTCCTGTCATTGATGATTTATTAGATGAGTTACATGGTGCCATTTATTTTACAAAATTAGATCTGCATTCTAGGTATCACCAAATTATAGTAAAGAAAGAATATATTCATAACACATCTTTCATAACTCATCAAGGCCATTATGAATTCCTAATGACGCAATTTTGTCTTACCAATGCTCCCTCCACATTCCATAGTTTGATGAATTCAGTATTTAGACCATTCTTAAGAAATTTTGTCATAGTATTTTTTGATGATATACTCATCTACAAAAAATCATGGGAGAAACACTTACAACAAGTCAATACAATCTTAGAAGTTTTAGAGGATCATTGAATTTATGCCAAGCCTTCAAGTGTTCCTTTGTGGTACATGAAGTGGAATACTTGGGCCATATTTTTTCTCATGAAGGTGTTAACTTGGACCCTCACAAGATCAAGGCCATGGTGGAATGAGAAATTCCAAGAACCCTCAAGTAATTACGAGGTTTCTTAGGTATCATAGGGTATTATCACATATTTGTAAAAAACTATGATAGTATAGTAGCACCACTCACAAATCTATTTAAGAAGGAATCCTTTTAGTGGAATGAGGAAACGTGGAGGGAATTTAAAAATTAAAGGTGGCTATGTGCACCACTTGAGTATTGGAAACTCCATATTTCTCCAAAACCTTCATAGTTGAGTGTGATGCTTCAAGAAATGGAATTAGAGTAGTAATTATGCAAGAAGGACATCCCATTGAATTTAAGCGCTGATAGATAGAAGGAAATAATTTTTGAAGCCCACCTATGAGAAGGAAATGATGGAAATACTACATGCAATCAAACAATGGAGACCATACTTGATGGGTAGAAATTTTAAGGTAAAAATTGATCATGATAGTTTGAAATATTTCCTAGAGCAATTTATATCTTCATAAGAACAACAAAAATGGGTCAATAAGATGTTGGGATATGACTTTGAGATTGTTTTTTAAAAAGGGAAGGAAAATTTGGTCATTGATGCTCTATCTAGGAGGGATGAGTCCATAGAAGCATTTTTATGTGCCATCTCTATACTAAAGGTAGATTGGGTAGATCAAGCATAGGAAGAATGGAAGAAAGATGCAATAACACATACTCTCATTCGAATCTCTAGGAAGATCCATCCATATCAAATCAATTTACATGGAAAGGGGATACATTATGATACAAAGATATGTTATATCTATGTAAGAACTCTACCCTTAAACAACATGTTTTGTCAAAGCTACATTCTTCTCCTATAGGTGGCCATGCTGGGTTCCTAAAAACTTATCATAGAGTTAAGAAAGATTTATTTTGGGAGCGGTTGAAAGGATATGTTCAAAATTTTATGGAAGAATGTTTTTTTTTCAACAAAATAAGGGAAAGACCATTAAAACACTTGGTTTTCTACAACCTCTGTTATTCCTAGTGAAATTTGGGAAGAGGTATCAATGGATTTCATCACAGATTACCTAAAGCGAAGGGAAAAGTTTCATCATGGTTGTGGTGGAAATACTTAAAAATATGCTCATTTATATGCCATGGTTCATCCTTTCACATCTAGTACAGTACGCTTACCATCTCTTTTAGGGATACAATTCAAAATCTCCATGGCATGCTAAAAATTATAGTAAGTGATCATGATCCAATATTTACTTGAGTTACTTTTGGACTGATTTTTTATCTTGTCTCAGTACCCAACAAGCCCAGAGTTCCTCTTATCATCCTCAATTAGATGGGAAAACTGAGGTGGTAAATAAATGTTTATAGGGATATCTTCCATGTTTCACTTCAGATAAACAAGAACGTTGGGTGCAATGGTTGATGCTAACAGAATGGTGGTACAATACTTCATTTCATACCTCCTCCAAAATGTTTCCATTTTTGGAACTCTATGGGTACCATCCCCCATCACTCATATTTATCTTGAAGGTCAAATCGAAGGTGAGAGAAGTTGAATATCACATTCAACACCAGCATGAGGTACTCTCTACTCTTAGAGAAAATTTGGCAAGGGAAAAAAACCACATGAAGCAATAGGTTGATCAAAATCATAGTGAGAGACACTTTGAAGAGGGAGGATTCTTTTTATAAGGTTACAAATATATAAGAAGTTATTAAAACAAAAAAAGAAGGATAATAAGATAGTACCTAAATACTATGGGCCTTACCGAGTTTTACGTAAAATTGGTAGTGTGGCATATAAGTTAGAGCTCCTCCAGAATTAAAATACATCCATTCTTCCATGTTTATTTCTTAAATAAAGTTATTGGGTAGCACATTTCCATCCAATCAAGGTGCTTCCTAACTAGATGAGGAATGAAGTATCATATTGGAACTTGAAGGTATTATTCAGACACACACCAAAAGACTAAGGACAAAAGTCGTTATATATTACTTGGTCAAGTTGAAGAATATGAATATTGAGGATGCATCATGGGAAGATGAAGCATTCATGCAGAAGTATCTAGGGCTTCCAAACATTGGGGATAATGTTTCTCTCAAGAGGAGGGCCATGTTATGCCCTTGATTATATATCTTACATTGATGGATATAAATGAATTATGGCTATCATAACTTCTTATCATGACTTAAATATTTCATCTATGATATATTATCATTATTAGGTATAGGAATAGTATAAATAAGGGTTAGCATGTATTTCTTGATCATCATATTAAACATTTGAGTCTTATTGTATGTTTTGGAGGTTTCCCCCTCAAAGTGGATAAGCTATTATACTTTCATATTGAGATCATTTATCTGAAATATTGTGTTATTTGGTGTTCTATTGTTGGTGATAATCATAATTATTCAAGTAATTTCATTACAAAAGTATGTGAATGAGTAAATTAATAGTGTAGAAGCTGTTAAATAAGAGAAGTGATACATGATGATATATGTGAATTCTAGTCTACGAAGGTGATCATGATTCGTTGAAAGGAGATAAATAATCAACTGAATGTTGTAATTGTCTAAGTAGGTGCTTACATTGAAGAAGTAGGTTCTTATTGCAAGTTTTAATATTACACAACCAGCTGAGTAGGTGCTTAGCTCTCATCAAGTAAGTACTTTTATGAATTATTTAATTTGGTGCTTCAGAGATTAGTGGGTACTTAATCAATTGTAAATCAATGCATTGGAATTGGTGTTCCTAATAGAAGGTCTTGTATGAAGTGGGTTTTCTCCCTTTTTGGGTTTCCCATTATAATCATTGTGTCTTTTTCATTTATGTTTTTTTTTTAATTTTAGTTTGTGCTCATGGTCTAGTTTCTTAACCAAGTTAAGAAACTTTGAAATTTCAAAATTTCCTTAATTTTTATAAACACTTATTCACTCCCCTCTCGCTCTTGTGATATCTGTACAAATCGATCTTGAATTTTAGGAAAATTACCTTGTTTCTAAATCGATGATCCCAATGTGAAAATCCTTTTCGAATATGTTGGTCCGGGTACCTATTTTATGACTTATTATCAAGCATTTTCCTCCACTTCCATTACTAAAAGGGATCCTAATGAAATATAGACTTTGGAACTCAATGGAAGTTTTTCAAATTCTGGATCTAGTGTTAGTTTGGTGTTTATATGTCCTCATTATGAGATTTTTCCTTTCTACTTCAAATTATATTTCGATAACACCGATAACATATCCAAATATGAAGCTTTGTTATTGGGTCTACATATGGAAAAATAAAAAGGAGAGAATAATATCAAGGCCAAATGAGATGTTGATCTTATAGTAAACCAAGTTACAAATGTATATCAGTTGAATAATGATCTCTTGGAAAATTACAGGATAGGGTTAGGATCTGTATAGAAGATTTTGAAGATTTTTAATCAAGGCGGATCTAGAGATCACAATAATAAAGCTGACTCCCTTTTAGTGTCTATCTCATTGTTATTATCTCATCTAGAGTTCAAAGAGGATAAGTATACCATTGAGAAATTTTACCTTCCAAGTATTCCTAAAAATTCTTCACATTATAAAGTCTTTAATGATGATTGATAGATCCTCAATTTCCTCAAAAAATATAAAATTTCAAGAAACTTTACTTCAAAAGTTCTGAATCAAATTTATGTGAATCTAACTCTAATTCATGACATTAAGTTAGTGGGGAATTTATTCAGATAAAATATGTTGGTTTTCAAGCCCGATATTATATGTTAAAAATCATAGCTCAAGAGCATCATGCACCTCTACAGGGGTTAAGATGCAAGGCCCCAAAGCCACATTTTATAGGTATTTATTTGTTGTAAAATTTAGGCCACTCATTTTTAGGTCAAAAATATAATGGTATAGGTTAGGGTGGTTTTTTATTTTTTTCCCTAAAAGGAATGTGAGGTGTGGCTCATTGGTATTCCTATTTTTTTGTGATATTGAGGAGACCGTGATAGAGAGAAGATGAAGTTACAATGGATTTTATTGTAGGGTGTATCCATTCTTGTATTTTTCTAGATGAAATAAAAGGACTAGTTATTTTGTGGATGTATACTGGATCTAGGTGAACTATGTTAACTATTATCTTTGAGTTGTGTTATTTTATTTTATGTACCTTTAATGTTAGATCTCTAATATAATCTACATTTTAGTTTCTACTCTTGTGATTTTTTGGGATTGTTCCACATAATATTTTTCCCTTATTTTCTAATAAAAGGGAAAAAATACTAAAAGGATTTGTGTCTCTATAAGGATTATCTCAATATCATGATCACTTCATTCAAACGTAGTAAAAGGAAACCAACTCTTATGTTGAAGTCTAACATGCTAATTTGGGATCCGTAGAGAAAACAAGGATAGTAAAAATTGGTAAATTCTGCTCACCCAAGGAAAATAAAAGGTGTATCACACTTTTAAATAAACATATGGATGTTATGTCTTGGTCATATGTAGATTTGAAATCCTTTAAGTTGGAGATGGTTTAACACACCATTCCTCTCGAAGTTTGTCACTCATCCCTATAGGAAGAAGAAGTTATATTATAATCCAAATATCTCACACACAATTCTTTGGAAATTCAAAATATGTTGGATGTAATCATCATATTTCCAATTCACCATTCTATGTGGGTGGCTAACATCACCTCCTTGGTTAAGAAAAATGGAGAAATCAACATTTTTGTAGACTTCGTAACCTCAACAAGTCTTCACCGAAATACAATTACCCCTTACCCATTATGGATCAAGGTTTACGAACAATGACTATTTATCAATTACTTTCCATGTTGGATGGATTTTTGGGTACAACTAGGTTGAAGTTACTACTAAAGATCAACACAAGACAACCTTCACTAATCCTTGGTGTAATTTCATATACCGAAGAATTTCATTTGGTTTGATCAATATAGAGCCTATTTTCATAGGGAAATAAACATGAACTTTAGGGATTTGATGGGTTATATTCTTGTGGTGTATTTAGATTACCTCATGGTATTTTAAAAGAGAAAATAAAATATCACTACAAATCACTTGGAGTATATTTTGATAAGATTTCAACATTATGGGAGTTGTTTGAATTATATAAAGTCCATGTTTGGGGTCATAGAAGGAAATTTTCTATGACACCTGGTGAAAATGGAAGGAAAAAGATTGAATCTCAATGAGTAAAGGCTATACACATTCTCATGCTTCTTATGAGTAAAACTCGACATACACTCATTCTTTGGAAAAGTCTATTTTCTAATAAGGTTTTTCCCGATTTTCTTGACGAGACTTAGCACATCATTGAGATGATGAAAGGTAAATTTCCATTCCAGTGGAATCCTTATGGAAAGTATTCCTTTAATGAAACCAAATAATCTATAAAAAATTCCCTAATCCCGATATTTTTGGATTTTTAGAAAGACTTCATCATGTATAGTTATGCCTTAGCTCACATCGTTTCTACCATACTTGATGTAAAGGAATATATAATGAGTGGAGTATCATATTAATTTTATGAGTTTCCTTAGAAATATCACGAGTTAATTTATTTTTTAAATTGATAAGCACGTTTATGCAATGGTCTCGAAGTAAAATATTTCAAATATTACATCCTAAACTCTCATACATTTGTTCTCATAATCGATACTATTGTGAAGTCTATCTCAACTAAGAAAGGTTTAGGCATCTAGAGAGGTAATTGGTTTTCCAAATTAAAATACTATGACTTATAAATCAAACCTATAAATATTGTATGTGGGAGATGCTTATGCCACCTTATTACTAAAAACAATCCAAAAGAGGAAGGTAAAAGTACAATGAGATAACAAAGAGAAATTTCCAATGGTGTTGTTCGTGATAATGACAGATGGGTGGTAATAAGAAATGGCATATTTTATCACCTATGGATAATGTCATGAGTATCTAAGATAAAAATAAGAGTGAACTGAAGCTGATATCAACTAAGTATGAGCTCTAGGACAATGGCTTATGTTTGAGTTCAAAATTGCACCCTACCCCGAGTCATAGATAACCCAAGATTTTGAGGCAACATGGGACTGTCTCCAAGTTGTGGGACCTTGAAAAATGAGATAGACCTCCAGAAAATTCTAGATTCCTCTTCTTATTCCTACTATTAAACTACTCTTAGGAAGGTAAATGTAGCTACTTAGCACTAATCTATTATTCCAAGGGACCATGGAGAGAGGGAGATGCATAAAAGGGAAATACTACATTAAGGGAGGTGATAACAAAAAAAATACTGGGAAAGACACTTTTAAAAGAGATAAAATTGAGAAAAATAAAGGTAGAGTGGGGATAAATTAAAGCCATAGTCTAGAGCATCATTTAAACTCCTATTTTCATATAATACACAATGGAAATAAACCCTACACTATGAAGAAACATACAAAACATACCTAAAAGTAAATGAAGAGGAAATAAAATACAACAAATCACCAACTAGGGCAGAATAATAACCACAAAGAATATATTTTATTGCTTTAAGATGATGCACAAATCATTAAAATGGAGGAAAAAAGTATAAACACACTACAAAATCAAAATCTATGGCATGTGACTCAAGAAAACTTGTGCATCACTTTTCAATGATGCCCTTTCATTCTATAAGTGTCTAACATTACAAATGAACATCAATTTACAATTTATAAAAAATAGGAGATAGAGAGAGAGAGAGAGAGAGAGAGAGAGAATAGAGGAATCTCATATTTCCACCTTCACCCACTAACAACATGAATTAAATATCTGAAAAGGGGAATAGACACAACTGTCATGGCCATTCCTTCATGATGTATTGCTTGTGGAAGAAGGAATGGACACCATACCTCATTAAATATGGTTGTTGAGTTATCCGAGAGTGCATATTTTCAATGTTGGAGAGGGTTTCATATTTTTCTCCCACCAACTCTCACCTAACTCTATATTTTCAGTTTCCATTATATAATTCATGTTGATAGCTTTCCAACAAGACCATTTTTACCAAATTTGGACAACCATGGTGAAATTTATTCCCATGAATTTTTACGGGGTCGATGAGGAACACGGGTTCCCAAGTTGGATGAACAATACATTAATCAATTTTTTTCCTTTGAGGTATAGATAAATTAGGTATTCATAGCACTAAGGGAATTGAGGAACTAGTGCTTGATGTTTCTATTATCTCCACATTTTCCGCATTGCTCGAGGTTTATTTATGGATCATAGTTTCGGGTTTGGGGTGGAATGGTGGAATTGTTTCACTTGTCCTTCATTATCTCACATCACACACTATTTGCACTACACTTCTCTTCATTCCACTTTCCTTCACTACTTCACCTTTGTTCATCGACCCGATATGGGTCATGCGGGGAACTATGGACCTATCCAAACCATTCCCCACATCACTTAGTTCCCAAAACACACTCCCGGCCTGCAATAAACTTGGCCCTTTGAATTATGGCTTGAACCTTAATGCGAGGAACTCGAAGACCAAAGTAACTAGTTCCTTAGTTCTGCCTTCCATCCACATTTCTGCAATACATTAGAAATGATCCAAAATTCCATTTTTCTCAATTTTCCTAATTATTTGGATATTGTAAGCCTGGAGAAAAAGAGAAAAGTGCCCCAAGAAAAATAAAGTTCCCAAATAATGAAAAATATGTGTTCTTCTCTAGTTTCTTCACCAATATCCCGTTAAACTACCTAAGTCTAGATTTCAAGTTAGCCAATTTTGCAAGGGGTACAAAATTAGATAACATTTTGGTGACTCATAGAGTAATATACATGCTAGATTGAAAATACCAATTTCCTTAAAGTATCCATTGGGCATGGAATCATCCTCAAACATGAAAACCGGTCCAAACTTAAATAACTCACCCCTCGAATCCATCCAAGTTTTTCTCGGACATGAAGCTAGTCCAAGCTTGAACTCGATCACTCTTATCATAAAAATTTGCTGAATAAAGTTTTATGAGAGTGGAAAATTGTTTTAACTTGATATTTTTACCCTACTTTCTGGAACCATGAATAAATTAAGCGATAATAGCCCCATCTAAAAGAAACAAAACTATGTAAAGCACTTAGGAAAGGAAACCTACGTAAGCAATCAATACAATATGTTGAAATAAATTAGAGGAATTGAAAACTAAAATAATATGTATAAGATGAAACATGACAAGTTAATGGGAATTCTTAAGATAAATCCCATTAACTTGGATTTGTAATACATCTCCATCAAGGTCAGCCAAATCAAAAGAGTTGGCTTCATACAAGCACTAATGACATAAGGCCAACTCTGAATTACATCAAAATTTGAGTGTCTCCCTAGTTTATCTATGTCTGCATCCCATTTCAAGACCAAATCACCAAACTTAAATGTATAATATAGATCCATTTTATCAAACCATGGTTAGGTTGATTTTTGATTTTCTTCCATCCCGATCATGGAAGAATTTATTAACTCCTCAAGCTCAACTAGTTCTGCCATTTTGATTTCTCTTTGATCCATACTCTCTCAAATTTCAATTGTTGAGCTAATTCAAGTGAAGGAAATTCATATGAAAAAAGAATCTTGACTTATTTTCCATTTTCATTCTTCATTATGATCTTGTGAGCCCAAAGAGCATTTCTCACCTTTGTATGCCATTGTCTTTGATTGATATCCATTGTTCTCTTCATGATCCTAATCAAGTTCTTGTTAGTGGATTCTACCAATCCATTACCTTGAGGGTAGTAGTTGGAAGAAGTATTCAAATAAATTCCAAGTCCAAAAGCCCAATAAGAAATTTAATATCCTAAGAAAGATTTTGAATTATCATATATAATAGTTTGTGGGATGTTAAACCTTGTCACAATGTCCTTAAGGAAGTCAAGGATGATTGATTCAGTTTCCTCATTCAATGGAAAAACCTCCATCCACCTGTTAAAGTAATTTGTCATTATCAAAACCCATTTGTGACCAAAACTTAATGGAGGGTCGATCATGCCTATGAAAGTAAGACCTCATTGGGAAAATGGCTGATCTTATTCAATTGGTTAAAGTGGAACAAAATCGAACCTCTTCTTACTTTTGAAGAAAGAACCTTCCCTACATTTTCTAACTCATTTGTGAGCATATGAAAACAATGTAGGCAAAAATTTACCTTCCTTGTAGTAGATTTGGTAGAAAAATGTCCACCGAGATACCATCATGGAATTCGGGTGAAACCTTGTCCACTTGTTCACCTTCAATACACCTCAACAAAACTTTGTCAATGTTTCTTTTGAATAAAATCCCATAAATTACTACATAAGGAATGGAATGCAACCTTATATGTCTCCTTTTTTGAAGCCAAGATGGTATTCACCTGTAGATAAAAAGGTAATCATATCACTAATCCAATTGTGATTATTGATTGCATCTCCTTCATCTTACTGAATTTTAGTGTTATGTGGAAGTTCTTCATTCATGAAGGAGGTTTCTTGATCATTTTGAGCATCCAAAGCAATCTGCTCACAAAGTTCTCTACCTCTTACCAGATTTGTGGCCTTGATAGTCACATCATATTCCATTATTTTGGTCACCCATCTAGATCTTTTCTCACTGATTTTTTCTCCCATAATGAAGTCTCTCACACTGGAATGTGAGACTAAAACTTTGATATGATTAGTGGAAAACATACTCTTGAATTTATTTAGAGATTTCATGATGGAAAATACCTATTTTTCAATGTGATTATACTTCAATTCATAAATGCTTGAGTGTTTAACTGAAGAAATCCATCAGTTGTTCTAATCCTTGATAATTTTGTTGAGTCAAAACAACAATAATGCTAGATTCAAATCCATATGCATATAAGATGAAATCCTTGGAATAGTTAGGGTTGATAAGTTTAGGAGCTCAATCAATTTCCTTTTTAATCTTAGAAAATATTTCCTTTCCTTCCACTATATATTTGAAAATTGAATTCTTCTTTAGAATTAGAGTGATAGGCCTAACTAATCCTAAAAATTACTAATGAACCTCCCGATAAAGTTAATCTTTCCAAGGAATGATTGCAAGGATTTATTGTGAGTTGGAAATGAGAGAGATAAGATGGATGATATTCTTTCTAAATCAATGGCAATGCCATCCTTTGAAAAATATTCCCCAATATCTTCCTCTTAGGGACTGCAAAGTTACATTTCTCAGGATTAAGAGAGACGTAAAATTCCCAACATCTCTCAAGTATCTTCTCAAGATGACTGATATGATCTTACTCTACTTAGATAAAATAGTAATATCATCAAGATAAAAGGATGAATTCATTAATGTATCCTTTCAAAGAAACATTAATTACTTTTTGAAATGTGGCACCTGCATTTGATAAACCAAAAGGCATTTTCTAATAAGAATATGTTCCCCATTTTTTCATAAATGTAGTTTTATACTGATCATCCTCCCTAACCTTGATTTGATTAAAACCTGAGTATCCATCAAGCATAGAAGAAATTAGCACCTAAAATCATTTTTAGAAAAGTTTCCAGAGAAGGTAGAGGATAATGATCCTTTAGGAAGATTTGTTCAGATCTCTAAAAACAACACAAAGTCTGATTTCTCCATTCTTGTTTCTCACCGAATAAGATTTTCCACCCATGTAGAGTATTTAATAGGAAAAATTATCTTTGCCTCAATTAGTTTGGATAATTCCATCCTCATAAGGGGTTATATCTTAGGGTTAATTAGCCTTTATATTTTCCTAGTTGGCTTGAATTTAGGATCAAGATCAATGTAATGTTGGTCAATTTTTAGATCAAACCCCTTAAGGTATTCATAATCCCATGAGAATACATCACTAAATTTTTGACACAAGGAGATAAAATCTTGTTTCTCATTCTCATCACATAACTTTCCAAGAAAAAGTTCCTTTCCTTACGTAATTGTAATTGGTTGATAATCTTCTTGCTATGTTGTTATGTTCTTCTCTTCACCTCTAAATTCATCATCAAGACTGAAAATATGCTTTAAGGTTACCGATACTTTTGGAAATTTTTTTGTCTTTAGATGAATAATTCGATCACCATAGCTTTCATACAAATCAAATTAAATTATTGAAGAAAATGGATCTTCATTCGGATGATTTTCTTGAATCATTATCAAATACTTTCCAACTTGGTTTCATTGTCTAGAATGGATGGCTTAACTACTACCTTGATGTGTTACACATTTCCTTCAACAAGATCATCAACATGCGATAATTGTGAACTAAGGGATATCATTTTATCTGATTATTTTTTCAATTTACTTACCACCACTTCTAGATTAAGAGCATCAAAACGCTCCAAAAGTTCCCGAACTCTATGTTTGTAAGATTTCACAAGTTTATTCTTTGTGGAAAACTTCCCACTAACTTAGTGGATGACCAATTCAGTGTCCCCAAATATTTGCAATGTTTTTATACCTCTCTTTTTATAAATTTAAAGAACTTGCACCAATACCTCATACTCTGATAAGTTGATATAATTTGCAAACTACAATTTATGAGAAAATAATAACTTCTCATTGATTGGATAAATTAGTACAACACCTACCCCAAATCCATTTCTACTTCTATAACCATAAAATAACATCTTCCATAATCAAGAATCAATATATTTTTATTTTTTAAGTGGTGTAGGTAAGGTATGCCCTTATTAAATAATGTAGTAGGTTCCAAGTCCAGTTTCCAAAGTTGTATCATATGGATCAAACTCATAACATTATTTGACCCATTCATCTAATAAAAGATCAGGAATTGAAGGAGGAATAGGTTGCTCTTCTGAAACTAACTCTTGTTCATGTTCTTCTTGTATTAGGAAATTTTATTGGGAGGGGTAGGATTATAAGACTCAATATGATAGGAAAATATAGGCTTAGCTTGTATTGTAAATCTTGTACCATATCTAGTTCTTAGGAGCATATGAGTCCAATATGAAGACAAGTATCCACCTACTTTGGCCATGAAATCTCTTGATAAGCAAATGGAAAACATAGGAGGCAAGTCAATTACTTATATATCATGAGTTATGGTTAAGTTGTTAGAAATTGAGGATTCAACTAGTATGGATTTAATCAACATTCATATTAACATTTAAACATTAATACATTATGCCATATAATAAAATAAACATTACATAATGAAACAAGTAAATACATACCAAAGATAAATACACATGTGACATAGTATGTATAGTGGAAAACCCCAATAGGGTAAAAACCACTTCAAATAACCTTTTATTATCAGAGAACCAAACTTACATCTAGTAACTTTCACCTCCTCCTTTCAACCCTAATCACAAGGGTAAATAATTTTCACCTTTGATATATTTTCACGAACATATCAAATGAGGACCTTAATGTCCTTTTTATACAAGGTGATTGGGTATGTCTCTCGACCCACCTTTTCAACCTAAAAGGTTGACACATACACCTAGGTTTATAATATTTCATATTAGAAATATAATCATTTGATGATATTAAATATTTAACCTAAATTATATACCTAGGTTAGCATATTTAATAATAGAAATATAAATATTTCATATTATTAAATATTAACCATTATATTAGTGATGGACCTATATACATTAAGGGGTGTCCAACCCACTTAATAACTATGTTCCGACACTCCCCTTAATGATAAGTGTGGTAACATATGACAATATATTACCTTCCCGTGGTACACTACATGATCTACAATCCTTAAACCATAATGGTTTTAGGATAATATATCGGTGAAGGAATTATAACACCTTCATCATACTCAATTTATCTATTAGACATGAAAACCCTTATGAAAACATTTTTAGGCTTGTAATTATATCCCTTATGAAAACCTAAGTAAGCACTTTATGAGATTTTGGAAGACGATAAAAAAGGGGCAAAGGGGCTTGTGGACATAAAAGGTGTTCATATCAAGATTACCGTGGAGTCTTTCGCTAAAGTAATGGATGTTCTTGCTGATGGTAGGGAGGTTTACAATCCTAAAAAGGAAGCCACATATGATCTAAAGTTGTTATTGCAAGGTAATGAAAAACTCACCACTCATTTTACCGGTTTTATTCGCTCTACTTTACCTAGGCCTTTTGATGATGTGGCTTTATACCTTATTCATTTTCTTACCCTAGAAGGCTGTCATAAGTGTATCTATCCCTACCATTTGCATATGCTTAATTATTTCTGACATGGCCATAGTTTTAGTTTCCCATATTTTTTTTTATCTTTATGAGTTCTTCCATTGCCCGGTTTAAAAATAATAGAGTTGTTTTCCTCCTTCACCAAGGTTTTATCCTTACCCTAGTTAAAAGAGATACTCTTGATATTGATAAATTGAGTACCCTCACAATATCTCTTGAGGCTTATGATGAGGGAGAAAACTCGACTTGTAGGAGGAGGATTCTAGAGAAGATACTGATTCTCGGAAAGAGATTCATTGGGGATGATAAGGATTTCATGGAAATTGATTTCACTCAGAATCTCATAGATCTAAAATCAAAGCATGTTCCTAGTTGGTCTATCAAAAACAAGGTGAATCAAGCATATAGGAAAATCAGGTTCCTATGAATGCCCAATTAGAGCAGCGATTGAATCTTTGGGTAAAGTGGGTCCTAAAAAAGGGGATAATCATCTAGCCAAGATGGCCATGGATATTGAAGAGTTGAAGGAAATATGAGGCTTACAAAGAGTTATGTTTAGTTCTCTTTATGATTGGAAAAAAATGATAATGTAGTAAAATATGTTGTCAAAAAATCAATAATGGGGGTGAGCTTGAAATTATGAAAGTCAATTATAAAACCTCTCAAATGAGGTGGATCACATCGAGCTATTCTACATAGCTATATGTAATGGGTGTTGTCATTGTAAAATCCACTCGCAACATATCCAAACCCTTAGTTAGTTGGCTAATGCTTATAGGCTAGTGAATGAGCATGCAAATTTGAAGAAAAGAAAAGGGGATGCTTCTAGATGTGACTTGATAGTGTTGGGGGTCAACATCGAGTCTATGTCAAAGGAATGGGTGAAAGTGTTGGATGGTCTTGAAAAAGACAAAAGTGATATTTTTTGGGTGGCTGTTATTATATTGTATTGCTTTTAAATCTACTATTATTTAGTATGTGGTTTTATCTTTACTGTTATTATTCTTTTTTGTTGTGTTTTAAACTGGTCTATATGATCATGGAGGATCTCGGATGTAATAGTTGATATATATGTTTCTTTCTTAATATTATGTAATTTTTTATCTACTCTTTTTGGAGCTTTGATTTGTAAAGGGTAGGGCTCCTCAACCCTATTTCACCTATATAAAAAAAAAAAAATTGGTACAAAAGGATTTGGAATCCCAAAGATCATCCCATGATCAGTGGCTAAGTATGATTTGTGAGTTTTACATATCCTCACAAGTTCTCATAAAATTTTATTGAACCCAAGCATATAAGATACTTTTATAACTAAGGACCTCCTTAAAAATTTGCTTTCACTAGATGTTTTCTAGTAAAATCAATAGCACTAAATAGTTTATTGAGACTCGCCTTTAAGGTATTTATACACTTATTTAAAAAATAAAATTCAAGGTGGTATACATGCCCAAAGGTATTTGTAATTACATTTTTAATATTACAAATACCAACTTCCATTATAAGGTGACATTGTCATGCACACTTCTCCTCAATGGAAACTCCAAAATTGAAGTTTTCCATGAAAGTAACAAAACTTTACAAGACTCAAGGACTTTATGAAGATGTCAAAGAACTCCGATCTTCGATCAAGGCGTGAATTTGAGATTTATCTCATCACTTAGCTCATTTTAATGGATGAATTGTATATGTATCTCAATGTTCTTCATCCTCTCGATGTTGAACTAGATTATTAAAAAGATTAATACAACTCGACCACCACATAAAATTGGAATACTTCCTTTAGCTTTCATGTGTATCTCTACCGACAGCTTGTTGCAGCCACATGGCTTCTTTAATTATTCCATTGTACTTCTCTTCCTTATTAGAATAAATGGAGACTATTGATTGCATTTGATATTTTAAGTAATGGTTCCTATACCAAAAACTTGAACACATATCCGCTATATTTTATAACACAACATCGTATGGTTTTAATCACAAAATCCATATAAGATAGCATTTTCATTCTTAGTATAATGAAACCCATAATTGATTGTTCCTTTAATATATCTAAAATTTCTTTTTGCAAGATTCCAATGATCTCAAAACAAAGGTTCCTGCATAAACCTTGAAGTAATTCCTACCGTATAGGAAATATCCGATCTAGTTATAGTTCAATAAATAAAAATATCAACTAATAACCTATATAAAATAGGTTCAACCTTTTTCATATGCATTTTTAGGATCAATGTTTAGTCCATGAAGAGAGTAAGGAAGAATTTAATGCAACTATTTTAAGAGCATCGCTAGAACTATTATTTTTCCTTAAATTATATTTAGAAGACATAGTGTGTTTCTAATTTTCTTAGATTTGTAATCTTCATTTTTATGCCCAAATTTACCACATTTGTGACAATTACCATTAAAGGTTACATGTAATTGTTCAGAAGAAACACTTTTCTTATCAACAAATGAAGATTTAGATCTAAAATTCTAATCCGAGAAGGACTTGCAAGTGCCTGAGAGGCATTCCCCTTAGATTCAGAGTTCATCATCACTTGCTCTTCTTGTATTAGAAGAGAACATAAATAATTTTAAATCAAACAATTCATCCTCATTCTGATATTTAGAGTTTAAGATAGAAATAAAATTCCTAAATATTTCATGTATATTCAACTGAATAATAAAGTAGATTAATTTTTCACCAATTAAGTCACAATTACATCCATCTAATTGTTCTTTAATATTTTTAATTTTGTTTAATAAATTAACTACTTTTTCATCTCCTTTCATAGGATTTGTAAGCAATTCTAAAACAATCTTAATGATCTTAGATAAGCGCATACCTTCATGCATGGATTCTAATTATGTTTATACCTCTTTTGGATGTTTGATATTACCAATGTGTAGAAGATATTCATCATTCACATTACATAGAATCATGGAAGGATCCTCCCGCATTTGTTTTGGGAATAAATTAACATTATCTCGTCATCACTTGATGAGTGGTGGGAGTAACTTCAGATCTACAAATAATCATCCGGAGTTTCCTCACCATAAGTTCTGATTTAACCTTGATCTTCCAAATGTTGTAATTGGCCCCATTCAGGATCTAGGATTTATTGAGGAAAAATAATTGGACGTCATTGTCTTCTTGAACCTATAAAACACATCTCATTGTAGTATATAATACACCACAAAGTTAGATACATATTTTAAAAAGATGACAATATCCAGATTTTGATCAAAATAGTTTGTATCAACAATCAAGTATATATTTTAAAGTCTGATTATAACTATTTTACAGAACCAGATCTACAAAAATATATGATATGTAATATATACTACCTAATTTTGAAAACATTACAGAAATCACTAGTGATTCCATGAATCATTTGTGATTTTAGGGTGAATCACTAGTGATTGAGCCAATCACTGGTGATTTGGTCTCAAAATTTAATTGAATAAAAAAATGGTTATATTTTCCAAATTTGGGTTTCTAGCTAGTAAATTTCTAGAAATGAACAAAAATGCTAGTGATTTATGAAATCGCTTTGCGATTCCTAAAACTATCAACATTTTTTAAAATTTTGATTTTGATTTTCCTTTTGTTCCAGTTTTTACTGTTGTTGTATAGATTCTGAAGGGACCAGAGTATAAATTATATAGAAAAACATCAATATAATTTTTCTTTATTAAAATAAAGAATTACTATAGTTTTAAGACTATAGTATAAATTTATTAAAAACAATTAGAAAGAACCCTATTAAAGGGATCCCACTAAAAATAGATGATACTAAATTAAAAAAATCAAACCAGAGTATTCGGTAACAATATTATTTTTCCCCATTCCAAGATTCTTTAACTGAGCCAATAGGAAAAATCAAATTCCTATTCTCAAGGAAGATTGTCTCCCTTTGAATTTTTACATGTTTACCCTAGAATTTAACCTGGGCCTAGCACATATTAAAACTTAAAGAAACATAGGAAAATATTTCATACAATATTTAACCCTTACCAAGTTTTTCACGCAAATATTCATGGGAGGTAATATTCTTCCAAAATTTTCACTTGTGCATCCACATAAATTCTTCACAAAAAAACTTAGGTTGCACAAAAAAAATTAGAAAGAAGAGGTCTCAACCATTTTGAATACCCTTTCAAAATGATTGAATAAACCCATAAAAATTAAATATTATACCTCATATCTAACCTATTTCATTTTACCCCAAGCTCTGGTACCATGTTTGAAATTGAGGATTCAACTAGTATGGATTTAATCAACATTCATATTAACATTTAAACATTAATACATTATGTCATATAATAAAATAAATCGACATCTTGGAAAATCTCAATAGGGTGAAAACAACTTCAAATAACATTTTATTACCACATAACCAAAATTACATCCAAGAACTTTCACCTCCTCCTTTCAACCCTAATCACAAGGGTAAATTATTTTAACCTTTGATATATTTTCATGAACATATAAAATGAGTAATTTAGTGTCCTTTTTCTACAAGGTGATTGGGTATGTCTCCGTCCTACCTTTTCAACCTAAAAGGTTGACACATACACCTAGGTTTATAAAAATTAATAATGAAATATAATCATTTCATGATATTAAATATTTAATCTAAATTATATACCTAGGTTATCATATTTAATAATAGAAATATAAATATATCATATCATTAAATATTAACCTATATATTAGTGATGGACCCATATAGATTAAGGGTTGGCTAGCACACTTAATCATTATGTTCCAACATAAGCTTAGACAAGTATGAAGGGTTAACTCAAGATATTTTATCACTCTTAGTACACCAATAGTTAAACCATAAATTTGTAGACCACATTGAGAAACGGGGATATACTTAAGACCTAGGATATAAATAATCTTTTTGGGCATCATAGAAGTACTAGCCCCTAAATCAATCATGAAATTATGAACTAGATGTTTTCCCACAATTAATTACATATAAAAGGGTAGGGTCTTGACAACATTTCTTACCTTTTCTTAATTTTCTTGGCACAAGTTGACAACAACATGAGTCTTTTGAGCAACCGAATCAGTTTGAGGAAATTTCTTGAGAGATTTATGCAAGAGATCAAGTTGTGATGCAATATCTAGAACATCCCACATTGAAATTTGTATTCTTCATATTCTCAAAAATGTTGAAAAGAAAGCCCATGGACTTGTGTAATTGAGGTACAATATTATGCTTCCTTAATTGTTGCAACGCTCGGGTAGGAATCTTTGGCTGGAAAGAAACCTCATCTAAAACAAGTCTATTAGAAACTTCAGAAAAAAATTCTTATCTCAATCTCTACCAACTTCCTTTTCCTTATTGATAGTGTTTCCTTGATTAGAATAAGATGAAGGTTGTGAATCCAACATTCTCTTCTTAAACCTTGTGTTATTAACAACATGAGTATGAGGCTTGTTGGAACTACCCACTACTTGATTCATTGCACGAACTCATCAGCCCTAAAGAAAACAAGATTAGTATCTAGATTGACTTCTTGAGTTCCTTCCACATTAGGATTGGTTGCTTCTATAAATGGTTCCTACTGATTGGAAGAATTTTGAATCATGAAGGCATGAGCTTGTAATGCACTTGGAAAAACAAACTGATTATGTGGCTGATTGCATGGGAAACACCATTATGTTTCTTGTATCACATTGTTTTGCACTGAACCAATGTTATACTTTCACTAACAATGGGAAGTGGCTAAGTAGAGTAATCTATTTGAAGTGGAAGAGGTGCATTTTGACCTTTCCACCTATCATTTTTCTGATTTTACCCATATATTTGGTTAGGGTATTGGTTTTTATAGGGATAGTAACCTTGGTTGAATCCTTATAATATTTCCCTTGATTAGAATAATTTCTATAAGGTTAGGTTAGCTTTTTCCAAGGATATAACTTTTTAAAAAATTAAAAAGAAATGCCTTCATCTCATCATCATCCTTTTTATTTTTAGTAGAAGAGGATGTGGAGGGAGAAGATTGGGGACTTTTCTTAGGGATAGGAGCAATGGTAGGTTGTGGGGCTTGAGGAAATTTAAGGTGCAAAGGAATAGGAATCCTAAGGGATATTTTTCCATCTTATATCGGAAAATTATCATCCATAATATCTATTGGATAGGAATTAGGTATATGAATAACACCCATAGATTGCATCATAAAAATAATATCAAAATTCAATGCTCTTAAGAAGTAAAGATAGGCACCTTGTGAGTCGGTCTTCAGAGAGTTGATTTATGTCCCATGTCCTCTCGAAATCTGAAGTTAAAATCTACCATCAGCTCATGAGGACCCCTCTTAATAGTTATTAGCTATTATAACAAGGAAATATTGTGTACCTTTTCCCCAAATTTATTGCAAAGTGTAGTGCCAAGTCCATCCCAGTTGGTAATAGAGGAAGGTCTCAAGATTTTATACCATTAGAGTGTTTTACCCTTAAGTGAAGAAGCTACCAGCCTAACTACTACATAAGATTATGTAACTAGATGAACAGAGTATACATTTGCAACATCCTAAATGTGTTCAACATGGGTAACTTGATTCTCACCAGTAAAGTATGGAATATTTTTTAGTGTAGCTACTGGTATGTCATGTTGTGCATTAAGTGCAAGAGGGCTTCCACCCATGAAGTTGACAAATGGTAAATTCCTCTGTGGTGCCATGAATGCAATAGGTCTTAAAACTTTAGATGATAACAAGAAATGCCTACTAGGAGGTGGTGTAGAAATATTTCTATTCATTGATGATGGTGATCTCTAAACTAATCTTCCTCTTCTTCTTCTTCTTCATGTTGATAGTTGCAAGTTGTCAAATGATCCTTATTACTCTATTATTAACCTTATATTAATCATTCTCAATAATTTGAGACGGTAAAAATGTTGAAACTAGTTCATATAATGCTTTGATTCACCAGATGTGTTGTTGCAAATCCTCCAAAGGCTGAAATTTACCAAGATACACACCAAAACTTAGAAAAGGACAATATTAATCTCTAAATGTCCCAATGAGTGTGCCAAAAATTTTAGAGCTCAAAATTGCACCTTTACCTAAGTCATAGACAACCCAAGATTTTGAGGTAACATGGTATTGTCTCCACGTTATGCGACCTTCAAAAATGAGAAAAATGTCTAGAGAAGGATGACTTCCTCTACTTATTCCTACTGCTAAACTAATCATAGGAAGGGAAATGCAGCTACCTAGCACTAATCTATGATTCCAAGGGACTAGGGAGAGAGGGAGATGCATAAAAGGGAAATCCTACACTAAGGGAGGTGATAGCACCAAAAATAAGGGGAAAGACACTTTTAAATGAGAGAAAATGGAGGAAAATAAAGGTGGAGAGGGAAGAAATGAAATCCACAATCCAGAGAAGCATTTAAACTCCCATTTTCATACAATGCACAATAGAAATAAACCCTGTAATATGAAGAAACATACACAACATACCTGTAAGTAAATGAAGAGGAAAGAAAATGCAACAAATCACCAACTAGGGTAGAATAATAGCCATAAAAAAGTATTTTATTTATTTAACATGATGCACAAATCATTACAATGGAGGAAAAGGGTATAAACACACCACAGAACCATAATTTAAGGCTTGAAACTCAAGAACACTTGTGCATCACTTTTTCAATGATGTCCTTGCATTCTAAAAGTATCTAACGTTACAAAAGAACATCACTTTAAAATTTATAGAAAATGAGAGAGAAAATAGAGGAAACTTAGATTTTCACCTTCAACCACCAAAAACATGAATTAAATATTTGAAAAGGGAATGGGAATTTGGGAAAGGCCATTCCTCCATGATGTCTTATTCGGAAGAAGGAATGGGCATCATACCTCATTAAATCTGGTTGTTGAGCTTCCCGACCGCATATTTTTAATGTTGATATGTTTTTCTCTTTTTATCCCATCAACTCTCACCTAACTCCATATTTTAATTTTTCATCATGTAATTCATGTTGAGAGCTTTCCAATGGTACCAATTTTACCAAATTTGGACAACCACGGTGAAAGTTATGCCCATGTAGATTCAAGTGGGTCAATGAGGAACATAGGTTCCCGTGTTAGATGAGCAATCTGCGTTAATCAATTTTTGCATTTGGGGTGTGGGTAAATTGGGTGTTTAGAGAACCTAGGGAATTGAGGAACTGGTGCTTGATGTTTCTATTATATCCACATTTCTTTGCATTTTTTTGTGGATCGTAGTTTCAAGTTTAGGGTGGAACCGTGGAATGGTTCCACCTAGCCTTTGTTATCCCACATCACATTCCATCCACACTACAATTTTATCCATTCCACCTTCATTCACTACTTCACCTTTGTTCAATGGGACCGACAAAGGTTTTGGGGAACTATGGACCTGATCAACCATTCCCTACATCACTTGGTTCATAAAACACACTCTCTATCCCACAATACACTTGCCCTTTGACTTGCATCTTGAATCCAAATGCGTAGAACTTGAATCCCAAAGTAGTTAGTTCCTCAATTCTACCTATCATATGTACTTTCACAATGCACTAGAAATGACCCAAATTCCATTTTTTCTCAATTTTTTCTAATTATTTAGATATTTTAAGCCCAAAGAAAAGGAGATAAGAGCCCCGAGAAAAATGTAATTTCCTAAATCATGAAAATATGTTAGGAATTATTTTACTTAGTGTTGCATATGTTAGTCTTTGTGTTATGTTGTTAGCTAGATTGTTATACTCATGAATAATATTCTGGTTAATTGTTATAACACCTCCCAATTTTCTAGGAGGTTGTTTAGCTATGTAAATGGCTATATATTAGCTATTTATTGAGCTTGTGAATATATTAATATTACTATTGTTTATTTTGCTGAAAATTTGTGTAAAACTGGTGTGTTTTCAAGATTTGGTATCAGAGCGTATTTAATATTTGATGGAAATATAATTTGTAAAGGGGTAGCCCCAATTTTCTTATTTCCCGATTAATGGCAACCTATGTTTGATCACAATAATTTTTAGTTATTACTTGTTTGAGTTATTGTTTACATAGATTGAGTTTTTGCAAAGATTGGTGTATTTTCAGCACCATTCTATTTCAACATTTTCATGGTTCTAGTATTTACAAGAGTGGTGGAGTGTATTCAAGTTAGCTGACAAAAGTGTACTCAAGTTAGTGTCTAGGCATATATTTCCCAGCATTACATTAGCATAAAATCGATCTATGTAGTATTTTTCACATGTGGAAGACATCTTTCTTCCTATAGGAAAGGATTAATAGGATAATATAAGTCCAACGCAACCATTATGCAAGATAATCAGATTACATATGAATCAGTATGACTCTCTTCAAATGTTTGGTGGACTTGATATACGTTGGCTAATCTACTTCATTTGGATTCAATTCTCTACATTTAAAACTACATATTGGTCACATTGAAAATAGTTTTTCATTGGATATCGAGTTGCATCTAAGGGATCAAATATTGCAGCAGGACTTGTATTGATTCTTCTTCTTGCCATCTAGATTTCTAGGCATCCTCAATCAGCCCCTATTTAACATGTGCGAGTCTCATGATGCCACCACCCCCAAAGATATGCTTCCACGAATAAATCAAAGTCTCCCTGGTTTGCACTCATGAAGACCAAATTTATTTGTCTTCCCTACTTGGAATTGTCCATCCATCCTCATTCACATGGTATTCATATCATTTAAAAATAGTCTCTAAATATATGGTTAAATTTCCATTAGTTAGAGTCTAAATAGTTCATTTAGACTTGTAATTCATTTTATAATCAGTCACGTGTGGTTTATAAAAAGGTATCTCCTTAGTAGTTTGTGTCCATCTGTGTCTTTTTAGATAGTTCCTATTTCCTTTTTACATTTTGTCCTCTTAAAAACATAAATGTGATTTTAGAGTGTTGTTAGTTGGTTCTGATAATTGATTCATCGTAGTTTGAGGCATAAAATGAATTTAGATTTGTAATAAAATAGGTGTCATCAAATTGGTGGTCGATAAGAGTAATTGTAAAAAGTGTCAAATCTCTAGTCGTCTATGGTAATCTATTAAATGTGTCAATTCAAAAATTGTTGTCTTCAGATTCATTTTAAAAATTCCATAAATAAAAAATTACCTCATAGACGCATTTTTGGTGTTACTCAAGTCGGAGTCCAAATCGAGGGGTAGGAATTTCAAATTAGGATCCATGATAAAATTCAACTAAGCTAGTAGCATGATACTCAAGGACAGAGGCATCAGATATTTGAGGTCAATCAATTAACTCTCATCGGTAACTAACGGTGGGGTTGCATCACTAGTTTTGTGGCATGTGTGTTTCGCTTACTTTCAATTATTTCAGTTGCATGTGGTGTGCTTTAGATTTCAGTGTTCCTGATTTCTTTGTTTTTTGAATAAGTGTAAATTTCACATTGTGGGGGAACATGATCCAATGTTCCATTTCTAGTTTTCAGTTTGTGTGTATGAGTAGCAGAATTTAGAAGATTTTCCTATGTTATTCCCTGCAGTGAGATAGTGATGAGAGCTAATGATACTACTGAAACATCATGATATTGTGGTTGTTAGTAATACATTGGAAAAACTATCTAGAGGTTGTTGGTTCTATCCTAAAAAACCATCTGTTGTGTGGTTGTTAGTAATCCACTGGAAAAACTATCTAGAGGTTGTTGGTATTGTCCTAAAAACCATCTGTTGTGTGGTTGTTGGTTAACCACTTGGAAAACCATCTAGAGGTTATTGGTATTGTCCTTGAAACCATTTAGATCATGAGAAGGATACGAAGTGGAAAATTACAATAAAAGGAATTTTTTTCCCATGTTCACACTAATGGGGGGAATGTTAGGAATTTTGTTATTTATTGTTGCACATGTTAGTCTTTGTGTTATGTTGTTAGTTGGATTGTTATACCTATGAATAATATTCCGGGTTAATTGTTATAACACCTCCTGATTTTCTAGGAGGTTGTTTAGCTATGTAAATGGCTATATATTAGTCGTGTATTGAGCATGTGAATATATCAATATTACTATTGTCTATTCTATCAAACTTTGTGTAGAATTGGTGTGTTTTCAAGAAAATGTGTTTTCTTCTCCAATTTCTTCACCAAGATCCCATTAAATTTCCCAATTCTTGATTTCAAGTTAGCCAATTTTGTAACAAAATTGGATAACAACTTATATAAAAGAGGAATCGATGGATTTTTTCTCTGATTACGTGGACAAAAATTAACAAGGTAATATTTTGGAAGCTTATCATAATTTTTCTTATGGAGGACAATTTTAGCATCTATTACTACTCATAAGATCATGTGAGTAAGATATTATTGGCCCACTTCATTCCAATATGCATAAAAATGGGTAGCTCAAGATTTGAGGCCTTCCATCAATTCATTGGTCGTCCCAAATTACCAACACTTACCCTCAGCCGCAATAATCGATGATCCTTTTCAACAATGGGGAATAAATTTTATTGGTTCATTGAATCCTATGTCATGTTAGGAATAGTTATTTCCTATCAAAAACAACTATTTCATCAAGTGGTTGGAATCCATTCCTATAAATCATGCTACCTTCGAAGTTGTTTGCAACTTCATTAAGGAGAACATAATAGTGAGGTTTTTCATTCCTCAAAAAATCATGGCTAACAACACTTATAATTTCTCATCATATTAAATCACTAATTTTTGTTATGGCTATGAAATTACCTTGAATTATTCTTCTAATTATTATCCTCATGGAAATGCTAAGATATAATTAAGTAATAAAAACTTGGTGACTATAATCAGGAAGTTGGTGACTAGCATAATATACTTCCCGCAGTCAACTTTTTGTGCTTAGGTCAACATGTTTATTACAAGGGTGGAGGTTGGTCACCGTACATACCCAAAATTGTATATACTATACTATCAAAAAGAGGTTGTGGAAACCCTAATGATGATTCAGATCTCTTTGCAAGGTGTTCGGATTATAGAAAGTGCATTGAGTATACATATACATCCTAAAATACCTTATCCAACCTTTACATTCTTTATCTAACTCCTTTCCTCTTTTTCCTTGCATTTTGGTCTTTAGTGATAGGACCACCTCCCTTCCTAGGTAGTGGTCCTACCCATGTTTTCTAGAAGCTTCACGCACTCTTCGACGTGAAAAATCAAGTTACACTTGCAACTCTCAACCACTTCTACTTTGTTTAGAGTTTCCAACCGCTTTGTGATAGTAATTCTCCATTTTAAATGATAGAGCATGGAAATTTGGACTTTCCTTCTGGTGAGTAAGAAAACTATAAATACTAAGCTTGTTTACAAGCAAATGGCCCTTTCTCTCTCTGATTTATCATTTAGTGTGTCTGAAATCTCCTCAAAAATTCTCCAACAGGTCTAGATTTTGTATAAGTTCTCAACCTCTCAGTTCAAGGCTCCTCTCCATCTTTCTGATTTAGAGATCACTTGATCTATCTTGTTTAATCTTGTTCCATTGTTCTCAAATAACTAGTTTAGCAAAAATAGTTTTAGTTCTAAGTTCGATTCAGTTCATTTGAGAATCTTGATTCTACCTAGAGTTTTATATCGTTGTTTTGTTATAGGAAGTATAGGTCCTAGAGTTTTCAGTGTGTTTGTGTTGTATCCCTGCAACAATCCTGTTAGGAATCCCATAGCCAAGCTCTAGTATCTTGCACTATACCTATCCTACTTTCATTCCATTCAATTTACATCCAAGCTACCACTGTTTGAATATCTTCTCCTACTTCCATCATTGTCACATTTCCACTTTTTTGGATTCACAAGAACATGTAGGAATGGAGAGATCACATTGAGGGGACCAGTTACAATACAACTTGATTTTCCTCAGTTCTGTAAACTCCAGGTTTGAATTGTCAAATTTGTAATTATAATATATCAAATAGAATAGAAAATTATTTCATTTTAGTTAATCTCGCTTTCAACATTACCAGAGAAGTTGTGGGGAATAATAGCTTTTGAGAAGCTATGATTTGTTCCTCACTTCTGAGGTAAGATTTAAGGTCTTTCAATTGAATTAGTTAGTTGTTTATATTTAGGATCAATTCACAAGTGCACAGGAAATAGCTACATCTAGCTACCTTGCTTGTTATAGTTCCATTCTTAGATTAATTGCTCATTATCTAAATTTATTAGATTAGTTTCTCTTTAATTTCATTCAAGTTCACGTCTTTGAAAATACAAAAAGAACAAGCATAGCATATATTTATTTTCATAATTAGTTTACTTTATTTAGTTAAATCTAGTTATTTCTTGCATGAAAATTACGGGACCTAGAGATCCCAGGATTATATATTCAAACCAGTAATACCTCAGCCAAATATCCTCATGGAATTAGCAGATATAGATCAAGGTCTTAGAATTCATGTCTTCCAAACAAAAAAAAACCCACAAATAATCAGAGAAATTGAGAGAATTAAACATCGAAGACGAAAAAGCATATGAATTTTGGTCAAAACAACCCAACTATAGATTACCTTGATAGGATATCCACATGACCATACAAGAACCTGAAAGAGAGAAAACATTTGGTTGTGATCTGTTAGTTCTGTAACTAGACATAGGATACCTTCTCATTGATATAGACACAGGATTATGCATACAAGTCACTAGAACACCCGTAAGATATTTAGAGAAGATCACACAACTCCTAGTATTAAACGTAGAGGATGAAAAATCTTACGACTAGTGGATAGTTAGAAGAAGAGATTGATTCTTCACATGACCATAAAAGGTCAACAACCAAGAACTCATGGTTTTTATCCCTAGGTCCCACAACCCAATGGGATTGCTAATCCATCAAACATTGATACTTGGTTTACGTACACTGGTATTTATATCCTTACCACTCCCACCAGATATCATCACATAGTTTTCCATGTTAAACGTAGAAGCCGATTAGGATAAGATTTTCTAGATTAGACTAGAAAATTACCCATAGTTCCTATAAATCCATTACACCTCTCGCTACCACTTTCATGAACTTGTCTATAAATACACATGAGGCACCTATAGGTCACTTTCCATGCATCTAATAGCCAATAGATAGGATCTCGTGAGCTCTACATTATTTAGAGCCTCTCTGAGTAGATATAGTATTTAACCAATCCATCACACCAATTCAAGTTAGGAGAGATTTCTTTGCCTTGGACTCACAGATCCATTTATTGTGTGTTGAGGATATAAGATTTCCCAACTAGTTTTTCCACATTTGCATATATTTCATTTCCACCAGCTTATCTCGGCATGACCTCAAGAGGTCAGGTATGGAGAAATGTTACTTGTCGATTTTCATGCTCACCTGTCACTTTTCTATCGTACAATATTGGTGAACCTAACATGAAAGGAATAAATTATCCTATTTCATTTCCATTTCTCTCATCCATATTTGCTCCTTCCCATTATTCTACGGTATTTGTATACCCCCAAATATGTCGATATGAAACATATCACAGACCTCTCTCGAGGTCTCGAAGCATATTATGGTCGGTTATAGACAAAAGTCACCCTCACTTTCTCGCATGGGGTGACAACTACTCAAGAAACTAATTGTCATCAGAAACTCCTCAAATAACTAACTCTAGTTCTTCATTCTGAATTGAGGAGCTAGACCAACTCACACAAACACAATAACTTGATCCCTCATGCTCTAACAACATGATGTTTACTAGAGAATCTAGCTCATCTCCTTAGGTTTTGTTTAGACCACAAATCAATAGGAAATTAGATCCACTCCCATTCTTGGATGAGGAGTACTTAGCACGCTACACTAGAAGCAAGAAATGCTTCCAAAACATGTACCCATCTCTAGGAAGTTTACAAACACAACTTGACACCCTGCTTCAAGAAAATACCCCATTCCTCCACCTATGGAAAATACTCTTGGTGAAGTTTGGCAGAGTAATGAACAATTCATAGCATGGTATCATACCCCTCGACAACCTCAAGGGGTACAACAACAACCATCAAGGAAGAATATTGTTTCATCACCAATCAAGGTCATCTCAGCTTTGGTTGAAAGGGTTAGAGGGCTAGAACTTGCTCAAGAAAATCAAGCTTCACATTCCAGGAAAGCAGGAACTCCCAATCCTCTGCATCATCCTAGTTAGGTTGACCTCCTCATAGGAACATGCACGTTAGGTATGCCTCCTCAACATTCGTATAGCTATCCACAACAAACACCAACTAGAACCGTGTTTTCAAACATTATTCCAGTTTAAAGTATGATACCTCCCAGCTTTATTACCAAACAACCCATATCGTAGAAATGCTCCTCCCTACTTAAAAATTTATTCAAAATTTCCATAGGGAGACATGTTTTCTTCTCATGATATGTTCTCTCAACCACAAGGGTTTCCTTATGCCCTTACAAATACATATTCTATGCCATATCAACAACCCGTTCCACCTTCGTCCCTTAGCAGCACCATCGATGGTTGAAAACCTATAAGGTCGGGACTTAATCGTAACATTTAAAAAAGCCTCTAGATTTCACCGTATGAAGTGTCATGCTTCCAATACCTCTACCCAATTTGTCTAAATTCAATGGGGAGGGAGATCGAAATACACATATCAAGGCTTATGCCATGGCCATTCGAGAACTCTACCTTGGGATGCGGTTATTGCTAAGATTTTCCCTAAAACCTTAGAAGGTATTGCTTTTGATTGGTATTATATAATACCCAAAGCTTCAATACACTCATTCAAAAAACTTGTGTTAGAATTTATCAAATATTTTTACATGAACAAATTTTTAAGAATATGGATCAGGGAATTCTTACATATTAAACAAGAGCACAATGAATCTATTTATCACTTCACTCAAAGATGGCATACAGTCCTCTACTCTTCAGCAAGTGATCCAAACATAGATCAGATGGAACTATGTGACTTATTCCTTCATTCTCTCAGAGAGATAAAGGAAGAAGTCCGTAAGTTCCCACTAATGACTTATGATGAAGTTCTCAAGAGTTCTCTCTGAATCGATCAAGCCGAAATAGACAACGGTCGTAAGACATATGGAACGAATGGGATATTAATCACTCCCAATCAAAACACTATGACTTATCCTAACATTGGGAACAACAATAGAGGACCCAAGATCCTTATCAAAACCATGGAGATACAACAGATGGAGTCACTAATCAATCCAAAAGACCAAATGTTGTGAACACCCCGCACCCGCTAATAATCAATGCAATAATAACTTTACTCCAACAATCAATACGGTAGATTTTAATCATCCTCCATAAAAACAAAAACAAAAAAAACAAAAAAATCCAAATCACAAAGACCTATCCAAAGCCTAACTGGATACTGTAACCAAAACCAAAGGCAACAACCTCAAAATTTCAACTATAACAATAAGCAACCCAATCAGAATTTTGGGCCACATTAGGATTCAAACCAATGACCGTGGAATTATAATCCCAAAATATACTATGAATTCCATAAATTATGAGGTCATGATACTAGGAATTTATGTGATTACAAAAATTCTTGGAACATTTACCAAAAGATAAAAAATAACTCTTTATGGATATGTTTCTAGAAAATTCCACATCAAACACACCAAATACCTACATGGGATCAGTTTCCCCTCAAAATGCACCTCTCAATATTTTCAAAGATCCTCTCCTAAATCATTCTAACAATAATGGGTTAGATCCAAATGGGACAAACAAAGGTGTCATAACAGGGAATAACAATCATGAAGCTTTGACTTCATCAAATCCACCGGTCGCACCCCAATTAGGAACTCGACCACAAGCCAAGATAGTTGGACTAGTAGAATTAGACACCAAGTTATAAGTAGAAACCATAACAAGAACACGAGACTACTCTTTTTAGCTAGTTACAACCTATCCATTAATACCGGAGAAAGGCTCAATAAACACTAGTAAAACCAGTAGGAACCTACGATTTGATTAATGACTTAACAAAGACCTTCTCTCGTATTTCTTTTTTGGATTTTTGAAGAACTCTCCCACTCATAGGGCTATAGTCTTAGAAGAATTAGGTCTTAGTCATCTCATCAACATCACTCCTCCCCTAAAACATAAGTAAACCATGTACACTTTGACGTCTACCCTCTAGGGGAAGCCGATAGGGATACTGAGTTTATATTTGACTTAAGTAAAATGCCAATGGATGCTGAAATCACACGTAGGGGCGATCCACCCTTAGATTTATAGGTATGGATTTATAAAAATTATGTTAAGCATGCAATGATTGATGATGGGGTAGCAGTTAACATAGTCCCTTCACTTTTATTCAAAAACTAGGATATGCATAAATGAATTGTTCCTCAACACGAAACATGCTAAGGGGCTATGATAGCCTCAAGGAAACTTCAATTGGGACTATAGTAATACCAGTCACTTTAGGACCCAAAACAATCCTCACCGAATTTTATATTATAGATCAGGAAACCAACTATAATATGATTCTCGGTCACCCATGGATACATCGCATGAAGGTAATCTATTCCATGTTATTCCAAGAAGTAAGATTTTTACACCTAGGAAAGGTCTTTATAGCACAAGACAACCCAAAATATTTCGACATACTAGGCATCCACTCAAATTAAAGCTTCTAACAAATCATCTCAATAAACTAATCAATACAAACCTAGAAGCAAAGTTGGTGCCTACAACAGAACTAGAAGTCACGAACTTAATCGAAGGCATCCTAGTAGTCAAAGATGATACCATCATCATAGGAACAATTTCACTATGAACCACCACAATTTTTTTGAATTACTAGAGAAATATCTACCTTTTCTCCTACCATTTGATTATGTGGGTAAAGATCATACCCTAGGAATTGGTTCCATCCCTGTAGATGAAGTTATTATGGTAGAGGTAACCAAGACAAAAGAAGAAGATACTAAGAATGTCCCAACTTCCATTTTTACAAGTTTTTGTTGGAATCTCCATTTTGATGGAGCAATATGTCATTTTAGTAGTGGGTCAGGTGTGATCCTTACTTCTCTCGAAGGAAAGGTTCTACCTTTTGCCTTTAAGTTAGATTTTGAATGCACAACTAATGGGGCTGAATACAAAGCCATTATTATTGGCCTTATCATAGCCAAAAGGATGGGCATTGTTAATATTAGAGTTCTTGGAGACTTGCAATTAGTTGTAAACTAAATATCTTAGGTATATGAAACTAGAGTTGAACACTTGCAACTCTATAAAATGGTAGTACTGAAACTAAAAAGGGATTTGAATTCATATCAATCGAAGCAATTCCATGAGAATAGAACCTTCTCCTTGATTTAGTGGAAACCTCGACTTCTTGATTCACTCCAAGCAGGAGTTGGAGGATACACATTTCATGATATCAACTAGTGTTGAAAATTTTGTTTGTAAAGTACCAACAACCCGAATATTGACACATGTGGAAATTGAGAATGAATCTACCATTCTAGATCACTCTAACAGTGATAGGGAGACTCTTGAATATCTAAATGCCTATGTAGAGTTACATCTCACTCATCACATGGTTGATTTCTCCCTGATCCCATATTCCTCTTCCTATTTTGGAAATCCCATGATAGAATCTCCCCCACAAAAGAATCTCAAATCTATGAGGTAGAGAATGAAGGGAGTTTGGAATTACCCCCAGCCCCTCCTGAGTTTGAGGAAGGAAACACCTCCTTAATCGAGGGAACAATTGATATAAATATTGGAACAGAGGAAGAACAAAATATTTTGAAGTTGGGATCCTCATTAACTCCAGAGGAGGTAGAAATACATACTCATATCCTCAAGGAACATCAAAAGGCTTTCACATTTAGTTACAAATAAATGAAGGGAATTACACCACATATCACAATACACAATCTTATCACCAAACCACATGCAAAGACAAGTAAGAAAAATTCAAGACCAATGAATCCAAAAGTGGCTCTCATGGTGAAAGAAGAAGTAATGAAACTTCTCCAGGTGGGATTCATCAAACCGGTCAATTATTCACAATGGGTATCTAATATCATCCCTATTCTCAAAAAGAATGGGAAGATCCATATTTGCATAGAATTCTCGGGAGATTAACAAATCTTTCCCCAAAGATGATTTACCATTACCATCCATCGATGTTATTGTTGATGCAACAACTGGATTTGAGCTATTGTCTCTCATGGATGGGTTCTCGGGATATAATCAAATCAAAATATCCGAAGAGGATCAAGACAAAACTACGTTTATAACTCCTTGGGAACCTTACTATTATGTTTTCATGCCATTCGGTCTTAAGAATGCTGGCGCTACATACCAATGAGAAATGACATACATATTCCATGACCTTATTCATAAGATCATGGAATCCTACGTAGATGACTTATTGGCCAAGGCCAGGAAGTTTTGTGATCACCCAGAGGTTCTCTGTATCATTCTCTCATGATTGATCGAATACGGTGTCACATTAAATCTAGAGAAATGTGTATTTAGTGTAACAGGAGGCAAGCTTCTAGGTTACATTATATCGTCACGAGAGATTGATTTCGACCCAACTAAAATCTAAGTTGTTCTTGAAATGATTCCACCATCAGACAAGTATGGTATCAGATATTTTCTTGGGAAATTCGGTGCAATCCAAAGGTTCATCCATGACTTGAGATTTTTTGTTCATCCAATCAACAACATATTGAAAAAGGATTATAACACTGATTAGATGAAAGAATGCAATGAGGCCTTCGAAGTAATTAAACGCTTCTTGTTGTCTCCTCCCATGCTAATTCCTCCTAGACCCGATCATCCTTTCATATTATATTAATAGAATACTAATGTTTCTCTAGCCTCGCATGTTGGCTCAAGAAGATGATGATAAATGAGAACGTGCAGTTTATTTCATTAGTCATACATTGCTTAATTATGAGACACGTTACACACATGAAGAAAAGGAATTCCTTTCCATAATATTTGCAACAAAGTGTTTAAGACATTTCATGCTGAATAAAGAAACAAGGGTTATTGTCAAGAAAAATCACTTGCAGACATTCTTTATGCAAGGGTCTTTGTCTAAAAAGGATGGACATTTCATAACCTTAATGGGTGAGTTTTAACTAACATGTGTAAACGAAAATTTTGTTAAGGGAAAAATCATTGTAGACTGGTTGGCTGATAATCCATTGAATGGGGGTGATCTGGTAGATCTAGACTTTCCCGATGAGTGTGTATATTTTGTCGAAACTAGGCCCCTTATCTCTATATGTCCTTGGTACACCGACATTTTCAATTTCATCATGGACCACACGTACTGCAGGGTCCACATCACAAAAAGAAGGTGGTTATGCATTATTGCTACTAAATATGTCATTTCAATACAGTGCTCTATCACGTAACCTTTAACCAAATATTGTTAAGATGTGTTGTCATAGAAGAATCCGTAAGGATTATTTATGAATCCCATAGCATGATATATGGAGGCCACTTTGGTGGTCATGCCACTACTCATGAGATACATCAAATGTGCTATTTCTGGCCCAACCTAGAACATGATGCATTAAATTTTGTGTGAAAATGCAATAATTTCCAAGAAATATCCCACGAGATGCACATACCGACACACGCTCTACAACCAATCGCAACCCCATGGCCCTTTTCCACATGGGGCCTAGACTTGATAGGAAAATTATCTCCTTCATCAACAAATGGCCATAACTTTATAATCACAACCACATAATACTTTACTAAATTGGTATATTCCATGCCTCTCACCACCGTACCAGGTTCCGTAATCACCAAGTTCATTCTGAATCAAATCATTTATACGTATGGTGTCCCATAATTCATTATCTCAGATAATGGAACATCCTTCAAGAATGATGAGGTCCATGAATTATGTAGAAAATTAAAGATAAGCCATCACATGGCCTCTCTTTATTACCCCCAAGCAAATGGACAGGTTGAGGCCACAAATAAAACATTAAAAACCATTCTCCTCAAAATAGTTAAGGAGAACAAATGGGATTGGAATTTAAAATTATACCCAGCCTTGTGGGCCTATCAAACATCAATAAGAACACCAACAGGGGAAACCCCTTTCTCATTTGTATTCGGAGTAGAATCATTTCTACCAATAGAGGTTGAAATACCTAGTCTCTGCATCTCATTACAAGGGATCTTAGGAGAAGAAACCTATAAAGAGGCATGAAACTCTCAACTAGAAAGCCTTGATGAGGTCAAGGTTAAATTCCGAAAAGGCAAAAAGCCTACACTCACCAAATGTACTGAAATATAAAAAAAATGTCTATGAACGAGAAATATATGAGGGAGATCTAGTTCTAAGACTAGATAGCTGGATTGACAAGAAGACTCGACAAAGGAAGGAAATTCTGGCCCAAGTGGTTGGGCCCATACCGAGTCATGAAAGACTACGGAAATGGTGTGTATCTCTTATGTACACTAGAAGGTGAGGAATTCAATGAAATGGTCAATTCCTTACATCTCAAAAGGTTTCATGCATAGGTCATCAACATCACCATTTGTATATTATGTTCATCTAGCATTGCATTTAGTCATTTAGTTAGTTCATTTTGTTCACTCATTTCATAAATTTGTGGTCAAGGAACTTAAGAAAATTATTATAAGCTTCTGAAAATATTGGAAAAACATTCAAATCATCTCTTCAATCTTCATAATATCATCAAATGGTTTCGAAATCATCTCATTAATACAACAAACAAAATGTTGACAAAAACCATACCAAGGCCTGCATACTAGGTCATACTCATTTTCTTCTACTAGGTTAAGTTGTTCTTACCTACATGTCTATTCTAGAAGCTTCTTGGTGTCACATCTATCCCTCTTATGTCTCTTTGAAATGGGGATACTTAAAAATTATAGATCAGAAATGTCATAATCAAATTGAATAAAAAATACTAAACAAACATAATATTTTATTTTACACACTTATTTTCCCTACCAACCTTCGTGATGAGCCCACATCTCTTACTAGTGGTTCAAGGTTAGGAAAGGAAATAAGTTCCCTTACTCACCTATTTCATGCCTTCATTGATAATCCCATACTTCTTACTAGTAGCCCTGGGCATGTCATTCATGAAAATTAATGAATCTTAGTATTTTAAGTTCAAAACAAAGTGTATTGTGAAAAGTGAAATTAAGCATGCAAGTTCCAAAGATATCAAATCCTAAAAACTATATTTTACGCAAGTTTCCATTTATGGATCTAATTCTAGATAAATTGGAAAGTAAGTTACATTCGAGCTATGTAGTAGGCTTGAGTAAGGTAAGTACGTAGGCCCAATTTTAATTTCTATCAATACTTTGTCTTTATCTCATCATTTCCATTCAATCAACTCATATAACTTACACCCTTCCCAGCTTTTGGTGTTGAGCCCTCACATCTTACTAGTTGTGTGGAGTTAGGAATGGGTCAAGTTCATCTCATTATAATTAGATATTCATTAATTTTTTCCAAAACAAGAAGAAGCAATGAACATTGCTAAAAGGAATTCAAAAGTTTATTACCATTATATGTTTGCATTATCATATATCAACATTGCAAAAAAAAAAAAAAACATTATATTCAGCATTTGTTATCACTTATCATCCAATTTATACATTCTCAAAAGCATATAAAATTAGAGATTCTAAAGCATCTAGTGTACACATGAGAAATAAACCTTACTTCTTTAGAAAAGAGTGATTTTAGAAGGGGCCCACATAATATCACCTTCTCTGTCTTACATTTATGGAAATATGGAGTAGTATTCTACATCATCAAAACATGAATTTTTCAAAATTAATCAAAAAAATTTGCATACTCACTTTTCTCCAAGTTGCTCTTAGCTAGGGTTTTATTATGGTTTCAAACCACTTTACCTTCTTAACGATCGTTCATAAAAATGTGATGATAAAACCACCTCATTATTTTTGTGAAATATTCATAAATGACCTAATAATATAGGCCAAATATCTCAAGTACCCATGAAAAACATACAGTTCACAATGAGCATCATCAGATTAACTTTTGTCACAAAAACACACTGTCACTTATCTAGTTTATCCAAAACTTGCATATCTTTGAAAATATTTACCACTTTGACTTGAAACATATCATGAAGCATCATGAAAATATTATAACTTCAAATACTCACCATATATCTCAAATGCATCTCAAACTCTCCATCCATTAAGATTTGCTTGTTCTAAACTACCTATTCTCACCTTCTTGCTTCCCAAGGACATCATACATGCATTAAACCTATGCGTTTTACCCTAGAAATCAGTATACACCTAAGGTAAACTACCATCATGCTCCAATAATATGTATTGGGTATAAAACTCACATATCCATCTCATTCTACATTCTCTAGGGATAGAAACAATCATGGAATAACCAAACTCAACCATGAAACCTCATGACCGACCATACTTGAACTCATATAGCCCCATATACATCTAAAACACACTATTATGACCATGTTTAACCTTGTGACACTCTAAAAATCAATTGGGAAGACTCAAATCATGACTTATCCCACTCAACCATACACTATGACCTCCTAGAACTCACAAAAAAACTTTCCTCTTTGAAAATCGATGACACCTCATGGAGACAAATACCACACTTTGTGACACCATTTTTCATCAATGGAGTTGACATCAATGACCAAAAACACATAATGGAAAAAAATATCCCCCTTATTCATTGATGGAAACCACTTTCATAAACATGATGGCACACCAACATGACCAAAACCTACATGACCTCTTTTCCATGTTTTTGATGCCTCTCTCCCCTTTTGCCATCTATGAAAAAGGATATATTGACTATTAGACATGGAAAAATGAAAATGCAAAGGAAATACAATGAAAATAATGCTAAAAACAATTTACTTGACTTAATAGCTCCCCTAGAACTAAAATATTTCCTACTTTAAAGTCAGTAAAGATGATTCTATAGACCTAGAAATTTATGAAAACCAGCTCCCCCTAGACATGTGATCCTTCATTTTCTCTTAATTTTCTCATTACATCTCTTTCTAGATCTAGTTTCATTCTCAAATAACCATTTTTCCTCCAATCTCAACATGAAACACATTAGGAAAATTGTCCCTAAAAACATCTTTAGTACAATTTTGACAAACTTATCAAGGTTCTAGAAGCCTAGATTTATCATGACTTACCTTCTCATTACTCCCTCCGAGAAGATACACTCTTTCTATAGCTGAAGACAAAAATTTTAGCTCTTGCATTTATTTCACAACCTTATAGATGGACCAAATGCTTCATGTTAGTCTTATAGAACATTCTCTTTCTCTCATGGTCTTAACATAGCCTTTTGAATACCTAAATTACTTTACAAGCCAAAAACCAATTACATTATCTCACAATCATTATAAAGAGTTCAACTAGGATCCCCTACCTCAAGATAACTTCTTAACCCTTCTCACCTTATTTTAAACCTGTACCTTTCATTTGTGAGACAAGATTCATAATCTTCTTGCATGATATCATCCTACCAAATATTTCGTACCATGTAACCTTGGTTCATTCTTAACTCCTTGAGAACATAATCAACATGATCCCTTATCTCTTGAATCAATCTTCCTTGAATTTGATGAAATCACCGCTACAAAGCGTAACTCATTCATCTTCCTCGAATTAGACCTTATAGGAGGTATTTTAAACATCAAACTCTTGATTCACCAAATTGAACCTTCACCATTTTGGGTACCAAAACACATCACCGTCATCTTATTATATTTTCATCATCTGTAAAATTCATCCTTAGACCTGATATGCAATGAAAACTCTTCTTTCTAATCTATAGTCTATCATTATTGCTTCAATCCTTGAATAATCCAGAGTGATACTCTACAAGAACCGAGACAAGAAATATTTTTCCCTTGATACTTATCATGATGCCCACCAACTTAATTACATAACTTTTATGGTTCAACAACACTTGAAACAATTCCTAAACTTTTTCAACTTAGACACATGATTTCAACACAACTGTAACTTAAAATTTTCAATCTCAATTATGCATGTACATATTTTTCACGCTCAACCTTTTAGTTCACTATTATTTACATTATATATTTATGCTCACAAGGTATACACTTGAACTCAACTAATATCATTAATGAATTTACGTTGAAACCTATCAAAACCCAAGTTTTGAACCAACAAACCCTAATGATGTGGAAAATACATTGCACCCTTTTAAGAACTATTCACTTGCAACATACCTTGTAGGGACACCACTTTAGGATTAAAACATGAACTATGGTCTTGTATCTAGAAAGTTTTGAACATACACTAACATTTGTAATTGCAAAGAATAATTCATCAACCTACACTTAATGTCTTGATGTGACACAAAAATATTTATGCAAATTTTTTTTGTACTAGTAAGATTCTACACACCTTTGAGTAGCACATACCATTGTTTCTAGGTATAAGCATCTTCTACCCTATCTCCAACAATTAAGTCAACCCAGAGTATGAATTTTATGCCTTCCCTTACAAGCCATACATATTTTCAAAATCCTCATAACATCACCCATGCCCTAAGGATCCTTTAATGAGATTTTTTCCATCATTTGGGGTGATCAGGGGATCATTTTTGAAAGTTACCTAAACATATCTAAATGTTATCAGTGCAGAAGATCATCTTGAGAGCTTTCCAATGACTATGAAAATGTGACAAACGAACATCGGGAGCTCTAGATATGTCTGGTCAAAGTTCAGATAAATGGGAAAGTCAACTCTAGTCAACTGGTCAATATTGGACCAATGGCACTGTGGCACATGGCGAAAAGGAAAAGGGAGTCATTTGTTGGTTGTTGATCTCTGGTCTTTGATGATCATAAAATATTGTTCACAGGCCGCCGTGTAGACTATGATATTATCATTGACGTGGTGGGTCCACAAGCCACCACGTGGCTTGCCACCACGAATCAAATTTGTTTGATTTTCCAATCGCGGGTCGATAAGTGGTATTTTTGTCATATCTCATGTGGATTGAATTTCATATTACTTTGTAATTATTTGTCATACATTATGCCACATACTACGCATATGTATATATGCCTTAATATTAATGTTCAAACATTATTATAAACTACACTTACCCACATAACCGCCATATATGCCAAAGCTTCCACGTGGTGGATGGGAGTGAAGTGGTTGAGGGGGCTAAGACATATGTGGATGTTTCCACGTGAATGGAGGATGGGTAAGGTTTTCTTAAAACCTTATCAAAACTTTAAAACCCACGTGAAAAGGCTTTAATAAGCCTTTTACATTATCTTCTCCCCAAAATGTGGGATATTACCTCCTATTTTTAATACATCCACTTAGCATGCGTGGAAAATGGTGGAGGAGGCTAATGTGGGGATTTTATCCCAATTAAATATGCAAATCAGCCCACTAGGGATTTAATCCCATGTATTTTGCTACGGGCTAAGGTTTAAAAATAGCCTTAGATAATATTTTATCACATTATTTTAGGGCCCTATTTTTGTATAAATAGGAGCCCATGTTATTGTAACACACACACACACACACACACACACACACACACACACACACACACACACACACACAACAGAGACAAGCTCATTCCTAGAGCTCGGAAAGGTGCAAGGCAGAGCTAAGAGGAGGATGAGAAATTGTAATTATGTGAAGACCTATTTATTTAAATAGGCATTATTGTGGCTAGGAGTTATTAATACTACCTAATCGTCCCATAGTGCCACACCAACTATTGTGAATCTTGGAATATCAACTGGAGTGCCAGAGGATTTTATGAAGCGTCTAGAAGGCCAATTGAGAACCGGAGGTTTTTGAATAGTGGAGCTAGAGCCATCAAGCTTTCCGAATACGCCAAGAAGGTGGAAGTCGGGTGCTATCTTTCACCCTTGTCATCCGAAGGTCTGGTTATTCTTCTAAGCAAGTTTAAATAGTTTCCATTAGGTTTTCTTGTGAAATTACTATTGTAAATTACATGTTTTGACTAGTGGAACGGTTCGACCATGAACCCAGAGATGTAGGCAATTACCAAAATCCGTAATCAATCATTGTGAAATTGTTTTATCGTCTTGCATTTATTTTAAATTGATTACTTAAAAGGAGTAAATTATCAGCAAATAATTAAAGTCTATAAGGGTTCGAGTTCAGGTAGACAAAACTTGATTATTTTCATATCAAGTTGGTACCAAAGCTGGTTTAGCTCAATATTTGTTTTTAGTAAATCTAATTAACAGAGTGATTGCTTCAATATTGGTGCAATTGGTTCAATTTGTGTGAAAGGGTACAAGTGCACTATGGATAAGATGTCTAATACAGAAAATCTTAATGAGGTTGAAGCTTATAATCACTAGATCTAGGAAGAGAAATCTCTCCTGCGATCAATGTATTACTCCTTGGAAGAGGAGAATGCTCGCTTGAAATTAGAACTGCAAACCAAGGATGAGCTCTTGGCAAGGTTGCAATGTGGTGATCAGAGAAAGGAAATACCTTCAACTTCAGATGCAAAGACCATGGCAGATGACTGCACTATAAGTTGTTCACCACTAGAATCTTCTTCTTCCTCCCATTTGGTTTTGGATTTAGGTAATGAAGTATTTGGTTTGTTTGAAAATCATACTAGAGGCATTGGATCCAAGTTACTAGATAAAATGGGATTTGGTGGAAGAGGCCTTGGTAAAAATGGTGAAGCTATTACTACCCCAATATAGGTCGAGGATCATCCTTGTTTTGCTGTGTCAGGTTATCCTAGTGTGGGAATGGAAATTGGAGAATGCTCCAAGAACGCCGACAGAGACAAGCTTTCAAAGCAAAGTGAATATCCCGCTAGTCCCGTAAGAAGATTATGAGTAGGAAAGTTGTGTTTCATCGTCACAGGTAGGATGTGGTAAGAGAAATCAGTGAAGAAGTAATGAGATTCCACCTCCAGTTTCTTACCATAATCATCAAAGCACAATAAAACTTCAGATTCACTTTTTCAGCTTAAGAAGTATGGTTATGATTTTCGAAGATGTGGAACTCCTTTCCATGTACTTTTTATGGATTGCATAATCATTTTGTGGCTATATGCTGGAAGATAAGGACATTTATGAATAATTTAATGCCATTTGTCGTGAACAAGGCAAGTCAAAAAGACCAATCTCATCATGAAAAGTCAAGAAATGGCGAAAGAGTTCTTAATCCCAGAAGAAGGAGATTAAGAGGAATTTTTGTGCTCATTGCCGAGGAATGGGCATCGGGTGGACAATTGTTGGAAACTACATCCATCTCACCATCAAAGTAATGGCAAGCCAAAGATGGAATGGAGGCCTATTGTAAAGGAAAAGAAGTTTCTACTCCACCACCAGTTGACAAGTCAACCCAAGACTAGGTAATACCTGAAAGTGAAAGTCCTTTAAAATGGGTAAGTCAAAAAAATTTCAATTATATATTGCATAATTTAGATTGATGAATAGTATGTAGTATTAAGTTTGGAGATCAGATTCTATGAGGAAATGTTGAGAGAAAGGTTTACAATACTCAGTGGATTTTCTTACTTAGAAAATTTGATTAATGCTCCAAACATATATCCTAATCAGCATGTGAGTACCTGTTATAACTTGGACACATGAATTAACTCATATAAAGCTTGGAGATTGATCTATCATTTGTGTAGACAATAGAGTTTACAGAGATCAGCTCGAAAATTCATTCTGTGTAGAGGCATTGTGACCAATGCGGAGAATGGTAGCTGAATCACCGTTGGCATGGACATCGGGTCGGAACTTCATTCTGTGGAGAATCCATTATGGGCATCTAGTAGAATGGTACCTGATATAATTTTTCAACAAAAGGAGCTCTCAAAAGATCAGCTCAAAACTTCATTCTGTGTAGAGGCATTGTGACCGTGTAGTAGAATGGTAGCTAAATCACCATTGGCATTGATGTCGGGTCGAAACTTCATTCTGTGGAGAAGTCATCATGGGCATCTAGTAGAATGGTACCTGATATTGCATGTCAACAAGAGGAGCTCTCAAAGGATTAGCTCAAAATGTCATTCGATGTCAAGGCATTGTGACCACACATTTGAATGGTAGCTGATCAACAGACTTAACATCATGCATTGGAGGCTTGAGGTCTTGAAAGAGGCTTAACATCATGTATTGGAGGCGTTGAGGTCTGTAACAGACTTAACATCGTGCATTAGAGGCTTGAGGTCTTGAAAGATGCTTAGCATCATGCATCAGAGGCATTGAGGTCTACAGAGACTTAACATCATGCATTGGAGGCTTGAGGTCTTGAAAGAGGCTTAGCATGAGGCGTTGAGGTCTGAAAAGGGACAAGTCATTGTCCATCATTGACATCAGATCAATCATCACTCTACGTAACATGGAGTTCCTTCAAACTAGTTTGGATTCTCGTGTAATCAAATCGAACCAGAACTATGTTATAGAGTAAAATAAGATCCTTGTTGTTAGATATCTGGAAGCTTAGCACCATACAATAGGAGCGTTGAGGTTTCATTTAGAAACTTAGCACCATACAACGGAGGTGTGGAGGTCTTCTTCAGATATCAAAGTGGCGTAATGGAAGTGTCGTGGGCCCATAACCCATAGGTCCCGGATCAGAGCAAAGTTGTCAAAGTGAGAAGGTTGTAGAGGAGAAGACCCAAGGGTCTACTACAACAAAAATTTTGAGGTGGCAGCAGAGTTTCTAGATTCAGGACAACATGGCAAAGTGTTCCAATATAAGCTTTTTGGACAAAAAGCCTTTCTCAATGGGGAGGTGTGATCAGGGGATCATTTTTTAAAGTTCCCTAAACATCCCTAAATTGTGTTAGTGTAGAATATCATCTTGAGAGCTTTCCAATGACTATGAAAATGCAACAAATGGACATCGGGAGCTCTAAATATGTCTGGTCAAAGTTCAAACAAGGGGGAAAGTCAACTTTGGTCAACTGGTCAATATTGGACCAATGACACTGTGGCATGTGGCGAAAAGGAAAAGGGAGTTGTTTGTTGGTTTTCAATCTCTAGTCTTCGATGATCGTAAAATATTTCTCACTGGCCGCTGTGTAGACTATGGTATTATTGCTTTGACGTGGTGGATCCACAAGCCACCATGAATCAAATTTGTTAGATTTTCCAATCACGGGACGACAAGTGGTCTTTTTCATCATATCTCATGTGGATTGAATTTCATATTACTTTGTAATTATTTTTCACCCATTATGCCACATACTATGCATATGTATATATGCCTTAATATTAATGTTCAAACATTATTATAAACTTCACTTACCCACATAACCACCATATATGCCAAATCTTCCACGTGGTGGATGGGAGTGAAGTGGTTGTGGGGGGGGGCTAAGCCATATGTGGATGTTTCCATGTGAATGGAGGATGGGTAAGGTTTTTTTAAAACCTTATTAAAACTTTAAAACCCATGTGAAAAGGCTTTAATAAGCCTTTTACATTATCTTCTCCCAAGATGTGGGATATTACCTCCTATTTTTAATACAATCACTTAGCATGTGTGGAAAATGGTGGAGGAGGCTAATGTGGGGATTTTATCCCAATTAAATATGAAAATCAGCCCACTATGGATTTAATCCCATGTATTTTGCTATGGGCTAAGGTTTTAAAATAGCCTTAGATAATATTTTATCACATTATTTTAGGGCCCTATTTTTGTATAAATAGGGAACCCATGTTATTGTAACACACACACACACACACACACACACACACACACACACACACACACACACACACACACACACACACACACACACACACACACACACACAGAGGAGACAAGCTCATTCCTAGAGCTCGAAAGGTGCAAGGTGGAGCTAAAAGGAAGATGAGAAATTGTAATTGTGTGAATACCTATTTATTTAAATAGGCATTATTGTGACTAGGAGTTGTTAATACTACCTAATCGGCCCATAGCGACACACCAATTATTGTGAAGCCTGGAATATCGACCGGAGTTCCGGAGAACGTTATGAAGCATCTAGAAGGCCAATGAAGAACCGAGGTTTCCGAATAGTGGAGCTGGAGCCATCAAGCTTGCCGAATATGCCAGAAGGTGGAAGTCGGGTGCCATCTTTCACCCTTGACGATCAAGGTCCAGTTATTCTTCTAAGCAAGTTTAAATAGTTTCCAATAGGTTTTCTTGTGAAATTACTATTATAACTTACAATTTTTGACTAGTGGAATAGTTTGACCATGAACCCAAAGACGTAGGCAATTGTCTAAATCCATAATCAATCATTTTGCAATTGTCTTATTATCTTGCATTTATTTTAAATTGATTACTTAAAAGGAGTGAATTATCAGCAAATAATTAAAGCCTATAAGGCTTTGAGATCAGGTAGACAAAAACTTGATTATTTTCAGATCATGGGGCTCTATATACTTCGACTTGTAAATTTCTAGTATTCAAGACCTAGAGGACATAATGAACCTCTATGGTGTAACACAAACCGAGACACCATTTGACCTCTTTAAAAATAATTTTGCTTCATTTTTTAATAGACATAGTGTCTTCAAGTTTTGTGTAACTTCCTCATAATGATAATAACAATTTTTTTCTTAGAAGAACTTGGTGAACACAAGAATTGGCTTATTTCTTTATCAACTTACAACATTTGTTTGTGAAATACTCTATGACAAGGCATGGTCAAAGGCTCACTAGGTCATCATATACCTAACCACATTACTTGAACCTTTTTTGTTAACTACCAATCATGTCAATAACTCATACCAAAGGTGCACATTGAGATGTATTCATGACAAGAACATAGACCTATCACAACCTAGAACAAACTTGAGGACTCTATTTTAGACATGAGAATCCTTAACAACACCCATAACGTTGCACAAGTACATTGAAATATGATACATTATTTATTTAGATATCATTTTATTTCTTGATGAATAATACTACTACTTTCCTATGGATACCCTAACAATCTTTCCCTTTATGTATTCTTGAACTCATCCTTGATGCCATAGTTTCAACTGACTTAGTTGAACTTAGAAAGAATATCATTTTGTTTCAATACTTAAATGTTACAGTTCCTTTGTGAATTCATAACTTCATACAACTATGTCATCTTGATAGATCATATTTAATATGTGATACAACCTTTGAATGCATCTTGAAGCCCTTTTTATGCTAGTGACTTTCGGACTTTATACCATACTTCATAGACCTTATAAGCTTATGTGCAGGACTAACACAATGTTTATCACCTGAAGGACACATTTTATGAACTTCTCAGACAATTAGAATCACTCTATACACCTTGAATCCTTAATAACCATCTTGAAATGTATACACAAGTACATACTTCTCGAATGGAACACAGTCATGAACTCAAAACATCTTTGTCATCATATTAAAATCTACAAGACCTTCAATTTTTACACACAAAACTTGAATGACTTCTAAATAACTTTTATAAAAACTTTTTGCACATATACCAACACAATGGAATTGGATACATTCTTGAGATAATGAAAGAGCTTAATTATGTCTTATTCAAGGTAAAAACACAATACTCAAACTCATGTACAACTTATACTTGACAAAAATTCACCCATAGACTTTATTATATCCTTGATACATGACAACTTTGATGCATTTTTATAGAATCATTATTCAACTCATGAGACACAACAAAATATGAGCTCAAACCATATAATGAAAATAACATGATGTTCATGAAATAAATAACAGATTGCACTAAGATTTAACCTTGTAAGATATTTCAACAACTTTGTAAAGATAATATATTGACATCTTCCTATCACACAAATATGTGATATACCTCCTAGATGAAAGTGAATAGATAAAAAAACTTACATACTCTTTGGACTGATGCATTCATGAATTAAGATAGAACACCATAGTCATATAGAACTTGAGACACCTTTTCAAGACTTTATAGACACCAACACTAGTAATAAGACACTTGACACAATTTAAGACATGACTCATAAACATACAAATGGAAGGACTAAAAAATGCATGGGAAGAATCAATTTCTATACCTTATCACTCTATAAGTATCCCAGAGTCCTAATTTCTTACACTTTTCATGCACTGGAGCTTGAGTGGCTGATAAGCACAAATTATCTTCTTAAACAAGTGCAAGCATGCTCCCTTGACTTGATTCGGGCTTGTCGACTATGTTTCCAACCTAGATAGAACTATAATCCTCCTTGTTAAACTTCATAGAATGTATGGTGGGTTGATAATAAGTTTTCTCGACCTCCTTTACTTGTGCAACCTCCTTTTTGACCATAGGAGAAAACATTACAATGAACCTCTTCTTGTTTTGAAAAAATTTGGCTATATGACCTGATTATTGACAATTGAAGAAAACAACACTTCTCTTTCTTCTAGGCTCAAATAAACTAATATTCCATCCAAAATTATTAGCTCTATTCCCAAACTCACAACATGAGTAGATTTCACCCTTGAATAATCCTACATCATTCCCAAAAGAACTCCTTTTGCAATCTCTACCTTTATGACCAAACTTATGACAAATAAAGAAATATAGATTGAATGAAGAGCCATACCTCATAGTATTAGGTTGTTTAACATCGTTATACCATCTAAAAGAATACTTATTATTCACCTTCTCAGATTATTTGGAACATGTACTAGCTTCTCCATCATTTTATACATGTTCACCTTTAAACCCAAGGCCTATTTTATCATTTGTAGCTTTTTGACCTTCTAAAATCCCATCTAATGCTTCTGCACTATTTTCTAACTTGTCATACATTTTCAACCTGTTAGAATCATCCTCTAAATAATATTCCAAAGCTTTTAACCTATATTCATACCTAAAAGACGTAACATCTTTATCTCTTAGGGCTTTATAGAAACTTTCAAATTGTGAATTTAAACCCTTGATGGCTTGATCATGCTCTATCTCCATATCCTTGATAAAATATTTTTAAGCAATAAATCACACACTAAGCTACTTCATTTATCTTGCTTAAATTTTATTCAACATCTGAAGGCTTACCCATTGCTTGTGCTTCAAAGGATCTACTTAAAGTTTCTAAACTTTCTTCATAAGGACCTGATCTAATACCTATTATTGGAATCACAATGGACTAAGAGGGGGAGTGAATCGATCCTAAAAATTTAAGGTTTTATTAACCATTAATTTTACTAACCATTAACAATCATCCATTCACATATATTCAACCATTACTTATTTAGTTTGCACAATACATTAAAACAACCATAACACTTGAGAAGAAGCACATAGACATAAGATATAAATGGGAAACCCTCATGAGGAAGAGAAACCACTGAAACTCTAATTATATTACAAAAATAAAATTGATGTACTTTGAAACACCAACTTAAAAAGGATCAATAACCCCTAGTTTAGTAGAGAACCAACCCTACCAGAGTACCAACCCATAATTTAGTGAATAACCCATTGCAAAAAGAGGCTACAACCCCTAAGATTACCAAACACCAAATTAGCCACCTGATGATGATGATATTTGAATATTATTTTCTTTCACAACCGATGGATATTTCTAGTTCATCTCACAAACCCTTACTGAAACCCTTATTGCTTCAACTCACTCTATACTATTCCTTTTCAAATTTTCCTTGCTCTAAAACATTTCCCACATGATTTCAAACCTTCATCAACATGTAACACATCTGATCAGATCTCAAATAATTCCTTCAAAGCTACAAAAAAATTCTACTTGGATCACACTTTTCCCTCTAAGAGCAATAGTCCACAAATGGAATCAAAACTTCACTTCCATATGTTTTTATTCTTTCTAACTAACCATATCTCAGTCCTAAATGTTTTACACAGCCAATAAAAATTAATTAAATTATGTTACATTAATAAAATAATGTCACATATGACCCATATAGGTTTGTCATGCCCAAAACCACTCATCTTGCACAAAATGCCTCAAAACCCCATTAGTAGGATGAGAAAATTCCACTCACAGTAAAACCATGATTAGTAAAGATACCAAATTAACCACACATGAGAAATATAGAAGAAAAATATTTCATTAAATGGGCCCATTAGCTCATATCCTTCTCAAAACACTTATTTCTAACACCCTGTCTTCACCTTTGGGCCTCAAAAATCCTCAAGATGAACTCAAATATGGAATGTGTCTACTATATGTAATTCCAAAAAATTTAAATCAATTATATGAAATTTATAACTCATGTAACATCTTTATGATCAAACCACAACAAATTTACATTTTACCAAAACAAGCTACCCGAAACCATTTTTGCAAACTTAGTTATTTTTTACCCTTGTTGTCACTTTCAAGACCTTTAAATGCCTTCAATAGGAACAAAATTCACCCCTATTCACTTTAAAAGTGATATAAAGCATCAGATCAAGAATATCATGCTTTAAAAATCTCATTCTTTTAGCCTAAACAAAACTCACATGAAATCCAACATACTTTCTTTCTCACAAACTAACATAAAATTCCTAACAAATCAAATCACCATGAGACAATACATACATCAATTTAAATATCTCTAAATATTATTTCCATAAAAATATTATAAGTCCTTCCAAATCCAAGTGGAAGGCCAAACCAAGCCCATCTCTACAAACTACTTTTGTGCCTTCTTGGACTCAAGAACTATGAGCCCAAAATACTCCAAAAAACCAAAACACATTTCCAAAATTCACAAAATAATGGAAAATAATTATAAATGTTTTCTAATAACTCAAAAACATTCAAAAATACTAAATAACTCATAAAAATCATCTTACCTTATGTATCCATTTTACACCCTACTAAAACAAGCATCCTTCAATCTTGACCGTCAAAGAACATATCAAAAAAATTCATACCTAATCAAATCATAAATTTTAATATACCAATTTAAATTCCTATGACCCAGATTCATAAAACAACTTTAATGTATAACTCTTCATGTATTTCTCGATATTCAACTTTTATTGAAAGATGCTCCAAAATGACCCAAAATCCTGTATTCATAAATGGTCACACTTTTCCCTTTTTCACCTTAACCATGAACTGAAACTTTCATGATCTAGAAATAATCCATGGATAACATAAATTCCAATTTAGTATTTACCTTATTTGGAGAATTTTACCAAAAACAAAACTTCTTCAAAAACAAACAATTTCAAGTGGGCCCACATACTATCACTGCTCTATCTTAATTTTTTGAAAATATGGAGGAGTCATGTACATCATCCAATCATCACTTTTGAAAAATGAATTAAAAAAACTCTGTATGCTCACTTTTCTCCAAGCTAATCTTAGTTAGGGTTTTGCTTTAGGGTTTCAAACCACTTTACCTTCTTAATGATCATTCATAAAAACGTGATGATAAAACCACCTCATCATTTTTGTAAAAGCTTCATAAATTAACTAAAAATATATATAAAAAAATTTCAGGTCCCCACAAAAATCATATAGTTCACAATGAGCATTAGAAGATAAAATTTTGTCACAAAACATATTGTCACTTACCTCGGTTTCACCAAAAATTGTGTATCTTAAAAATATTCAGCACTTTGACTGAAAATTGTCATGAAGCATCATGAAAACATCCTATATCTGTAAATAATAACCATCTATCTCAAATTCATCTAAAAGTATCCATATTCACCATTTTTTATAATACAAATGGGGAATGGGGAGCTTGAGGAGAGAGACAAGGATTCAAATGGTGATGGGTGAGAAACTGATGGAAGGTAGATTCCACCTATGGTAGGAGTAGAGATAAGGAGGTAGCCTTTCCAGTGGTAGGTAAGAATGGGATAGTGACAGAACCTTTATCAGGGACATCAAGTGTGGATGAGCCCTCTAACGTTTGTAAAAATCTTGAGATCTGGAAATGAATAGAGTCTAGGGATTATACCTCATCTAAAAAATATGACTCGGGTATGTATCTTGACATTCCCGATTTCATCATTGATATACATTTGGGTAAATTTTAACATGCATTGATTGAAAATCTTGTAGGAGGAAGACCAAATATTTAAATAAAAATACCATGTTCCATTAAGAAATGGAAGCCAAGAGGACATTTGGAAGTCTCAAAACTTCCTAATGGCTTATTCTTATTTAATTATAACAACCCAGATGATCCTTAAAGGGTTTTGAATGATGGCCCTTAGTTCTTGGGAAAGTTGAGTCTTTTTCTGTGGAAATGGACACCGATATTTAACTTTGACAAGGAAAACATCAACCAGTTCCATGTATGTGTGAGATTACCAGGTTTACCTATGGAGCTATGGGATATGGATGTTTTCAAAGGGATTACAAGCACCACAGGGGAGTTTTGTAGTTGTGGACAATGCCACTCTTACAAAAACTAGGGCTATTTGTGCCAAGTTTTGTATTTACTCACTCATGGGCACCTCATTACCTAAGTATATATGGTTGAAATCCCTTTTGGTACATGGGAGAAGAAAATTAAATTTGAAATTTTTCCTCAAAAATGTAAAAATGCCAGGGTTAGGGACATGTGAAACATCAATGCATAATTCTAATCTCTAGGGTGTACAAAGAAGTCCCCAAATCAAGAAAGAAGTTAGATAAAGGTAAAGGACCTAAGACCGTTGTTGTGTTAAAAAAACAACACCCTAGGATTTACACATTATAAAACCCTACTTTTGACTAACATGGGATTGTCTCAAGGCATAATACCCTTGTAACTGAGACAAACCTCCAAAGAAGGCTAGTTCCTCTACCTATTCTAATGCTAAAACTACTCCTAGAAGGGGAAATGCAACTATTCTAACACTAACCTATAATTTCCCGGGGGACAAAGGAAGGAAGAGATGCATAAAATGAAAGTACTAAACTAAGTGAGGTAATAACACCAAGAACAAGGAGTGGAGAAATTCTAAGTGAGCTGAAATGGGAAGTAAAGAAAGTTGGAGGGGGCACACAAAATTTCCATAGTATGAAACAACATTTACATCTCCATCTTCATGGAGAATAATGAATTTGAATCTATAAAAGGAACATAACATGCACAAGATACTTGTAAGTGTAAAGAAGGCAAGAAATGCAATATAATTTGAGCTAGGGTAGAAATAGCCACAAAACACCAATTTTATTATTTAAAATGATCCACAATCAATTACAAGATAGAACAAGGAAAAATCCTTTACAAACTTCCCAAAATTAGGGCGTACAACTCAAAGCAGCTCTGGAACAATTTTGACAGAGTTTCTTTATATTCCAAATTGTCTCTCCTCAAAATGAGGAAAATTTTACATATATAGAAGAAGAGCCTCAAAACTTTCTCACCAACCAACAAATTTCATTAAAGAGGTATGCGATGCCATAAAAAAATTCTTTTGCTTTGGTGAAGGCAACATGGGAACCATACTCATTAAACTAGTGGTTAAACCATTTCGTACTACTTCCATTAATGTTTGTTTATTCCTGTGTTTGGCCGATTACATAATTTTCCCGACGTCTTGGTCAGTTACATAAATGTAACCAGTCGATAACATGCTTTCCCCACTATCGCTAGTAGCTTAAAATTTGTTATCATCCAAAGAGCATTTAAAATTCTACCAAAGTGACCATTCACCATCCACCGATGCTACCACGCTTTCATCCCACTACCGACCGTAACGTCTGAAATGCTACTAGATGGTAGCATCCATACATGCTACCAACTAGTAGCATATAAAATGTTATCGGCCAATAACATCTTCACTACTTTACGGTTTGGTAGCATCTTTGATGCTACTAAAATATTTTACTTCCGCTCTTTCCCACTCACCGAACTCGCTTAAAAACAACTAACCTTCACCGCGAATTAAGACCAACCGCCAACACTCTTACCTATTTAATTGTCCATTTTTAGGGGTTAAAAAATATGGATAACAACCACTATGCGAATAATACTTAAAAGATTCTATTTCCAAATAAGGGAATTTCCATTAACAAAAAAAGAAAGGAGAGGAACCTCATAAGGAAAATGACCTGGATAAATCCTGAATTAACAACTCCTCACAAATGGATGATGAAGGTTTCATAGATGTAAGGAATAAAAATAAAAATATAAAGGCATTCTCATAACCACATTTTTAGGCGTAAAAGACACATGTACAAAGTTAATAAAACGATGAATGCAAATAATCTTAAACTTCTTTTAATGGAAGCTACAATTAAGGAAAAAAAATTAGAATACCTCAAAGGGGTCAAGAAGATGAAGAAAGTCTTGAAGAATATTTAGGCCATTTTTCCAATGATTTTGACAACTTGATGGGTTTAGAGGAGGATGGGACTATACCCAAACCCGAGTATGAAGAAGACACAAAAGCTAACATAGTAAAAGTATCATAAATGAAGTGAAATCAATGAAAAAATCCAATCAAAATGAACAAGCTAGGGCTGAAGAAAAGGAAATGGAAGGAGGAGAGCATAAAAATAAGACATAGATTATAAAAACACCTGTGAAAACTGGGAAAATGTCAGAAGCAAAAATTTTCACCCCCAAGGAAAAGAAAATTGGCTCTAGGAGGCCAAACAAACAAATAACAAGGAAGAATATTAGCCAGAGAGATATTGATGATGGAACACAATCTAAACTCGATTTGAGGAGCTTTAGAAGAGTTAATAACCAAGTTTCCAAATGAATGTATAACTTGGAATGTAAGGGATTCAATAACCGAGAAAAATGGAGGATCATAAAGGAACTTAAATCTAAATATAAAGTTGATATCATTGCCATTCAAGAAACTAAAATGGAGGAAGGACAGTTTGTGGTAGCTAAAGACACATGCTAGAGAAAGGAAGAAGTTGTGGTGGTTAGTTCCAAAGGTGTTGCAGGTAGTATAGCTATTCTATGGGATCCTAAAAGATTCCAAGGTATAAATCTTCTTAGAAGAAGCAATCATTTGGCCATGCTCTTCACTGATAAGAAAACTAAGGAAAAGTGGGTCATATCAAATATCTATGCACCTAATCACAAAGGTGAAAGAAATATTTTTGGGATCAACTATCTAAATTCCATGAAATAATATCTAACATGGAATGGATTGTGATGGGAGATTTCAATACTCCATTGATGCCCGATGAGAAGAAAGGAGGCAACATTGACCCAACTTACAACATATAAGATCTATATGAATTTATATTGCAAAATAGACTCATGGATACTGAGTTGAAAGGGGGAAAATATACATGGTCTAATAGGAGAAGGGGATCAATTAATTCAAGTGAATCGACATGAGCTCGACCTCTTGGGGATGGTTGATTAAGGAATTATGTATTTTATCCTTCCTTAGAACTGGATTGGATTACAACCCTTTACTTTTCCAAGTGAAATACAAGGAAAGAAGAAGAACTCCTTTCAGATTTGAAAAAATGTGGTTACAACACGAGGATATCACAAGGCTTGTGAAAGAATGGTGGGATGTGAAGATTCAAGGAACTACAATGTTTCTAGAGTTTTGAAAAATCTCTTCAAGTTAAGAAAAAGTTGAAGGGATGGAATAAAACAAGATTTGGTAACATTTTTGAGAAGATTAATTCTTTTGAGAGTGAAATAATAGCGTTATAAGCAACTTTGGAAGATCTTAGTTGTGAAATATTAGAGGCAAGCCAATAAAAAGAGAAAGAGTTGTTGGCTAATTATCACAACATCCTCTTAAAAGAAGAAACTTTCTGGAGGCAGAAATCCAAGGTGCAATGGCTAAAATAAGGGGATAAGAATAAAAGTTTTTCCACATTACTACCCTGAAAAGAAGAGGGTCTAATAGGATCTTGAGAATTATTGGGGAAGATGGGGAAACCTTAACTTATTCTAGAAAAATCCAAAGGGTAGCAGTCTCTTTCTACAAAAAATGTCTTTCATTAGCACCTGCATCTAACAAGACCAAGGAAGCTAAATTTATGGATTATATACCTCATCTGGTGTCAGATACTGATAATAATATGCTTGTTAAGGTTCCATCTATCAAGAAAATTGAATTTATGTTAAATAATTTGAGTCTCGATAAATCTTGAGGCCCAGATGGCTTCTCGGCCCTCTTCTTTCAATTCTTCTGGGATATCATTAAGAGTGATGTTTGTCTTGCTATCCAAGAGTTCTTTAGAAATAAGAAGATGCTTTGAAGGATATGAACTGCACCTTTCTAGCTCTCATTCCCAAGAATCATAATGTTGCAGATTTTTAAAATTTCAGACCAATCAATCTATGTAATTGTATATACAAGTTGTGCTCTAAAATTTTGGCCTTACGTGTTCAAATTCTTCTCCCATCCATTATCTCAGATAAGAAAGGTGGTTTTATGTTGGGAGGGCAGGTCTAAGACAATATATTCATAATCCAAGAGACTTTGTACTCTTTGAAAAAATAAGAAAAAAATGATGGTGATTAAGCTTGATATGGAAAAATCTTTTGACAGAGTTTCTTTGACAAAAGGTCCTAATAAAGTTTTGTTTCGGTCAAAATTTTAGGAGCTTAATCCAAACATGTGTTTCTACAAGTAAAATTCTCGAGTTATACTCAATGGGAACCCTTGTAGATTTTTCAATAGCATGAGAGGATTAAGACAAGGTGACCCCATATCACCTTTTCTATTTATCATAATGGTGGAAAATATTAGCAGAGCATTAAACCAAGATAACATGGAAGGAATAATCAAATGAATATTCCCTATTGTTAATAGTGGAAATGTGGTACACCAACACTTTGTTAATGATACCATTCTGGTTAGAGAGGAAATGGTTCCAAAGCTAGAGAAATAAAAAATATGTTGGATGATTATGAAGAAGTCTTTAATCAACTCATCAACTTCAACAAAATATCATTTTTATTTGTTGATACCCCTAAATAGTGGTGCTTGAAGATATCTAACATATTGATTTGTAACATAAAATTATTCCCCACAACATATCTTGGGATGCTCATTGGGACTGAAAGACCAAAAATGTTTGATTGGAACTTCCTTATCGATAGATTTATCAAGAAATTGGAAGGGTGGAAAGGATCATTGCTTTCTCAAGTAGGTAAGGCCATACTCCTTAAGTGTTCCATTCAAAATATTCATGTGTATACTATGTCCATTTTCAAAATACCTACTACAATTGATAATATGTTGGAAAGTATCCAAAAGAGGTTCTTATGGAGTGGGTCAAAACACAAAGCTAAAATATCCCTCATAGCCTATGAAAATATTTGCAAACTGAAGAAGATGGGGGGCCTTGGTATAAGATACCTTTGGGAAAAGATGAATGAATCACTTTTGTCCAAAATGAGATGAAGACTTGTTAAGGAAGAGAGTGTCTAGAACTCAATTTTTAGGAAAAAATATTTCAAGAATGATAGTGTTGTTGAATCGTACTTTAACATAGCAGATTTTTAAGTATCTATCTTTTGGAAATCAATAAATTGGACTAAACAAATTATTTCAGAAGAAAGAAAATGGAAGATTGGTGATGGGTGCATGGTAAATTGTTTGAAATAAAAACACTTAGGAAAAATATCTCTCAAAGACATCTACCCCAACCTCCAAAAATATTCTATAGAGAAGTATAGGATCAAGGTGAGAAATTATTTTAATATGGAGGATCCTTATAGAGTGTGGAAAAATATAGAGTTGGAAGGCCAAAATAATAGTGAGATTGAATCTCTTAACAACTAGTTGTGTGGGGTTGTTGTGACTCAGAAGAATGAGCTAGATAGCATATATTTGTTAAAGGAGGTTAATGGTATATTTTCAGTAAGGAGTGCTTATAACACCTTCTTTAAAGATGAGGCAGAACTAGGAAGTTTCAAATGGGAAAGTGTATGGATTAAGGAAGTAACTCCAAAGGTAAACATGTTCTGGTGGTTGGTACTTCATGACAAAATTATTACGGTGGCCAACCTCAATAAAAGAAACTTTCATATGGTTAACATGTGTGTTCTATGTGAAAAAGAAGTTGAAAATGAATCACACGTGTTCCTTGAATGCTCCTTCATGGAAAAGGTCATAAATACTTTATTAATATTTTTGAGATAAATTGGACTTAACCATCCTCTTAAAAACTTCTATAGAACTAGTGGCATTGTCCATTTAGAAGTTAGGGTCCTAATCACTTTTGGATTCTCACCATTATGCATCTATGTTGGGAAATATGAAAGGAGAGCAATAAACGAATATTCAAGGGTAAGAAGGAAACAAAAAAGATAGTTGTGGCTCATTTCTACAATTCAATCAATGCTAACTTTTTCATAATCTAGACCAAAAAGAAGACTATCCTATAGGATGAAAGTAAAATATCTAGAAAATGGGGAATGACATCCAGCCCCAAGGAGTCTCCTAAATTGAATCCTATATTACAAGGATGGAAAAAACCTAGTGTGGGGTGGTTAAAATTGAATTATGATGGAGTGTCAAAAGGAAACCCGGGTAAAGGCGGTTTAAGAGGGAGTTTTAGAGACCATAATGGTAATTTAATCCTTAGGTATAATTGAAACTTGGTATTTCAATGGAATCACATAACAGAGGTTATTACTACTTTTAGGGAGTCACAATTGCAGACCAAATAAAATTTAGGAGGCCGAAGTAGAAGGTGACTCTCTAAATATTATAAATAGTATTTTGAATAAGGGTGCTACTTCTATTTCCATTAAAGACTCTATATACAACATAAAGGATATGGGAGATAATTTTGAAGGAATTAAATTCAAACATATATACCATGAAGCTAATGGCATAGCTAATTATTTTTCTAAAAAAGGGTATCAAATGATGGTATCAATTTGATTTCTAACATGATAGAAATTGAACCCTTATTGAGATCACAATTAAAAAAGGAATAGGATGATGGAAACATCATTTCTTGAAACTTGTGACATGACTTGGAAGGTGGCTCTGAATAATCATTTATCTATGAGTAAGAGATATGAGATCTTTGGTGAAATGTGCAGAACATGTGATAATATTGGGAATTTGAGGCCTCACTCGCCATCGAGATAATAAATGTGATGTTCCTATTAGGTGTACTTGGTATTTGTTGGTTCTTCAAACTTGCACCCGTGTCTCAGATCTAGAATAAGCTGAGTCATTGAGTTAATAATGGGACTATCTCCAAGTGTGGGACCTTGCGTGCTTGAGAAAAACTCCATAGAAGGTTGGTTCCTCTACCTATTTCTATTGCCACTTCTACTCCTAATGCTAGAATGGTAAACTAAACTAATAATACCAAGGGACCAGGGATAGAAGGGTAACATGAAAATGGAAAACTAAATTAAGGAAGGTGATAACACCAGAAAAAGTGGGATGAACACTATCTATTTTGAGTAAAAACAAAGGATAAATCATAGAGGGAGGAAAAACACATTTAGCATAAACTAGAATGCATTCACCTACTAAATTTAATGAAACACAACAAGAAAATGGAGTTGCAAGGGATTTAAAGTGACATAGCAAGCACACAATTTGAAAGGGAGGTAAGAACTAAGAATAGAAACATGTCAAGGTATAGAATAGACACCAAATATTGCTTTTATTACTTTTAAAGATGCACAATCTGTTACAATGGCATATGAGGTCAATATCCACATGCAAGATCTATATCTAGAGATCTATAACTCATAATACAAAGAAGGAGAACCCTTAGCAAATCCTAGAAGATCCTAAATTTCTAACCCTTTACAATGATCCAAGATCTTACATTTATAGATGTATTGATGAGAGAAAAGAGGAGGAAAATACAATTTGAAAACTCAACCACCAATAATGAATGCATACAAATCCACCTATAATATGTCAAATGTACATCTCCAATTGTATATGGCATGTAGGAGAAGGAAGGAGGAAAGATCCATATTAAATCAAGTGATTGGAGCAATAATATCTTCTCAATAATGGCATGATAGAAATTTCCTAGCCTCTCACCTACCAAATCCCACTAAAATTTGAATTTGAATGGTCTAGAGTGTAGCCCACATAAGCAGATTTCCAATAATGTTGAGCATGCAAGGATCTCGAGATGTGGAGAAAAATTTATGACTCATTAGAAGATCCATAATGTAAAATAGATAAGAAAGACATGTGGCACACACTAATTTACTTGAGAGATTGACCGACTCTACAAATTCTTTTTTATTTTCCACCAAGTGTTGCCTAGTGGTTTTTTGCAAGAATTCGACACCTCATTAGCATGATTTGATTTCTTTCTTGTATCAAAATAATTATCTAAAATATGTCATGTGACATAGGAGGGCACAAAAGAAGGCAAAAAGGCATGTGCATGGAAGAGTGAGGTGCGGGAGAAAAGCAGAGGAAGGGTTCGTGCAAAGGTTATGTGAGTGGGAGAAATGGGAGAATTACCCAAGGGAGAAGTGTATGGTTAATTCATAATTATTAACAAAATAATGTGCAAAGTGGCAAGGAAGAAGGGAGTGTGGGGAAGATAAGGACTTAGTTGATTTTTAAAATCAATTCTAGGGCACATGTGTAAGGTGCATGCACTACTAGGAAGAAGGATAATGCGTAGAGGGTGCACACAAGGAGGAAATGGAATAAAGAGGAAAAGGAAAAGAAGAGGTGAAAGAAAGGAGGAATGTGCAATGGTACGTGAGGAATATGTAACTATGAGAATGTTCCTGGGAGAAAATGAGGTGTGGAACCTACAATATAGAACCTTGAGCCATAATGTGAGTACAAGTTATCCAAATAACTAGAGGAGTTATTTGGATAATAGTTTTTGTGAATTTTGGGGCCATCTACCTGCTAGATGAAGGATATCAATATCCTGGAGTATCCATTGGGCATGGAGTTTTCTATGTGATTAGGAAATTTTTATCGCCACCGTGAAGAACTACCCCTAAAATTCACTTAAGGAAATAGTTTTGAACTATGTTACAATCCGCAAACTATTGAAGACTACTAGAATATGAATGGAATCTTGGAAACAATAAAAGAGTATGTGCAAGAAGCACATAGAAAGAAATAACTATGTACAAACAAAAAAATGTGCATACAAAGTGAGTTAGAGGAATTGAAACTACTCTAATATATACAATGATGCATAAAACTTAATGGAATGGTTTGAGATAGATCCCATTGACTTGGAGTGATAGCGCGCCTCCATCAAGATGAGTCAACTTGAAAGAGTTAGTCTCTTTGCATAAACCGATGATGTACATGCCACTCTAAAGTTCATCAAACTTTGAATGGTGTCCTAGTTTGGCTATCTCAAAGCATCCCATTTTAAGACTGAGTCCTCAAATTTGAAAGCTTGGGGCCTGGCCTTTCTCTGTCAACTCACTTCTTTGTTGATTGCTGATGTTGTTCTAGCTTGATCATGGTAGATTTCCCTGATTCTTCAAGTCCAACTAGCTCTTCCATTCTGATTTCTCTCTGGTCTGCACCTTCACACTCTAACTACTGGGCAAGTTATAATAAAGGAAACTCAAGATATAAAGGGATTCTAGTTGACTTACCATAAACAATACTGTAAAGTGAAATACTTGTTGCTTTCTTCATTGTGATTCTATCTACCTAGATCAAACAACGAGACCTTTGTATGCCAATTCCTTTGGTTGATATTCATTGTGTGCTTCATGATTTTGATCAGGTTCTTGTTTGTTGACTCTACCAAGCCATTACCTTGAGGATAATAATTGGAGAAAGTCTTTAGGTATATATCAAGACTAATATCCCAATAAGTAATCATAGTACTAAGGAATGCTTTTTCATTATCTGAAATGATTGTCTGAGGATGCCAAACCTTGTTATAATGCCTTCGAGAAAGTTGAGAATAACTGACTTGGTTGATTCTTTAAGTGTAATACCTTATGTTCACTTGATGAACTAATATTTAGTCACAAAGACCCACTTATGCCCAAAGGTTGAAAGAAGATTGATCATGTCTATGAAGTCCATACCCCACCATGTAAAATTTTGATCTACTTAGATTGGTGGAGGGGCATCACTACCTATTTCTTATTTCCCTGGAATGAAAGTGCATTATTTTCATTTCATGACCCACTTGTGCACATTAGCAAATAAGGTCGAAAAAGAGTCTGCCATTATGACCTTCATTATTGTGGTCTTGGCATAGAAGTTTGCACAAGATAATCCATCATGAAATTATGCTAATAGTTTTTAGTCTCGCACACTATCGATACATCTAAGTGGAATTCCATAAATATTCCTTTTGAAGAGAAGAACATCAATCAAAACATACGCATTGAATAGATTGTAGCCTTGACATATTATCTTTTCCTTATTCAAACAAGGAGAGTATTTACCCTCGAAAGGAATTTGATCATGTCCTTCCTCTAGTTGCACTTTTTAGGGGCTGCAACTTGTTTAGGTTTCACACGTGGGAGATATTCATCTAAAAATAATGAAGTCTCGTGTTCATTCTATGCATCTCAAAGAATCTATTTGCATAACATGCTACCTCTAACCAACTTTGTGAATTTGATAGTTAGATCATAATCCATGATTTTAGTAACCCATCGTGCTCTCTTTTCACCGATTTCTACTCCCACGATGAATTCTATAATACCAGAGTGAGAAACTATAACATTAATGTGGTTTTATAGCGAGCATGCTATTGAATTTCTTGAGTGTGCACATGATGGGGTAGAGCTATTTTTTCGTGCATCGTATTTCAACTCATAATCCTTCATGTCTAACTCAAGAAAGTAACCTGTCTTTTCTAATCCTTATTCATTTCTTTGTTTCTAGACAAAAATAACACTCACATCATCACCATAATAATAAGGATGAAATCCTTTGAATAATCGGGTTGATGAGTGATAACGCACAATAAATTTATTGTTTGATCTTGTTGAAAATATCTTTTCCTTATGTTGTCCATCTGAAAGTTGTGTTTTTCTTGAGCATGAGGGTGACCGGCCTTACCATTCCTACAAAATTAGGAATGAATCTCTTAATAAAGTTGAATTTTTTGAGAAATGACTGTAATTTTTTTATTATGCGCCGACAAGGAAAGATCTAGGATGGTTGAAACATGCTCAGGATCAATTGTGATGCCATCCTTTGAAACCACGTGGATCAAAAGATTACCATACGCCAAAAAAATTCACTTCTTGGGTTAAGGGATACCCAAAATATCTACATCTCTCAAAGACATTTTCTAGGTGCGCTATGTGATCCATGCTCTACTTTGAGAAAACAATTATGTCATCAAGGTAAACTAGGATGAACTCATTGATGTATGATTTGAAGGAAATATCCATGGCATGCTAAAATGTCACACCTATGTTTGACATAAAGAAGTGCATATTTTGATAAGCATATGTTCCCCATGTGGTTGTAAAATCCATTTTGTATTGATCCTCTTCCTTTACTAGGATCTGATTGAAGCTAGAATACCCATCGAGCATATAAAATCTCTATGCTCTAGCCACAATCTGAAAAATATTCTCCATAGAAGAAAAATGATAATGATCCTTCAATGATTGCTTATTTAAATCATGTGAAATTTATGTTGATTCTAATTTCACCATTCTTCTTAATCGGAACTAGATTCACAACCCGTAGAGTATTTGATAGGAAAATCTATATTTGCCTCAATGATTTTAGATGACTCTTTCCTCATGAGGGGATTTATCTTTGGATTGAATGGTTGTTGCTTCTATCTAATGGGCTTGATACCAAGATCAAGGTCAATTGAGTGTTGAGAAAAACTTGGATCAAAACCTTTGAGGTATTCATACTCCCATGAAAATATATCATTGTATTTATGACAAAGAGATATAAAGGCATTTTTTTATCATGAGCGCAAGTTTTACTGAGAAAAAAATCCTTTCCACCCATAATAGTGACTGGGGAGCAGTCTTCTTATGTCACACGCATATTCTTTTCTTCACCCTGGAACTCATCATCATGGCTAAATATTTTCTCTAATGTGACTAGCCCTTTAGGCAACTTGTTTGTCTTTAGCTGGATGACTTGGTCACCATAATTGTTATGCAAGCTAGCTTGCATACTTGAAGAGAACTCAACCTCATTTTGAATGAACTAGATGATCTACGTGTCACTATTGAACACTTGTCCACTAGTGTTATTATTTTTAATAGAATTTCTAATCACCATCTTGATGTGTTGCGAATTACCTTTGACAAATTCTTCATCTAGGGAGAACTACGAACCAAGTGTGGTCATCTAATCACCTTCATTATTCATATTGTGTGGAACCACCTACATATTGAAAGCATCAAAGCCTTCAAGAATTTCCAAAATCTATTTTTATAAGTTTTGAGAAGGTTATTCTTTGTCATGCACTTGTTTGTGACCTAGTGGACAACCAATTTTGTGTCTCTAAAGATCTACAGTGCCTTAATATATTTCCTCTCTGTAATGAGAAGACAATACATCAACGCCTCATACTCTACCACATTATTGGAGCAAGAAAATTATAACCTGTGTGTGAAGAATAATTTCTCATCCTTGGGAGAAATGAGAACATCACCTGTGTTTGCGTAATTTCTACTTCTACAACCTTCAAATTACAATTTCCACATACTAGAATTTTCTTCACTTTTCTTGAGCACGTGCGGTAGCATAGTCTCTTTTGCAAGGATGTAGTAAGTGCCAAGTCTAGTTTTAAAATATTTGAGCTATTCATCATATGGATCAAATTTTTGGTTCCCTTCCATCCATTCATCTAACACTAAGTCGAGTACGGAAGGCTGGAATAGGATACTCTTCATAAGCTGAAAATTTCTCTTCTTGGATTAAGTAGTTAGCTTGGAGAGGAGATGGGTCATATGAATCTACATGATAGGAAAATATTGGCTCAGCTTGTATGGTGAACTCGGGTACCATACCTTGTCTTGAGTAATAAATGGGACCAATCTAAAGATATTTAACCACCCACTTTTGCGGTAAAATATCTTGACAAACAAAGGGGAAAAAGAGGTAGGTCAATGATTGACACATCCTGAGTTATTGTGAGACTTGAGCATGCATGGAGGGTCAAATCAAGATCCTTGATGATTCCTAGAGTGGTAACAATTAAGCCATCAAGTTGTAGGGATCCTTTTGTCAAGGGGTTGTACTTAAGACCTAGGACATCAAAAATTTCTTTGGCATGACAGAAGTACTAGCACCTGAATCAATCATATAATTATGCACAAGGTGTTTGCATATGATAAAATAAATATAAAAGGTGGGGTTTTGATAACCTTACTTACTTTCTTCTCTTCTTCCTAAAAACTATTGATAGCAGTGCGCAATTTTTGGGCAGTTGGTCAACATGCAAAAGTTTGGTTAGAGCTTCATGTAACAAGTCGTGTTGAGATGGGATGGCCAAAGTGTACCACATTGTGACATTTATATTTATTTTCTTCATCTGGTCCACAATGCTGAATGGAAGGCCCATTAACTTATGCCTTTCGGCCACATCAAAATCTTTTATTAATTTTTCAAGTGCAAAGATAGGGACCTTAGGCGACACGAGGCTTGACCTATAAAAGGAGAGGCATACACTATTGAAACAAGATAATTGCATAAAGTCTTATGCATAGAAAACTATGTGTCTTTATTGTTGGATTCCTTAGCTACTTACTTTTCTTGTAAGGATCAGCCTTTGTTGTGGGAATTGAGACTTACGTGTCGACTCGAGCATTCTCATTTTGTACTTGTATTTTCAAAAATGTGGGTGTGCGGTCTATTTGCATCATCTGAAATTTGATTGATTATATAGAAGTCTTCATGCAAAGAATATCAAGTTGGATTCAGGAGGAACTTCTTTCTTTTCTTTATTCTTAGGTTCAACTACACTTGTTAAATGCTCACAATGGAAGTAACATGAATCATGTAACCACCGTGCACTTGCAACATTAGCGTAGTGATATTGTCAATGAGGCATGTTGTAAGGGAAGAACCATTCTCGATTCTTGTACTATGTTGTTCTAAAAAGAGATGAGTTCTTGACTTGTCTTTGAACCTGGAAGAGACTACGTAGGAGGAATCATTTGCAAAGGAAAATGTGCGTTGGCATGTTATCTGTCATTATGTTGTTTTTGCCTATATTTTTGGTTTCCATATTGTTTTTCTAGGGCTGACTATTATAGCTATACACCCGATTAAAATTGTTTATGAAGGCTTATTCCTGCTATTTTTATAAGGATATGACATTATTGGATAAGTTTCTAATCAGGGAATTCATTTCATCATCTTCTTTCATTACACATGAGAGTAGGATGTGAATGCAAGAGGTTGTGTGATCTACACTTTAAATAGGAGACACAAGAGGTTGGGGTGCTAGAGACATATCTAGAAACAAGGGCGTGGAGGTCTAGGAGCTAACTTTCCTACCTTAATGAGACTATTTTCTTCCCTTATTATAATGTTATATGCAATCGATAAGGTCCTTCCTTCCATAGATTGAATCATGACTAAGATGTCACTATTAAAATCTCTAAGATAATAAAGGAAATCATTTTGGGATTTAAGCCTTATCACTTGAGGAATTCTGTCCCAAATCTTTTGGAATCGATATTGAAATATGTCATTTGCTAATTGGGCACCCTATTTATTGTATTTAGTTGCTCCACCAATGATAGGTGACTTGATTTATCTTTAAATTACTTTCATAGAGTTGTACAAAGATCTTCCCGTGGAAATATATACATGTTGCATGCCTCGATACCATTGGATCACTTTACCATTGAATGAGGTTATAAGTAGCCTTTACTACACATCATCATGCGTGATTAGATAGACAGAGCATACATTTGATACATCCTGGATATGCTCAACAGGGGTGACTTGATTCTCACCAAGTAAAGTATGGAATACTCTCTAGCATGGATATTGACATATCATGTCGCTCTTTAAGATCGAGAGGGCTCCCACCCGTGAATTTGGAAAATTTGATTGAAGGAGGAGGATGGAGTGCCATGGTATGGCATGTAGGTATTTTATGAGGAGGAGTGGAATGTGCATGACACTCGGAGATGGGGATGTATTCATGGGAGCTTTAATGCATATTATTCTTGGTGAAAGATGGAGATACTTAAAGGATCCCTTAGCCGATGCATGTTATCTTGTATGCAATATTCTCATGAAAGGTTCTTAGGATCATGAAAAAAAAATCTAGAAATATCAGGTAGTCACTGGATGTGTTAGAACAAGCCTCCAAAGACTTGAAATTTCTAAATCACACACCATATTTAGCCAATGCATAAATTTAATATTTCAATACTCGATCCCACTAGGCATGCCGAAATGTTTGGTTCCTCAAACTTGCATCTGTGTCTCATATTCGGAAGAACTCGAGTCATTGAGTCAACAATGGGACTGTCTCTAAGTGTGGGACCTTGCATGATTGATAAAAACCTACGAGATAAGGCTGGTTCCTCTACCTATTTCTACTAATGCTAGAAATGGAAACTAAGATAAAAATGCAAAGGGACCAGGGATAGAAGGGTAACATGAAAATGGAAAACTAAACTATGGAAGGTGATAACACCAAAAAAAGTGGGATGAACACTATTTTTTTAGTGAAAACAAAGGAAAAAGCATATAGGAGGCCAAGAATGCGTAGAAAAACTAGAATACATTCACCTACTCAATTTCATGAAACAAAACAAGAAAATGGAGTTGCAAGGGATTTAAAGTGACACAACAAGAACACAATGTGAAAGAGAGACAAGAAATAATAATATAAACATGTTAAGGCAGAGAATAGCCAAAAATGATGCTTTTATTACTTTTAAGGATGAAAATTCCATTACAATGGTGTATGAGGCTGATATCCACATGGAATAGCTGAATCTAGAGGTCTAAAACTCAAAATACAAAGGTGGAGAACCCTTAGCAAACACTATAAGATCCAAAATGTCCAACCCTTTATAATGAGCCAAGCTCTTACATTTATAGATGAATTGATGAGAGAAAAGAGGAGGAGGGAAAATCCAATTTGAAAATTCAACTAACAATAATGAATTCCTACAAATCCACACGGAATATGTAAAATCAACTTCTCCAAGTCTATATGGCATGTAGGATAAGGAAGGAGGAAAGATCCATATGAAATCGGGTGGTTGGAGCAATTAGATATTCTCAATAATGGCATGATAGATGTTTTCCAACCTCTCACCTACCAAATCTTACTGAAATCTAAATTAGAATGGTCTAGAGTGTAGCCCACATCAACAAATTTCCAACAAGGTCGGGTACATGAGGATCTAAGCACCGTGTAGAAGTTATGACCGTAAAAAGATCCGTAGTACAAAATAGATATACAAGACACATAGTGCATCTTGATTGACCGAGAGATCAACCAACTATAAAACCTGCTTTGTTCTTTTCTCGCCATGTGTCACCCGCTGGTTCATTGTAAAGAATTTGGCACCCTATTGGTGCACTTTGATTGGTTCCATGTACAACACTCAAATTCGATAGTTTCCACATGGCATATGAGGAGTGCGAAAGAAGGCACAAAGGAATACGTGTGAAAGATTGAGGCACGAGAGGAACATAGAGGAAGGGTGCATGTAAAGGTGATACATGCGAGACAAAAGAGATAATTAACTAAGGGATAAATGTATGGTTAAGGCATAATTATTACAAAAATAATGTGTGGCGATAAGGAAGAAGGGCATGTGAGGAATCCAAGGACTTAGCTAATTTTGAAAAGTAAGTCTAGGGAACACTTGCAGGTACATGCACTACTGGAAGAAGGATAATGTGTAGAGAAGTGCACACGAGGGAAAATGGAATAAAGAGTAAAAGGAAAAGAAGAGGTGAAGGAAAATAGGAGTGAGCAAGTTCTCGTGAGGAATTTGTAACCACGAGAATGTGCATAGGGATAAAATGAGGTACGCAACCCGGAATATAGAACCTTTAGATCCGGAAAATGAATACAAGTTGTCCAAATAACTAGGGGAGTTATTTGGATAATAGTATTGTTGATGCATGTTCAGTTCTATTTAACATTCATAAGAGAGGTTTTATTTGTGATAGATTGACTTTATTATTAGGAATATGGGAGGAGATTTGGTTCACATCAAACCTTGGGACGTCAATGATGTTAAACTAGAGGCTATGGAGGTGTTAATCAGTATGGGACTCGAATCCCTTCCTAAAAACATTTTGGGGGCATAATGAACAACTCAGTAAGGAATTTGGGTCAGCTTGGGAACATGTAAATAAATGGGTGGGAGATAGCTTTGTTTTTCGAGGAGTACAAATCGATTTATCAATCAACATGATGGCTTATGTGATGGTCATGTCCATGGAATTTCATGTGGTTTACAAACCAAAAAAGGATTTTGTAGACGAAAAACTAACCCCTCATTTTTTTGGTTTTCTGAGGAGTTCCCTACCTCCCCTTTCAATGAAGTGGCCCTTAACCTAATCCATTTTATCACTCTTGAGGGACGCTAAAAATATATCTATGCCTACCATATGCTAATGCTCAATTTTATTAGACATGGTCATAGTTATAGCTTTCCTTAATTTATTATCTGTTCTCTTCACCTTTGCATGCACCCTTCCTTTGCGTTCCTCCTACACCTCGATCCCACTACATTAGGGTTTTATTATGGCCATTGTGAAGAGATATTCCATGGATATGGATAAAAATATAAATGGGGTTAGTATCCTATCAAAATTCCTTGAAGAGTATGTTGTGGAAGATGAAACTAATTCTGAGAAGGAAGAGACTAGTGAATCCCCTGAGGAGAGTGGAGGGGATGATCAAGATGTAGTTGAAGTTGAAGTATTTCAGGGCCTAAAATACCTAAAACAAGAAAACAACAAGGTGATGACTATTGAGGAAATGAAAAGGGTGAATCAAATCAACGGGGAGCCAGGTTTCTATTGACACCAAGGATAAAACCGAAATGGAAGTTCTTTAAAATGGGGTGCGTAATAGGAGTTGATCTTGCTAAAATTGTGGTAGACCTTGAAGATGTTAAAAGTGATACTAGACTTACTAAAAGTAATATCCATTTATGCTCAATGACTGACACATAATGAAGATTGTTATCCCCATTTTGAGTTCACAACGAAATGATCGGATAACCCCTACAAAATTTTTGAAGTGATTTTGCATCATGACCTCTTTTAGAGAAAATCGGGTTTTCGGGTGTTACTAACAGCTTGACATAAGTTTTAACATGCTTTATGTCTTATGACCTCCGAAACCCGAAACCCGCCTTGCAATGAGAAAATCCTTTGTAATCGGGTTTTCGGAAATTCAACTCATCGGAACATTCTTGAGTTAAAACATGCTTTGTGTCGCGTGACTTCCGAAACCCGAGACCCGCCTTGTGTTAAGACAATCCTTTGTATTCGGGTTTTCGGAACTCTAAAGCATCGGGACATTCATGTTCCAAAACATGTTTTATGTGCCATGTTCTCCGATTCCCGAAGTCCGCTCAATCCTTTGTAATCGGGTTTTCGGAAGTTTAATGCATCGGAACATTCATGATTCAAAACATGTTGGGTGCTCCATGTTTTCCGAAGCCCGAAACCCGAAATGCACTAAATCTCCTCGTGTCGGGTTTTCGGACTCCTCCAACATACTGACGTGGCATTCATGCCGAGTGGTCGGTGAGTTGGCACGTGCCGAGCTGAAGTGTATTTATTACTGATTTTCTTATAAATACGCGGATTTCCACGTCATTCTTACCATTCATATTTTTAATTCGTGGATTTTTCGCATGCTCTTCCGCTTCCAAAACCCGCAAACTCGCATTACACGATTGGATCGTTTGTTTTCGATTTTACCTGTCTCGAATCGAAGGTATTCTTCTTTCCTTCTTTATTCTTGACTTTTCTGGATCGATTGCGTGTATTTTCTTTCCAATTTCTTGCCAGTTGTTGAGGGTTTTTCTTCCTTCTTCTTTCTGTGTTGTTTTGGAAAGGGTTTTGGGTTTTTAGGGTTTATTCTCTTTTTGGGATTATCAATTGGTGCTGTTCCTTCCAAATCTTAATTATATGCATGATGTATGGAATATGAATAACAAAAAAGAAAGGAAGTTGTGTATGTAGAAATTCAAAGGAAAGACTCTGTTTTTGTTTCCCGGATTTTGAAGGTTGTGTTGCAGATTCAAAAGTCCGAAGAACCTTGGAAGCTCGAAGTGACGGGGTTTCTCAACATTCCGACCTCAACACTAAGTGCCGGGCATCTCCTAAGTTCCGTCATCGAAAGTGGGTGCCGGGTTTTCTCCTGTTTCCGCCATTGAAAGCAAGTGTCGGGTTTCGCCAAGATTCCGACATATCAGACCTGTCGGGTTCTCAAAGTTTTCCGATATCTTCTTCTGCGTGTCGGGTTCTTCTCTTCTTCCGACGCATTCAGTCAATCAGGTTTTTCAGTGTGCACAGCATCTCCGGAGTTCCGAGCCTTTCTCCTTCCAATATTCTTCATGTCGGATCCTGGTTCATCACAGGAGAAGGCCGAAAAATCTAGCAGGATGAAATACAAATTTAAGAAACCAGAATCCCCGTCATATATCGACTGTAATTATGATATCAGGGATACTGAAATGGGCAACATAGATATGGACGACTTTTGGAATAGGGTGAAGAGTTCTTCTCAAACCCCATGGATGGTGGCTTTAGCTAACAGTGGCTTGCCCCTTGCAGCAGGCTTCCCCATGTCTGCCCAATGTCCAGAGTTTGTTTTGGCGTGTGCATCCAGCTACGACTCAGCTTCTCGTTCCGTAAGGAATCAGGCTGGTGAAGTAGTTATCAAACTAGATGGAGCTTATTTTGATGATCTCCTGAAACTACCAAATTTTGAAGAGTATGGGGCCCTAGACATCAAGTCGGCTCAGAAGGCCTGGGACAGTAACCAGGAAAATTGCATTAGGGATGTCAATAAGAAGTTCTTGGTCAAGGCAAAACCAGTAATATCTAGATTTCCAAGAACTATCCCTAGATCGGATTTCATACAAGAAATCAACGACATTATCACCCTGCTGAGCCGGGTTTTTGGCTTGCCGGAATCAAATTTATTTCATGGATGGATGTACCAATTTATGGTCACCATCAAGAAGAACAAGCAAGGGATTGACTGGGGAACCCTTATCAGTGATGAAATTGATTCCCAGATGACGACGGTCCTGTCAACCGGAAAGTTTTATATGTTCTCATATGTGGCCTATGCAGCAGCTGGGATGAGGAGCTATCCCGGGCTGGAGACTAAAGGAAGCAGAACGACAAATCCAGTCTATAAGTATTATCCTCAAATAACGAAGAAGGGGTCCAAGGATCATTTTAGGAGGGTAAATGACGCCTTTTTCTACGAGAACATCTGCCAGCTGAACCCAGGGCTGAGAAAGACAAGGGTCTCAGACGAGGCATGGGCTGAAGTATCTAAATGGGGATGTATCTTCTTACAGTTCAAGAAGTTTACCTACCTTCGAACGGTCATGTACTCAGGAGAGCCTTTCCGTCTGCCTCGCTATCCAGGGGATAGATTGATATTGCTAGAATTGGTCAGACAGCTATTGGATTTTCACAAATTCCAACAGAGCAAGCATAAGGCAGCAGTATCCTTCCCAATTTCTATTGGGAGATATACTTGCTCGACAGTGGCAAAGGCTAAAAATGTTGAATGTGAACTCCAGGAGAAATTAAAGAAGCATATGAAGTCTCGGGATGGTTTTGACATCCGAGGAGTACTTAGAACCTATGGAGCCCTACATCTGCACAGGCCCGACATTGAGGATATCTGGGTGGATCTGCGTAACGAAGTTGCAGTTCGCAGAAAAGATAATAGTAGGTTAACTATTAATGAGATTCAGACGCTAGAGCTTTCTGATTTGCCAGATGGCACAACTGACAATGAAAGTGTGTTGGATATGTCCTATGATGGGCTTAATGAAGATCGATACATTTTCCCGCCTATTGATTGGTCGGCCAGCGAAAAAGCCTCTATCACCGATAGGTCAGCCCTAATTCTGGCTCGTACAAAGAAATGGCTCTCCTCTTGGGGGATGAATTTTAAGGATGACAAGTTTCCAAAATTGGCTGCTTCTGAAGTGGGGCCCTCCCAAAAGAAGAAGGACAAGGAATCTACTGGGGGGTCTATAAAAATCAAGATTCCCAAGAAGAAGAAAGAAAGACAAATCTCTTCAATTGTCTCTCCAGCTCAAACGGTGGTTGTGCCAGAATCACCAACACCACCAGAAATAGGGGAGATTAATTTAGAAGAAGGAGGAAGCCAGCTCTTGACTTCACCATTTGCTGATTGCTCAACTGGAGAGACCTTATCTCTTGCATTCAAGGCTTTGGAAACTGAATCTGTGCCTCCCCCTCAACAACCACTTCAGCCTCCTCATTCCCCATCCACTTCTTCAAGCATGGCCAATATTTTCTCCGGGCTCTCACCCCTCTCTGCTGGAACCCAAGTGATCACCAACACTCCCCCACAACCTGTGCCTCTATTCATTGCACCTACTACCACGTTGACTGCTGTTCCCCCTCCAATAGTAGAATCTGCTCCCCTTGAGAGTAGAATACCAGTTACTACAACATTGGCAGTTTCCTCTGATACACCACAATGGCTACTCGAGCAAACTCCGAGGAAGAGGAAAGTGATTGTACCCCTACCAGCCTTTGATTTCAGCTCACTCAAGGCTTCTACTGCGAGATCAGCCAAGAAACCCAAAACAGTTTCAAGGGTTTTGGTAGATGCTTCAGGAGATAAGTTCGCAGAGATTGCCACTCCCTCAGCTGACAAAACTAGAGATGATGTAACAGCTGCTGATTACCAGGTAACCAGGGTGGCTCTAGGGAAAGTGACAGCAAAAGGGGCGCAACAAGATGCAAAGGATTCCATAGACGTCCTGTGCCAAAAGTTGAGAGAATCAAGGGATAAATTGATCGATGGGAAAAGTGATCTGGAAGAAGAATTGCTAAAGATTTGTCCAAAGGTGTCGGTTGGGAACTCAAGTGCCCTATCAGCAGATGATCTCTTCAAACAAGTTCAAGAGACTGTTCAGCATGAACCTGTAGATGGATTCGACCTTGAAGTCATTGGTCAGTTTGTGAGGATTGAACATACGTTGGAGGCCTTAAGAAAGCTCAGCAAAAGGTTGAAAAAGCTTCCCGGCAGTGCCAGTGATATCCATGAGACCTGCGAAATGTGGAATGATCATTCCACTGCACCTGAGGAAAATGAAATGCAAGGCATTATTCGGAAGTTCCAGGAGTTCCGGAACAAACAGTCTCAGCTGGAGGAGGAGAAAGAAGAAGAAGCAAAAGATGATGATTCGGATTAATTCCCAACGTCCCATGTCATTTCTATTTTTAGATTGACATGTCTTTGTTATTTCCGTTTTATCATATTTTTAATTCATACTTTGACTTGATCTCCTGCGTGAGAATCATGCAAAGCTGAACTCTAGTTAGCATGCTACTTTTCAGGATCTGTCCTGTTTTATCTCTAGCTTCTTTTGTTATAAATAAGGGATGCTTGTGCATTCTAAAGGGTCGAGAATTTTTGAAGCATTAAGAGGCTATTGGAAAGGAGAAAAACTTTGTGTTTTCTTTCAATCATTTTGAAGAATAGAAGTTGATATTGTTTTACAGACTTTGTGTTGTGAAATATATCTTATTTAAGACAGTGTTCTTATGTTCATGATCTTAAAGCTATTCTTTGCATAGAATCTCAGTGTTTCTAATTATCTCGGACACTATATCTGTGATCTAAAACTCGTATGATTATTTCGTGCTCTGTGTTTACTCGAAAGAAAATACGTTTCTCCCATTTCTTTTCTACCGTGCTTCTTTCACTGTAACAGTTTCTAACCTATTTCACTTACGAAAGCAATATCCTTGAATCGTGTGAATGTGGATTTCGGGATTTCATCCCAACCCCCAATGGTTAGATTAGTGTGAATATTGTATATATTATTTACTGTGTTTTAGATTAGCAATAAACAGGCAGCCTCACCTGTCTTTGAGGAGGGATATTATCCCATGTACTGTGGTTGAACCTCATATTTTGGTTTGACAAAATATCCAACCAACAAAGATGAAAGTTGAGGATGTGGCTCAAGTCATAAATGGTGGCAACATAGAGATTCTACAAGAAAAGTGTAAGAATCTAAAAAATGATGTGGATCATCTTAAGTCTATGCTTCATAACTTCAACAATTGGATTATTCTCACTCTTAAATCCACTTTACAACACCTTCAAACTCTTGAAAAACTACGTAATGCTTATAGGAAATGTGATGAGTAGGGGGCCTTGAAGAAGAGGAAAATGGAAATATTTGAAATTGATATAGCCACCCTTGACACAAATATTGAATCATTGACTAAAGAATGGGCCAATTTGGAGAATATGAAAAAGTAATGGTTGTTATAGGTTTTTGTTTAGTGTTGTTATTTTTAAGTTTTTATTGTTGTTACTTTACTATACTAGTTTTATATTATGATACTTTTTGTAGCGGTATTTTTATACTTTTATATGGGATGTTATTGAATATCTTCTCTATTTAGGATCTTTCTTATGTAAGGGGTAGGGTACCTCAACCCTCTTTTACCTAATATCAAAAAATCTAAAACTCTCCATCTATTAAGGCTTATATGTGCTAAACTTCTTATTCTCACCTTATTTCTTCTCAAGGACCTCATACATGCATCATACCTATGAGTTTTGACTAAAAACTCATCATACACCTCAATTACACTTACACCATGCTCCAACAAGATTTATTGGGTCCAAAACTCACAAATCCATCTCATTTTTCATTCTTTATGGCTAGAAACAAGCTTGGAATGACTTGAATCAACTATGAAACGTCATGGCATGACCATACTAACCTTATGTAAACCCATATACATCTAAAAACACCATTATTACCATGTGTGACCTCATGAAACTCAAAAAATCACTTGGGATGACTCAAATCATGACCTATCCAACTCAACCGTGCACCATAACATCCTAGAACTCACCAAATACCTTTGACAACTAATTGACACCTCATGAAGACAAATACTAAACCATGACACCATTTTCCATCAATGGAGTTGACATCAATGATAATAAAAACAAAAAATGGCCAACAACCCCGGCATGGTTTTTTAGGTTTTCGAGGTGTTGATCAAGATAAAATTCTGGATTTCAATCCTATGCATTTAGGAGGGTCCTCAAGCAACTTATTGGTAGGGAAATGAAAGGGTATGACATAATCCTCCAAGGAGATGAAATAAAAGTATCAAGGGGTCATTCCCCCTTCCAACATTGACTTTAATTTCAATGTTTAGGATAATCGAGTTTGGACATATTGACATGGATGATTTCTGGAACAGGTTTAAAGGAACTTAAAGACATCGTGGCTGAAATGCATTTATGATAGCATACTACCTCTTTATTTATGATCTCCATATCTACTCGGTGTCTAGAATTCATCCTTGCAGAACAAATCACTATGACCACAAATCCATGGATGGAAAGAATAAATATGGAAAGGTATCCATCCACTTGGACATAGATTATTTTTGGGATCTCCTCAAACTACATGACCTCACCACTTATGTTGACACTGATATTGAAAATTAATAAAAAGCTTGGGATGATTTTTTTATATTTCATCAAAAATGTCAACAAAATATACCTATTAGAACCCAAGCTATTAGTGAGAAGGTTCCCAAAGACCTTAACCCAGAATGGTTTCATTCTTGAAAGTAATGAAATCATGACATTACTAAGCAAGGTGTTTGGCCTTCCCAAAGTGAAGGAGTTCCATGGATGGATGTATCAATTCATCACTGACATTCTAAAGGATAAATAATTCTTTAGATGGGTTTAATATATCAATGATACTATAGACAATCAATTTAAGGAGATGTAAACAACAAGGAACTTTTACATGACATCATATGTCACTTATATGGCAATAGGAATGAGAACCTATTCTTGGTTAACCCCTAAAGGATCTAAATTATCTAATTATGTCTACAACTTCTATCCCCTATTGTACTCGAAATAAAGCTAAATCCATTTCAAAAGGTTAAATGATGCCTTGTTCTATAACATCATTTATAGGTTGGGAAAATATATTTCTAGGTATTGGTGCATTGATGCATCTTAGAATGTAGTTTCAAATTTTGGTTCTCTTCCTATAGTTCCCCACATTCACCTACCTCTAGGTAAGAGCATTCCAAAGGTCTCCATTTCTGGTACCCATATTTCTAAGTGGAAAGTGGGTTCTTATGGAGTTGTTTAGGTAGTTTTTGGACCTCCATAAGTTCCAATAGAGTAAGCATAAGGGAGAATTCACTTCCCAATATCTATTAGTTGTTACACTTGCATGCTAGAAATCAAGACTAAGAAATTTGCTATTGAAATACAATAATTAATCAAAAATTCTCTCCATCCAAGGCTTGGATTTGATTTTAAATAAATACTAAAGGATTATGGGGAACTACGGTTTCATATCCTTGATATTGAAGATATATGTATTGATTACAAGGATGAAGTGAAAATCGGAGGAGGGACCAAAGTGTCACTTGACTTTGGATGAAGCAAACATATAACATCACTTAAATCCCTCAAGGTGTTGTTGATGATGGGAAATGTTGGACCCCATGTATGTGTAAATGAATGCTGAGAGTATGGATTTTCCCCTAACAATTGATCGGTCAAAGATTGAGCTTCCCAAAATATAATTTGAACTAATTCTTATATTTACTCAATGGATATTCAACTAAAGTATCCCAACTTCCCAAAAGTGATAATGACTATTGTGTTAGATGTGGGTCCCTCTCGGAAGATAAAGATAAGATTTATGTACCTAGGAAGAATTTGAAATTCAATTTATATAGCAAGGAGTAAATAATCCACTCCTTCTTCTTCTCCATCTACAACAATCGTTTTGGTTTATTCCCCTTATCCTTAGCAAGCAAAAGGGATAGAAACTAGTGTCATGGCCACCCAATCTCTTCCTATTTCTATCCTCTTCATCACCATGTGGTTCTCATTATGACATTAGCCTCACATGTTGCACTTAATCTCAATTATTTACATATTTCCTTTCCTCATCCATATTCTAATCCTCTTTTTATATCCCCTCCTCCATCCTCATCTTTCCGAGATCTCATCGGTTATCACTTCCTCCACTCGGGAGTTCCTCGACCCCAACCCTCCCCTTTGCTCGCCGCTACTACGGGAATCGCTTTTGCTTTCTCTTCCTCTGGCTACTAAGATGTTTCAGTTCGCCAGGTTGTCCCTTGTCTGCCCATGGAATTCTTTAATCGATCTCCACTTCGAGAGAGGTACAAAAAAGGGAAATTTGGGTAGTGACAAAATTTCATTCTTTTTGGGTTATAGTCGATGGATTATTTGAATTCCACTTAAAATAGAATGCTCAAAATCATTCGTCATTTTGAGTTCACATCGACGGGAAGGTTTGGCACCTCGATGTCGGCTCTTCGCCACCTGGAGCGGTAGCAGGTTCCAAGGGTTGGGCTGTTCGCCCATTAAAGCCAATACCTTGTATTGGAAAAAAATTAATTAAAATTTCTTTTTTTATCAATTTGTTCGAATCGATCTTTCAAATACCATTCTGGTAATATTTCCAAAGGAGTTGCAAATGGATTTGGGTGGGACAAGTTCTTCTATTCTTGTTTATGGTCGACAATTCTAAAGTGGGAATTTATAATTTTCTATGAAAAAAATAAAAATGGAATATGGCTCAATTTAAATATTTCTCGAAAAATAATTGTTCAATTCATTACGAGGAAATTGAAATTTCTCCCCCTCTACCTTCCTCTTCTCTGGTCTCAATCTTGGGACAATTATTTTAAATTCCTTTTCCCTCTCTCATATACGATAAGTATGACAATGGGTCATCCTCATATAGTTTAGTTCACTTCTCTATCCTCCACTTTTTCCTCCATAGCTTCCTCTCCTACACAAACTTCAACAATTTTCATGGCCATTTTCTCCACTCCTCCCTCCTTAGTGACCATGTTTCTTAAACATAAAAGTATTATGCTCATCATCACTATGTTGTCCATTTTATGCATGTGTTGTCATCAATGTCAATTCCATTTATGGAAAATGGTGTCATGTTTTTGTGTGAGTATCCATTAGGTGTTAGTTAATGGTCAAAGATGAAGGCTCACTTATAGTGTAAAGATTTGGTGAGTTCTATATTGTCCATGATCTTTGTTGAGTATGCCTAGTCATGGTTTGAGATCTTCGGTTGGTCAAAGGTTGGTATGAGGTCATTCATGGTCCATGAGGTGTGTTAATAGTTTACATGAGTCAACATGAAGTGAGCTAGGTCATTACATGTGAAATTATGGTTGATTCAGTCATTCCAGGCCTATTCCTACCCCTTAAACATGCATAATGAGGTAGATATGTGCATTTTTAAGTTGATAATTCTTTTAAAATCATGAGAATATTATTTTTACATGATATAATAGGTGTGTGGTGATTTTTAGATCAAAAATCATAAGTATGATGCATGTATGAGGTCCTTGGGAAGAAAGAAGGAGAGAACAAATTTTTTAACACAAGTAAGTCTTAATATCTTGATATTTTTAGAGATATTTGGATCATGTGGTGATTTCGAGCTGTTAGATTATGTTTTCATGATGATTCATGATAATTTTCAGGTGAAGGTGAAGAATAATTTGCAATATATGCAAGTTTTGGCAAAATTGGTAAGTCGTTGTGTGTTTCTCAAGAAAAAAGTGGACCTTCTAACGTTCATTGTGAATTGTGTAATTTGCATTGGGAATTGGGATATTTGAAATATATTCTTAGATAATTTATTGATATTTCAAAAACATAATGAGGTGTTTTGATGAAAACTCATTAAGAAGGTAAGTTGGTTTGAAACCCTAGTTAAACGCTAGATAAGAGTGACTTGGAGAATATTTATTGTACCAACACAATTTTTATTGGTTTTTCAAAAGTTATTATTTTACTTTGTATATGAATCTTCCATATTTCCAAAAAGGTAAGATAAAATAGGTGACAAAGATGTGAGCCCCACACGAAAAGGCTTGTTTCTCGACGAGTCTTGTTTAAGGAAAAGTTATCCAAAGAAGGTAAAGACTAACTTGGAATTTATGTTATACCTGGAGTTTATATAGATGTTAATGAATGTTTCAAGTCACGGTTGAGATGAAAAAGTGCAAAGTGTTCCCTATTTTTGAAGACTACTTTTTGGGGTAGTTTGGAGCAGTTTGTGGCAAAAGTTGAATTGCAAGAGATATAGGAAGAGTTAGGACTCCATTAAAGTTGTGTTGTGATAATGGTTTTATATATATATATTTATAATTTTGTATCAAACTATATATTTGGATACGGTATGAGAAACTTATGATCTGTTCTTTGAAGGTAAATTTTGAAAGATGTTTGATCTAGTAGGGTGTTATGTGGCTACATAAGGTAAAGTGATGATTTTGAGTTGCTCTTGATGGGTGAAGGTTTTGAGTGATAATACATAATATATAATGGTTTTACATGTTTTTTAAAGTGTATAATTGATTTTTTAGGGTATGGATCATATTGATCTCAAGCTTGGTTGTTATGTCCTAGAATGCATAAAAATCCGCTTGCATAGATCGGCTTGGTTGAAGGCCTTAAAATTGGATTTGGAAGGAGTTCCAATATGTTTTGGAAATTTGATTCATATTTATTTCCATTTTTATGTCCTATCTCATGATGATTTTATTTTATGGTTATTTTAGGTCAGTTTGTGAGAAAGAAGGAAGCTATTTTTTCAAGACAGTTTGGTTTCTTGAAAGATTGATTTGGTTGAAGCATGTAAGAATTATTTGATGTTTTTATCACATAAAAATTTAATAGGGATTAATTTTTATTATTTAAATAATATGGAGGTTTTTAAATTGGTAGAAAGGGTACAAACTAATTGAGTTTGAAAATTGGTTTCTGGGAAACATAATTTGGTGAAGAGGAAAGTTGTGGTTTGAGAATAAGGATGTGTCCCGAGCTATAACATGCATGAATTTTTATTTAGGTCCTAAGTATTTAATTGAGGGGTTACATGCCATAGTTTATTTGATCTTGAGTGGTCTTGAGGCCCAAATGTGAAGACAGGGTGTTGGAAACAATTGTTTAGTGAAGGATATGAGCTTTTGGCCCATGTTATGAAATATTTGATTGTTACAATAAAATTTTAGACCATATATGATTCATACATGTCATATTAAACATTTTTGGTCAATTTTAGATCTTGACTAATCATAAATTTTGTGCTAGTGGATTTTACTCATTCTAGTGATGGGGTTTTGAGACATTTTGTGTGCTTGTATGGAGGTTTTGGGAATAACCAACCCATTTGGGTCATATGTTACCATTTTTATGAATGTAATTGGATTTAATTATGTTTTTTTATGTTAAAAATGTTTAGTACCTACCTCTCTTGTGTTTTAAGGAAGAGAAGCCTATAAAGAAAGTATTTGAGTTCATTTTTGAACTAGTGCTCTTGGAGGGAAAGTGCGACCCAAGTAGAAGTGTATTATATGTATGATTGCATTATTTTAAGGATGGGGAATTTTTTACAGGTTGAGGAATTTTATAGAGAATGTGTGAAAAGGTTTAGATCTAAGAAAATTCCAAGAATAAGAAGATTTGAGTGAGCTAGAGGAATGAGGGTTTGAAGAAGATTATGTGAGATGAAATTGTGATCTCCATCAGTTGTGGAAGAAAAAAAAATCATATATCATCATCATCAAGTGGATGATTTGGTGATTTTTCATCTTTGGTGGTTTTATCCTCCTTGTGGATTGGGTGCTTCACTAAATTAGGGTTTGGTTCTCCTTGTGGGGTTGGTGCTTTACTAAACTAGGAGTTGGTACTCCTTGTGAAGTTGGTGCTTCACAAAAATTATTTGTTGTGAGTAATATTGGAAAAAAATTAGTGTTATTTATTCCCCATGAGTGTTTCCCACTTATATATGGTGTTTATGTTTCTTCTTATTTGTTTCATGTTGTTATGAATGATTAATACACATCTAATGTGCACATATGGATATGGATGCTAAATGAATGAATGAAATTATGAATGTATGAGATGGTAAATGAATTGAAATTTTTGTAGGAATTATTCACCCCCTCTCAGTCCATTGTGCTTCCAAAAATTTATATGAGAGCATGTTCTTGTGAAGCAAGTTTAGAAACTTGGAGGAGATCCTTTGAAGCTTGAGTAATGCTTATGTCTTCAAATGTTGAAGAAGAATTAAGGAAGAGGAATGAAGTAGCTCAGTTAGTGATTGATTTAATACAAGATCAAATCAAATATATTGAGATAAATTAAGATCAAGCCATCAAATATTTTAAATCTCAAATTGAAATTTTGTCTAAAGCCCAAAAATATAAAGAGGATTCTTATTCTAGGTATGAAGAGAGGTTTAAAGATTTGGAATCTGATTTAGAGGATGCTTCCAATAGGTTGAATATGTATGGGATTTAAGATGGTCAAAAATCTACAAATGACAAGATTTGATTAAGTTTCAAGGAAAACAAAAGGAAAACGATGATGAAGCTAGTTAAAATTCAAAATTAGATTAGAAGGTGACTATAAAGACTAATTTGAGAAGGTATAACTCAATCATACATCTTAATGCTATGAGGTATATAACTTCCTTTAATGGATATTTCTTTTTTTGTGATATTTTTCATAGAGCTAGACATTACAAAATTAGGTCTCCTAAAAAAGATGTAGCTCTCTTTTAACATGAATATTTTTCATGTTTTGAGTATGGTCATAAAGATAATTATTTTGGATGGAATATTAGTATATTTGATCCAAGAGGAAAGAAGGATGTTGTGTTATTCAAGTGTAAAAGTATGGTCATATAACAAGACTTTATCAAAGCATGAAGAGGTTTTATTGTAAGGTTTGATCCTATGGTCAAGATGGATACTATTCAAGCTAAAGATGTCAAGGAGTTGGTTAAAAGTATGAAATGCATATCATGAATCCTAATAAAATGATTTTTTTCAATGGGAGTTCTAGTGACATCAAGATAGGATACAAGCTTAGTCAAGGACTTATGTTTGCCTTAGTTTAAGGGCTCATAATTGAATAATACCACACGTTCCTAAATGTAATTCATTGTCCTATACATGAAAATATAAAGAATTTGGGATTTTGGAAAAATTCTAGTGTGATAAGGTATATTCAGTAATCTACTCATGATTTTTTGAGTACTTGAGTTTTGTAGGTGTCTGAGTCTATTGTCCTCATTTTCATATTGTCATTTAATGGGAGTTTTTCTGTGAGTATTTTTTTGGTTGTTTGTCAAATTCCTTATCTCCATCAAGTCATGAGGGTGTTTTCATAGTTTTATATGGTGGTTCAATCATAAATCTAAAGTGTGTAAGTTTTGGTGTGTCATCAAGAGAGGTATGAGTTTGGTGATTTGTGTTATAGAGATGTCTCAGTCTAATCAAGGTAGGAATGGATTTTTTTATTGGTCTATCATGTATTAGAGTATGATGGTGTTAAAGAGTCATGTCAAAAGATCCCAACTTTTGAGTAAGTTTCTTAAGGACAATATGTTGATGGAAGTATCATCATTATCTTGTTTAAGTCATTTTAAAGGTATGGTTGTCTTAAGAGACATGATAATGTGTTAAGACTATCAAAGGATATATGTGTGAACATAACTATCTTGTCTTAAGTAAAATGAAGAAAATGGAGTCATGTTTCAGTCAAATAGTCATCACAAGTTTGGTATATGATTCTGAGATATTTTTCATCATCAAAATGTGTTGTTGTCTCTAATTTCTTAAATCTTGTAGTTACATTCTCCATGATGTTTTTAAGAGGTTTGTGTATGACATGTCATAAGTATCCCGAGTTAGTAAATTATGTGAAACACTCAAATTAGGTCTTTAAGTTAATAAGAGTCATAGAATGTGTGATTGTCAAGGTTCCAAGGATATATTTTCATGGACAAGATCAAAGGAATTTTGAAATGCTCCCTAATGTCAAAGAAACTACTTTCAAGCTTTCCTGAGAGGTACTATAGTTGTGTATGAGTTGAAAGGTTTTATCATGCATAATATGATCTCCCAAATGATAAGTAAAAACTTTGCACTATATATATGTAAGAGTAGCATAAGTTAGGAATTTTTATGAAAAATTTCACTCATGTGTTACAATTTTTCAGTAAGGGCTTGAGGTTTGGAAAGTTTCATTAGTGACCTTAAAGTCTGTACTAAGCCATGTGATGAGGAGTGTATTGTATTAGAATCTATGTAATCAATACAAAAGGTATTAATATTTTTTTACTCTCCATGAAATGAGTCATTAATAATCATAAGAGGTACACCACATGTGTGTAAAGGTAAAGGTTTCCCAAATTCTTATATTCTATGTTACTAAGTGATGTCTTTGTCAAAGTATGTGTTCCATGAAGAAGTGGTCCTTCTATTTTTTCAAGAAAATATTGTTTCACCATGTGTTTTGTTTCTATGTAGAAAGTTTTGTGCTTTATTTTTCCCCCTTAATGTCTCTTAAGGTTAGGAAGGTCTAAGAGTGAGTCCATGAAGGATATTAGTTCAAGAATGTTCTAATAATGTTGAAGACTTGGTCAAGTTGACTTATATTCGAGGCCTAATTAAGTGACTCTTTGTGTGAGTTTTCAAGACAAAGATAACTATGATTTGAAAATATTCAGTCTTATGTAGGCATTAATTCATCCAAGAAGGAGTAAATGTTCTTAGAGAAATCAAGTTGCAAAACAAAAATAAGGCACATTCAAAGGAAATTCTAAGGCTCAATGAAGTATACAAGGTTAATAGTGTTGATGGAGGGTTTCTAGAGAGTTTTAGGTCGAAGGTCTACTATGAGCTAAAGTAAGTATAGGAATAAGGTATGTAAATATATTTCATCATAATCATGTATCTCAGGGTACATCATGGAGATAAGGAAAAATCATTTTTTTATCTGTGAGAGAAAAATTTGAAGATCCAAATCATGAATTCTAAATATAGATAACAGAGGTTTGTAGCAGTGTATGGAGTTTGTGAAGATTGTTTTTACCGTAGGTAGACATTATACCTCAAGGAATATCATGTTAATTCATTAAGGATTTTTATCAAAAGAATAAGTGCAAATATGAATTATGTTTCAAAATAAAAATATTGTGAAGAACATGTAATAGGTCTAGGTGTGAAGGAATTTGTGTCTCAAAGTTGATTTATGGTATATTTGTTTAGTTAAGCATGGAATCAAGAGTCCATGGTACAAGTGGTTAAGTTTGCATAAGATGTGTGAATGTGTTTTGCATTGTCAATACATGACATTTTGAATCTTTCTCCTATATGAAGTGTCTTCATAATGCAAAGGTATGAAATTTTGTCTCAAGATATTTAGAGGTCTTCCATTAATCAAAAGGTGTTTTTCTGTCCTTAGGTTTTGCATCTTATTGTCAAATCATGATCGAACTATATAGGTCAAAAGGAGCATGTTCTTATCTACTATAGATATTTTTCATTTCTAAGAGATTGTGAATAAAATGATATAGGATATAAAAGTGGTTTATCAAGGTAAATCAAAGTCTAGAGGTTTGAAACTACATCCTATATGCGGAAAAGTCATAGTATCATGTTTCTTCAAAGCACAAAGTTTATTACTATAGTGTACATGTTTGATTAAGGTTACTTAAGCAGAAGGCATGTTGTTGAATATGATACTATCATGTAAAGTATCAAGAATGTATGTGATAGTGAAAAGAATGGTTCAACATAAAGCAAATGATGCATTAAGGAGTTTATTGACCTTGTACGGATGCCCAAGGCTGTATACATGGTCATAGGTATGGTTCATTATATGTTTTAAGTATGAAAAAGGTACACTTGGTATAACTATGATGTAACATGGTATGTTGATCATGAAGAGCAAGATAAAATGAAGCTACAGGTTTGAGTTTTCTCATCAAGGAAAGAAGCTTATTTGAATCATTCACTAGACACTCTAGGTCCTAAATGTCCTTAATAGGTAGTGTATTGAATGTTTACAGGATCATTTGTAAGGGAAGTTAGTCAAACACTACAAAGTATTTAGAATATACTTAAATAATGCTTTAGGATTTTGATAAATGATTTGTGCATCCACAAGGCATACATGCAAGGTAAGGGGTCAAAGTTTTTGTTCTCAGAAGAGAAATAGTTTATCTTCCTAGGTGGAATATCTTGGTGGTTTGTCATGTGATTGAGATATACTTAGGAAATGATAAATTTTTCATTTTTGCACAAAAGATGTTGTTTAGGGACAATGTTCCTAAAAGGATTTGATAGCTAGCTATGAAGGAAGATTTGGGTCCTTGTGCTTGATCTAAACCTAGAAGAGTGATGGATGACAAAAGATCAAGAAAAAATCAGGAGTATATTCACAAGAGGAGCTTATTACATAACTATATCAGGTCCATATGATCATCATACAATGTTGAAGGAGTCAAAGAAGCCAATTTCACTCCCAAGGGAGATTTTTGAGTCAAGTAAGTCATGTTTTTCATTATTGTCATTTAGTGTTATCATTTTCAATGTCTAGTAATCACTTTGTATCCTTTTAATATATGTCAAAGTGGGAGATAATAATTAGAAACATGGTAATAATTCATATATGTGTGTCATTTATTTTGGTTTCCATCAATTTTTCTCAAGGTGGTTGACATATATGAAAAAGGGGGAGATTGTTTGCCATTGTGTGGACGTGTTGTCATTAATTTCAAGTACATTGATGGAAAAATGTGTCATGGTGTTGTGTGAGTATCCATGAGGTGTGAATAAATGGTCAAAGATGAAGGTTGTTTGGTAGTGTTAAGATTTTGTGAGTTCTATGTTATCCTCAAGCATGGTTGAGTATACCTATTCATATTTTGAGATCTTGGTCAAACATTGGTATGAGTTAATTCATGGTCCATGATGTGTGATATAGATGTACATGATTCTACATGAAGTCAACAAAGGTTAGTACATGTGAAGTCATGGTTGACTCATGTCATTCCAAGCCTATTCCTAGCCCTTAGTGCATGCAAAATGAAGTAGAGTTGTGAGTTTTGGATCTGATAAATATTTTACAAGAATGGGAACACTTTTTTGACATGATATAGTATGCGTGTGGTGAGTTTTAGATCATAAATCAGAGGTATGATGTATGTATGAGGTCATTGGGAAGAAAGAAGGTGAGAAAAGACAATTTAGCACATATAAGTCTTAATGGATGTAGAGTTTAAAACATATTGTGGCTATGTGGTGGGTTTTATAAGTTATAGGATGTTGTCATGATGCCTCATGACAAGTTTTAGGTCAAGGTGAAGAATATTTTGGAAAGATATGGAATTTTGGAAAATTGGGTAAGTCACATCGTGTTTTTCAAACGAAAATGGACCTTATGATGCTCATTGTGATTTTTTTTTCATGGATACATGATACATTTTACATAGATTATTAGGTAAGTTATGAATCTTTCACAAAAATAATGAGGTTGTTTGATCATCACATTTTTATGAACGATCATTAAGAAGGTAAATTGGTTTGAAACCCTAGCTAAACCTTAGCTAAGAGTGACTTGGAGAAGATTTGTTCTACCGGAAAAATTTTTATTGGTTTTGAAAAAGTGATGATTTTATTTTGTAGAGGAATCTTCTATATTGACAGAAAGGTAAGATAATACAGGTGGTAGTATGTGGGCCCCACTTGAAAAGGCTTGTTTATGAAGAGTTAAATTTAAGGAAACATTCTCCAAAGAAGGTAAAGACTAAATTTGAATTTATGTTATCCCAGGAGTTTCTATATATGTTCATGTAGTTTTAGGTCATGGTTGATATGAAAAATATGAAAAATTTCAAAGTATGCCCTATTTGTGAAGACTAGTTTCGGGGTAGTTTGGAGAAGTCTTTGGTAAAAATGAATTGCAAGAGCTAAAGGAAGAGTTAGGAATACATTAAAAAAATTTTATGGTCCTATTTTAGAGATGTTTCTAATGGTGTATAAAAATTTATGATATTTTCTTTGAAGGTCAAGTTTGTAGAATGCTTAATCTAGCAGAGGTGTATATGGCTACATAAGGTGAAGTGATGATTCTAATTTGTTTTTGATGGGTGATGGTTTTTTAGTGATTATAAATAATTTATAATGTTTTTACATGCCTTTTTAAAGCGTGGAATTGAGTTTCGAGGTGATGGAGCATATTGAACTCAAGCTTGGTTCTTGTGTCCTAAAAGGCATAAAAATCCTTTTGCATAGATTAGCTTGTTTGAATGTCTTTAACTTGGATTTGGAAGGAATTCCAATATGTTTTGGAAATTTTATTCATATTTATTTTCATTTTTTTATGTCTTGTATCATGGTGAGTTTATTTGTTCAAGATATTTTAGTTTAGTTTGTGAGAAAGAAGGTAGCTTTGTTGTCAAGACATTTGGTTTTGTTGAAAGATTGAGTTGATTGAAGCATGAAATGGATGAGTTGATGATTTATATCACCTATAAAGTGAATAGAGATGGATTGTGTTTCTATTTAATTACTTTTTAGGTCTTAAATGTGGAAGCAAGTGTGCAAACTAGTTGATTTTACAAAATTGGTTTCTAGGCAACATGATTTGGTGAAGAGGAAAGTTTTTGGTTTGAGAATATAGATGTTTCATGAGCTATAACATGCATGGATTTTTATAAAGTTCTTAAAGATTCCATTTAGTGGTTATATTTAATAATTTATTTGATCTTGATTGGTATTGAGGCATAAAGGTGAAGATAGGGTGCTGAAATAATTGTTTAGTGAAGGATATGATCCTTTTAGCCCATGTTATGAAATATTTGATTGGTCCAAGAAAATTTCCAACCATATATGATTCTTATATGTCATATTTCAAATTTTTGGTAAATTTTATATATTTACTAATCATATTTTTGGTGTTAGTGGATTTTACTCATCCTAATGATGGAGTGTTGAGGCATTTTGATGATATTATGGAGGTTTTGGGTATGACCAACCTATATGGATCATACATGACTATTTTTATGAGTTTAATGAGATGTAATTATATTTTATTGTTCATGAAAAAGTTTTAGGACTAACCTCTATTATGTTTGAAGGAAGAGAATCCTATAAAGCAAGTGTTTGAGTTCATTTTTGAACTAGTGATCTTGGATGGAAAAGTGTGACCAAAGTAGAAGTGTATTACATGTATGATTGCATGATTTTAAGTACAAGGAATTGGTGTAAATGTTGAGGAATTTTATAGAGAATGTGTTCAAGTGTTTATATCTCAAACAAGTCTAAGAAGAATAATATTTAAGTGAGCTAGAGGAATGAGGGTTTGAAGAATATTATGTGTGTAAACACCAAAATTGGGTCACACTCCCCTCGGTCCCTCATAAAATAACCAATTCAAACAAACTCACCTAACCATGGTCCCTTACACCCCACACTAATATTAATTTAATTAAATTAATCCATGTCCTCACAATATTTATTATTTAATTTTCCTAATTAAGATAATTAACACACCACCACCTCACCAATACACCTCACATAGCCACCTTACCCCAAATCTATTCTTAGTATGTTGCCATAACTAACTAAGACCTACCTAAACCATAAAAATCAAATCCTACATCCCCTCTAACCACATTCCCACATAAAAAATGGTAACTCCCGCTCTTGCTCAGAGGAATAGAAAGATCTAGTGAAAATCATGGCCATGATCTTCCATTTTTAAGCAAACCTGAGAAAATCCCACCCTAACCAACACCGATTACCCCTTAACCGACATCGGTCTATTGAGTTGTGGAGCTCAATTAATTCATTTTAGCATGAAATTGGAACTTACTTGGAAAACACATTAACTAGCATCGGTTAAGGGCAGAATGGTATCGGTCAGGGAAGACCGACATCGGTCAAGGGCAAGTAAGAACTAACGACGGTTAGGCGTAACCGCATCGGTTACTTGTGCGAATTTTTTTAATTAACTCTCGGGAATTATATCTATTTTTAACATTAAAATAGATTAATTGATTGTAATTGCATGGCTAAGTGCCAATGAGGATCATCAATCCTTGCCATTAATAATGTCAATTTGGGTTGGTGTCCGAAGGATGTATGCATTAAGAGAAGAAAATCTTGGAAAGTAGCTCCCTTAAACATAATCCAAACTTGTATAAATTGAAAGCACACATGTAGAAATTTAATGCACACTTGTAGAAATTGAAACACACTTGCATAAATGAAATCACACTTGCAGGAATAAAACACACTTGCATAAATTGAAATTGCTGAATTGAAAATAAAGGAAAGAGGAAAGGACACCTGCAGGTTCACAAAAGAAATTACATAACATAAAAATAGAAATTTACAACAAAAGGAAAACTACAAAAATAAAGAAATAAACATTAACACATTGATCCATATTCCTTGGAATGAGTGGCTAGCTCATTCCTTGGAAGAGGATTTAATTCATACTTTTAATTCAAAACTTGCAAAAAAACTTTACTTCCAAAGATTGGAAAGAAAGAACAAATCTTGATTACTTGGGAAAAAAATTACATATCTCAGTGTGGAAGGTTGCATTTATAATTCATGCATCCAACCAACTCCTTATTTTAGGAAATAAAATCTAATCTTATCTTTATTCCAATTCTAACAACTAAGATCTCCATCTCCACAAAATATGGAGAGAGATATATTATTAAGTCAAATCTTATCTTGCTTATTTTAGGAAGATTTTCTCTCAAATCTTCTCCTTGCTTTTTGGTAACAAGAATCACAATGATTTTATTATCCTACATTATTGGAAGGATGTTTTTCCTCAAAATATGATTTTGACCAAATACCTTTCCCGGATTTTCCATTTGACTTTGTTGTTTTTGATTGTGGAACTTTTGACGCTTGTTTAATATGTTTTTTCCTCGGACTGCAGCTCACTAAAAGTTATATCTTTCTTCATTGGTATAACCTATAGTAAATTTGAATGAATTTTTGTTAAACACATTGCTATAAATAAAAACCTCTCTCATATTTTCTATTTGACTTTTTCTATTTGTTTATGGAACTTTTAGTGCTCGTTTGATACACTTTTCCTTGGACTATAACTCACTAAAAGTTAGATATTTCTTCATTGGTAAAACCTGTAGCAAATATGAATGATTTTTTTAAACACATTGTTATGAACAAAAACCTCTCTCATATTTTCCATTTGACTTTTCTGTTTCTATTTATGGAACTTTTAGTGCTCGTCTGATACACTTTTCCTCGGACTGCAACTCACTAAAAGTTAGATATTTCTTCATTGGTAAAACCTGTAGTAAATCTGATTTTTTTGTTAAAAACATTGTTATGAACAAAAACCTCTCTCAAATTTCCCATTGGATTATCTAATTTTTCATAATCCCTCAAAAAGTGTCATTCCATTAATGCAAGTTCCAAACTAAAGTTGTCATTCCTTTTATGCAAGTTCCAGAACTAAATATTATTTGTCCATAAATTGCAAGTTCTAGAACTAACTTTCATTCAATGGATACAAGTTTAGGAACTAAATCTGTGAGTTCTAGAACTAAACCTACGAGTTCCAGAACTAAATCTATGAGTTCAAAAACTAACTCGTGAGCTCTAGATATAGCTTAAAATAGCTACAACTTTTGCATGCGACTTAGGATTGAGATGATTATTTTTTTGAACTTGTATAAATTTTCAAGAGGAATTTGAATATGAAATCATATTTGAGTTTAAATTTACTGTTCATGATCAGTTCCACTTTTCCCAATACTAGCATTATCTTTCCTTTATGTCCTGCATACACAAGACTTGCATCTTTTCCCAAATAATCAATAGGATTAGTCAAAAAAATATTTATAAAGAATGAACAAGATAGATATCCTATATTATATCTTAAGAAAATTATAAGTTCCTAGATTACATTTAAATCCACTTTCAAAGGTAGCTTAGAAGGACATAATAATGGTAATTTATCATCATTTTATGGCCTCATCATTGCCCCACACTTAATCTTATGCATGTCCTCATGCATTAAATTATCATCTCCTCTTCTTTGATTCTTCTCCGTATTGAGGAAATGTTTTTATGGATATCCTTTTGTTGCTTTTTATTTCTTTTCTTTTACAATAGGTTCTTATGTGGATATCCTTTTGCTACTTTTGATTTCTTTCTTTTACAACATGTTCTTATGTGGATCTCTTTCTCTTTGCTTTTATTTTTTCTTTCTTTTACAACAAGTTCTTGTGTGGATCTCCTTCTAGTGCTTTTGATTTCTTTATTTTATAGCAGGTTCTTGTGTGGATCTTCTTTTGTTGCTTTTGATTTCTTTCTTTTACAGTAGGTTCTTGTGTGGATATCCTTCATTGTGTATCATATTTAAAATAAAAATGCATAGCTCATGCTTCTCCTTCTCTCCCACACCTAAACTCATGCATGTCCTCATGCATGTTGTTTATTTATGGCTTCCCATAAATTAGACTCAAAAAGTTTGATTGCAAAGAGGTGCACATATTTTTCATATAAGTAGGGGAGAGATGAATTTTATCTTGCCTTCCTTGGAAATCTTTAAAAGTGGATCTAGCTATCATAAAAAAGACTAACAAGAAAGCTTAAAAATAAAAGAGTAGAAAAAAATAACTTGATCATACCTCTAGTTGTCTTTGTCATCCTATTGTTAACATGGTCAAATAGTGTTGAGAAGAAAGCCACCAAGTAATAGTTGATTTCATTTGAAGAATATCCACCTCCTTTTTTTCCTCTGATTGGCCAACAAACTAGTTTTCTAATCAAAGTTTTTTTTGCCTTTGACTGGCCAGCAAGCTGGTTTTCCAATCAAATCTTTTTTAATATTTTTGCTAAGATGATAGCATGAGAAGGATTAGAGAAAAAATTGATTCATTATCATACTATATTCATCGAGGTACAACTTGTGTAAAATAATAAGCAATGTCTAAGATCTCATAAAAACCTCTTTGCATGCTTGGTAACTCCAAAAAGATTCCAAAAATTGTGTAGACAATTTTTAGGTCTTCAAAGCCCAACTTGAATTGTGCAATATCAGAATCACCATAGTAATCTTCAAATCCTGGACTAGTGATCTCAGGAGATGGAGAGTTGTTAAAAGAGAAAGTGAAGGTATCCGTGGGTCCCTCCAAAATCTGCATGCTCCTTGGTTGATACTATTGGTGCTCTAAAATCTGCATGCTTTGATATCAAGAACAACTCTAGAAATTCCTATAGATCTAGTCCTCAGATGTTAGTACGCAAAAATTTCTTTCCTTGATATTCACAATAATTGCTTCTTAACGTTATACAAGCATATACAAAAATGAAGAAATTGAAAGACATGAAAACAAATTTTTCTAATGGATCTGGTTCAGGGATTGAATTTTATTATGGGATGAAAAATTGATTTGGATGGGTGGATTTATTATGAGTGGGTTTTTATTTTGGCTCTAATGAAATCCCTGAATATGGATGGAGTTAATTAGAAATGCTACCACTTCATTATTACAAACTGGATAAGCTAGTTTTTTACTAAGGTTATGTGTAATAAGATCACTGGGCTATTAGTTGATATAAGGGGAAATGGTGGTGGTTATCAAAAATGGCATATGATATTTCATCAATTGGATCTACTTCGATTCAAAATCATGTTATACCATTTTCAAATCTGAATTATTTGTTCATACCATTATACCTCTTGATCAAACATCACAGTCATTTTCTTATACATAGAGGTAGTTTTTGGGGAGATAAATATTTACAATCTAATATTTCTACTTGCAGGAAATAAAAGTCTAAAGAAACTACTTACCAAATTCTTCCTATCAAAGAATTGCTAAAAGGTATTCTACTGTCACTAGAATATTATTTTAGAGAACTCTGAATCTCCTAATAACACCATGTCCCCGACAACAACACCAAAATGATGAGAGTCGTCAATCCTCTCCATTAATAATGTCAATCCGGTTGGTGTCTGAAGGCTATATGCATTAAGAGAAGAATATCTTGGAAATAAACACCCTTAAACACAATCCAAACTTGCATAAATTGAAAGCACACATGTGAAAAGTCAATGCACACTTGCAGAAATTGAAACACACTTGCATAAATGAAATCAAACTTGTAGGAATAAAACACACTTGCATAAATTGAAATTGTTGAATTGAAAATAAAGGAAAGAAGAAAATACACTGCAGTTCACAAAAGAAATTACATAACATTAAAAAAAAAATCACAATAAAAGGAAAACTACAAAAATAAAGAAATTAACATTAACACATTGATCCATCATCCTTGGAATGAGTGGCTAGCTCATTCCTTGGAAGAGGATTTAATTCATACTTTTAATTCGAACTTGTAGAAAAAAATTTACTTCCAAAGATTGGAAAGAAAGAACATATTTTGATTAATTGGGAAAAAAATTACATATCTCGGTGTTCAAGATTGCATTTATAATTCATGCATCCAACCAAATCCTTATTTTAGGAAAAACAATCTAATATTATCTTTATTCCAATCCTAAAAACTAAGATCTCCATCTCCACAAAATATGGAGAGAGATATATTATTGAAGTCAAATCTTATCTTGCTTATTTTAGGAAGATTTGCTCCCAAATCTTCTCCTTACTTTTTGGTAACAAGAATCAAAATGATTTTATTCTCCTACATTATTGGAAGGAGGTTTTTCCTCAAAAGATGATTTTGACCAAATACCTTTCCCAGATTTTCCATTTGACTTTGTTGTTTTTGATTGTGGAACTTTTGATGCTTGTTTAATATGCTTTTTCCTCGACGACAACTCACTAAAATTTAGATCTTTCTTCATTGGTATAACCTGTAGAAAATCTGAATGAGTTTTTTGTTAAATTTATTCTATGAACAAAAAAATCTCTTCTATTTTCCATTTGACTTTTCTCATTTCGTTTATAGAACTTTTAGTGCTCTTCGATACACATCTCCAAGGACTACAACTCACTAAAAGTTAGATATTTATTCATTGGTAAAACCTGTTGAAAATCTAAATGAGTGTTTTTTAAACACATTTCTATGGACAAAAACCTCTCTCATATTTTCCATTTGAATTTTTTATTTCTATTTATGGAACTTTTAGTGCTCATTTGATACACTTTTCTTCGGACTGCAGCTTACTAAAAGTTAGATATTTCTTCATTGGTAAAATTTGTAGAAAATATGAATGATGTTTTTGTTAAACACATTATTATGAACAAAAACCTCTCATATTTCCCATTGGGTTCTTTTATTTTTCACAATATCTCAAAAATTGTCATTCTGTTGATGCAAGTTCCGAAACTAAAGTTGTCATTCCTTTTATGCAAGTTCCGAACTAAATCTGATTTTTCCATGAATTACATGTTCCAGAACTAACTTTCATTCAATTGATATAAGTTCTGGAACTAAATTTGTGAGTTCCGAAACTAAACATGTGAGTTCTAGAACTCATAGAGTTAGTTCTCGAACTAATTCTACGAGCTCCTGGAGCTAACTTAAAATAGCTACAACTTTTGCATGTGACCTCGGATTGAGATGATTCTTTTTTTGAACTTGCATAATTTTTCAAGAGAAATATGAATATGAAATCAGATTTGAGTTTAAATTTACTATTTATGATCAGTTCCACTTTTCCCAATACTAGCATTATCTTTCCTTTATGTCCTGCATACACAAGACTTGCATATTTTCCTAAATAATCAATAGGATTAGTCAAAAAATAGATAACAAAATATTTCTAAAGAATGAACAAGATATATATCCTATATTCTATCTTAAGAAAACTATAAGTTCCTAGATTACATTTAAATCCAATTTCCAAGGTAACTTGGAAGGACAAAATAATGGTAATTTATCATCATTTTATGGCCTCATCAAGTGTCCTAAGTCTATAAATGACTATATAAGCACAAAATATAGGGTTTAGAAGTAATGATAAACAAGAATTAGAAAGAACTTGAAAAATTTTGGTGAGAGAGAATTATTGGTGGTAGAGAAAAAGCTTGAAGGAAGAAAGTACTAGAACATCTGAGAGGTGTGGGAGATTCTAAAACTTCATTGTATATCTTGTCAAAGCTTTGGATAATAGATTGGATTGTTTCTTGGTGGACATAGCCCACACTGGGTGAACCACATTAAATCTGGTGTTGATTTATGTCTCTTGTTTTGTATATTTCTTTTGGTAGAATATCCACTTTTATTTACATTAATGCTTAGATATGATATATTATCTCATACAACCAGTGTGCTAACCCCAACAACCGGTATCGATCTTTTTTGAGTGTTTTGTGTGTTGACATATTTACTCACGAGAGGTTTTTTTATTAAGTGGGAGCTTTAGCAATGGCCAAAGATAATAAATACAAGGTAGAGAAATTTGACGACTGAAATTATCAATTATGGAAGATGCAAATTGAGGATTATTTGTATCAAAGAGATTTGTACTTACCATTGGATGAGAAGTCTAGACCTACAAAGATGACTGATGAAGAATGGAAGATTCTTGACAAAAAGGATTTGGGATCTATAAGATTGAGCTTGGTAGCATCTGTGGCTTCCAATATTATAGAAGTGACTTCTACGATATAACTAATGATTTTTTTTGCTAATTTATATGAAAATTCTAGTGCTTTAAATAAATTTTATTTGATGGAGAAACCATTTAGTTCTAAGATGCATGAAGGTGAATCTAACTCTAGTCATTTGAATGATTTCCAATCTATTATAAATCAGTTGCTATACCATTTGATGATGAAGTAAAATTAATTTTATTCTTATGTTATTTACCTGATAGTTGGGACAACTTGGTAATGGATGTTAGTAATACATTTGCTAATAATATTTTGAAGTTTGATGATGTGGTTAGTATAATCTTGAATGAAGAAATTTACAGGAAGAGTACAGAGGAAACATCATTTGGAAATGCTTTGAATGTAGAAAATAGGGGCAGGCAGAAGGAGAGATCCAAGAGTAAGAGTAATGGGAAATCAAAGTTAAGGGAAAGTAGATCTAAATCCAGAATAAGGGAATTACTTGTTGGAAATCTGGAAAGAAAGGACATGCAAAGAAAGATTGTTGGTCAAAGCATAAAGAGAATTAAAAAAAAGAAAAGGTAAAGAGGTGAATATTTCTTCATTATAGGTAATGCAAGATGCTCTTATTCTTTCTTTGGATAGTAAAATTGAATCACGGGTTTTAGATTCAGGAGCTTCTTTCCATGAAACCCCTAATAAGGGTTATTTCGAAATTATGTCTAGGAAAATTTTGGGCATGTTTATTAGGGTGATGATGAGCCTTTCCATATTACTGTAAAGGGGAAGCTCATCTAAAATTGTAGAATGGAAATACATGGGTATTGAAAGATGTGAGGCATGTGCCAAGCCTTAGGAGAAATCTTATTTCTATAGGGCAACTAGGTGAATCAGTTGCATGGTTACTTTTACAGGAGACTCTTGGAAATTCACCAAGGGTTATTTTGTTGTGGAAAGAGGTAAGAAGGTAGGAATGTTATATTTATCTACCTATATTATTGATTCCTTTTTGCATTATCTACTTCATATTCAGATGCATGCATGTGGCATAATCAATTTGGGTCATATGAGTCAAAAAGGAATGCAGATCTTAAAGGATAAGGGTAAGTTATCAAATTTGAAAGATTTAAATCTTGATTTTTGTGAGCATTGTATCTTTGGAAAGCAAAAGAGAGTGAGATTTCTCAAAGTTGGGGCAACTAAGAAGGAATAAAAATTGGATCTTGTACACTCATATGTGTGGAGACCAAATTCGTAGCTTCTCATGGAGGATACTAGTATAATGTTACTTTCATTGATGATGCTACAAGAAAGGTATGGGTTTATCATATTAAACATAAATATTATATTTTTGATACTTTTAAAAGATGGAAAACCTTTGTTGAGAATGAATCAAATTCTATGTTAAAGTGCCTTACATCCGACAATGGTGGTGTATACTTTGTAGCAAGACTTTCAATGATTATTTTTCAGTGAATGGGGTACATAGAGAAAGAATGGTTCCAAGAACACCACAAGAGAATGGTGTTGTAGAAATAATGGCCAGGACAATCATGGAATGTGCTAGAAGTATGAGGATAAAGTATAGATTGCCCTTACAGTTTATGAAGAAGCAAATTGATACAACAGTTTATTTGACTAACCGTGGCCCTTCAAGTTCACTAGATGGAGGAATACCAGAGGAATCTTGGACCGGAAAGAGGTAGATCTTTATTTTCTTAAATTTTTTGGTTCATAAACTTTTGTGCATGTTGATAGAGAAAATAGAAAAAAATTGGATGCAAAATCTAAGAGGTACACTTTCATTGGTTATGGATCTAGTGATTTTGGTTTCCGTTTTGGGATTTAGAGAATTCTAAAATTATTAGGAGTCATGATGTTGAAGGGAATGAAAATATAATGTAGAGGGATCAAATTTTGGTACCCAAGGATGAGAAAATTGAGAATTTTATTGATGAAAATGAACTCTCGGGTTTTAAAGAAACACCTATAGAAATAAATAGTAACCTTGGTTGGTTAGTCCCCGATCAAAGGTAATTTGTAATAATATACTTCAAATTGAGAAAAGATCAATGTCCATTATCACATGAAGAGGTCAAATACATGACATGAGTGTCATATGCTTTAGCAGATTGGGAGTCTCATGTATGCTATGGTTTATACCAAACCCGGACATTGCACAAGCAAATGGGAATTGTGAGTAGATATATGGATAATCCAGGTAAAGAGCATTGGAAAGCAGTCCAATGGATACTCAGGTATTTGAAATAGACATCTAGCATGCAGTTATGCTATGGAGGTTTAGATATTTTATTACATGGCTATGTTGATTTGGATATGGTTGGAGATCTAGATGGTAGGAGGAGCACTATTGGATATATTTTCACAGTAGGTGGAACAAAATTTAGCTAGATTTTAAGATTGCAGAAGGTTGTGGCTTTGTCTACTATAGAGGCAGAGTATGTTGCAACTACATAGGCTAGCAAGGAGATGATATGGATGATTAGGTTCATGGAAGAGTTAGGAAAGGAGAAAAGTGATTATAAACCGTTTAGTTACAATGAGTAGTATAATTCATTTAGCAAATAACTCAGCATTTCATTTGAGAATGAAACACATTTATTTGAGGTATCACTTCATACAGAAGGTATTGGAGGATGGACAGTTGAATCTTGAAAATATTCATACGAGCAAGAACTTTGTGGATATGTTAACAAAGTCATTAGCAAAGGAGAAGTTGGAGCTACACTCCACTTCTGTTGGTCTTCGAGTTTGAGACTTGAAGAGGAAGAAACAAATCCAAGGAAGGATCCAAGAATGATGTTGTATAGGTATGGTGCAGTAATTAAACTCCAAGTGGGAGATTATTGAGTTGTGGAGCTCAATTAATTCATTTTAGCATGTAATTGGAACTTGCTGGAAAACACAATAACCGACATCGGTTAAGGGCAGACCAACATCGGTTAGGGAAGACCGACATCGGTCAAGGGCAAGTAGGAATTGGCAACGGTTAGGTAGAACCGGTGTCGGTTACCTGTGTGACAAAGTTTTAATTAACTCTCGGGAATTATATCTATTTTTAGAATTAAAATAAATTTATTGATTGTAATTGTGTGGATAAGTTCCCTAAGTCTATAAATGACTATATAAGCACAAAATATAGGGTGAAGAAGTAATGATAGACAAGAATTAGAAAGAACTTGAAAAAGGTTGGTGAGAGATAATTATTGGTGGTAGAGAAAAATATTGAAGGAAGAAATTATTGAACATCGAGAGGTGTGGAAGATTGTAAATCTTGATTGTATATCTTGTCAAAGATTTGGATAATAGATTGTCTTATTTCATGGTGGACGTGGCCCACACTTTGGTTCAACCACGTTAAATTTGGTGTCGATTTATGTCTCTTGTTTTGTATATTTCTTCCGGTAGAATATCGGATTTTATTTACATGTATGCTTTGATCTAATATATTATTTTTACAACCGGTGTGCCAACCCCAACATGGTCAACCCGTAACCATCATCATTCACATTTTATTCCCCTTTGGTAACCTTATTTTGAGGTTGGCACATTTCTGAGAGCAATAGATAGTAATCACATATGCATGCAATCAGAGCAAGCATCTGTTCACACCTAGACATCCACAACCATCCAAGCCAAGAGTTGATTCAGCCAAGCAAGGAGAAAATCCCAGGCAGCTCAAGCAAGAGTCTCCTATCAACCGGTGGACCTTCATAGAAGAAATATCTCACCACCATCTCCACTCTGGTAGACCTTCATAGAAGAAATATCTCGTAGAATATCTAATTTTATTTACATGTATGCTTTGATCGACATATTGTTTTTACAACCAAAGTGTGCTAACCCCAACATGTTCAACTCGTAACCATCATCAATCACCTTTTATTCCCCTTTGGTAACCTTATTTTGAGGTTGGCACATTTCGAGAGAAATATATAGTAATCTCATCTCGCATGCAATCGGAGCGAGCATCCGTTCACACCTAGACATCTACAACCATCCAAGCCAAGATATGATTCAACCAAGCAAGGAGAAAATTATAGGAAGGTGAAGCAAGAGTCTCCTATATATCGGTGGACCTTTATAGAAGAAATATCTCATCACCATCTCCACTCTGGTAGACCTTTATAGAATAAATATCTCGGTAGAATATCTAATTTTATTTACATGTATGCTTTGATCGATACATTGTTTTTACAACCGGTGTGCTAACCCCAACATGGTCAACCCATAACCATCATCACCACCTTTTATTCCCCTTTGGTAACCTTATTTTGAGGTTGACACATTTCTGAGAGCAAGAGAGAGTAATCACATCTGCATGCAATCAGAGCGAGCATCCATTCACACCTAGACATCCACAACCATCCAAGCCAAGATATGATTCACCAAGCAAGGAGAAAATCCTAGGCAGCTCAAGCAAGAGTCTCCTATCAATTGGTGGACCTTCATAGAAGAAATATCTCACCACCATCTCCACTCTTCACCCACAGTCGACTGGTAGCAAATTCCAAGTAAGTATACTACTCTATTCAGTCCAATTTTGTTTGAATACTTTCAGTATTTAGATTCTTCTAGTGTGTTATTGCTTTCCTAGCCACTCACGGTCCTCTTTGGTAACTATCCCCCTATACTTCTTCCAAAACCCTCAAAACCCCATCCTAGTAATCCAACACTCCATTCTAACCTACCCAACCCTTTGTGCAATCGCAAAGAAGATCCAAAATCCATTTTCTAACATATCCCATTTTCCCACAATCAATAGTGTCGGTGTCCCCTAAACTTCCATCGATCGCACCTATATTGGAATCGGTTCATACCGATACTACCCCTTTACTACCATTCACCAACTTAACCCATAACTCCTCCCAACTTCACCAAAACCCCACCATACCTACCCACTGACCTGCATCCCTACTCACACCTCCTAGACACCTCACTCAGTTCCCCATTAACCTGGAAAATAGACCTAGACCCCTTGTTGTTGAGCCCCTGTCATTTCTTCAATGACTTCCGTCAGTCACATTTAACCAACATCAGTCAAGACTAGACCAACATCAGTCTCTGTGTCTATCAACATAGTACAAACCAACAACCTACCTATTTACTCCCAAGTTACCTATAATCACCTGTGACCTTCATCATATCTCTATCAGACCTACAGAAACCCAAAACCATTTATCCAACCTATGAATCTGATCCTAACTTAGCCTGTTAGATTATATTTTTCTTATTGTGTTTATATGAGATGCCTAAATCATATTGAATACAGTAGGACAATATTTACCTTATTTCTTACATTAATTTGTTTACAATAGTGGATTGACAGCCTTCTAGGGAGTATCACATTTCTGGATCTAGCATATGCTAGGAAATCCACTACATATGCTATTTAACTTCTATTTTGTGGTCTTGTTGTTTATTTCAGGTAGTTCCTACCAACCAAAAGGAATCTCTCACAATCAGTTGTGGATCAAGAAGTCATACACACGCAACAACCTTCAACCAAATTCAATAGTTATTCCTCCTATCCTTTTACCCTTATCTGTTTCTTCACATTCCAAGAAATGTTCTAAGAATCAGGTGAAATATTGTGATATAAAATTATGATCTCCATTAATTATCGTAGGAAATAAATTCAAAGATCATCATCATCAGGTGAATGAGTTGGTGCTTGGTAATCTTGGGGGTGATTGTAACCTCCTTTTGGAGTGGTTTCTTCACTAAATTAGGTGTTGGTGCTCCTTGTAGGGTTGGTGCTCTACTAAACTAGGGGTTAGTGATCCTTGTGAAGTTGGTGCTTCACTAAATTTCTTTATTGTGAGTAATATCAGATAATTTTTAGTGTTTTTCCTCCCCATGATAGTTTCCAACTTATATATGTGTTTATATGTCTTCTTTTTTAATTCATGTTGTTATGAATGCTTAATACACATATAATGTGCACATATGGTTATGGATGCTAAATGAATGAATGAAATGATGAATGTATGATATGGAGTAAATGAATTTAAACTTTTGTAGGATTGATTCACCCCCCTCTCAGTCCATTAAGCTTCCAACACACTACCCATCCTCGATAAACAACTATTTATTTTGTCCCATCTTGCTAGGTATCCAAAACATGAAGAAGAGGAAAATGGTTGTCCCTCTTGAGGCATTTGGCTTAATTATGCTAACTCCTTCCCCATCTCGAGAAAACCAAAATCCTATAATAATTTCCCACATCATCATTTATGCATTAGGAGAAAGTTTTATCGGGATCATCCCGCCTTATGTGAATAAGAAAAAGAAGACATTACAGCTTCAAACTATCGGATAAGCGAAGTGACACTGGGGAAAAGTCACCACTGAAAGGTGAAAAATGAAATGCATTTTGAGTTTAATAAGGAAATTTACTTTTGAGTCAAAATTTTATAAGAGACATGCAAGAAGCTGCAAAATGCTAAAGGGGAAGAGGTAGATGCCACTAGTGACATTTCTGATTATTTCTCTCAAATACTCAAGTAATATCCTGGGATTATGATTTGAACTTGATACTTATGAATGATCTCTTTAGATAATTAAAAGATATAATCTAGAAAAATTCTGAGCAGAGAGTAGTTTTGATTTGAAATATATCGAGAGTCTTATTTTGAGCCAAAATGTTTTGAGTAATTTGGAAAATATTATAAGAAGAATCCATAAGATTCCTGGGAAATTTCTTAATGTGATTGATAAGTTCAATATTCTAAATCGATACTCATGTAGAAAGATGAAAATGAAACACGAGATATGATTTAGAAATTCCATAAGTATAGTATTAAGGAAGCCAAACAGAAATCAAGAAGGAAAAATTTAAATGATGATTCATCATGTTTTTCTATTTTAACATTAAGGATGTAAATTTTTTTGATGTTGAGAAATCATTTGCATTTGTAGAATTGACTTGGACATTTTTTTAGAAACCATTAAAAATGGTTTTAATGATATTTTTAGACTGCAATCCAACCATTTCTCCTTTTCTCTCTTCCCTTTTCTATAAATGTAAAATGTTGAGGCATTATCAAGGGATGGTATTTTTGGAAAAATAACAAGTAAACTCGATTGTAAAAAAGAAAAATGTTGTATTTTCATCTTTGAAAAGAAGGAATATAAAGAGGTGCATTACAAAATGTGTGTTGAATGTTATTTCTTTATTTGATGTGTTATTCTTAAGTTCAATACATTATAATATTCCTTACTTTCAAATTCTACATTAATTAAATATTAATCAAGTTTATTATTATTTTATCTCATGTTAGTATCTCCCGATCTGTGTTTTCTAGATAGAAAAATAATTTTCTACTCTTTTTTCCTTCAGCTTCTTCCTTCCTAATTTCTCTTCTAAAGCTTCCTTTCATTCTCAATATTTATTTCATTCTATAAAGAATAAAACTATTAGTATGAGATCCCAACCCCTAATGGTTAGAATCATGTACATTTTATACATATTCTTTGGTGTCTCGTATAATAGTAATAAAAGAAGAACCTCCTCTTTATTTAAGGAGGGATCGTATCCTCGTATGTTATGGTTGAACCTCGTATTTTGTTCTTGACAAAATATCCAACCAACATGGTTAGAATGGAAAATGAGGGTATAGAGGTGGCTATTGAGGTAGAGGTCATAGTGGTCACAGAGGTCGGTTTAGTAGAGGCACTTTTAATTCATGTGGGGTCTATTGATCATTATCGACATGTATTCCCCAAGAAATTTTCTTGTACATATTGTGGAAAGGGGTGTAAGTTGGAATATTTATTGGATTCATATGTGCATATGAGAAAGACAAAGAATGAGAGGGGAATGACAAGGATATAAGTTACGATCTCCAGGATAAGGAAGCGGAAGCCCGAAGTTTTTCAAAAGATGAGAAGGAATCATTATTGGTTAGCACACATGTAGAGGATTCATGCGTGCAAGTGTAGGGGAGATCTAAACTAATAATAAAATGTGATGAGATTGGAAAACCTACTAATTATCCTAAATTAGGTCACCAAAAGGATGTTTTCCAAGAAAAGATGGGTCAAATTAGAGATTTACAGGGGGTATATTCTACTTAAAGGAACAAATGTGGGATATATACATGAAATATACAAAACTACACGATAGGGATATTGACCAAAACAGTAATTATGTCAAATTCTTAGAATAGAGAACATCATACCCATGTTAGGTGAATAGTTATGACATAAGGTTCTTCGCAAGGAAAGGGAGAGGGATAGAAAAATATTGAATGTGAATATTCCACCTCAAAATCATGAATATGATAAAGATATCACATTGGATGTAGTTATAGATAGCTGAATGGTGAGAAAATTACTTATTGAAATTAGTGTAGAGGTAAATTTTCTCACTCTGGATGCATGGAACAGGATGGGTAGGCCACCACTACAACCTTCTTCTAGTGTGCTTTATATGGCTAATAAGACAAGGGCACTACCCATTGGGGTCCTAAAATATGTAAGCATTACTATATAGAGGCAACATTTAAAGGTGATTTTGAGGTTTTAGAATTGGTAGAGGCTGATAATTTATCATTCTCACATAGAGTACTTGGTGTTACACAAAAATGCATATATGTGTTTCAATAAGCACTATATTAGCTTTGAAAGTGAGGATGAGCATGTGGTTATTCAAATGGATGGTACTCGAATATTTCCCTACAAAGAGCCAATAATTAAGTAAGATCTAAATCAGATCTATGCTCAAACTTTGTGTGATCAAAAGATAATTGAGCCTAAAAAGGAAAAAAATGATAAAATGGGGAGAAACGTAATCGATCGGTGAAACTACTATCGACACATGCTATAATTGGGATCATGGGACTTATGAGATGGTTTTTTGTGAATTTCAAAGGAGATTAAATAGGGCAATTAGGCCACAAACAGCTTCAATGGTTAGGAATGACTTTGATTGTAAAGTATACTAGAGAGGAAAATCCTGAAACATTATTGCGTGCCATGGAAGAAAAACTATGTGATGAAGGTGATAGAAGAAATATGCTGGTTTATTCACTAAGAGGAATAGAAACAATATGGTGGGAAGTGTATAGGGATAATTTATTGATATGGTATGAATGATGATTGAAAAACAGGGATGGAAGCCTGATCACTTTATTAATCTCAATCAATCAATCATTACAGAGAATGGGCTGCAATATTTATAGATATTGCACAGCCAAATACACACAGGAGAATAAGTTGCACAGGTGCAACCAAATGCCAAAATGAATAAGCTTCCAATAACATCCGGGAAGCAGCAAATGAATAGATACAAATATATTGTTCACAACAATATAACAGTATGAAATAAAAGACAAATATGGTTGATTAACCATATAACAAAATAACAATTATTATTTAATTAATAAAATTAATTAAATAACTGAACTATGCATAATTAATATAATATTTTATCCTAACATTCCCCCCCTTAATTGTGCATTGTCTGAAGAGATGAGGAGAGAAATGCTCTGAACAACTCAAACTTGTCACGTGCAAGTGACTTTGTGAAAATATCTCTCTCGTTGTTGTTCAAAGAATGGACAAAATTGAAGCTTGGATGTTGTGCTTCAACACATGTTCACGTATGAAATGAACCTGAACCTCAATGTGCTTTGTTCTCTCATGAAAAACTAGATTGCGAACAAGTTTGAGTACACCTTCATTGTCTACATACATGGTAGTCGGTTTGTCCTGTGGTATTCCAAGTCCTTCTAGTATGCGACGTAGCCAAATCACTTCACAGATAACTTCTCCTGTAGAACGATACTCGGCTTCTATGGAAGAATGAGAAACAAAGTGTTGTTTCTTACTTCCCCATGATATTGGTCCAAATCCCATAAAGAATACAAATCCTGAAGTGGATTTTCTATCATCAATGTTACTTGCATGATCTGAATCCGAATATCCAAATAAGAAGAAGTTTTCATTCTTCTTGTATTCTAGACCAAGATCCACTGATCCTTTGAGATATCTCAAAATGCACTTTGCTGCTTTCCAATGACAAACTTTGGGTTCCTGCATGAACCTGGATAGATAGCTCACTGCAAAGCTGATATCTGGTCTAGTGTAGGTCAGGTAAATGAGACTCCCAATCAGCTGCCGATAGAGAGTGGCACTTACCTCAGGAGATGGATCTGAATGAGATAACTATAATCTGTTCTCTATAGGTGTAGCAATTGGTGTGAAATCCATCATCCTAAAATTCTCAAGCGTTGTCTTGGTATATTTCATCTGAGAAACAAAGATGTGATTCTCTTTCTGCCATACTTCTAGTCCAAGACAGTAGTGCATAAGCCCGAGATCTGTCATGTCGAATGATCGCTTAAGATCTTTCTTTGTTTCATCAATCATCTTCACTGAACTGCCAGTGATGACTAGATCATCGACATAAACTACAACAATCACCATCTCCCCCCCTTGCTTTTTGAGGTAGAGATTGGGATCGTATGGATTTCTGATGAATCCATGTTGTACGAGATGCTCATCAATCTTGATGTACCATGCCCGGGGTGCCTGTTTGAGGCCATACAGAGATTTCCTGAGTCTGCATACCTTTTCTTCTTGACCAGGTACAACATATCCCTCAGGTTGAGTCATGTAGACTTCTTCTTGTAAATCTCCATTCAGGAAGGCACTTTTTACGTCCATTTGGTGAACTTTCCATCCAAACTGAGCAGCTAGAGAAAAGATCATCCTGATCGTTTTGATCTTAGCTGTGGGAGCAAATGTCTCCTCATAGTCAATGCCTTTTTTATGTGCACCCCTTTGCTACAAGTCTTTCTTTACACTTATCCACTGTCCCATCTGCTTTGTACTTAGTTTTGAATATCCATCTGCATCTAATGGGTTTCTTCCCTGGTGGAAGATCAACAAGCTGCCAAGTGTTATTCCTCATCACTGATTGATATTCAGAATCCATGGCATCTTTCCAAGCTTTTGACTATAGGGCTTCTGGACCGTGAGGGCTCGTCTGATTCAATAACTCTACTCATCAAAGCAAAGTTAACTTCTTCTCTTGCTTTATCTGAGTCCGTGGTCCAGGGGTGGATGTATCCGGTGGAGCATCCAATCTTGCATCTCGTAATGTACTTGTACACCATTTAGGCATACGTTGAACTGTTCCCATGGGTTGTGGTTCTATCTGATCAACACCATCATCCCCATCATCACTTTCATATTCTGAGGGAACATTAGCTTCAATTTTTACAATAGGTGAAAAATCTACATCTTGCGAGTCCGGAGGAGGAGTCTCTGCTTCCTTCTTCTCGAAAAACTCAACATCTCTGCTTGTGTAGACTTTTCTGGTCTTAGGATCCATCAATCTATACCCAAGAGTCTCTTCACTGTATCCAATGAAGATGAGATTTTGTGACTTCATATCCAATTTCTTTCTGTTCTGTTTGGGTATGTGCATGTTGGCTTTGCACCCAAATACTCTGAGGTGTGTAATGGATGGTTTCCTTTTTGACCATGCTTCTTATGGTGTAATTCCATCAAGAGCAGTTGTGGGTGCTCTTTAACAAATACACTGTTGTTTTTGCTGCTTCTGCCCAAAATGTCTTTGCAAGTCCGGAATCATCGATCATGCATCGCACCATTTCCATGATAGTACGATTTCTTCTCTCGACAACACCATTTTTCTGCGGTGTGTGTGGAGGAGGCATTTGTCGACAAATCCCATGAGTTTGTAGGTAGTCTCTGAACTCATCACTGGTGAATTCCCCCCCTCGATCTGAGCGGAGAGTTCTGATGTGATGACCAGTTTCTTTCTCAACTGCAACTTTGAACTTTTTGAATGTTTCAAAGGCTTCACTTTTCTTGCGAAGACAAAAAATCCACATTTTCCATGAATAGTCGTCAACACAAAGCATGAAGTACTGGAACCCAGAATGACTTGGCTGCATCGGACCGCAAAGATCGGTATGAACCAGGTCAAGTTTACCATGAGCTCGAAAAGTACTCTTTTGGAATGAAACTCTGTGTTGTTTTCCTGCTAAGCAGTGAGGACACTTATCTGTATCCTTCTGAAGAGATGGTAGCCCATGTACCATATTACACCGGTGAAGTGTTTCGAGATATTTGAAACTTACATGACCAAATCTCCGATGCCACAACTAGGATGAGGTGGAGTTTTTAGCCACAAGTGCTTGATCGTTTTTGTGAATGAAATCAAGTTGAAACATTCGTCCCACATTTGAGGATTTTGCAATTATTTTCGAGCCTCTGGATTTATCTCGAATCAAACACATTTTCTTGCCAGATTGACTATCAAAGTCAATTTTCATGTTGTGATCTAGGAGTTGACTGACCGATAGAAGATTCTTTATCAACCCAGGGACATATAGAACATCTGATAGTCTGCATTTGCGTGAACCAAGGGGTAGAGAAATGTTTCCAATCCCCTGAACTGTATATGAAGAATCATCTCCCAACGAAACATGATTTTTCGATGGCGTGTCCCTCATTGAAATAAACCAGTCTCTGTGGCTGGTCATGTGTCGAGTGGCTCCCGAATCAACATACCAGATGTCACTAGATGACGTGGATGGTTCACTTGATCAAGCAGTGAACAAGAAGTCTTCATTGTCTGACTGTTCTTGTTGCTTAGCAATATTACCTTGCTGGTGGGGTCTTCTTTTCCAGCTCCCCTTTTTCTGCCCGTGATAGTTGTTTGAATGTCCCTTGTAAGATTGTTGTTGTTGTGGTCCAGAATTGCTTGATGAACCTTTCTTATAAGTGTTATACCAACAATCTTGTAATTCATGTCCTCTTTTGCAAATTGGACATCGCTTCTTCTGTTGATTGTCCCCATGATACTGATTCTGATGTGGGGACTTCTGATAGGATTTAGGTTTTCCTTTACCTTTTCCTTTCCATTTTTGATGTGAATACGCTTCTGCTCCTCTTTATCATCCTTGTTGTGCATTGCTTCCTCTTGTGCATTGGTCTCTAGCTTGTCAAAACTAATTGTCGTATCTAACAAGTTTAGAGTTGTGACAAAAATGTGGTGAGAAGAAGGGAGAGCTCTCAGAAAAATGGGAATAAGAGATTCATCTTTGACCTCTTCTCCTAGGGCTATAAGTGAAGCCCTCAACTCTGCAACTCTTCTTAGGAAGGCTTCAATTTTCTCATTCTACTTGAACTTCAATGTATGTAACTGACTCTACAAATTTAGTATGACATTCTTGTTCTTGGCATCATATATTGTGCTCAGCTTATCCCATGCTTCTTTTGCTGATGTGGCATCTCGAATGTGGGCTTGCACATCGTCGGAAACTCCAAACAAGATGATGAGTTTTGCTTTCTGATCTGCTCTATCAAACTGTCATTGTTGTGTTGCATCAGTTGGTGATCTGGTTAGGGTACCAGTCACAATAGGCCAGATTTCTTCAAACTCAAGCTGTGTCTTTATTTTTGTCTTCCATGCAGCATAGTTGCTTCCTCTGAGCAATTGTGAATCCGGAAGAAATTTTTTTGGGGCATTGGTGCCCATTTTATAGAGATCACTGACAGGGTTTGGCTCTTATCACTCCAGGTATTAGGTCTCCCAATCTATATACCATCAGTCCGATATACCGAACCTTTCTATATACGTGCCCTTCCGATATACCCGTCGGTACGTGGAAGAAGCTCGCCCTTTCTATATACCCGATGGTACATGAAAGAGGCGTTAACGTACGTGAAAGAATTCAATACGTGGTACCAAGACAATACTGATGGGGTCTATGCGATTATTGACACCGGCTCAAAGAAATATCCTCATACGCGCATGTAACTTCGCTATATACTCGGATAATTTCTTAGTCTAGATTTATGTCTTGCAATTATTCACAGATGGATGGGATGGTTCATAGTGTGTGCACTGTGACCTTATTACTCCCCATCGATTTATAGGGACGATGCCCAGACAACGACGTTGTTGCAGCTATATTAGGTGTTAAGTGCAGTAGTAGTCACGATGGCTTTACCCATAAGTGCTTCCCAGAGGCACTGTATATACCGAACACTGCGAATGAGATCTAGGATCTCGTGAGTGTTACAGAACCAATTTTACTATTTTTTATTACAATTCTACCAGTTTCTGAGCAGTTACAAAGTTTTGCAGTTGACTATGGCAACTTGCAAATTAGCACAATATGCAGCAGTATACAATTTACATTCAAAAAACTGGACAATTTGAATGAGAGGCAAAAAATTTCAGCTTCACGGGCCCTGGTGGCTTCCTGAGCCCAATGCCACCCAAAATGCTAAAAATTGCAAAAAAATAGCTGAAAATGCAATTTTTAGATGGGTCTCCTTTTGCAAAAAATGTCCAAAATGAAAAACCAGGCCGAATGGGAGAAATTTTTTTACCCTAAATTAGGGATTTCTCCGCTAAATTTAGTTAGTTATAACTAAATTCAAAAATTTGCTAAATTTAGCAGTTCCACCAAAAATTCCGCCAAATGTAAAATGTGAAGTTGGGGGTGGGATTTGAACCATGCACCTCCCACTTCTAAGGCTTTCCCTCTATCCAACTTGGCCACTTAAGGGCGCTTGATGTAGGAATGAACAAACTTGTATTTAAATAAAAGCAGATTTGACTCACCTCTTTAAAAATAGATGACTTGTAGAGGCTCCACGTGGCACAAGCTGGTGAAGGCGGATTTAGGGTTCATTTTGCTTGAAAAATGGATCAAAAAACACCTCCTTTTGCTTTGTTTTTTTTTTGTTTGCCTTTGTATGGCTGCCCCCCTTTCCTTTTGTTTTCCACAGCCACTGTTTTCTTGCTTTGGGCACCTATTCTTATTGATTTTGAATGATTTTCTTTGCTTTCATGTGTGCAGGTCACTTCTGTGTCTATTGCAGGCTTTGGCGTGGAGTTTTGGCCACTTTTTTAATAATACTCTTCCACCATTTGTGTGCAGGCCGCTTGGAGTCTTTTTCAGGCTTTGGCCGTTGTGTTTTTGTCTTCTTTTGCAGGCTTTGGCGTGGATTTGGAGCAGGCTGCGTGGGATCTTGATCACTGTATTTATTTGGTCACCTTTTTTGATACTCATCCACTGTTTCTTTTGTTGTATTTGGCCGCTGTTTATTTCCTTTGGCCGCGTTTTCTTTGCTTCCTTTCTTTTCTCTGACCCCTTTTTTTGTTTGTTTGTTTGATTTGCTCCTTTCTTGTGTGCGCAGGTTGCTCTTTTCCTCAGACTTCACAAATCCATATACATACACACATATTTGGATGTCCAGTGGACTACTAACAATAACAGGAGCTATATTTCTTCTCTAATTTAGAGATAAAACCCGTAATGGGGTAAAAAAATACTAATAATTTTTTTAAAAAAATTTTGAATACCTGCTGCAAATTTTTCCTGGTGCTGAGTGCACCAGTGCAAAAAAAATTTGTGTTCCAAACACCTGGAACTGAACAGGAGGTTGTGGGTTTGCAGGGGGTTCTGGGAAGCTGCAGGAGGCAGCACTGGCTCTCCTTCTGGTGCAGATTTCTTCTCCATGAATTCTCCTTCTTCTGCAACCTTCTCCAACCTTGCCAGGAGCTTCAATTCGCTCTGGTACCAAATGATGATTGAAAAATAGGGACGGAAGCCTGATCACTTTATTAATCTCAATCAATCAACCATTATAGAGAATGGGCTGCAATATTTATAGATATTGCACAGCCAAATACACACAGGAGAATAAGTTGCACAGGTGCAACCAAATGCCAAAATGAATAAGCTTCCAATAACATCCGGGAAGCAGGAAATGAATAGATACAAATATATTGTTCACAACAATATAACAGTATGAAATAAAAGACAAATATGGTTGATTAACCATATAACAAAATAACAATTATTATTTAATTAATAAAATTAATTAAATAACTGAACTATGCATAATTAATATAATATTTTATCCTAACAATGAAATCAAAGTTACTTTCTTAACTCAATTTGTTAAGAATAATCTTCCTTCAAAGATACCAAACTATGATGGGAAAGCATATCCCATGACTCACATATAGATTTGTGAGAAGAATTGGCTTGAGGGTCCCCAAATTATTCCACAATCCTTGTGGGTACAAAATTTTATTTAACTTTATGTAGGTGTGCATGCACATGGTATATTCATGTTGAGATGAAGCGGGAGACTACAAATTGGAAAAAATTGACCTCAGGTATCATGCATGTATTTGATTATTTTTCATCTAATCCTCCTATGCATGAGGCCTTGTAGTTGATGAAGTGTATCACTTTGGGGGATATCGAAAAAAATGGATCTTTTAACCCATTTTCATGATGAGACTATTCTATATGAGTGCACCAAAACTATGCTTGGTTGGACTCGATGAGCATATCTTACAACTTGCTTAGAAAGAAAAAGAAAAGGGAAAGCTTGTGTACTTAATTGATGATGATGAAGTTAAATACTTGAACATAGAACATACCGAGGGAGAGAATGAGGTATTGGATAAGGTATATGAATAGGAACACACGTATCACTTCTTGTTGAAGAACAAAAAATTAAATATTGGGATAAAATATGTACCAAAGGAATTTATCATTGGAGATTACTGATTCAAAGTTAAAGTTTCCAAGATTGTTGAGTTATTGCATGAATTTTAAGATCTCTTTCCTAGGGGCTACCATGAGTTGAAAGGTGTCCATCCTTCTCTAGGAGAGATGAAAATCAAGCTAAAAGAGGGTGTGTGACCATTTTGAAAGAGACCATATTAGATGAATCCCAATTTGTGTGTCAAGGTTAAAGAAGATATTGATAAGATGCTACAAGTTGGTATTATTGAGCCTATAGAATAATATGAATGGATTATCCCTATGGTTATCAATATAAAAATATGGTAAAATCATAATTTGTGTGGACTACAAGATATTGAATGGTTCTTGTGTCCTTGATCCATTCCCTATACCATTTACTAAAGAAATTATTGAGGGTGTAACAGGTGCAAAATATAATCCTTTATAAATAGTTTCTTGGCATATCATTAAGTTTTTATCACACACAAATATCAATCCAATACTATATTTTCTATAAATTGGGGTTTTTACCTATACAATAATGCCTCTTGTACTCAATAATGCACCAAGTAGTGTTCTCGTGCATTGTTACATATGCTTTTGAGGATTTCATCTATCAATTTCTATAGGTATATATTAATGACTGGATTATTTATGTTTTAGTCAAGGATCATTATGATTGCTTGAGACTCATGTTTGAGAGATGTAGAAAACTAAATATCTCTTTGAATATTAAGAATTGCATATTTGCTACACCTTTTGGAACCTTATTGGGGCATATTATTTGTAAGGAGGGTATTTTAGTTTATCCTACCAAGATAACGGTTATATTATCGTTGGAAGAACCCAATAATAAAATTGAGGTGTACAGAGTTCGTTGGTCATACAGAGACTACCAAAAATTCATCAAAGTATATGCCAAGATAGTTACACCACTGGAGGAGATCTAGAAAATTTAAGGAAAATTTTTAGTGGAAGTATTCTCAACAAAATATTTTATAAATTAAAAGATATATTGATCACTATGTCTATACTTCATTTCCTACATCGAATTTACCCTTTCTTGTTCATGGGTATGCCTTGGAAAATTTAATTGGAGATGTGTTAGAAAATCATGGTAAAGAAAATATTGATCACCCCATTTTCTTTACAAGTAGGAAGCTAACACCTATAGAACATAACTATACAACCATTAAATGCTAGCCTTTATCCATGGTGTTTTCACTTCATAATTTCAAGAAATATATTCTGGTTACTCCTTTTCACTTTTAAATTGACCTTATGGATTTAAAATAATTGGTCGATAAACTTGTGTTACAAGGTAAAATTTGTAGATGGATTATATTGTTTTTAGGAGTTTAATTTCCCTATTATAGTAAAACTTGGTAAGATCAATCTAGGACTTGATCACCTTTCATGCATAAATTTGGAGGAGGACGTAAAAATTATTGAATATACCATTTCGGATTCCTAGTTTTTATGATATAATGCACACCCAAAAACATAGAAGACAACCATATTTTTGTACCACGAGAATTGCACCTCAAAGGATGAAGATTATGAAAAAGAGTGAGTTAGTTATATGTGTTGCACCTTATCAAATAATTGGTGGATACCTTACAAAAATGATCCATGATGAGGTACTTTATAGATACAACTTAGATCATGAACATAAATAAATTATGGAAGAGACACATGGTGGTATTGTTAGAGGACATTATTATGAAGAATACACCATGCATAGAATACTTCGAGATAGAATTTGGTGGGAAACCATCTATAAAGATACCAATACATTTATAAGGGCTTATGACTATTTCTAGAGGATTGGAAAGCTAGGATAGAGGGACGAGATCCTTTTACACCCCATTTCATCTAAAAACATTTGTAAAAATGGGACATTGATTTTTTTGGGCCAATTGTGCCGCCATTGCGTGAAGAATCAAAGCACGATATATTATCACTTGTATTTTTATTTTAACATGGTGGGTAGAATCTACGCATACCAAGGACTCGTATAAATACTTTCTTTCTATGGGAAAATATTATAAGCATGTATGGCTTCCCATTAATCCTAACAAGTGATAGGGGTACTCATTTCCTTAATGAGACCATCAGGATATTATTAGCAGAATTCATGGTGGCACATCACAAGACAACTCCTTATCACCCATAGGATAATGGAACAAAAGATTCCTTTAATAAAATCTTGAGCCAAACTTTGACAAAGATTTGTGATGTTAGTAGGAAATATTGGGATGATAAAGTTTCAGTTGTACTTTGGGCATACAAAACTACTTATAAGAGGTTGAATAAAACCAAACCCTTTCAGTTGGTATTTGTCATGGAAGTAGTGTTGATTTTTTATTTTATGTTACCATCATTATGCATTCCATGCGCAAGAGGACTTGGCTACAAAAATGATTAGAAGTGCACATTAAAGTTTTGATGCAATTAAATGAATGGTTCACCATTGCAAGGTGGAGCCAAAAGACAAAGAATGAATGATGAAAGGATTAACATGATAGGAATATTCAAAACAATTCTTTTTTCATTAGTGGAATTTACTTCTCTATTAATTAAAGTTTGTGTGTCATCCAATAAAAGTCAAGGTACGTTGGTTGGGACCATTTATAGTAACCAATACTTTTGAATTTGGTGCATTTCAATTACATGTTATTAATGGAGAAATGTTACCTAGTTATTTCAATGGAAGTAGGTTGAAACCCTACTATAAATAAGCTTATTTTTATATTATTTTATAATAAGGTAAAATTTCCATTTAGATTAGATTTTCTATTTCATGTTTTATTCTGTTGATTTTACGTAATAAGAACATTCACACATAATATTTGATCTATTTTTATAATTTGATGTGTTGAGGACCACATATCTCCTTAGTATGGGGTAAAGCAGGTAAAGCAAATTGAAGGACTATGGAAAATTTTCAAAAATTCAAGAATAATGGATTATAGTGAATGAAACAATGGTGCTAATGCTAAATGGTGGACTATTTTTCTCAATGGTGTATAAGGAAACTTGGTAATGATGAAAATGAGTGGACTATATTAATATAATGGGAAAGATAGTGCAAGGTAGGAAACATGGAAAGAAAAATACTCATTATGTGGTTGAAAGGAAGGAAATGTGTGGCACGATAAGGTGTGCGCAAGGGCATCATCTACAACATGGAAAATTAGTTTTGTGCCATAAGGTTATGAATTTTACATATGGAGAGGAGACTTATAAGACCCATACTTGGTGTGAAAATTGGGAAATAAAAATAAACACATTTAAACTTGTGTACAATCGAGCATTAAAAGTACTCAAAAATAAAAAAAAGTTATATAAAGGGGTGAGCATTGGTTGTATTTTTCACTTGTGAATTGAGATATCTTGTAATTTTTTTGTGATTTATTGTAATAGATAATTTATGACATAGGGAATCTATGAATCCAAAAACCAGACACCATGAGATCTTTTTACTTAGAGTATTTGAGGTTCTATATAGAAAAGTGGTAGTGAAGACGGATTTGGGGGATAAAGTATTAATTTTAAGAGGTGTGAAAAGTGGTTGTGTTGTAGGGTTGGTCATGGAGAAAATTATAGAGCTAGGGTAGGAATTAGGACTATTGAAAATAATATTATGATTAAAGCATAAATTTTTCAATGAAGTGACCAATTAAGTTGTAATAAATTGATACCGTGAGAAAAATAAGGGTTTTCATACCTAGGGAACATGATTTACAAGGTTACTTTCAATTCTAGGTCGTAAATTTAAGAAATGGAACCAACAAGAAATATGGACAAGGGAAAGAAGACAATGGATGAGTCCCGTGATGACTCGTTCTTTGAAATGCAATATCCACAAGAGGTCATCGTTGGAAAATAATGGGAGTCCAAGGTGTGAAATTTTAAAATAAGTGAGTATGATCATTGTGTTCCACATCATGAAGGGGATATAAGGAATGATACCTTAGCAGAAATAGGCCAATGCATAGAGGAAAGTCAAATAGTAATTAACGAAAAGGTACACAGATCTTCAAAAGTGTTGGCATGTTTTAGCTCTTTGATTTTCCCTTCTTTGGAAAATATGTGTGAATTTTTAAGTGGTTGGTATTAAGGGTAAATGAGGAATAATTTAGTGGGAATAAGAATGCACATCACTACCCAATTAAATAACAAAGTGACTAGATTGAGAGACAAGGGTGATGAAATTTTGATGGATATGTGGGATGAAGTAGCAATGGACTCAACACCATTAAATTACACTATCGAAGGGGAATCCATACATTAAATATTGCTAAGATATCAGACCCTAGGACAAGAATGCTTGTGCACTTGGTTAGCTACAAACTAGGAGCCTTAGAGTGATAGTCAAAAGTAAATAATAAATTTTTTCATATCGCAAATAAGATGGAAAATAGAACCTAGTAAAATATTGCTTTGTACATTATAGAAAGTATTGTAGAGGAACCTCATATCTAGCACGATATAAAGGTGAGAAGATAACCTAGGGATCCATTTTGCTACTTATTATATTTTTGTAGATTGGATTCCTAAATTGACTGCCAAGGTGAAAATGGTAACACCTTTTGGAAACTCAATCCCCAACAAAAATGTTTGCAATATATAATTATGATGGAGAACTAAAAATTCATACAAGGCTCTCTTTTTAGAAACTAGAACATTGAGAGGGTGGTGAATTAGTGTTCAATTCAGCTTTAAATTAAAAAAACAACCTTCGATCAGATTTCTTACTTAAGCAATAACACACACTAAAAGGAAATGGAAATCGACACAAGAGAGAAAATAAATTTTAAGTGGGAAACCCAAATCATGAGAAAACCCACTAAACCAAAAGACTATAGACTAAATGGCTACAAAGGTGTTGAGCTACAATTCAACTGATGATGCTACAACTTCAAGTCAAGAAAAAAATTGACAATATGCAAGATATAACTTGTTAGAAAGATACTACTTATTGATTAGACTAAGCTACAACTCAGTGAGTACACAATATATGATCAAACTTCAATTAGGATGCAAAAACATCTGATAGTGACCCTAAATTTGTAATTTGGCCTCCTTGATTCACCTGTAAATTCATTAAAATTCAGAACTCTATTCAACTTACACCTAAACTATGGTTTTCTGAACCACTCTTTTCTTCTCCTTGGATTACAAAATCAATACCTTGCATTTCATGTTTATCTTTCACACACAATACCGCCCTGCATTTCCATTTTGATTCATATTGTTTTCTTGTATCAACACTTTCTTATATGCACCATAGTCTCTATTTTCACAATCATACACATCTGTATTTTTGTTTTTTCATACACAAGTTTGCATTTTAGGTTTATCATTCATTAGTTATATCATTGTTTTATCTATTGTCTTGTCACACACAACAACATAAGCATTATCAACACTCTATCGCCTTCATATAACATTCATCTCACTAATGCTTCCTCAAATACATCAATTTTTTTCTTTACACAATTATCTCACTTTGTTATCTTCTTCCTCTTTTTTCAATTATATATTTTTATCTCTCACCATTATTCATACAATCTATTGGTCTTCAAAACCCTAATACCTTTCATTCTAGTTCCTTTTACCTTCACAAATTACTCACATTTTCAACTTCTACACTATCTCATTCAAGCTCTACATACACCAATGTCTCTTCAAATTCAACTTGTAAGTTGATAATTCCTTTGACTTAATACAATTTACTTGATAAAGACAAAAAAATGTATTTCCATATTCTTACCATGAGATAGGGGAGAGATTGATGGATTTGGTACATTTGTCTCTCTTAACCCTCTGTAAGGATGACAAAAATTGAGCTATCAAGTTCAAAACCATTCACCTTCACAAAGAGGGAAGAAACTTAGAAGTTTAGACAACCTTTTGAGTTTTATACTGTGATAATAATGTTCATGAATTAAACTCATAACACCCATACATTGAATTTTCCTCGATCATCTTTGATCTCTAAGACACTTTGAAAGAGAGTCAAATGCATTCTCCAATAAATAATTCTTACTTAAGAACTTAAATTTCAACCTCTCGCACAGCTTCTAAGATGACTTAGAAGATTTTGCTGAAATTGTTTTAAAAAAATGAAGGAATTATTGTTCAAATCATGTGGAGACTGTTTCAACATCCATTTACCCTCTATATAACTATCTTTGTCAAGAAAAAGATCTCTTTTTCTAGAATTTTCATTTAATTTGATGAAAAACCCATTTCACTGTCAAAACCCAAATAAGTAGGTAAACTGTTACAAAAATGTCTTTCATTTATTGATGAAAAAATAATTCTTTTTACAAATGGCTCATGTGAAGTAGATAGACCAAACTACAAAAATTAGAATTTTTGGTTGGATGAAAAATGAGATTCGATTAATTCCTTCCTTCAACCCTAGAATCAGGGTTAAGACCATAAAGACGACTCGATACACTTAAAAAAAATTACTTTCTCAATTTTGAATGAAATTTAAAAATTTAAAGTGATGATACTTTTTAAAGCATTCCTTCCTCTCTTCAAATTTATTTTTAAGAATAAATCTCTCCCACAAGTTCCCAAAATTCAAAAATAATGGTGCATACCTCAGTAACACATGTGACAGTGACATCTAGATTAAAGAAAGAATATTTTAGGTTTGAAATGAATCATTGTAGGGATTGAGTGAGTAATTTGGATGTCTAAACACTTTATCATAATAACCACCACCTGCTCTTCAATATTTCACCTTTGAGTAAAGAAAACTTTCCTTGCATAGACACATTCAGTCTTGGTTAGAAGCAACATTTGGCAATACAAGGCTTCTACACAATATCCGACCTGATCTAGCAACTTTAGGACAATAACATAAGATGATAACCTACTTGACACTACCATTTTTTGAAACATTTTAAGTACAATCAAGTTACCATCCTCTACACCTTAACAAAATAAGCTTTTTATTGATCCTGGGATGCACTTTAAGAATCATGAAGATCCATGACACTATCCAAGTGTATTAGGCCAATGTTGAGCATGGATTATTTGTCAAGAGCTTGAGGCAAATGTTTACACCCTTCAAAACATAGTATTTGACCCAATTTACACCTTAAATTTTTGTCTCTATGACACACCATACCTATAAAACACCTATCTTGCATGTCATAAGAGAGCTTGTACTAACACCAATCAGCTTGAAGATCCTTGACAACATAATGATCATTGACAACATAATGATCATGGAGACATCACTAATAGACCATGAGAAACTTTAAGAAATATCATCCAAGTGATTTGAGAACAAATAAACAACTTTTTTCATTTCTTATGCTTAGGAGAAGGAAAAACATAGCCAAAAAATGCTCATAACTTCTCTGATACTTTCCCATTTTACTTGAAATTTTTTCAATACCTCAAGCTTGAAGTCCTCTAAAAAAATTCTATGATTTATGTGAAGAAGGAACCATATTTTTTCTTGGGTGCTAAGAAGCTAGACAACTTATTTTACACTTCTTAAAGAACCAATTTTAGAAAAGCTTACACAACTTTCACATACCTCTTCAATTTGATGAAATTTGACATGCGGCACCAAACCTCACCCCTCTTTATGATCCATGAGTTAATTTTTCATAAACATTCCTGAATTATTGAGACTTGTCTCATTTGCACTGTTTGCAATGTTAATCCACAGGGCCAACTTTGGTGAATTTTTGAAATCTACCTCCAAGAGATAAACTAAGCCTTGTTATTGCTCACACATTCCCTATAAAAATTCCTCGGTTGATCCCATGTTTACATGATCTTTCCATGACCTGTACCAACCTCTCATACCTCATCAGGCTCTAGAAACATGCCTAAATGGACCAGTTTCAACTATAACTTCCACCAAATGACCTGGAACACATTGTAAGAGCTCTTTCCCATGATTAAAACATAATTTAGAACATGTATAACCTATGATACTAACAAATAAAACTACACTTTTCATCTAGTGATCAACCACCTCACTGTTTGAGCTTGTAACACCTTGAATCCAATATAAACCCAACTCAAAACATCCAAAATAAACATGAATCACTGAGTACCACTGATAAACACCTACTTGGATGCCATTTCACTCTTCCTTTTCCATCAATGCCATGTGACATCTATGAAAAAAACTACCAATGTAACAAGGTTCAACATCACTTATACTTATGGTACAATTGAATGCACGAAACCTTTAAGAATGAATCGTGCATACACAGGAGTTACCTACTCTATTGGAAGGATAAGAAGAATTTAATATGATATAACACTTCTGTCTTGTAATATTTTTGTTTTTAAATGGAGAAATGGGTCATTGGTGTAAAATAAAATTTTCCTTTACAACCAGGCACTTCAAGATTTTGGTTAATAGAATTAAGGACGTGTAACCATTAAGATTTAATGAATATAAGGTGGAAACATAGAGTACCATACTTTTTGCAAGACCTACTACTCTGCTGCAGCAAGAAAAATTTATGTAGAAAATTTGGAGTTATATAGGATGGACCTTAATCCCGTTATAACTTTAGAAATTGGAATGAACGCTTACAGAGTGTATGCATATCTATTCTCAAAGTTACAAGATGGAAAAGTGGTGGAGGTATGTAAAATGAATATATTACACCACCACCTTCGGGAAGGGTGGATGGGAGACAAAATAAGCAAAAACATAAGATATATGAAGAAGAAAAATATGAGATGGAGGTACATTTGGACCATAGTGCACGACAAAGGAGGAGAATAATACATGGATCAAGTTAAGTGTACACCCCTCCTCAGGTCTATCTAACTAGCCCAATTGATAGAGCACAGCAACAAGCACAAGTGGAGAGGATTGGATTACTACTGAATCTTTTGGAACATGTGATTACTCAATGTGAGAAGGAGTACACATATAATATAATTTGATTAATAATAAGGGTCAGAATAGTATGAGTAATGTTCTAAAGAAGATATACCCTTTGATACCTCATAAGTACATGTGGAGATAGGACTAGAATATGAGGAGCATGGATATGAAAATGAGGAGGCTGAAAAATAAATTTAGGACACCATCCACGTACATAATAATGTTGTGCAAGATTATCCACATGAGAAGAGGGTAGAAGTACTAGGACTTAGAACATCAAAAATAACAAGGTCGAAGGATGATCCCCTCATCAACCATTTATGTCCTATTTTAATGTGCTAACCAATGTCATAGGAGAAATATTCTAGCATGCTATGGATCTAGAATATTTGTATTATTGGGACACGTTTTAAAAATCACAAGACCATCTCTTGATGTTAAATGTGCTTTCATTTTCTATGTACACTAAAATGAAGGATGAAAAATTCAAATTAAAACTAGAGGTCATCCATGAGTTGTAGGGAAAGAGGGATCCCACCAAGAAACTTACAATTTTGGATTCAATGTAGTTAACAGATGTGCAAGATGATAATTCTCTAATAAAAATGGTGACAAAGGTCATGCGTAGAAATGTAAATAAAGGAAAATAACTATGTGAAGAAAAAAAGTTTTGGGGATGTCAATAGGAAGAAAAAGAAGTTGGTATCCAAGCTAAACATGGTCAAGGTGAGGTATGCCTCCATTAACACTAAGGAAATTGATCTTGTTCGAACTATTATACATTCATGTCTAAGCTAGATCAAAATAGAGAGATTGATAACCTGAGAGAATTGGTTGTTTGTTATTAGAGAAAGTAAATACAAGAGATAAACCAACAACATAAAAAATAAGGTCAGGAAAGAAGAGGTGGAGAATAAAATAAAGGAGTATGAGACCCTTGGTGTGGAGGTGAAGGAAACTTCACACAAGGTAAAAAATTTGTTCGTTAATTTTTCATATTCCTCCATCATAGATGCACACCTATTTGAAGAAAAAGAAAGAAGAGTATCCTAAAGGCCTCTTTGTATATTAGGGATAGAGTTATGTGCATAAGTTATTTGTAGCATATGGAAGGAATTAAAAATACCATTCGTAGAAAGTAATCTAAGGTAGAAGAAAGAATGAAGGAGTTACAGGTGATGGTTATTAAAGAGATAGACATCCTGGAGGGAATGGCTTCAAAATGGGATACCATTATGGAAGAATTGGGTGAGAAGGCTAGTGGAGTAACCCTAGAAGGGATTCCATAGGTTGTCAAAGCATTCTTTGGGATAGTCTGTAAGTGTGATAGAAGTATAGAAGTGGCTAGAGACAAATATTGGCATGGAATTCCCATAACTCCTCCATGTATCTTAATATTATTTTTGATTTTGTAGGATAGGATTATTATTTATTCATATTATTCTTTACATTATTTTGGATATTTCCCTTTATTATTTCATTCATTTATTCATTTTATTGATCGAGGACAGACATAATATACCTAGTGTGGGGTAATGTCAAGCTGATGAATTGACTAATTATAAGATGAGCGCAAAGGTTGAGAAGTGCATGGGAGTTACACAAAGAATTATAAAGGAGGATGCAAAAAGGTTTGTTGCATAGGTACAAGAGAAAACATGACACATTTGGGTATGATATGTGATAACATGTTGTAGAATATATTACTTGATCATAAAGAAAATGAGAAATATAGAAATCTTGGATAAGAACTGGGAAATAACATGATAAGACTATGCAGGACTAATTATACATAAGATTAACACATGGATAAAAAATGTCTATTTATAGTGCATGGGAAGGAAATATATCTTCCATAAGAAATTATACCATATTTTGAAAATCATAGGTTTGAGTCCAAATATAGATAAGTGTGAGTTTTAGAGCATGTATTCTATGTATAGTATTGGTCTATTTTTGGACTAAAGCATGATCAAGCGATAAAGGAAAAGTTCCCACCCTATAAATACTTGTAGTATCCATATAATCTAGGAATCTATATAACACACATGGAGGGACCTAGTAGAGTTATGAACACTTTGGGTGATCACTTAGACTTCTATCTAGGTGAAATACTAGTGTGCTTGAATATTTTGTGTTAGTCCTAGACCACGGTGTTACACTCATAGACATGAAATTCAAATAATTTATATCATTGGTAATTTGTAACGCATTTTAAATTAAGTGCTAGACATCTATCAATAAAAGGTTTAACACTTTGAATTATATAATAATTTTACCCAGAGATTAGTTTAGGATTTTTATTTTATGTCTATTGATTCTATTCTTAGAAACCAAATCCAACTAGCCAATGTTATTTTCACTACTTCCATGTGGTATTTTCCTATTTACAGGCTTCTTAAAGATAACTTTGTTGTATCACTATGAGGTAATCCTCTTGTTAAGAAGTTATCCCAGCTCAAAGAAGGCATCTTCAAGATAGATTACCTAAGTTTAATGAATCTTGACATATGCAAGAATGATAAAACCATTTTAGAATACCTAAACACTTATGAAAACCTTCCTCCCTCACATCATAAGAAGATATTTTCCATGAATTTACATATATCCTCTCTCTTCATAAATGAATACTACAATTCTAATTGCAAGATAAAACATAATGATTTTACCGCAAAATACCTTGACATTTTTGAAATTGAAGATGATATTTTGAACCTTCCATCAATTTCACCATAATTTGAAGAATGTAACACCTCTTTTATCAAGGCTATCATAAACATAAATATAGGGAAAAATATATAATGATCTTAAAACTAAGATATTCAATTTCACCATAGGAAGTTGAACACCATGTGATCTTTCTCATCGAACTATCTAATTATTTTTTCTTCTCCTATTTTGATATGACTAGCATCTAGACAAATGTCATCATGTACAATCTATTCACAAAACTTGAAACCAAGCTAGTTAAATAAAATCTACAATTAAGGAAACCAAAAATAGTAATAATGGTAAAAAAAAGGTCATCAAACTTCTCAAATTTTCTTTCATTAGACCAATAGATTACATGAATGGGCTATCTTGTATTGTGTCATCCTTGAAAAATAATGGAAAGATTTAAATTTGCATCAAATTTCATGATTAAACAAGGCACGTCCCAAATATGACTTCCCATTTCCTTCTATTGAAATTATTTTTATGAGATGACTAATTATGAGATCCTTTTTCTCATGGATGGATTTTTAGGTTACAATTAGATTTGTATATCTAAAGACTATCATAATAAAAAACCATTTACCACCTCTAATGAAACATCCTTTTTCAATAACATATTGACTGAACAAAGAAATTCAAATCTAGAAAAGGTTAATGACTTTCTTAATTGCATTCCTTCCTTATGTCTAAGAATGATAACCAGATTCTCTCTATGACTCCTTCAATGGAAGAGGTGGAATTTGCGGTCAAACATCTTAGTCTAGATAAGGCACCCTATCCAGATGGTTTTTAGGCTTTATTCTATCAACAATTTAGGGAGATAATTAAAAAATATGTTTATAAGGTAGTGGAAGAATTATTCAACCACAAGAAAATACTAAAGGATATGAATTGTACCTTTTTGGCCCTTGTCTGAAGAGTGGGAATGTTATGGAATTTAAAGACTTTCATCCTATAAGTTTTTTTAACACTTCCTAGAAAATATGCAATAAGATCCTTTCTCTAAGGTTACAACTTATCCTTCCTTCCATTATATCATAATAACAAGGGGGTTTTGTTATGGGAAGACAAATACAAGATGGAATTATTACTATCAAAGAGACTATTCATACTTCTAAACTCAGCAAAAAGGAAACAATGGTCATTAAAATGGATATGGAAAAGGCATATGATAGGGTTTTATAGAGCTTCCTAGATAAAATTATGAGGAAATTTAGCTCTGACAGCTTGTTTAGGAACTTGGTCAATGCTTGCCCATTGGGTGATTGGTTTTTTATCTTTATAAATGGGCCCCATCATGGGTTTTTCCCAAGTACATAAGGTTTGAGGTAAGGGGATCCAATCTCTCCTTTTCTATTTATTTTAATGGTTGAAGATCTTATTAGAAGATTAAATGAGTAATACCGAAATGAAAATATTAAAGGTTTATCGCTTTGCTATAGGAGTGGAATATTTTTCCCATAAAAACTTTGTTGATGACATGATATTGGTTACCGAACCATCGGTTCCAGAGAAAAAAATACTTCAAAAGGATGTTAGATGATTACATGGAAATCTCAGTGTAGCTTGTAAAGTATAGAAAAAGCTCGATACATTTTCTAAATACTCCAGATTTCATGGGAAAGATAATTGCTAAATTTCTCAAATGTGACATTAAATCCCTACCCTTCTTTTACTTGGGCATGTCTTTTGGGGAAAAGAGACCCAAAATTGGTGAATGGAACTTCTTAATTGAAAGGTTTGAAAGAAATTTGGTGGGATGAAAAGATAACCTCCTATCACAAGAAGGAAAAGTTATCGTTCTAAAAATCTCTCTTTAAATCCTCCAAGTGTATGTGATATCTCTTTATCGGGTTCCTTTGAGAGTTGCGGAAAAACTTGAAAGTATCCAAAAGAACTTTCTTTGGAGTTACACAGAAAGTAAAGATCGTATCCCCTTGGTAGCTTGGAAAAGATTGTGTAAACCAAATAAGTTGGGAGGCTAGGCCTTAGATATTAGATAAAAATGAAGAAATATTTACTAGCCAAAACTGGTTGGAGGCTGATTAGTGAAGAAGCGGTTTGGGAAAATTTTCTAAAAAGGAAATATTGGGAGGATACTAATGATGAGAGATGTATTTTCAAACTAGATTCTTTTAATGGATCAAGCATTTTGAAGGAAATAAATTGGGCTAAGGAAACATTGACAAAAGGGTGCATGTGGAAAAATAGAGATGGCACTAATTTTTTTTTTTGGAAAGATAAATGGGCAGGCAACTTCAAGTTAGAAGACAAATTCCCAATAATATCTTAGTTATTGGAAGAAAAATATGGGACTTTGGTTTGCAATTATATGAGGGAAGAGGGAATTTTTCAGATCTGGAAGCATTTGGAGATGGAAAGGGAGGACGTAAATGAATTTCTTCACAGTCAACTATCCTACAACAAAAATGAACAAGACATAATTGTTTAGGACAAAGAAGAAAATGGTAAGTTTTTAGTCAAATTTACCTATTCTCAATTTTTTGAATAATATGTGAGCACTAAAGATCTAGTAGCGAGTAAGATATGGAACAAAAACATTATACCTAAGGTTAATACTTTTAGTTGGCTCATCGTGATAAATAAGATTTTAATAGTGGAAAACCTTACAAAAAGAGGCTTTCACATGGTCAATAGATGTGTGTTATGTGAAAAGGAAATAGAGATGGTTAATCACATGTTTATAGATTGCACTTTATCCTTTCAAGTCTTTTCCCTATCCTTTCTTTATTTTTAGTCAATTGGGTAAGCCCGAATGAGGTCATAATAGCTTGGGTACAATGGTTATGTCCTTTCAAAATCCAAGGCCTTAAAAATATTTGGATCATGAGTCTAGGAAATTTTTGGTGGGAGGTTTGGAAAGAATGAAATAGGAGGATTTTCAAAGGGAATAGTATCCTACATAAGCTTATTTCTAATATATCCATACAAGTTGTTAAATACAAAATTTCTATCCTTAAAAATAAGGAAGTGTAAATTAAGGTGGAAGAAAAACATATCTTCAGTAATTAAAACTTCACATGTGGGGAATTGATATGAAAAAGTAACCCTAGAGATGGAATCAAATGGAGAAGACCTCAAGAATGGTTTATAAATATAAATTTTGATGGTTCGAGAAAAGGGAACCCCGGAAAGCGGGTGGAGGGGGCATTAACTATGATTGCAATGGAAATTTTGTGCTTTCTTACTTCTTCAACCTAGGTACCCAAACTAATCATGTGGATAAGGCTTGGTGATGTGTTTGGGTGTAAATATGGTGGAAGACAAAGGTTTCATATATTTGATAGTTGAAGGTGAAACTTTGAACATAATATCAAGTATGCTAAGTAGCAATTATATCTCTTTGTCTATAAAGGATTTTATTAAAAACACACAAAAGAATCACCTCATTCAATTTCATATCTTTCCACCATGTATACCGTGAAGGACATGGTGTGGAAGAAATTTTTCTAATAAGGAGGTGGTCACTAGTTACTTAACACATGGTGGAAATTTTTTTCAGTTTGGATGAATAAACTATAAGAATTATTGATAGGGAATATCACCCCTAATCTTTGTTTCTTTCATGAATTCAAGGAATAACATGATGACTACTATGACTAATTATGTGGAAAATATGGAAAATGGGACAATGATGGAAATATATGCCCACCTCGTGAAAAATATAGTCTATCATTACTTCAAGAATGCAAAATATAGGTCTACACTTCTAATTTATGAACTCTTAGAATTCACAAGCCTAATTTGGTGGATAACTATGTTTTGGTGTCTATGTTTGGAGCTCAAAGACAATGAAGGAAGAAAGAGATGTTGTTGTAGAAAAATGGGGTTATACTTTGTAAGAAATGAACCTTCAAATTTTTCTAAAATCTCATAGGAAGCCTCTGTGTTGTTAAAAAGGTAGAGCTATTAAATGTTTTTAAAATATGTAAAGGTCATGATGAAGGATTGAGTAATTAGGTCACCAAAACCTGGAACGAAGGTAGATTTTTGTGTGTAAAGTTGTTACTTCAAAACTTCACCCAAGATTATCACCAATTTGTCTGGTCTTTCCATGGAGGGAGGATGCATTTTCAAGGCCAAAACGAACTAAAAATTGGAGGTGGAGGATTTTATGAAAGGTAAGGGTCTTCTCAAGCATAATTTTAATGGGTTTTATAGAGAGGATTTACCTTCCCATATGATTAAATAACACTTATGTTAATGTCCTAAATTACACTTGAAAGTCAATTCAGGGTTATGTATGGGTACCATTTCCCCATGCTCAACCACATTCGTAATGGGAGATTGTATAATTTCCCTAAATTTATTTTCAATTATTTGGATAAATATATTGAGATGGTTAGGAAAGGTACTTTCCTATTTACACTCCATCAGGGCCTCCTTAAATTTTGGTTAAGACAAGTACCCCCAAAAGTGGAAAATTTGAGAAACTTTGTGTTAAAATTGAGAACCTGATCTAGATGGATGAAGGAAGATCAATTGCTGAAAGGATGAGGTCACATTTGGTGAAGGAAAACCTAGGTAAGAATAGGAAATAAGTGGATTATATTGGTATGTAGTTGAATATTGAAGTTTGTTCGGGTTCGGAAACAGGATGAGGATTTAGAACAAGGAGATAGTGGCAGAAATGTGCATGTGGTTGTTTAGAAAATGTTGTCACTTTGAAGAAATCAAGAATCCGAGATAACCCTCCCAGAAATATGGAAAAGAATGATATCTTAGAAATCCAACTCATAGTACTGAAGAATTTTTTCAAGCCTCCAAGCCTTAAAGACTTCCCGGAAAAGTTTCTTCTCTACTCAAGAAATAGCGGTCAAGACCAGTAGTTTTTGAAATACTTTGAGGAGTGTAGATTAGATACTAACATGAATAGAAATATAATTAATATGATTACTATAGATGTTAGGGAGTTATAGGATAAGTTATACAATCTAACTACCATTGTTGTTAGTGAAAATATGAAAAATGCCAATTTGAGATGTATTGCAATGGAGTAACACATCCTACAAATGAAAGAATGTCTCATGCACATTAGATATTTCCATCTATTGAATATGAAAATATTAATCCAACACCTCAAACTTATGGGGGAATTATTTTAGGAAATGAAAAGGGAGAAATAGTTGGAGAAGGACGACATCAAGCTAGTGAGGGAGATGATTGAGCTTGATTATGAGCTATGGAGGGTCACCATACCTATCCTAGTTAAGGAGTGGAATGCATGCATAAATACAATAAGAGAAATAATAAAGGAATTAATTTTGTTTTATGTTTGGTATGGGCCTCTTATGGATGTTTGTGTTTTAGACTAGAAATTATGTGTGTTGCTATTATTTCCATATGTTGTTAGTTTGGTTTAAGTTTGTTGTTAATTTCTCTATGTTTAAGTCCTAACTGGTTTCAATGGGTATGCCCTTGGCCTTCTATTATGATTTTTTGAACTATAATTTTTGTACGGGGCATGGTCCCCTTAACCCTTTATACCACTAATAAAAAAATATTATGTTATGCATTCATACCTTTTAATATAATTAATACAATCAAACATATTAATGAGTGATGACACATATATTTCAGAATCGATCCCAAACATTTGAGTCTCATGATGATGATATCATGGCTAAGGATAGAAAAATATAAGATTATGTAGGAATTTAATGCATCATTCTCATGTGACTTTCTCAATACGACATCACCATAAACATATAAATGTGCATGTTCGAATGATTGGTGGAAAAATCAAAATATATCATATTTAAATAGGGTATAAATGTTGATCCTACTAAAATTTATATTTATCCTAAACATTGTCCCACTAACTAGTGAATCAATAATTATATAATTTCTCAAAAAGTTAAGAGATATACATATTTTTTTTTACATATCTTTCCTATGCATTCAATGAAATTAGTAATATGTTAAAGAAAAATAATGTTATTAAGTGGACATGACAAAGTGTCACAAATGTTTTGAATCTATTAAGCACTTCATATTGTCTCCTCTTACTCTCATTGCTCCAAAATGTGATCAACCTCTTATATTTTACGTACACATGAATAAAATCTCTCTAACTTGTATGTTTTCCCAAGAAAATGATAATGTTATAGAATAAGTCATGTTTTTTTATTAGTTGTGTTCTCTTGGAATATGAGACATAATAGTCTCACTAAAAAGGAATACCTTTCCATAGTGTTTTCCACTAATAATTTAAGACATTACATGTTATATCAAGAAATTAGAGTGATTTTCAAATCCCAAGGACTTCACACATTCTAAATGCAATCAATCCTCTCTAAAAAGGGATGTCATTTAATCACACTCCTTGGTGATTTTGAGCTGACATATATCAACCCAAAATTAGTCAATGTCATATAATAACTAATTGGCTACCCAACAACTGCTTGGATTTAGGGTATTTAGTGTACATTAAGCTTCTCAATAAGTTAATTTATTACATTGAAAAGTCTGACATCACCTACTTGGATTGGTATATGAATATAGCTACCGACCTCAATAATCACACCTATCTAGAAAATTTAAATTCCCAAAAATATGACATTTCCTTATTATAAAGTATCTAATCTTAGACACAAAATTGTATAGGATATCCTTTGAGTACATGTTCCTTCATTGTGTAGATGAAGAAGAATCTAAACACATCTTATTCCAATGTCACAATGGGGTTTGTAACAATCACTTTAGGTGCCACAAAAATACTCGTAAAGTCCATACGATGGGCTAATTTTAGCCTACACTTGAGAATAACACAATAAAATAAATTCAAAAGTGTCCAAAGTGTCTATAATTCATGTATTTTATGCACATTTCATCATAGGAACTTTGACCCACTATTATACCATGTCCCTTTTATGACGTGGGTCCTAGACCTAATTGGAAAAATAACTCTAGCCTCAATACATGAGCATATTTTTATCATAGTCATAGCTGAGTATTTCACAAGATGGGTAGATGAAATTCCTCCAACCACTATCACCAAATAATTTATAGGAAAGTTAATCTTGAACCATATTATCTACATATTTAGAGTCTCCCAGTCATCATTTTTATAATGGGAGATCTTTCAAGAATCCAGAGATGCACAAATTATACGAGAAATTAACTATATCGCATCACTATTTGTCTCTTTATTACTCTTAGGCTAATGAAAATATTGAGGTGAGAACAAAATCCTAAATTATATCCTTCTTAAAATAGTTAGGAGCAACAAGAGGGATTCATATTTATAGCTATATCCAATGTTATAGTCATATAAAACTAGGATGCATACACCTATAGGTAATAATCATTTTTCTCTAGTATTCATAGTTGAGGCTTTCCTTATAGTGAAGGTTCACCTTCCCATCCTATGAATATCTCTTTAGTGTCTTCTAGATGAAGACAAGTAAATAGAATCATGTATAGCTTCCTAGAAAGTATATCTGATAATCATCTAATATTCATGTAAAATTATGAAGTATACACTACCCGTGTGGTTCAATGGTACAATAAAAAAATCCATGAGAATCGTATTCAACTTGGTGATGTTTTAATCTACCACTATAGTGTTATAGATAAAAATACTGATAAAAGACACAAGTTAAGGAAAAATTGGTTAAGACCTTACTTAATCATTGAGGACATTAATAACGGGGCCTTCCTCCATTACACACTTGAAGGTGAGGATTTTTTTAGTCACTCAACTAATTTCATCTCAAATGTTACTATGTTTGGCTTCACATTTTGCATTGACATTTGTATTAGTCATTTCATGTTTTTATTATTTCATCTCACCATGTTTAATACCTAAAAATATGTTTAAAGTTTAGATTCATTATTCCTTTTACACATTATATTTTTTTATCCATTGTATTTCAATCTACTATTTCATTACCACTCCATTTTTCAATACTATATTTCTAATCATCTCTACATTATAGCTTCATTCACTGATTACCTAGATTTATTCCCTTATTCCCTATCAAGTCTCATTTGTATGTAATGATATTGATTTTTAGGTTTATAAAGAATTTTCATGACACACTTCCCTACATCTCTCTCTTTGACTATGAAACACTAGCATATCTCATTCCTTGAGGTCTTCCTCATTTATCAAAAACTTTTGGTGATGATCCCTTATATCTTATCAATCACATGTTGTTTAGGCATGAAATAAATAAATATGTTCACTCTTAAAAATACATTCAAAAGAGAAAATACATGTAGCCAAAATATTATCTTTCATCTTGTATGCAAGTGAATAAATCAAGCTAAGTTACTAAATGAAAACTAACACCAAGTAGTCTCCATAACTAAGATAATCTATCAAAAACACCATGATAAATATATGTAAGGGAAAATATAATTAATGCATCCAAATTAAACTTGAAACATTAAGCCATCCCTTGTTATTTTTGATGGGATTTATAGATTGTATTTGCTCCTTTTATTGAGCCAATCGTGATTACGATGTGATCAAAGGAAGGATATCCTTGAAGAAGAAATGATATCACCAATATGGATTAATGGCCATGTTTGGTTCTTCCTTTACTACTCTTTGCAAGTAGAGGATAGAATGGATGCTAGATCAATAATCTTTTCAAGTAGAAAATGCTCTTATCATGTGCATATAGTGTAAACTTGAAACATTGGTGTAAGATTGGAAGGGAGGTATTAGGTTCTTTATATAGATTTCCAATTTGTGAGAATCTATAAACCTAGAGAATATGGGATAAAGATAAATTATAATTAGAAAGGCATAATCATGATTAGAAGCAATTAATTAGTGATTAACAAGTCATGGGAGTTGGAGAGGATTTAATTAATCAACTAGGATTAATTAATAGACCAAGATAAGCTTAAGAAGCCATTTAGGGATGATTTAGAAGGAAATTGGTAGAATTTGGAGGATTTGAAAGGGGTATTTAACCAATATGAAGGTTTATTGATTAAATAGAGGGTTAAAAATACTTAATTAACTAATAATAGTTAATTAAAAGAGGATTATAACTAACAAAGTGTCATTAATTGGAATCCATGGTGAAGGGAAGCTTGGTTAATTAATGAAGTGTCATTAATTTACTAAAATGAAAGGGAATGTTATATAGTTAGAGATAAATCACTAATTATAATGAAATGATGGGAAAAGATGATAAAAATTGAAATTTTCAATTTTAGTAGTAAAACTATGTAGTCGATTCAGTGTCTACATTTTCCTCTCTTTGGTGCGGTGTAATGAAAGCGGTGCCAATTTAAATATAGTAGACAATTACAAAAAATTAAATTTTGAAGGAGTATAATAAAAATTAGTAGGATGAAGGATTCCCGTTGAACATCGGTGAGGTGATAGAATAGGTCGATCGACGATTAAAAAAGTATAAGGAACAAGAAGATTGGAAATGAGCCTGATAGGCTAGTGTTCAATGTGATTGATTGAAAAATGAATCCCTTGTTTCAATGGATGGAAGAGACAAGGGGGAGGGGGATTAATATGACCCTATTTCCCCAAGTGTTTAGGAAGAAAATGGTGATAGCAATGAAAGGGATTCAAAATAGGCCTAGTTGGCCATTGTTAGAATTAATAAAATGTGAAAGATCATTAGTAGATAGATAAATAGATTGATATAAGTATATATATGGAGTATCGAATATCACAACATAGTCAATAAACCATCGACTCGGAGAAATTTTTATTTGATATAATCATACAAAAAAGTGTAAAATGACATGAAGAGCCATAATATTGATTTTTATTCATTGCTAAAGGAATGACTCAAAGAAAAATACATAAAGTAATGTAGTATGAGAAAGTAAACAAGAATACCAACAAATAAACAAGCACAAACAAACATACTCAAACAAACAACATTCAAGACAATTGTACCAATGTTTTTGTTGTCGAGCTTCAGTCCCACTTGTTTAATTTATACAACAAGGGTTAAAAATGGCACCCCAAGAAAGGATACATGCAAGGTGAATAAATAGAGGACACAAAAGTCCTATGAAAAATAAATCATGCACTATGAAACTGCCACAAGAAACAGATGAGCAATTGAATACAAACATAACAAGAAAACCATCTTGTTAATGAAGGAAGATCAAAATCATCTATATGTTGTGCGTAAGAACATGAGAGGAACAAAGTAAGATGATTTGTGGGATATTTTTTTACGTTTGAGGACATTGTGTCCTTTGAAAAATTTGGATGGTCAAAGGATTTGTTTACCAATTTTTGGATTTTTGAAATTTTTACCATTTTTTTGGATTTTTGATTTTTTACCAATTTTTGGGATTTTTTGAATTTTACCATTTTTTTGGGGATTTTTGAATTTTACCATTTTTTTGAATTTTTGGAAGAATGTGATATAGAAGAATGAAGGTGTTTATGGTGCACCAAACACGTCATCGAAAGCAAGAATATGCCCCAACAAGAAGAAAAGGTCACTCGTAGTAAGAATATGCCTCAACAAGTTGAAAACATCGAGTGAAAATGACAATTTAAAAATAAATAATTGCGATCAATTTCGGGACATGGAAGGAGGAAAATAGAGGATAATGTTAGTAATCCTTCCCCTCTGAGGAAAGAAAAATAAAGAATTAGGGTTGGTAGGGTATACATAACAGGGGGAGGGGTAAAATCCATCGTGACCCATTTGACCTATTATACCCTTTTACTTATTAAGAGATATTTTTCTCGACTTTTGAGAGATATAACACATATACAAAACCGTATACACCATGTGGATCACATTTGAGAGTATGGGAGGATTTTAGAGGATGGTGATCCAATATGTATTGAAATATTTTTGATTTTGAGTTCATTTAATGCATGTTTTATCCAGTAGAAGTTTGAATTTTAATTCTAGCACATGTTATAGTGCACGCTAGCATAGCCCCAAAATGCGCTAGCATGAATTCCATATGCTAACATAAAATAGAGGGCATACGTGTGATAGGTGTATGGGCTAGCGTGATTACACGCACTAGAGTTAAACATAGTGCATGAGTGTAAAAGGATACACTAGCGTGAAATGATGTAAGCTAGTGTTAAATTTGCTAGCATAGGGAAAGTGTGCTAGCATAGAAATAATGTGTGCTAGCATGAAGGGAAATGCACTAGTGTAATAAGAAGTGTGTTATTGTAATTCTCAACTTTTTAGGAGAATTTAGAAGAAATTAGAAGAATGTAGAAGTGATGAAAAGATGAAAAATGAAGAAATGATGTTAATTTTCATGTTTTAGATGTCTTATATGAGAGACCATGGAATTTGAACATGCACGAGCATAAGAGAATATTGCAGGCCTATGAGATAACTTTACCCTACTTTGAGCGGATAGATCTAGTTGCACTACTAGATATAACTGGATTGACCTACATCACACAATTGCCACATATCATATTGGATCATGCCCTACTTGACAACCTTAGCAAAGTGATAAAATATAAAGACTCATACTTTTCAACCGTGTCATCATGTAAAGATGACTGTGAATTTGGAGGAAATTTATCGATCCTTTGGGTCTTGATTTAGGAAGCTTGGTAGTATATGATGGTCATGTGGAGTAGATCTCGAGGACATATCTCGGGACTTATTTCTTAGATAGGGGATAACTCGATAAGGGATGATATTCCACCTATACTAATGTTTTGAGATTATGAGGATAACACACCTCCTTATGTATCTTATGGATCTTATCAACAATCTGTTTGTTTCTGATAAGATGGGGATCCACTTCTAGATTGGATTGATAGGTATGGTGGCCCATTTTATGGAGGGAGAGGTCTTTGCATAGGGTCAATTCATACTAGCCCACTTATACCGAGATCTACATTTGATTTCATATAGATAAATGAGGAGTCTCGAGTCTCGGGTTCCTACTTGATTTTAGCCGAGACCACATTGTGATTAGATGTCCCCTAGGTATTCTATGAGTTAGACAACTATAAAATCCCTCATGTTGAGTCTAGGAGCCAATGGGTGTTAGATTCGGGGCCACTTGGGATATATTGCCCTCTACATAAAATATTTTGATGATTTGCAGCTTCATATGGGGATTTGGAGATAATACAATCTATACCACCGGTGGCACACGATGCGGTGGAGTTGAGTATAACATAAGTGAATCGTTATATCATAGGTAGTCACAACCACATCCTAGAGTGGTAGATAGTGGACAGGTTTTAGTGTCAACTTGGCGTCATTTAGGGATCCCGGATGATGAGCTATAGTAAGTACATGTAGCATAAGAGGTTTTCAATTTTGGACCTCGGATCATACCACGACATCTTACAAAGATTTTGTAGCATGGTCCCACATCTTTGGGATGCAAACATGCAGATAGTAGACCCGGGGACTATAGTAGATCGGTAAGATGGTACGTGACAATCATTTTGAGTTGGATTACTATTCTATAGGTAGCTATAGTAGCAGGAATAACAAAAAAAATAGTAGGAGTTAGGGGCTAGCCATTACAAAATAGGGCCGATTGAGTCAACGAGAGGCTAAGGTAGTAGAGGCTCAAGTGTGGGCACATGGATCACAAGGTCCACATGTTTATCATGTGTTAGTTATACAGTACAAGTGCCTAGACTATTGATATCGCTTACTTAAGCGGTGGCACATGGGCCATTGATGTAGCAAGTGTTAGTAATTAAACAGTACCGGTTGTCCTACGAGGGACCATTTCAAGGCCCACCATCACCTCTTAGAGAAGGTATCCCAGGAGATATAACATGTCACAAGGATTATGGAGATGGAAGGGACAATGGATTGACAGCACTATTACAAATATTGGTGTCTGGATGTAGATTCCTACCCACAACATGTGGGCCATCAATGGCCTCTTTACGATTATAGAGAGACATGGCTATCATGTGGGGTAATTTAGCATTGATTATAGTACGAATATCCATTGGAAGTCTAAGTAGAGGGCCACAAAGTAGGTTAGTTTGAGATAACATTCATGTAGGGCCATCACAAAAAGATCAACTTAGGATATAGAGAGGTCTTAGTTGGTAGCCCGAGGACACAACTATAGGTATATGTCACTTGTAGCATAAGATACCATGGTGCTCTACATCATGCAATAAGGACAGACAGATCCACCGAGATAGTTTATGATTTTATAGAAGCCTATGGAGAGGTTGGATATTATCGAGGTTTATATTAGTCTCGTGGTTCTAAAGGGCCAAAGGGAACCTCCTTATAGCCATCTTATAGGTAACAAATCAAGGTCACACAGGTTTTCCGGATAAGTGAGATCAATGTACATGCCCCCGCTTATGGTATATGCCTCAATATGAAGGCACATATTTTTTATCAATGCCTATGGTGGCCTTCTCTCGTATCTAATTATATCAAGAAACATTTTGATATGGAAATTGATGATTTTTAACATATATGATGATGGAAATTAATGTATATCACATTTTGATTTATGATATATTGTGTTAGCCCATGTTTTTATTATGGTTTATGATGAGGGGGATTAAAAAAATCCCTATTTCCCCATTGATGATATGATGTGATGTGATGTTATCTTAGCATACATGTTGATTTTACTTTATGATGATGTAGATTAGTATTTATTGATGATATATGATGATGTTATAGATGTGATGATATGGATGTGAATGATGAATTAATAACATACATTTTGCAAGCATAAGAATAAATTAACAAAACAACTATACATATACTTGAACAACACAACAACATAACAATGTACAAAAATAAACAAGCTGGAAAACATACCCAATATGAGCAAGAATGAATCAACTCACACCAAACTTATATGTGAACTAGGATGGTTATAAATCAACTTCAATTGGTCTATATCAAGACAGCAATCGAGACACACAAAGTAAGAACTAATCTTGTTAATCCCACTCGTAGACACCAAAATTGGGTCACACTCCCCTCGATCCCTCATCAAATAACCAACTCGAACACACTCACATAACCATGGTCCCTTACATTCCACACTAATATTAATTTAATTAAATTAATCCATGTCCTCACAATATTTATTATTTAATTATCCTAATTAAGATAATTCCCACACCACCACCTCACCTAGCCACCTCACCCCAAATCTATTCTTAGTATGTTTCCATAACTAACTAAGACCTACCTAAACCCTAAAAATCAAAGCCTACATCCCCTCTAACCACATTCCCACATAAAAATGGTAACTCCCACTCTTTCCTAGAGGAATAGAAAGATTTGGTGAAAATCATTGCCATGATCTTCCATTTTTAGCAAACCTAGGAAATTCCTACCCTAACCGACGCCGGTTACCCCTTAACCGACGCCAGTCAACCCAAAACCATTGTTAGTCACCTTTTATTCCCTTTGGTAACCTTATTTTGAGGTTGGCACATTTCTAAGAGCAAGAGAGAGTAATCACATCTGCATGCAATCAGAGTGAGCATCCGTTCACACCCAGACATCCACAACCATCCAAGCCAAGATCTGATTCAACCAAGCAAGGAGAAAATCCCAAAAACTCAAGCAAGAGTATCCTATCAACCAGGTGGACCTTCACAAAAGAAATATCTCACCACCATCTCCACTCTTCACCCACAGTCAACTAGTAGAAAATTCCAAGTATACTACTCTATTCAGTCTAGTTTTGTTTGAATACTTTCAGTATTTAGATTATTTTGTGTGCTATTACTTTCCTAGCCACTCACAGGTCCTCTCTGGTAACTATCCCCCTATACTTCTTCCAAAACCCCTCAAAACTCCATCCTAGCAATCCAACACTCCATTTTGACCTACCCAACCCTTTCTTGTGATTGCAAAGAAGATTCAAAATCAATTTTGTAACATATCCCATTTTCCCATAGTCACCGGTGTCGGTCTCACTAACCTCCATCGGTTGCACCTATACCAACATTGGTCCACCTACCTAATACGCCCCTTTACTATCATTCACTAACTTAACCCATAACTCTTCCCAACTTCTCCAAAACCTCACCGACTTGCCCACTAACCTGCATCCCTAATCCCAACCCCTAGATACCTCACTCAATTCCCCATTAAGGTGGAAAATAGACCCAAACACTTGTTCTTGACCCCGTGTCATTTCTTTAGAGACCATCGTTAGTCACATTTAACCGGCATCGGCCGGACTAGACCAACATCGGTCTCCCGTGTCTATCAACATTGTAAAAACTAGAAACCTACCTATTTACTCCCAAGTTTCCTATAATCACCTTTGACCTTCATCGATCATTTATCGACCTACGAAACCCGAACCATTTATCTAACCTCTAAATCTTATCCTAACTTAGCCTATTATATTAGATTTTTCTTATTGTGTTTATATGAGATGCCTAAATCATATTAACTACAGTAGGATAATATTTACCTTATTTTTCACATTAATTTGTTTACAACAGTGGATTGACATCCTTCTAAGGAGTATCAAACTTCCCGGAGCTAGAATACACTAGGAAGTCCACTACATATGCTATTTAACTTCTATTTGGTGGTCTTGTTGTTTATTTCAGGTAGTTCCTCCAAGCTAAAAGGAATCTATCACGATCAGTTGTGGATCAAGAAGTCATACATGTGCAAAAACCTTCAACCAGCTTCAACAAGTATTCCTCCTAGCCTTTTACCCTTATCTATTTCATCACATTCCAAGAAACGTTCTAAGAATCAGGTGAAACATTTTGGCACATCTCGGTGGGACCCATTTAGGGTTCCTTGCATTTCTTCATTCCTAGGTAAAAGTTGTATGTTTGTTTCCTTTCTAAAAGGTTCTCACATTAAATTTCTCCCCTGGAATCTTCTCTTCTTTCTATTGTCTCAAAGCAATCATGTTTTGGTGCTATAAAAAGAACTCTTCTTCTCTTTCATTTGTACTGTATTAGTGAAAGATCATATTCTCTCTGTTCATCTTTTGTGACATCGAATTTAATATTTCGATTTGGGCTTAAAATTAACGACATTTCATTCTTGTATGCTACATTAGTGCACATTAAATTGGGGAAACCTATAAGCTGGAAGTCATTCCCAGCTGATGGTTGACAAAATAATCATAGAAAGAACATTCTCTCTCTCTCAGTCTTACCAAACTGCACAAATTCAAATTAACACATCTTTCTTAAACAACATCTTACCCAAGAACATTTTTAGTGATCACATGGTCTCGATTGACATGTACTCCCATCTCATTACTTCTAGTGAGCCATTATCTCAGGAGACAACCTACCCCCACCATAACATACCTGAAACCTCTCCTTTTAGATATCCTTCTTCGTAGGACACCTTCCCAACCAAAAATTCAGTTCTAAATACACACAGTCAGTCCTTAATAGCATAAGATGAACAAACATAATAGAAAAAGCACTTTTAGGATCGTATTTTTCTTAGTGTTTCTGCTTGGCTTGTGTTTTGAGGTGAGAGGACATGTTCTTCATATTTTTATTTCTCCTTACATGCTCCTCATCATAGTTGGTGTATTCCAACTTTTTATGAGTGTTCCTGGACCCCATTCTTATCATTCTTATAGTTATAAATTTAATTCCACACTTGATTTTAAATCACAACCACCTTTTTCTTCATCTCTATTTCAATTTCATAGTAATCGGTGTTGGTCTAGCGACCATTGTCGGTTACCCTCTGACCATCACCGGTTTTATCCAATCGGCGTCGGTTTACTATTCTTTTGGTTAACCTACCCAAAAGGACACTGTTTCATCTTATTTTCTATTCGAGTCTCTGTAACTCTTAGTATCTTCTCTATTATGATAAAATCCATCCTACAACTTATCTACCTAGTAGATTATTAGTCTTTTGCCTTGTTTACCTTTTGCTCAAGGAGTCTTTTGACATCGGTTTACCCTAACCAACATCGGTTAGCTTGTGTAATTTTCTAGCTAACATATTGACCCAATCCACCTACCACTGCTTGTTTTTCCTTTTTTGTGTTTCTATGTCATTTATAGAAATCAGTCCTACCAAATCAACACTTGTTCACATGGTGTTGACTCGTAGCCAAGCAAACACCCTCATAATCCATGCTAGTTGTCAACCACTCCCACCTAGTCCTTCACCACCTTCCATTCTATCACCCATGGATCCTACCAAACCTATCACCATCGCCATAGGTGACAAGGAGTTTACACGAATCCTTGACTAGAACCCTACCACCTTACAATTATATCTTTCCCACTCATACACTCAAGATGCATCGGGTCAGTTGATATACAGAATTCCCATATCTATCCCCTCGACACTCATTCCTACTTCTGCGTTAGCCCCTTCTAGATCTGCGCTACCTGTACCTTCCTTGAACCAAGTCATTTTTTAGCTATTCCCTATACCTATTATGAATGCCACATCTACCACATCTATTGCACCAAAACATCCACTATACCTTCTTCAACCACCTAGAACATAACCTCATCTGCACCTATTGTCTCACATATACCCATAACAACACAACCACCCCCGGTGTCGATGACCCCTACCCCATTTCAAAACATTGTCCTTTCTATTCCATAGTCCTTATCCCCCATCACTACTAGAGTCACCTTGACCCTTCCACCTTCATATATGTACTATCCGAACCTCCCATTTCATCTATCATTCATTTTGGGTATATGCCCCTATCTCACTCCCTCATTCTCAACCTACCTATTCGGCATCACCATATACTGGAATGCCACCTCCATCATATGTCCAACACCAACCCTCTTATGCTACAGGAGGTACCCATCCATCACCACCTACTAATGACCTCATCAAGTTAATAATGAACAAGATGCAATTACATAGGAGACATCATTTTCTCGCTCATGTAATTCTCTCACCTATGATGAAATTTTTAATGAGCCCATACACCCATCCATTCCTATTCATTCATATCCCATACATTGGGAGATGCCTAAATTTAACCTCTTCAAAAACAAAGAAGACCCACAAAAGCATTTATGGTCTTTCACACATGGTGTTATATGATCGCCCATGATGACGTGTTACTTTTGAGGATCTTTTAAATGTCTCGACCGGTCCTGCGTTAGACTGGTATAGTGGATTACCTAGACATTCTATCTACTCATTTAATCACATAGCCCAATCCTTCTTAGATCACTTCTCCATCAACATTGTTAAGAAGGTTACCATGATCTGACCTCTACTCTACATGTCAATATGATGATGAGTCTATCATGCATATTTTTTTCACTCATTGGCGTAGCCTAATCAATCAACTCACATTCCAATTACCACAAACCAAACTCATAGAGACCTTCATTCAAGATTTTGCTAGACATATTTCACCAAACCTGTAGGTGTATGCTTTCCAAACCTTTGATGAGGCATTCACCATGGCACAAAAACTAGAGATTCGAGCCATCGAAGAAAAGAAAATCCAACTACGAAATAAGAATGTGACATTTAAGTCAAATGATACCTCTTCTTCTTTGAAACCATAGAATAATTATTCAAAAGCCAAGGGAACCACTAATGCGGTGGTACTCAAGGCCAGCCCAGCTCATCCATCAAATCAGGCTAAGCCCTCATCTAATCTTTCCCTTTTCAATCTTTTCAATTTAGACAAGAACAATGGAAATACACCCCAATTGGGGAGCCTTATTCTTCTATTTTAGAAAATCTCATTAAAGTTGGGGCCATCACCCTTCCTCCTATAAAACCACACACTAGTTTTGATCTTTCTCGCCCCACACCTATGTGGTACAAAGAGCACGACTTCTGCAACTATCATCAGGTAAAAGGTCATAATGATGGAAATTGCATCACTTTCAAGAACATTGTCCAGAAATGCTTGAGAATGGTGAGTTAGTCTTGGATAATCCAAATGCACCTGCTAACCAAAACCTGCACATTTTCAAGAAACCATTTCCTAATCACACCCCTTCTTCTGACCAAACTAGGGAGACCTCAACTAATGATAGAAATACCCGCGAGGTCTGTGCTATTTTTAGTGATGAAATAGTTGCTTCCTAATCGCCTCATATTCCTTCCATAGATTAAATCCTAGCCCAAAGTCCTCAACCTACACATGAACTCACTTCACCTATTTCTCCACCCACAGAGGAACACCCATCATCTCCTCCCTCACCTATGAAGGAGCCTTCTGTTAACATTGAGACCACTTCACCTTTTTCTTCCCCACCTAGAGATCCATCACCAACAAGTACCTCTTCAACCCATGGAAGACACTTGTTCATCTCCTCCACCCACGAGGAACAACGATCATCTCCTCCACCTACCGAAGATCCAAAGTATAAATGTCATTACCTGTAGGTGACCATTCTCCATTAACCACTCAAGATATTGATGACTTACTTTTGGCTCTCTTACCCACAGAGGATGAAGGTAGTGATTTACCTATTTCTAAAACACATTTTACAGGAATCTCCATTAGATCCTGATTGACCTCACCCATAGCAATGCTATTCTCATGCTTAGTTGATCGCATGGATTATGTTGATAGATCCTTACTTTGGGGTATCTTCTACTTCCTTTCTGAACACAAATGCAAATGTCACTCGCTGTCACCTCCACTATCTATCCAAAAGTGTTTCGGCCGATCAACCAAACACAACCACAGATATCACAAATTCTCCATGATACCACGCATGGCTCAACTCACACCTCTACCCATAACCCAACATGCATCTACATCCAAACCCACACCTACATCATCTTCCTTACCTAAACCTATTACTACTTTAGGGGTCATACCAATGACTAGCCTTACTCATCCACCCATCAACTTAGATTTAGTCACGTCTTCCAAAACTAACACTAAAATTAACTCTGTCCCCTAAACAGAAGAACCAATCTCCTACATCTCATACCCCAACCTCGCCAATGAAACCCTTATCACCTTCATCCCTTTCGTCCATCCTAGGACCTCACTCCTTGACCTTGGCTAAGAAACCTCCATCCACTGGTAAACCAAGGATGCAACAACCCATTTCCCCATCACAGACCTCTAATATACCCAAGCACCCCACACAACCTCTACCCACACCTGTAACCTTTTTACCACCCATACCTCCAATACCATCAATAACTTATTCACTACCCATGACACTTCCTTCCCTTTCCCTCACACCTCCTTCCCAACCTACATCATCTACCTCCACATCACCTAAGTTACCTCCATGGGTAACCCACCTTATTCCACCATCCTCTTTTCCCTCTACATATCATAGGCCCGTATCACCCTTACCCAAGAAGGTGTAACCTAAAGGCAAAAATATGCTACCCTCTAAGGTACTTAAACCAACCACATAATCTATTACTAGTTCCTCTACCATGCCCCTACCCGCGCTTAGAAGGAAAAAGGTAAGGAAAAGGAAACCAACCCACAAACCAACCCTATACCCATTATACCATCTACACCCACACCTAAAGTCACTATCCACAGCCCCACATATATCATATTTATAATGGTGTTACACATCATTTGATGCTCAAACAATTACACCAATACTCCCTCAAAATGTTCCTATATGACCTCATCAAAACCTTTGAATCCCATTGCCAAATGTGCATACCCAAATGATTAACATATCATATTTCTAATGGAATTACATATCATATTGTGAATGCATAAAAATAATCTCCTCCCATGTATTAGACCAAATGTGCATACCCAAAAATTGTATGCATAAACATCGCACAATGTTATGTTCATTTAATGACACTATCACTTCTAAACTTGGCACCGACATCCTCTATGTTTTTGTGGGCCCCCGTACTATTCCAGAGCTATTTTACATCTTTGAGGGGGAGTTTTAATATAACTTGTTGCTTGGTAGACCATGGATTCATGTCATGGGTTGTGTTCCTTTCACTTTGCATCATTTTTTGAAGTTTGAGCATGAAGGACACAACTATACAATCTGACTGACCCAACACATTTCAAAACCTTCAACATGCTTTACCAACCCAACGATGTGCTTTTACCCATTAAGGTGTCTACCTCCATGACCACTTCCTATTCATCCACACCTCTACTCACCAAAGTGCCACCGCTACCTCAACCACACCTAAAACCTCAAATTATACCACTACCACAACCTCTCATGGCTGATCCGTCAACCTCCCAATCAGTCGGCTCTACTTTTGATCCAATCTCTAACACATCATATATCCCAACTACCCACATATCAACCACCAATCCCTTAGAAGTCATTTTTTAAACCTCACTCTTGGGGAGTATTGCCTATATAATGTCAACACATTCCTTACTCCACAAGATTATGGAAGCCTTCACCAATACCCTCACTATGATCACCACATAGGAGAGCATATCCTTTACGGTCCTCCCCACCTTCACACAAATCTCACCTATGGGAGAGTTGATACTTCCTCTTATACACCTAAACTACCACCACAAACCCACCCCTTTTCTACCAACCTCCAGTCACTCACCAATCGCCACTTTTCCCACACCTTCCTACACCGATGTGCGTGGAAAGGTTTTTGTTTTGGATTTTACAAGAAATGCCGTCACACTATTATTCCATGTAATACCCATAAACATAACGATCAGTATTGGTATCGCTTTACTTGAACTACCTACCAAGAAGGCCCAAATTGAACTCATTGAGGATATCGAACCTTCTCCACCTTCTTCACTCGCTCCACCTTCTTCACCACCTTCACCACCTTCACCGATGGAGTCGATGGATCCAGAATCCATTCCTCCTAACTTTTTTTTCATAAATACCATTTCCTTGGGGCCTTTGACTTATCAACGCGAGGGTGAGGCCCCCATCCTCTCTTAACGCCCCCCGTATCCTAATGATCGATGGTTACACACCTTCTATTAATCTCATTCAATGTTAGGATGATGAATCTATAATCACCTATCTTGGTGTAGAAGACTCTTATATTCATCATTCATTACCATCTAAGACATAAACCATGTTGAATGAATCGACTATCGAAGTCAACATCCATACTTAGGAAAACCCGCACATTCTAAAGATCAGCCAATCTTTATATATTGTTGAACAAGAAGCCCTCACCTTTTTCTCAAAAACCATAACCATGTTTTCACTTTGTCTTACGCTGACATACTTGGTATTAATGCCACCATATTGGTCCAAAATATCGTAACCATTCCTAATGCCAAACCCGTAAAACAAAAGCTGAGGAAAATGCACCCTTGCATTGCTCTTCTAGTCAAAGAAGAAATTCAACACCTTCTTTCTGTTTCCTTCATCTTACCCATTGATTATCCCCGATGGATTTCTAACATTGTACCAATCACTAAGGTGGCAGGGGACTTCGCATTTGCATAGATTTTCGTGACCTTAACCTAGCTTGCCAAAAGATGACTTTCCTCTACTCAATATTGACTAGCTAGTTGACCTTATTGCTAGTCACGAGATGCTATCACTCATGGATGGTTTCTTGGGTTATAACCAAATCTTGCTTACCCCAGAGGATCAACACAAAATTGCATTCATCACCCCTTCGGGGACCTTTTGCTATTGAGTCATGCCTTTTGGCCTTAAAAACGCTGGTGCCACATATCAATGGGCTATGAATTACATCTTCCATGACATCATGCACCGTATATTGGAAGATTACATAGATGATCTCCTTGCCAAATCTAAATGCTGCTCCGAGCACCTTGCCATCCTAAAACCATCTTTGACCGCCTCATTAAGTATTGTGTTCACCTTCAACCCAAGAAGTGTGTCTTTGCGGTTCTCTTGGGAAAGCTCCTGGGATTTATTATTTCCTTACATGGTATAGAGGTTGACCCTGCTAAATTCAAGGCCATTCTTGAAATTCCTCCGCCCACTAACCTGTGGAAACTCCATAGCCTGCAAGGTAAGTTGTAGTCTATTTTCCATTTCATTTCATAACTTTTTGATCAATGTCAACCATTTCATCATCTTCTCAAAAAGGATTTCTCCTTTAAATGGGATGATGACTTCCATAAAGCTTTTGTGGACTTAAAACAATACCTTCTCCAACCACTCATACTCATTCAACCTAAATACGATCAACCCTTCAACCTATACATCTCTCCTATCAATAACTCCTTAGGGGCCATGCTTGCTCATTGTGATGAACAACATAGGGAGCATGCCATTTATTACATAATTTGTACTCTTCTGGACTACTAAACCCGATACACCCATGCCAAAAAAATTCATAGCCTTAGTTTTTTTTTCCACTAAACTCCACCATTACCTACTCAACCACAAAACCTATTTTGTGACCAACACCGACTGCTACACTTAATGTATGCCAAACCTTATAAAAAAATATTTGCACATTGGCTCATGCTTCTGGATGACCTTGAACTTGAATGCATCCATCAAAATTCCATCAAGGGCTAGGCTATCACGGACCAAGTCGCCAACACACCTATTTGTGGGGATTAACCCTCTAACTTCAAATTTCCGGATGAGTCTATTGTTACCCTTTCCCTGGATGAACCCACTTACCATATGACACTCTTCTTCATGGTTCTAAGTGTAAACATGGAGGTGGGGCTGGTGTTATCCTCATTCCTCTCGATGGTAAACCCATGCCTTTGTCTTTCAAACTCGATTTTTATTGTACAAATAATATTGCTGAATACGAAGCACTCGTATTGGGTCTCTAGGCTACATATGCCTTAGATGTTAAGTCAATCAACATCTTTGGTGATTCTCAATTGGTCATAAACAAAGTTAATGGTATATACTAGTGTCGTAATGAGATACTTCAAAAGTATAAGCATCATGTGGACATAATTTTGACCACCTTTGATCATTATGCCCTTCAAACCATCCCATGTTGTACCAAAAAAATTGTAGATACCATGGCCTACTTGGCTTCTTAGATACCCGCTTCGACCACTGACTCTAAAATATTTTTCACCATATAAAGACTCTAATCACCCCCTTATTTATCATGAATTTTACTCTATCGGAACCATTGCTCTTGACCAAAGTGACCTTTGGTATAAACAATAATCAGACTATCTTTCCCTCTCCATCTTACCTCCTAACCTCACTCGTAATGGACATCACACATTTCTCAAAAGGGCCTCTTGTTACGTCATCATGGGTGGCCTCCTATATAAGCATGGCTTTTACGGTATTCTCTTACGGTGCCTTACGAGTTCTGAAATTCCCTATACAATTAAGGAAGTTAAGGATGGCATATGTGGAGGTCACTTCGGTGGATGTGGAGGTCACTTCGGTGGTCTTATGGTTGCTAAGCGTATTCTTCACCTAGGCTATTACTAGCCAAAACTTAACCATGATTATTGTGACTACGTTAAGAGTTTTGTAAAATTCCAACAACTTACCAATATTCATGATACACACAATCATCTCTTATAGGTCGCCCGTGACCTTAGGCCCTTCTCTCAATGGGCTTTGGATCTTTTTGGAGAGATCAATCCCATTCTTCCTAGAGACATCAATGGATAATCACCACTCCCGAATAATACACCAAATGGGTTGAATCCATACCTCTCATCTCCATAAAAGTTGAGAAAATATGTGAGTTCATCAATCATCACATTATCTATCACTTTGGCATTCCACATCGCCTCATCACTGATAATGGAAAACAATTCAAAAATAAAACCTTGCATGAAAACTTTCGACGCCTTCGGTATTCAACTAAGTTTCTCATCACCTTATTACCCACAAACCAATGGCCAAGCCAAATCCATTAATAAAACCCTGAAAAAAATTCTCATGAAAGTGGCTAATGATATTGGGAAGGATTGGCATACACACATTCATTTCACCACTGTGGGCGTACCGCATGCTATTTGCACTTCCACTGCTACCACTCCTTTTTCTCTATTCTATGGTACATGTGTTGTTACGCCTCTCAAATTCTAGATTACATCTATTCGTATTTCTCTCCATGACATGCTCAATGATGATGAAACTCGCTAGGACCATTTAGCACAACTTGAATTATTAGATGAAAATCGTCTTAATGCTCTTAACCATCTCCAAGTTTACAAAAATGTATCAAACGTGCCTATGAAAAATGTGTTCATGATTGAACCTTCCAAGTTATTAATCTCATCCTGAATGAAAATCAACATGTAACCAAAGTATACAAAAGTAAACGGGGAAAATTTTCTCCTAATTAGCTTGGACCATACATTGTGACTTGTGTTTATGGATTAGTTGCTTATCATTTATCTTCACTCAATGGTAAACCCAAATCTAAGCCCCTTAATGCCTTGCAACTTCGACCATTCTACTATTGACCTTAAGTCCTACCTCACCTTCTACCTCTTTTCATGCTCATCCCTTGAGTGCCATTCACTTCCTTCCTTTCACTATGCCTTCCCAATGATTAAACAAGAATCATGTGTGTACATGTCACTCTTTTACCCTCTCTTAAATATGTGTACCACGGCTCTGCACATGGCATGATTCTCATGGATACTTTTTCATCTTATTTTAGATGAGATCCCATGGTCGTTTTACCTTGCTTTCTGAACAAGAATCTAATTCTTCACCTTAGTCTTGTCCATGACTTAAAATCCCTCACATAATTTCCACATGGGATCCAACTCCTTGAGTCAAAATTCCAATAAAAATATGACTCCCTCAAAAGGACATCTTTCTCTCTACATTGCTGCTATAAATAGACTTCTCCCTCGAAGGACAATGATGTAAACCCTGCTTCAAAAAAATAAAAAATAAAAATAAAAAAATCTAGAGCTTCCCACATCGATCAACTTCGTGAAGACCTTAAGGAGATAATTTCCTCATCCCATATAGAATTCCCACATCAATCAGTCTATCTCAAATACAAGTCAACCAAAATAATTTTTCATCATGGACTTGCTCATTGTGATCTTGGATCTCTTGCTAAAAGGCATGCTACCTCATACCATATAACCTAACCATTTTTCACCTTCTCACCATTTGCACCTTCATTTCCTACCACCTCAAGGGACCTGCTAAACTGTGACATTTGGTGATCATGTGACTATTCTTCACCTTTAGAATAATCAATCATGTAATGTCTTTAGGGTCTTATGTTCACCAACCTATCTAAGGTATGGTCCACCCATTATGATCCTTACCAATTAGGTGGCTCTCTTGCTTCCTCTTATCTTTTAACTTCTTTATTACGTATTGATCATCCTATACAAGACTAGACCCTCAATGCTTATCTCTAAGAAATTTTCCTCTTTCACCACAATCAACTTGAAATTACCCATACCTATTTTCTCACAACTCAAAATGCCTAAAATACCTCAACTAAATCATGCCTATAACCTACCAACCCATTGTTGTACCTCCTCACATTTTTCCCTAGCTTATGGGAGAACTACATCAGCCTGAGGTGCCCTTTCATTGAGAATATGTAGGTAGCACTCGATGGCATGGGGCCCTTGGAGGTTAGCTCACCACTCTCTACCCTTACCAATTTCCCCTATTTTCCAGTGCAGGCATATTATACCTAATTTTTCCTTTTGTATATCAACAATTGGAAGTACGATATAAACACAAAATAACAATTAAACATATCTACCATCCATGCTTAAAACATCATCATAATATGCATCAATTCATCATTTCCTATTTCCACACACAACAAAAATTTCTAAATCTACATCATCACGTATATCTACATTACCATTTGTTATCTGTCTCACCAACTACTTGTAATCTATACCAAAACCTGACTCAATCCATGCCTATGACCTGACTTCATCCATGCCTAACCTGACTCCATCCATGCCTAAACCAAAAACTTGACTCAATCCATGCCTATGACCTAACTTCATCCATGCCTAACCCGATTCCATCCATGCCTAAACTAGTAACCCGACTCAATCCATGCCTATGACCTGACTTCATCCATGCCTAACCTAACTCCATCCATGCCTAAACCAACAACTTGACTCAATCCATGCCTATGACCTGACTCCATCCATGCCTAAACCAATGAACCGACTCAATCCATGCCTATGACTTGACTCCATCCATGCCTAAACCAAAAACCTGACTCGATCCATGCCAATGACTCGCTCTATCATACCTACACTACTTAGTTTTCATCACATATACAAATCATAATAGAAAGTTACTGACAACCATATATACATCATGCCATAAACCACCATCCTACCTCTTGGAGTGGGCTCTATGCACTAGTGGCCTCACCACGACCCGACCCCCAGGGGCTCACTGGCCCCTTGTACTTTCCAAAATATGTGTGTGGGATTTTCTCCTCTCACTTGAGGCCTACTTGAGATATTTGTTTGGCATATGATAAGACATGTATTCTGTTTCCATCAAGTGATCCTAGTAGTATCTCACCTCGCACATAGTGTCTCTCAATATAGCTGCACAGATATTTTTGTGGTGGTGTCATCACCTCTAACCCTACCCTTCTCCTTCCTTAACAATAGGACCATGTCTTTGGCCATGTGGTGGTGCCATCAACCCTAGAACCTACACCTATACCTGGGCCTAAAGGGCCACTATTTGTGCTTGTGCAACAGCCAAGTGGCCCTATAAACTTTAACTTGTCCCTTTTCCATGGCCAAATGGCCCCGCAAACTCGTCACATGCACTCCAGGGGCGGGTGCCTACACCCCATCTCCATCTCCACCCGCTCCCTCTCCCCCTGGTGTGAGTAATGGTCCCTATACTCCATGTACCTAAAAAGTAGCCACTTGTGCCTACACAACAACATGTGCCTTGGCTCTGTCAAATGTCCTTGTACTATGACACACTGGGTCACCATGGTAGCCACCTGCCCCTGTAGGGCATCTCTCTAAAATGTGATGGTGGCTAAACCCGGCTGCCCTAGTCTTGGCAAAAGATTCTCATAGTTGTGCAGCCCACCATTGTCTATACCTATTTTTCACCCCAAAATCATCTATCTATCAATTGAATGTCTCTTGCTCCTTCCCCGGTCATCATCAAGTCATGGTGGAGACAGAGGTATCTCCACATCATCTCTCCTATACTGTGGGAAGGGTGGGGTTATATCCTATGGTAACCTGAACTTCCGTCGACCCGATCTACTACGGTATCATCTCATGCTCCTCTACCCATTACTCCTCTATCCACCTATAGATATGTAACCCATCTAGCTCCACCACCATCTACCTATACAAAGGAAGCCCACATATGGCCTTTAAATGATGTCCATGCCGAAAACCCCTCCAGTAATCACCTATAATAGGCTACATCATGTGTAGCTCTCACCGCTCGGTGCTCTCCAATAACCGGCACCCATTACTTGTAGCCCACTCGAACAAAAAACCTCGATCGAATGCATCTACCTCGGGCATAACAACTAGGTGCACACACACAATGTACTCATAGGCCCAATAATGTAATAGGAATGTGTAGCATAAGCTGAATCTCCATAGTTGCCCATAAGCCCATAGCTCCTCACTCGTATATGCTGTACCAAAAAGTAGACACCCATGTAAACCGAGTCCTGCTCTCCACCATGTCATGTAGAACCCCATCGGTGACTACTGGTAACCTCCCACCCTCTCGCATCTAGTAGTGTACAAAAACGGATCGCCTCCATCGTAAGCACTACCATCCTCATCTCCTCGGGGTAGGCTCGATACATCGCTCCGTAGCTCATACTGGCACTATGGAATCCTAATAATGCCATCCCCTCTCCAAACACTGGTACCAGTAAATCCTTGGATGCCTCTAGAGGATATTGAGTAAACCTATGTACCTACTATAGGTAGTCATAGGATTCTATAAACATTCTCTAGGGTGATCATGATCTCACCCGTAAGAAAATGGAATGTATTGGTCACCGAATCCCATCTATCGATGAGGGAAACCATCAAACTCACCTCCCAAAATATGTTCCGGTAGCATCTGACCCAAATAATTCCCACCTCTACAACATGGCTCCACTCCTCGCATGTCATACTCCCCCATACCTCCACAAGCAATGTAGGTACCCTATCCCTCATATGTAGTTGGTCCTTGACTGCATGCACCAAATCATATTAATAAAACTTGACCATACCTGCATGCAACCTTTTCACCCCCACTATACCACTTACCCTAACTAAATAAACCTTTCACCTATATCTATGCCCTAAATAAACACTACCTATCTACCCATGCCTCGGACTCTCGCTTATTTTAATTTTACCTATCTACCCGCACCTCGGACCCTCACCTATTTTACCTATCTACACCTGACTTGGACACTTCACTTTACCCTCCTGAACTCATCATTTACCACCTAACCTCTTCATCATTTGGGGACTTGTTATTTTACCCATACCTTGGCCCTACCCATGTCATGACCTAGCTACTTAGACCTAGAACATTGCTAGTGACCTATGACCTCATGTGCTCGTTATACCTTGTGACACTGTTACCCGTGTTGTTTGACCTAATGACCTTACCTTGCCTCTTTCCATGACCATTTATCCTGACCTAACCTTTGGTGTACCAGAACATACCTAAATGTTCCTGCACCTAACTTGCATCATGTTTTCGACCATGTCCTATAACTTGGATACCAGAATCACCTCAACCTTGTTTGGATAAACCTATCAACCTTAGATAATGTAGATTTTTCATGCTCTTCAACTTGGTACCGTGCTACATTTTATACATGTGCATGTGTTTGACTGTTATTACCTTTGACCCTACCCATTACCTAGATTAACCAATTGGACCTTTACCCCTTTACCCCCGTTTTCCACCTTCCTCTTCATCATATTCACCTTTTATCAAACTACTCACTGATTCTATCTTTTGCCTCATCATTTCCTAGTTTGAGGGGGATCACCTTCACCCACACATGGGGCAACCATATCTTATTTTTGTAGCATCACTTACCAATACAAGCTATGCAAAAAAGGGGCAAAATGTAGACACAATAATTTGGTCACACTCCCCTTGGTCCCTCGTCAAATAACCAACTCAACACACTCAACTAAACATGGTCCCTTACACCCCACACTAATATTAATTTAATTAATCCATGTCCTCACAATATTTATTATTTAATTATCCTAATTAAGATAATTCCCACAGCACCACCTCACCTATCCACCTCACCCTAAGACTATTCTTAGTATGCTTCCATAACTAACTAAGACCCAACTAAACCCTAAAAATCAAAGCCTACATTCCCGCCCTGTTAGAAAATAAGTTTCCATTCTAATCCATGAAAAGAAACTAACTGGATCCAAGAAATCAAGTAGATCTGCCCATTTTAGTAAACCTAGGAAATCCCACCCTAGCCGATGTCGATTACCCCTTAACCGATGCCGATCAACCCGGAACCATCGTCGGTTACCTTTTATTCCCTTTGGTAACCTTATTTCAAGGTTGGCACATTTCTGAGAGCAAGGGAGAGTAATCACATCTGCATGCAATCAGATCGAGCATTTGTTCATACCCATACATCCAGAGCCATCCAAACCAAGAGTTAATTGAGCCAAACAAGGAGAAAATCCTAGGCAACTCAAGCAAGAGTCTCCTATCAACCGGTGGACCTTCATACAAATATCTCATCGTCATCTCCATGCTTCACCCACAATTGACTGGTAGCAAATTCCAAGTAAGTATATTGCTCTATTCAGTCTAGTTTTGTTTGAATACTTTCAATATTTAGATTCTTCTATGTGCTATTGCTTTCCTAGCCACTCACAGGTCCTCTCTAGTAACTATCCCCCTATACTTCTTCCAAAACCCCTCAAAACCCCATCCTAGCAATCCAACACTCCATTTCGACCTACCCAACCCTTTGTGCAATCACAAAGAAGATCCAAAATCCATTCTGTAACATCTCCCATTTTCCCATAGTCACCGGCATCGGTCTCCCTAAACCGTCATCGGTCGAGCCTATACCGACATCGGTTTACCTACCCGATACTACCCCTTTACTACCATTCACCAACTTAACCCATAACTCCTCCCAACTTCACCAAAACCCCACTAGACCCCCACTGACCTGCATCCCTACTCATACCTCCTAGACACCTCACTCAGTTCCCCATTAACTTGGAAAATAGACCCAGACCCCTATTCTTGACCCCCTATCATTTCTTCAAATACCGACCACCATTAGTTACATTTAACCGGCATTGGTCGGGACTAGATTGTCATCGGTCTTTGTGTCTGTCAACATAGTATAACCAGCAACCTACCTATTTACTCCCAAGTTACCTATAATCATCTGTGACCTTCATCAAATCTCTGTCATACCTACAAAAACCCAGAACCATTTATCTCGACCTCTGAATCTGATCCTAACTTATCCTGTTAGATTATATTTTTCTTATTGTGTTTATATGAGATGCCTAAATCATATTGACTATAGTAGGAAAATATTTACCTTATTTCTCACATTAATTTATTTACAACAGTGGATTGAAAGCCTTCTAGGGAGTATCACACTTCCTAGAACTAGCATACACTAGGTAGTCCACTGCATATACTATTTAACTTCTATTTGGTGGTCTTGTTGTTTATTTCAAGTAGTTCTTCCTAGCCAAAAGGAAGCTCTCACGATCAGTTGTGGATCAAGAAGTCATACATGCACAACAACCTTCAACCAACTTCAACAGGTATTCCTCCTAGCCTTTTACCCTTATCTATGGTCTTCTTCTTCAAAACCACGAATAATTATTCAAAAGCTAAGGGAACTGCCAACATGGTGGTACTCAATGCCATCCTAGCTCATCCATCAAATCAGGATAAGCCCGCATCTAATCTTTCCCCTGTCCAAAATTTTTAATTCAGATAAGAACAATGGAAATACACCCCAATTAGGGAGCCTTATTCTTCTATTTTAGAAAATCTCATTAAAGCTAGGGCCATCACCCTTCCTCTATAAAAACACACATTGGTTTTGATCCTGCTCGCCCCACACCTGCGTGGTACAAAGAGCATGACTTCTACAACTATCATCGGGTAAAAGGTCATAATGATGGAAATTACATCACTTTCAAGAACATTTTCCAAGAAATGCTCAAGAATGGTGAGTTAGTCTTGGATAATCCTAATGCACCTACCAACCAAAACCTACACATTTTCAAGAAACCATTTCCTAATCACACCCCTTCTTCTGACCAAACTGGGAGACCTCAACTAATGATAGCAATACCCACGAGGTCCATGCTATTTTCAATGACACACTAGTTGCTTCCCAATTGCCTCATATTCCTTCCATAGAGGAAATCCTAGCCCGAAGTCCTCCACCTACACATGAACCCACTTCACCTATTCCTCCACCCACAGAGGAACACCCTTCATCTCCTCCCTCACCTGTGAAGGATCCTTCTATTAACATTGAGACCACTTTGCCTTTGGCTTCTCCAAATAGAGAGTCGTCACTAGTAGTACCTTTATGACCCATGGGAGATGCTTTTTCATCTCCTTCTCCCACAAAGGACCCATCATCTCCTCCACATATCAAAGATCCAGTAGAATGTCATTACCTATAGATGACCATTCTCCATCAACCACCCAATATCTTGCTGACTTACTTTTGGATCTCTTACCCACATAGGTTGAAGCTAGAGATTTTCTTGTTTCTAAAACACATTTTACGAGAATTTCCATTGGATCCACATCGAGCTCACCCATAGTAATGTCATTCTCATTCTTATTCGATCGTCTAGATTTTTTTGATAGAGCCTTACTTTGGGTGTGTCTTCCGATTCCTGTCTCAACACAAATGCAGATGTAACTCACTAACACCTCCACTATCTATCCAAAAGTGTTTCGCCGACCAAACCGAACACAACCATAGTTATTGCAAATTCCCCACGACACCACCCATGGCTCAACTCACATCTCTACCCAAAACCCAACATGCATATATGCCCCCACTACATCATCTTACTTTCTTAAACCTATTACTACTTTAGGGGTCATACCAATGGCTAGCCTTACTCATCCACCCATAAAATTATATTTAGCCATGTCTTCCAAACATAATACAAAATTTAACCCGACCCCTAAACAGAAGAACCAATCTCCTAGATCTCATACCCCAACCTCACCAATCACACCCTTATCACCTTCACCCCTTCGTCCATCCTAGGACCTCACCCCTCGACCCTGGCTAAGAAACCTCCATCCACTAGTAAACCAAAGATGCAACAACCCATCTTCCCATCGCAGACCTCTAAAATACCCAAGTGCCCGACACAACCTCCACCCACACTTGTAAAATTTTTACCACCCATACCTCTAATACCATCAATAACTTCTTCACTACCCATGACACTTCCTTCCCTTTCCCTCACACCTCCTACCAAACCTATGCCATCTACCTCCACAGAACCTTAGTTACCCCCATGGGTAACCCATCCTCTTCCACTATCATCTTTTCCTCTACATCTCATGCACCCATATCACTTTACCCAAGAAGGTGTAACCTAAAGGAAAAAATCTATTGCTCTCCAATAAGTTAGTTAAACCAACCACACACTCTATTGCTAGTTCATCTACGATGCCTCTACCCAAGCGCACCACGACCAACACCTAAGACCGTATCCCAACACACTCCCCCTCTTACAAAGACTCTTCCTATGCCACACCTACACCCAAACCCACATTCACCTCTCATTTGTGATCCACTAGCGGGATCCTACGCCAAAATCTTAACCAATCTCCTCAAAAATTTCTTCATCACATTACCACATCTTAGACCTTACGACCCACTCAAAGCTAGACCAAAATTGTTTGACAAAACCAAAATTTGTGCCTAACATCATGTGTTAGGACATGATATAGAGAACTATAAAGCTTTGAAATCCACTCTTGTCTAATTATGTCCTCCTGAAGAAAACATTGATGATGATGATCTTATTGATGAGGAACCCATTTCACCAAAGCACCAATTTTCACAGCTTCTTCCTCACCGCCTACTCAAAGAACGAGAATCTCCACCCCCACAACTCTTAGATCCATCCTTAAGATTTGAAATTAACATGGTTCATATCAGAGAACTCGCTAAACCTCCACCCAAATGTCAATATGCCCAACTCATTTCACAATGTTCCTTCCCACCTCTTGATTCTTACCTTATGGGGTTACACATCATGCAATGCTCAAACATTACACCAATCCTCCCTCAACATGTGCATATATGACCTCATCCAAACCTCTGAATCCCATTGTCAAGCTCTCATGGAGGTTCTTTAATCTATTGAGGTTTTACCCAATGACCCTACACCCGTATCCTCCATTATTACACCTCATCATGTAGCCTCTCTCACCAAATTACCACCTTCTTCTACACCTCCACCTACTCACCAAGTAGCCACCCTTAGCTTCTCAGATGAAGAGATCACACCACACCAAATGGATAATATATGTGTACGATGTGTTATGATAGATGGGGTGCTAAGCATTAACATCATCTCCTCCCATGCGTTCAACCAAATGTGCATACCCTCCAATTTCATGCATAAACATCCCATCATGTTATGTTTATTTAATGATGCTATCACATCTACACTTGCACAAATCATCCTCCATGTTTGCGTGGGCCCCCGTATTGTTCCAGAGTTATTTTACATCTTGGAGGGGGAGTTTCAATATAACCTGTTGCTTAGTAGACCCTAGATTCATGTCATGGGTTGTGTTCCTTCCACTTTGCATCATTGTGTGAAGTTTGAGCATGAAGGACACACCTATACCATTCTAGCTGACCCATCACCTTTCAAAACCTGTAACATGCTTTACCAACCCAACGACATGTTTATACCCATTAGGAATTTACCTCCATGACCACGTCCTCTTCACCCACACCTCCACTCACCAATGTCGACCGCTACCTCAACCGCACCTAAATCCTCCATTCCTACCGCTATCATGACCTCCACGGCTGACCCGTCAACCTCCCAATCAGTTGGCTCCACCTTCGATCCAATCTCTAACACATTATCTATCCCAGCTACCCACATATCGACCACTAATCCCTTGGAAGGAATTTTTCAATGCCTCACTCTGGGGGAGTATCACCTATATAATGTCAACACATTCCTTACTCCACAAGAGTATGGAAGCCTTCACCAACACCCTCACTATGATCACCACATAGGAGAGTGTCTCCTTTACGGTCCTCCCCACCTTCGCACCAATCTCACCTATGGGGGACTTGATACTTCCACTTATACACCTGAACCACCATCACAAACCCACCCATTTTCTATCAACCTCCAGTCACTCACCAATCACTACTTCACCCACACCTTCCTGCACCGATGTGCATGGAAAGGTTTTGGTTTTGGATTTTACAAGCAAGGTCGTCACACTATTATTCCATGTACTACCCACAAACATAATGACCGTAGTGGTATCAAATTTTCTGAACTACCTACCAAGAAGGCCCACATTGAACTCATTGAGGATATCAACCCTTCTCCACCTTCTTCACCACCTTCACCGACCTTCACCGATCGATGGATCCGAATCCATTCACCCCAACTTTTTTTTTTCATAAACACCATTTCCTTGGGGCCTCTGACTTATCAATGCGAGGGTGAGGCCCCTCTTCTCTTCCCTTCCTGTATCCTAAAATGATTGATGATGATACACCTTCTATTAATGTCGTTCAATGTTAGGATGATGAATCTATACTCACCTATCTTGGTGTAGAAGACTCTTATATTCATCGGTCATTACCATTTGAGATGTAAACCATGTTGAATGAATCGACTATCAAAGTCAACATCCATACTTAGGACAACCCACACATTCTAAAGATCAGCCAATCTTTAGATACTACTAAACAGGAAGCCATCACTTCTTTTCTCAAAAATCATAACCATGCTTTCACTTGGTCTTATGCTGACATGCCCGGTATTGACCCCACCATAGTGGTCCACAATATCATAACCATTCCTGATGCCAAACCCATAAAACAAAAGCTGAGGAAAATGTACCCTCGCATTGCTCTTCTGGTCAAAGAATAAATTCAATGCATTCTTTCCATTTCCTTCATCTTACCCATTAATTATCCCCGATGGATTTCTAACATTTTCCCTATCACTAAGGTGACATGGGGACTTCACATTTGCACAAATTTCCATGACCTCGACCTAGCTTACCCAAAAGATGGCTTTCCTCTATTCAAGATTGACTAGCCGTGGTTGACCTTACTTGCTAGTCCTAAGATGCTATTACTCATGGATAGTTTCTCGGGTTATAACCAAATCTTTCTTTCCCAGGAGGATTAATAAAAACACATTCATCACCCTTTGGGGGACCTTCTATGATTGAGTCATGCCTTTTGGTCTTAAAAATGCAGGGTGCCACATATCCACAAAGCTATGACTTACATCTTCCATGACATCATGCATCGTATACTATGAGATTACATAGATGATCTCCTTGCGCAAATATAAATGCCACTTCGAGCACCTCACTATCCTAAAAACTATCTTTTACCACCTCATTAAGTATTGTGTTCACCTTCATCCCAAGAAGTGTGTCTTCACGGTTCTCTCAGGGAATATCCTAGGATTTATCATTTCCTTACATGTTATAGAGGGTGACCCTGCTAAAGTCAAGGACATTCTTGAAATTCCTCCACCCACTAACCTATGGAAACTTCATAGCCTGCAAGGTAAGTTGCATGCATCTATTGGGTACATTTCATTTCACAAATTTTCGATCGATGTCATCTATTTCATCATCTTCTAAAAAGGATGTCTCCTCTTGTAACACCCCTGAATCTGTTACTTTCTCCCGAGCATACAAGTGTTGATATGTGATTTCTTGTAAAAGGATATGTTCCTCGATTTAGAAATCATGCTTGATATGTACTTGTAATTTCTTTTCACAGATTGCAGATCTTGACCGAGTCGAATATGATTAGACTCTTTTATTTATTTCATTTTGTATCTCGAGTTAAATCTGATCTCGGAATGAATTATAGAGTTATCCATCTATAAAGATCTAGTCTTGGATCAAAGTGGAATTGATCCAAGTAATGCTTTAAGTTTGTTCATGATGAATTAAAATCACGCACCTTGAACAAAGGTTGCAAGGTCTAGAAGCATTTAATAAGCTAGTCAGGAGTATGACTCAGGCTGATCAAGTGAAATGAATTGGTTCCCGATATGGAAGTATATCTGGAAGGTCTCGATCGTGGACCAGGTAATAATTCGTTTACATACTATTCTCGCAGCTTTAAGGCGAACAGAGCTAACCTGTGCTCAAGAAGGTATGATGTAGGTCTTTTTCTGAGTGTACAGAATGCAGACCTAACTAGAATTATTAAATGATTAGTAACCTAAGACTAAACCTAACCTAGGGGTTAGATTAGTGTTAATCTAACCTAGACCTAGGCTATGTGTTAATGTCCTAAGTTAGTATCTATGTGTAATATGGTTAGAATGAGTATTATCCTAAATTCTAACCTAAGATACTAACCTAACTATGAGCAAGAATGTAAAGGGGCCTATTGAGGGGTGCGAACCATGGGCGGCGTTTTCTATGTTATTAAATGCATGGGATAAGGATGAAGGACAGGTCTTGGTGGAGGTTTTGGGAACGGCTAACTTGTGCCGACGTGGCAGGTCGCCAAAACTAAAAATGAACTTGAGATTTCATTTGACTGTCGCCAATTTTGGTGGTCGGTGGAAGTGGAGTTTGAGCGGGAAAGTTGGTGTAATTGCATTCAATGTGCTCGGTAGTTGAGCTCGGAACTCGCGAGAAGGCATGCAAACAGGAAGTTTGTTGGTTTGTTTGGCTTGTCGCGAATTTCAGTTTCCTTCTACACTTCGCTTCACCGGTTCTTCGCACTGGATCTTCTTGGAGTCAGCATGGCGAGTATGAGGGTATCTAGCTCTCTTCTCTCGGGAAGGAGAATATATATGCCATGGAGAAAGCAAAATTTTTTTGGTCGCTCTAACTTGGAAAAGGAAAAGGAAGTCTGAGCTCTTCCAGTGGTCTGCTTCGGAAATTTGAGCAAAAATCCAGGCATGTTAGGCCCTAACCTTTAAAAATCTTGTCTTGTTTTTCAAGTGATTTCATTAGAACAACTCGTTCAAATGATTTATGGAATTTGATGATTTTTCTTTGGATGTCATTGTGTGTTTTTGGCACTGTATCTCTTCTGGTTCGAATTTTCTTTTATCCTTTGATGGGTGTTTATTAAATTCGAACTGTGGCATTATTTCCTTGTGTTTGCATTCTGGCTTAATTATGCGAAACATGTGAAATGTATGAATGCTCGGCCTGTTCGGCGTGAGCCCATGAATCGTTCCTGTGATGGGTATAGGCCATTGTTATGTCTGTCGATTTTTGGTCGTCGATTCTTGTTTTGGAAACAGTCGGAAGAAATATTGATGGAACTGTTTGATTGTTCAGTGTTATGAAATCTTTGTAAGCTCTGTCGTGGGTTTTGATGATGGTAGTTATTGATACTATTGGGTTTCATTTTGTCTTGAAGGTTGTTTGAGTATAAACATCTTTCGGTGTGACAGTATCTTATTGCAACTCTTTGGAATTGTTTTCCTTTTTCATTGGGGTAACGAGATTTAACCGTTACAGTATGCATTATGGATGTATGTATATTATGTATTGGAACGACTCTGAAGAGTTTAGTGAATGATTTGTATAAATGGATCACTGAGGAAGCTATACATATTTATATTTGCATGTTGGATATGTGTATTATATTAGAACGACTCTGTGGAGTCCTCTGAACAAATCGTATACTATGATCCACTGTTGAGGATATAGATACCTCCTTGAGTTTTGTTAACTTGAATTCCGTTGGAATCTTGTAGAAGTAGCAGGTCATACGACCTCTGTTATTTGTAATGGAATTTAGTACTGACTTCCTGGGTATGCATTTACGTTCCTTGTGTGTAAGCTTGTTTGGGAATTTGGACGAGGCTCAGTTGAATCCCTTGTTATGAAAATTCGGTATTTGATTTGCTTACACTTGATTTTTGTTGAATGCTTACCTTAAATGGCTTAGATTGATTCTTTAACTATTTTTATCTTATACTGTTGTTGGGTTCCGTGGTTATGGATAATAACCCGTTAATAGTATGCAATGTAAAATATAGATTCATATTCGTTTTAATCTGAATGACTCTGTAGAGTCGATTGAATGATTTATGTGTTTGAATCACTGTTCATGGCTGAATATAGATGAATATTGGAAATTGTTGTTCCAGCGACTTAAGGGAATAATATGTATTTTGATCTTTGTTATTCGTAAGAATACCATCGTGTCGCAAAGATTTTGTGGTACAGATTCTTTTGGTATATTTTTACGTCTTCAGTCTGTGCAAATTTGTGTAAAAGATTGGCAAGGGTTCAGTCGGATTCCTTGTTTTGAAATCAGTAATTAAATTTGCTTTCCTGATTTTTATTATGCTCCGTTGATGAGCTCAGATGGAATCATATGCAACTATTTGACTTATTACTTTGCTGTTTGGAATCATTTGAATTCTTATAAGGTAACTCGTATTTCTGTCTCTTATTGAACCCGATATTTGGACACCGCGTTTGTCACTGTTTGAGTTCCTTGAGTATGGATAATTATCTCGTGTTCTGGCTCTGTTGAAATGAGTCGCGAATACCATACTTTAGACTTGAATGCGCCAAGGTGAGAATAGATTGGTTATATTCTTTTCCGTTTACTCCTGTCCGATTGAGACTAAGCATGTTCGGAAATTTTGTGTGATTGACTTGGCTTAGTCTTAGGAAACATCCAATAGCCTAATGCAATGTAGTCTATTGTTGACCGCAATACTAAAGGTTCTTTGATTTCGAACTTGGGTCGAAAATCCTTGTTGTGTTCAATTTTTATTATGACAGTGATTCTTCATGTGGTTTGACGGACTTGTTCGTATACATACTGGATGAATGTATTTCATATGTGTAGACAGTACAGATGAGTGAACTTGTGTGGATGGAAGTATGAATGATTTGGATCTTTCTCTTCTATTATTGTAATACTTGTCGGTATCTGCTCTAACAATTGGAATTGTTCTTATATCTTCTTGGAGGAAATCATGATTTGCTATGATATTTCCATTTCCTGATGAAATTAACGATCTGTCCAATGTTGCTGATCTTGGATTTAAGATAATTGTTTTGGATACTTTCGTTCTTTGATTCTTAATATTTGATGAAATAATTGAGAAGTGTTTAGGACTATTCTGTAACGATGATAGAGTTACACGTTTGTAGTCATTTTTGTATTACAAGGGCATAGTCTGAATATGTTTACTTGTTTGGATAATGGAACTCATTTAAACAGGGTGTTTAATGAAAACAATTGACGGATTGCAATTGTTTTAAAAGTTAGTGCTTATCATGCTCGGTTCATCGAATCGACTCATGTTGACTATTTTTGCAGATGGTTACCGTAAGTGGTAAAAGCAATGCAGATCCGATAGATGATCGATTATTTAATTGTTTTATATTGAATTACAGCTTGATTTTATAAATGTACTATATGTGGAAAGATGTTTCTTTTCCGTTAAGCATTGTATCAAGTATGTTGTTGCATAAAATGTAATTGTATAGTTCTGAAAGGAATGGAAATAAGTATTTGATACTTGTGTTGTATTCTTATTTTGATAGTTGACCTTCTTTGGTTTATATACCAGAGTGGCAATGTTATCTTTGTGTAATTTGGATGCTTTTTTGATTGACAATGAAAGCTTACAAGAAAATGTGATTGAATTCATATGAGTGTTTAGCAGATCTAATTGTTCTAGTGAAAGCAATATTGAATTTAAACAATTGTCTTTCTAAAAGATAGGTTAAAAATGAACCTAAGCAGAACGCTAAACAAGCCGAATTAAATTACTAATCCCTAGTCCTGAGTATAATAGGACAATATTAATTTGGATTCTTAATCATTTATATCTTTATACTAATAAGTATGATATAAATTCAGTTAGAGAACTAATGTAAATGTAATGGGGTTCGGATGGCAATCTCAAGTAAAGGCTATGAGATATTGTCCACTTCATTGTTTTAGAATCATGTATATTCTAATGACTCCTTGATGAGATCTTGACCTTAATAAATCCACCATGTAATGGGTTTTATAGAGGAAGGTCGTCTTAAGATGAAGAATCCAGGGATCGGGGAAAGGCTAACCTTAGGGAAAAGTCTTTAAAGTAATTTAAACTCAAGTGCGTAACGCATGTGATTAAGTAGATCTTTTCGAGGCGGATTTAAAGGTTGACGACACAAGTCAATCAGGGTTGTACCTCTGAGAAGATTAGGATCTTCTCGAAGTTACAACAATGTAGGTGACTTATGGTGACACCCTTTGCATTGATCGCTAAGATTTACACTTTGATCTCGCATGAGTTACTCAGGGTCCGATTAAGAACGTGGTCATGTTATAAGGCTGCCTAGGAGATTTGGGGTATCATGACACACTGGTTGAACTGCAAGGTTGAACCAGTATGTCACCATATCCCTAATCCTCGTGGGCATCCATATAACATTATCACCTTGTTAATCTGCCTCCGAGTGATTCAGTTGTGAAAGGAAGGACTGACAGTAGTCAGTGTAGGACATTCTATATAACATAAGAATGGGGTGAAGGGCGTATTCCAGATTGACGAGTATGCCGTTAAGGAATACGAGACATAAACAGTATGTTTCAAATCTTTGGCCAAAGTATCGCAAGCTGCTGATTGCGTTGTCCTAATTCACCTAGTCTAAGGGATGAGATGCCGATGAATAATGGTAACATTTATTCAGTTAGGTTCCTTGGACAGAGCATTCTGAATCCCAGAGTAGGGAAGAGAACCGCAAGAGTAAAGTGTTAAATAAAAACACCAACTCTTATTACTCATGAATAGATCGGTAGATTACTGAGTCATGGAATGAATAGATCGGTAGATTACCGAGTCATGGAATGAATAGATCGGAAGTAATCCGAGTCATTACAACTGCATATGGTTGTCTGTTATATGAATGGTTATTTGATTTGTGAGTTCTAAATTATGTATTTAGAACCAGGATGCAATTATCAAAAAAAAAAAAAAAAATTTCACTTGTTCTAAGGTATAAAATGAGGATGTTACATCTTGGTATCAGAGCTGAAGGTTGCAGCTCTTGGACCTATTGTGTCCATAATCTGATAAAAACCTGAATTTTCTTGTAACAGAAAATGGTTAGAACAAGGGGGAATGTTGCGAATAATGCTCCACCTGAAGGAGGAGCGGCAACAACCCAGAAACTTGATGAGATCCTTGCTGCCCTGTTGGACACAAGAGATCACTTGGCTGTACTTGAACAGCAGGTGATGGGAAATGAGGAGGATGAAGAAGCTGATAATAATAATCAGCAACCTCCTGAGGACAACCCCGACATGGGTGTTGATGTTAATGCTGGGAATGCACCTGTCCAACCAGAAAACAAAAAGGCCAGATTGGCAGCAGAACTCACTAATGATATAAAAAGGATAAGTCCACCTAAGTATGATGGCACCACATTAGGAGATGGAGCTGAGAACTGGCTCAGCGAAATGGAGAAGTACTTTGCAATAAGGAACTTCTCAGAGGAAACCAAAGCTATTTGGGGAGCCTATCAGCTTTCTCACGAAGCATCTTCGTGGTGGGATAGCCGAAAAGCTGAACTAAACATTGATGAGACCAATATTACTTGGGATCAATTTAAAGGCTATTTTAGGCAACGTTGGCTGCCACAACTTTTCTATGATCAGAAAATGACAGAATTTCAGAACTTAGCTCAAGGGAAGCTAACGGTAACTGAATACTGGGAGCGGTTTACAAAACTCCTCAAGTATGTACCGCAAAGATCAAACCGATTTAAAAGTTCAGGATATGGAAATTCATCATGGGATTGAATCCTGTGATAGGGGGAGAGGTCGATGTTCACAGTCCAACCACTATGGAAGGAGTTGTTGAAAAGGCCATAAGGCAAGAACAGAAATTAAAGGCTATTTCTGCCCATAAGGAGGAAGTGCGGAAGAAGACTGCAAACCCTTCTTCAACCTCTCTTGCACCTAGAAAAGGACCATGGAAAAAGTTTGGAAACAAGAGTAAGTTTCCAGGAGATAACAATAAGAAAGCAGCAGTAAATAAGCCTGCTGGAAATGCAAGGGAAAATTTTGTTAAAAATAATGGGCAGAAGCCCTATGGAGGACAGCGTGACAATTACAAAACTGGAGGCAACTTTGAGCCTAAAAAGGGACCTGTAGGAGGCTGCTACAATTGTGGCAAAGATCACTACGCAAATCAGTGCCCTTTGAAGAAGGATGATCGTAATCAGCAGCATAAGATACATGCTGCAGTAGCGGACAAACAAGCTGAAAAGCAAGTGACACCTATAGAAGTTCCGTGTAAGTTATTCGGCATACCGTCACTATTATTTTTGATACGAAGATACAATGTTTTATATCTAATAAAATTGCTTCAAAACTTAAAAGAAAAGCTGGAAAAATGGATAAATCTTGACCAGCATAAAGATGGTAATAATTCTATTCATACAGTGAGTATGTGTCTTTTTGGGGCAGTCCTTGACTTACCTAACTTTTCCACGGAAGTTGATCTCTATGTCGCACCTTTAGGATCGTATGACATTGTCATCGGTGTCAATTGGTTAGCTGACCATAAAGCAAAGGTAGACTGTTATGAAAAGAACATAAAATGTTTAGATGATCAGCTGGAATCAGCAGAGATTCAAGGTGTGAAACGAGAAATTTCAGTTAGAAAACTGTCAGCTATGCAGCTTAAAAAGGCTAAAAATAAAGGATGTACCCTTTATGCGGTAAAGATATCTGAATCTTCAGAAGAAGATGATGATTTCATGGAACGATTCCCTCTTTTACAAGGTTTCAGGGATGTTTTTCCTGAGGAATTACCAGGGTTACCACCCAAGAGAGAATTTGACTTTACCATTGAAATCAAGCCAGGAACAGAACCTATATCCAAAGCGCCTTATCGGATGACTACTACTGAGTTAGTCGAGCTTAAGGCACAGTTGCAAGAGCTTTTGTCTAAAGGTTTGATTAGACCAAGTGTTTCACCTTGGGGAGCACCTGTGATATTTGTGAAAAAGAAGGATGGAACACTAAGGCTGTGTATTGATTATCGGATGTTGAACAAAGCAACAGTCAAGAACCGATATCCACTTCCTAGGATCGATGATCTGTTTGATCAGATGCGTGGAGCAGCGGTTTATTCTAAGATAGACCTTCGATCTGGTTATCATCAGTTAAGGATTAGAGAGGAAGATATTCATAAAACAACTTTCCGAACAAGGTACGGACATTATGAATTCACAGTTCTACCCTTTGGGTTAACTAATGCACCCGCAACCTTTATGAATTTAATGAACAATATCTTTCAAGAATACCTGGACAAGTTTGTACTTGTATTCTTGGATGATATTCTCATTTATTCTAAAAGCGTTGAGGAGCACAATGAGCATTTGAAGATAGTTTTGGGAATATTGAGAAAGAGAAAGTTGTATGGTAAGTTATCCAAATGTTCTTTCTTTGATTCAGAAGTTCACTATTTGGGTCATGTTATAAGTAAAGAAGGAATTGCTGTAGATCCTTCAAAAATAGTGGCAATAATCGAGTGGCTCGCACTAAAGAATGTGCATGAAGTAAGAAGCTTCATGGGTCTTGCTTTGTTATTATAGAAAATTTGTAAAGGATTTTTCTAAAGTAGCTTTGCACCAATAACTTCATTGCAGAAGAAGGATAAGAAATTCATGTGGAATGATAAGTGCGAAGGGGATTTCAAAAGTTTGAAAGACCAGCTTGACTTCTCGCACCTATACTAGCTGCATTGCACTAATGGGAGTTTTACTGTTGTAACGGATGCTTCTGGGGAAGGCCTTGGAGGTGTTTTGCTACAAAATGATCAGGTCATAGCATATGAAAGTAGAAAACTTAAGTTACATGAGCTGAATTATGCCCCTCATGATTTGGAACTTGCTGCCATTGTTCATGCACTTCAAGTCTGGAGACACTATTTACTTGGGAAACCTTTTGAGTTGAAAACTGATCACTTAGGACTGAAATATATTTTTACTCAGCCCAATCTGAACGCCAGACAGAGAAGGTGGTTAGAATTTTTATCACAATATGACTTTGATATTAGCTATATCAAAGGGAAGGAGAATAGAGTAGCTGATGCTCTAAGTCGTAGGAGGCACATTTCTGCTCTTATAACATTAAGAACTCAGTTTAAAGACGAGGTAAAAAGTGCCTCAGAATCAGATGCATACTTTCAGCAAGTAAAAGTAGTGCTTGCTGCAGAACCTAAGGATATAAGGTATAAAGGTTTTCATTTTGATAATGAAGGAATCTTGCGTTATGAAAACAGGGTATATGTACCTATGCTGAACGATTTGAGAAAGAAGTTGTTAGTTGAATTTCATAATTCACCTTTCTCTGGACACCCAGGTATCACAAAAATGCTTGCTGATTTAAAACAACAATACTTCTGGAAAGGTATGAAAAAGGATGTGATTAATTTTGTGACTCATTGTCTGGAATGTCAGCGGGTGAAGGCAGAACATATGCACCCTGCTGGACTGTTATATCCTCATAGCATACCGCAGTACAAATGGCAAGTAATAACCATGGATTTTGTACAAGGACTACCTATGTCCAGGAATAAACATGATGTTATCCTGGTAGTTGTAGATAAACTGACCAAGGTAGCTCATTTCATCGCTGGAAATCTAAAGGATGATTCACCAGTGCTGGCCAAAAGATTCGTGCACGAAATTTTCAGGTTACATGGTGTACCAGAACTGATTATATCTGACAGGGATCCTAGAATGACGTCAAGGTTTTGGCAAACGCTTAACGCAGCTCTTGGAACGAAACTAAACTTCAGTTCTGCATATCATCCGGAAACGGATGGACAAACTGAGAGAGTAAATCAAGTGTTGGAGGACATGTTGCGAATGTATTGCATGGATCAACAGTATAAATGGGAAGAGTATCTTCCATTAGTTGAGTTCGCATACAACAACACTTATCACTCATCTCTTGAGATGGCACCATTTCAAGCAATTTATGGAAGAAAGTGCAGAACCCCTGTTAGTTGGGACAGTGTTGAGGATAGAGTGGTAATTGGACCAGAGATTCTCACAGAAATGGAACAGCAAGTTAAGCTGATTCGTGAACGATTAAAGGAAGCAGCGGATAGACAGAAGAGCTATGCTGACCTTAAGCGGGTTGATAGAAGGTTTGAGCTTGGTGATAAGGTTTTCCTTCGTGTTAAACCTAGAAAGAGTTCTATAACTTTTGGCAAGGCTGCCAAGTTGTCACCTCGATTTGTGGGACCTTTCAAAATTGTCGAAATAATCAATCCTGTAGCTTATCGTTTAGCATTGCCACCTGCTTTATCTCGCATGCATGATGTTTTCCATATTTCTTTGCTTAAGAAATACGTTTCAGATCTGTCACATGTTTTAAATTGGAATTCCTTGCAGGTCCAAGACCCAGGAATAATCGTGGTTAAACCCACACGAGTGCTGGAAACTCACCAATTGCATTTAAGAAATCGTGAAATACAAGCAATGTAAGGTCCAGTGGGACCAGTTTAGCGAAGAAAGTGCAACTTGGGAAAATCTGGAAGAGATGAAAATTGCTTTTCCTTCTCTTTTTCAATAGAATGAAATCATTGACAAAACATACTTTTATGAACTTATTATTTTTAAGTATTTATGAAAGCCAGATGAAGGCAGACTTTATTCGTGTTGAATAAAATGTGTCAGTGACATTGATTTCTGGAACTATTCAATTATGGAAGTAGTCACATTGTTTGTGTACTAATAAATTGATTGACCTGAAGGTTAATTTAATATGTAATTCATCGGGATGATGAATCTTTTTAGGAGGGAAGCATGTAACACCCTGAACTATTGTTACTTTCTCCTGAGCATACAAGTGTTGATATGTGATTTCTTGTAAAAGGATATGTTCGTCGATTTAGAAATCATGCTTGATATGTACTGTAATTTCTTTGCAGATTGCAGATCTTGACTGAGTCAGAATATGATTAGACTCTTTTATTTATTTCATTTTGTATCTGAGTTAATCTGATCTCGGAATGAATTATAGAGTTATCCATCTATAAGATCTAGTCTTGGATCGCTGGAATTGATCCAAGTAATGCTTTAAGTTTGTTCATGATGAATTAAAATCACGGACCTTGAACAGTCAGGTTGCAAGGTCTAGAAGCATTTAATAAGCTAGTCAGGAGTATGACTCAGGATGATCAAGTGAAATGAATTGGTTCCCGATATGGAAGTATATCTGGAAGGTCTCGATCGTGGACCGTAATAATTCGCTTACATACGATTCTCTGCAGCCTAAGGCGCGTAACAGAGCTAACCCTGCTCAAGAAGGTATGATGTAGGTCTTTTCGAGTGTACGTAATGCACGACCTAACGGAATTATTAAATGATTAGTAACCTAAGACTAAACCTAACCTAGGGGTTAGATTAGTGTTAATCTAACCTAGACCTAGGCTATGTGTTAATGTCCTAAGTTAGTATCTATGTGTAATATGGTTAGAATAAGTATTATCCTAAATTCTAACCTAAGATACTAACCTAACTATAATCAAGAATGTAAAGGGGCCTATTGAGGGGTGCGAACCATGGGCGGCGTTTTCTATGTTATTAAATGCATGGGATAAGGATGAAGGATAGGTCTTGGTGGAGGTTTTGGGAACGGCTAACTTGTGCCGACGTGGCAGGTCGCCAAAACTAAAAATGAACTTGAGATTTCATTTGACTGTCGCCAATTTTGGCGGTCGGTGGAAGTGGAGTTTGAGCGGGAAAGTTGGTGTAATTGCATTCAATGTGCTCGGTAGTCGAGCTTGGAACTCGAGAGAAGGCATGCAAACAAGAAGTTTGTTGGTTTGTTTGGCTTGTCGCGAATTTCGGTTTTCCTTCTGCCTGTTCACTGGTTCTTCGCACCAATCTTCTTGGAGTTGCATGGCAAGTATGAGGGTATCTAGCTCTTTTCTCTGGCAAGGAGAATATATATGCTATGGAGAAAGCAAAATTTTGTTGGTCGCTCTAACTTGGAAAAGGAAAAGGAAGTCTGAGCTCTTCCAGTGGTCTGCTTCGGAAATTTGAGCAAAAATCCAGGCATGTTAGGCCCTAACCTTTAAAAATCTTGCTGTCTTTCAAGTGATTTCATTAGAACAACTCTGTTCAAATGATTTATGGAATTTGATGATTTTTCTTTGGATGTCATTGTGTGTTTTTGGCACTGTATCTCTTCTGGTTCGAATTTTCTTTATCCTTTGATGGGTGTTTATTAAATTCAAACTGTGGCATTATTTCCTTGTGTTTGCATTCTGGCTTAATTATGCGAAACATGTGAAATGTATGAATGCTCGGCCTGTTCGGCGTGAGCCCATGAATCGTTCCTGTGATGGGTATAGGCCATTGTTATGTCTGTCGATTTTTGGTCGTCGATTCTTGTTTTGGAAACAGTCGGAAGAAATATTGATGGAACTGTTTGATTGTTCAGTGTTATGAAATCTTTGTAAGCTCTGTCGTGGGTTTTGATGATGGTAGTTATTGATACTGTTGGGTTTCGTTTTGTCTTGAAGGTTGTTTGAGTATAAACATCTTTCGGTGTGTGATTCTTATTGCAACTCTTTGGAATTGTTTTCCTTTTTCATTGGGGTAACGAGATTTAACCGTTACAGTATGCATTATGGATGTATGTATATTATGTATTGGAATGACTCTGAAGAGTTTAGTGAATGATTTGTATAAATGGATCACTAGGAAGCTATACATATTTATATTTGCATGTTGGATATGTGTATTATATTAGAACGAATCTGGAGACCTCTCGAACAAATCGTATACTATGATCCACAACAGAGGATATAGATACCTCCTTGAGTTTTGTTAACTTGAATTCCGTTGGAATCTTGTAGAAGTAGCAGTCATACGACCTCCATTATTTGTAATGGAATTTAATATTGACTTCCCGGGTATGCATTTACGTTCCTTGTGTGTGCTTGTTTGGGAATTTGACGAGGCTCAATTGAATCCTTGTTATGAAAATTCGGTATTTGATTTGCTTACACTTGATTTTTGTTGAATGCTTACCTTAAATGGCTTAGATTGATTCTTTAACTATTTTTATCTTATACTGTTGTTGGGTTCCGTGGTTATGGATAATAACCCGTTAACAGTATGCAATGTAAAATATAGATTCATATTCGTTTTAATCTGAATGACTCTGTAGAGTCGATTGAATGATTTATGTGTTTGAATCACTGTTCATGGCTGAATATAGATGAATATTGGAAATTGTTGTTCCAGCGACTTAAGGGAATAATATGTATTTTGATCTCTGTTATTCGTAAGAATACCATCGTGTCGCAAAGATTTTGTGGTACAGATTCTTTTGGTATATTTTTACGTCTTCAGTCTGTGCAAATTTGTGTAAAAGATTGGCAAGGGTTCAGTCGGATTCCTTGTTTTGAAATCAGTAATTAAATTTGCTTTCCGATTTTATTATGCTCCGATTGATGAGCTCAGATGGAATCATATGCAATTATTTGTCTTGTTACTACTGTTTGGAATCATTTGAATTCTTATAAGGTAACCTGTATTTCTGTCTCTTATTGAACCCGATATTTGGACACTGTCGTTTGTCACTGTTTGAGTTCCTTGAGTATGGATAATTATCTCGTGTTCTGGCTCTGTTGAAATGAGTCGCGAATACCATACTTTAAACTTGAATGCGCCAAGGTGAGAATAGATTGGTTATATTCTTTTCCGTTTACTCCTGTCTGATTGAGACTGAGCATGTTCGGAAATTTTGTGTGATTGACTTGGCTTAGTCTTAGGGAAACATCCAATAGCCTAATGCAATGTAGTCTATTGTTGACCGCAATACTAGAGGTTCTTTGATTTCGAACTTGGGTCGAAAAGCCTTGTTGTGTTCGATTTTTATTATGACAGTGATTCTTCATGTGGTTTGACGGACTTGTTCGTATACATACTGGATGAATGTATTTCATATGTGTAGACGGTACAGTAGTGAACTTGTGTGGACGGAAGTATGAATGATTTGTTTCTTTCTCTTCTATTATTGTAATACATGTCGATATCTCTGTCTAACAGTTGGAATTGTTTTTGTATCTTATTGATGGAATCACGATTTGCTATGATATTCCTTTTTCTGATGAAAGTAACGATTTGTTCAATGTTGCTGATCTTGGATTCAAGATAATTGTTTGGATACTTTCGTTCTTGATTCTTAATATTTGATGAAATATTTGAGAAGTGTTTAGGACTATTCTGTAACGATGATAGAGTTACACGTTTGTAGTCATTTTTGTATTACAAAGGCATAGTCTGAATATGTTTACTTGTTTGGATAATTGATCTCATTTAAACAGGGTGTTTAATGAAAACAATTGACGGATTGCAATTGTTTTAAAAGTTAGTGCTTATCATGCTCAGTTCATCGAACTGACTCATGTTGACTATTTTTGCAGATGGTTTCCGTAAGTGGTAAAAGCAATGCAGATCTGACAGGATGATCAGATTGTTTAATTGTTTTATAATGAATTACAACTTGATTTTATAAATGTACTATATGTGGAAAGATGTTTCTTTTCCGTTAAGCATTGTATCAAGTATGTTGTTTGCATAAAATGTAATTGTATAGTTCTGAAAGGAATGGAAATAAGTATTTGATACTTGTGTTGTATTCTTATTTTGATAGTTGACCTTCTTCGGTTTATATACCAGAGTGGCAATGTTATCTTTGTGTAATTTGGATGCTTTTGTGATTGACAATGAAAGCTTACAAGAAAATGTGATTGAATTCATATGAGTGTTTAGCAGATCTAATTGTTCTAGTGAAAGCAATATTGAATTTAAACAATTGTCTTTCTAAAAGATAGGTTAAAAATGAACCTAAGCAGAACACTAAACAAGCCGAATTAAATTACTAATCCCTAGTCCTGAGTATGACAGGACAATATTAATTTGGATTCTTAATCATTTATATCTTTATACTAATAAGTATGATATAAATTCAGTTAGGAGAACTGATGTAAATCTAATGGGGTTCAGATGGCAATCTCAAGTAAAGGCTATGAGATATTGTCCAATTCTGTTGTTTTAGAATCATGTATATTCTAATGACTCCTTGATGAGATCTTGACCTTAATAACTCCACCATGTAATGGGTTTTATAGAGGAAGGTCGTCTTAAGACGAAGAATCCAGGGATCGGGAAAGGCTAACCTTAGGGAAAAGTCTTTAAAGTAATTTAAACTCAAGTGCGTAACGCATGTGATTAAGTAGATCTTTTCGAGGCGGATTTAAAGGTTGACGACACAAGTCAACTGCAGGGTTGTACCTCCGAGAAGATTAGGATCTTCTCGAAGTTACAACAATGCAGGTGACTTATGGCGACACCCTTTGCATTGATCGCTAAGATTTACACTTTGATCTCGCACGAGTTACTCAGGGTCCGATTAAGAATGTGGTCATGTTATAAGGCTGCCTAGGAGATTCGGTATCATGACACACTCGGTTGAACTACAAGCAGGTTGAACCAAGATGTCACCATATCCCTAATCCTCGTGGGCATCCATATAACATTATCACCTTGTTAATGTGCCTCCGAGTGATTCAGTTGTGAAAGGAAGGACTGACAGTAGTCAGTGTAGGACATTCTATATAACATAAGAATGGGGTGAAGGGCGTATTCCAGATTGACGAGTATGCCGTTAAGGAATATGAGACATAAACAAGATGTTTCAAATCTTTGGCCAAAGTATCGCAAGTCGCTTGATTGCGTTGTCCTAATTCACCTAGTCTAAGGGATGAGATGCCGATGAATAATGGTAACATTTATTCGAGCTTAGGTTCCTTGATAGAGCATTCAATCCCGAGTAGGAAGAGAACCGCAAGAGTAAAGTGTTAAATAAAAACACCAACTCTTATTACTCATGAATAGATCGGTAGATTACCGAGTCATGGAATGAATAGATCGGTAGATTACCGAGTCATGGAATGAATAGATCGGAAGTACTCCGAGTCATTACAGCTGCATATGGTTGTCTGTTATATGAATGGTTATTTGATTTGTGAGTTCTAAATTATGTATTTAGAACCAGGATGTAATTATCAAAAAAAAAAAAAAAATTTCACTTGTTCTAAGGTATAAAATGAGGATGTTACATCTTGGTATCAGAGCTGAAGGTTGCAGCTCTTGGACCTATTGTGTCCATAATCTGATAAAAACCTGAATTTTCTTGTAACAGAAAATGGTTAGAACAAGGGGGAACGTTGCGAATAATGCTCCACCTGAAGGAGGAGCGGCAACAACCCAGAAACTTGATGAGATCCTTGCTGCCCTGTTGGACACAAGAGATCGCTTAGCTGTACTTGAACAGCAGGTGATGGGAAATGAGGAGGATGAAGAAGCTGATAATAATAATCAGCAACCTCCTGAGGACAACCCCAACATGGGTGTTGATGTTAATGTTGGGAATGCACCTGTCCAACCAGAAAACAAAAAGGCCAGATTGGCAGCGGAACTCACTAATGATATAAAAAGGATAAGTCCACCTAAGTATGATGGCACCACATTAGGATATGGAGCTGAGAACTGGCTTAATGAAATGGAGAAGTACTTTGCAATAAGGAACTTCTCAGAGGAAACCAAAGCTATTTGGGGAGCCTATCAGCTTTCTCACAAAGCATCTTTGTGGTGGGATAGCCGAAAAGCTGAACTAAACATTGATGAGACCAATATTACTTGGGATCAACTTAAAGGCTATTTTAGGCAACGTTGGCTGCCACAACTTTTCTATGATCAGAAAATGACAGAATTTCAGAACTTAGCTCAAGGGAAGCTAACGAATGGCCGAATCAACATCGGGAGCGGTTTACAAAACTCCTCAAGTATGTACATGCAGATCAAACCGACGAAAAGTTAAGGATACGAAAATTCGTCATGGGATTGAATCCTGATAGGGGAGAGGTCGATGTTCACAAAATTCCCAACCACTATGGAAGGAGTTGTTGAAAAGGCCATAAGGCAAGAACAAAAATTAAATGCTATTTCTCGCCATAAGGAGGAAGTGCGGAAGAAGACTGCAAACCCTTCTTCAACCTCTTTTGCACCTTAAAAGGACCATGGAAAAAGTTTGGAAACAAGAGTAAGTTTCCAAGAGATAACAATAAGAAAGCAAAGAAGAAATAAGCTCGCTGAAATGCAAGGGAAAATTTTGTTAAAAATAATGGGCAGAAGCCCTATGGAGGACAACGTGACAATTACAAAACTGGAGGCAACTTTGAGCCTAAAAAGGGACCTGTAGGAGGCTGCTACAATTGTGGCAAAGATCACTACGCAAATCAGTGCCCTTTGAAGAAGGATGATCGTAATCAGCAGCATAAGATACATGCTGCAGTAGCGGACAAACAAGCTGAAAAGCAAGTGACACCTATAGAAGTTCCGGGTAAGTTATTCGGCATACCTGTCACTATTCTTTTTGATACAGGAGCTACTGAATGTTTTATATCTAATAAACTTGCTTCAAAACTTAAAAGAAAAGCTGGAAAAATGGATAAATCTTGGACTGTACAGTATGGTAATAATTCTGTTCATACAGTGAGTATGTGTCTTTTTGGAGCAGTCCTTGACTTACCTAACTTTTCCATGGAAGTTGATCTCTATGTCGCACCTTTAGGATCGTATGACATTGTCATCGGTGTCAATTGGTTAGCAGACCATAAAGCAAAGGTAGACTGTTATGAAAAGAACATAAAATGTTTAGATGATCAGCTGGAATCAGCAGAGATTCAAGGTGTGAAACGAGAAATTTCAGTTAGAAAACTGTCAGCTATGCAGCTTAAAAAGGCTAAAAATAAAGGATGTACCCTTTATGCGGTAAAGATATCTGAATCTTCAGAAGAAGATGATGATTTCATGGAACGATTCCCTCTTTTACAAGGTTTCAGGGATGTTTTTCCTGAGGAATTACCAGGGTTACCACCCAAGAGAGAATTTGACTTTACCATTGAAATCAAGCCTGGAACAGAACCTATATCCAAAGCACCTTATCGGATGACTACTACTGAGTTAGTCGAGCTTAAGGCACAGTTACAAGAGCTTTTGTCTAAAGGATTGATTAGACCAAGTGTTTCACCTTGGGGAGCACCTGTGATATTTGTGAAAAAGAAGGATGGAACACTAAGGCTGTGTATTGATTATCGGATGTTGAACAAAGCAACAATCAAGAACCGATATCCACTTCCTAGGATCGATGATCTGTTTGATCAGATGCGTGGAGCAGCGGTTTATTCTAAGATAGACCTTCGATCTGGTTATCATCAGTTAAGGATTAGAGAGGAAGATATTCATAAAACAACTTTCCGAACAAGGTACGGACATTATGAATTCACAGTTCTACCCTTTGGGTTAACTAATGCACCCGCAGCCTTTATGAATTTAATGAACAATATCTTTCAAGAATACCTGGACAAGTTTGTACTTGTATTCTTGGACGATATTCTCATTTATTCTAAAAGCGTTGAGGAGCACAATGAGCATTTGAAGATAGTTTTGGGAATATTGAGAAAGAGAAAGTTGTATGGTAAGTTATCCAAATGTTCTTTCTTTGATTCAGAAGTTCACTATTTGGGTCATGTTATAAGTAAGGAAGGAATTGCTGTAGATCCTTCAAAAATAGTGGCAATAACTGAGTGGCCTGCACCAAAGAATGTGCATGAAGTAAGAAGCTTCATGGGTCTTGCTGGTTATTATAGAAAATTTGTAAAGGATTTTTCTAAAGTAGCTGCACCAATAACTTCATTGCAGAAGAAGGATAAGAAATTCATGTGGAATGATAAGTGCGAAGCGGCTTTCAAAAGTTTGAAAGACCAGTTGACTTCTGCACCTATACTAGCTGTACCAGACCCTAATGGGAGTTTTACTGTTGTAACGGATGCTTCTGGGGAAGGCCTTGGAGGTGTTTTGTTACAAAATGATCAGGTCATAGCATATGAAAGTAGAAAACTTAAGTTACATGAGCTGAATTATGCCCCTCATGATTTGGAACTTGCTGCCATTGTTCATGCACTTCAAGTCTGGAGACACTATTTACTTGGGAAACCTTTTGAGTTGAAAACTGATCACTTAGGACTGAAATATATTTTTACTCAGCCCAATCTGAACGCCAGACAGAGAAGGTGGTTAGAATTTTTATCACAATATGACTTTGATATTAGCTATATCAAAGGGAAGGAGAATAGAGTAGCTGATGCTCTAAGTCGTAGGAGGCACATTTATGCTCTTATAACATTAAGAACTTAGTTTAAAGATGAGGTAAAAAGTGCCTCAGAATCAGATGCATACTTTCAACGCAAGTAAAAGCAGCGCTTGCTGCAGAACCTAAGGATATAAGGTATAAAGGTTTTCATTTTGATAATGAAGGAATCTTGCGTTATGAAAATAGGGTATATGTACCTATGCTGAACGATTTGAGAAAGAAGTTGTTAGTTGAATTTCATAATTCACCTTTCTCTGGACACCCAGGTATCACAAAAATGCTTGCTGATTTAAAACAACAATACTTCTGGAAAGGTATGAAAAAGGATGTGATTAATTTTGTGACTCATTGTCTGGAATGTCAGCGGGTGAAGGCAGAACATATGCACCCTGCTGCATTGTTATATCCTCATAGCATACCGTAGTACAAATGGCAAGTAATAACCATGGAGTTTTTACAAGGACTACCTATGTCCAGGAATAAACATGATGTTATCCTGGTAGTTGTAGATAAATCGACCAAGGTAGCTCATTTCATCGCTGAAATATAAAGGATGATTCACCAAAGTCTTGGCCAAAAGATTCATGCATGAAATTTTCAGGTTACATGGTGTACCAGAACTGATTATATCCGAGGATCCTAGAATGACATCAAGGTTTTGGCAAATGCTTAACGCAGCTCTTGGAATGAAACTAAACTTTAGTTCGCATATCATCCGAAACGGATGGACAAACCGAGAGAGTAAATCAAGTGTTGGAGGACATGTTGCGAATGTATTGCATGGATCAACAAAGATAAATGGGAAGAGTATCTTCCATTAGTTGAGTTTGCATACAACAACACTTATCACTCATCTCTTAAGATGGCACCATTTGAAGCACTTTATGGAGGAAAGTGCAGAACCCCTATTAGTTGGGACAGTGTTGAGGATAGAGTGGTAATTGGACCGAGAGATTCTCACAGAAATGGAACAAAGCAAGTTAAGCTGATTCGTGAACGATTAAAGGAAGCAGTGGATAGACAGAAGAGCTATGCTGACCTTAAGCGGGTTGATAGAAGGTTTGAGCTTGGTGATAAGGTTTTCCTTCGTGTTAAACCCGAGAAGAGTTCTATAACTTTTGGCAAGGCTGCCAATTGTCACCTCGATTTGTGGGACCTTTGAAATTGTCAAATAATCAATCCTGTAGCTTATCGTTTAGCATTGCCACCTGCTTTATCTCGCATGCATGATGTTTTCCATATTTCTTTGCTTAAGAAATACGTTTCAGATCTGTCACATGTTTTAAATTGGAATTCCTTGCAGGTCCAAGACCCAGGAATAATCATGGTTAAACCCACACGAGTGCTGGAAACTCACCAATTGCATTTAAGAAATCGTGAAATACAGCAATGTAAGGTCCAGTGGGACCAGTTTAGCGAAGAAAGTGCAACTTGGGAAAATCTGGAAGAGATGAAAATTGCTTTTCCTTCTCTTTTTCAACAGAATGAAATCTGTTGACAAAACATACTTTTATGAACTTATTGTTTTTAAGTATTTATGAAAGCCAGATGAAGGCAGACTTTATTCAGGTTGAATAAAATGTGTTGTGACATTGATTTCTGGAACTATTCAAATATGGAAGTAGTCACATTGTTTGTGTACTAATAAATTGATTGACCTGAAGGTTAATTTAATATGTAATTCATCGGGACGATGAATCTTTTTAGGAGGGAAGCATGTAACACCCTGAACTGTTGTTACTTTCTCCTGAGCATACAAGTGTTGATATGTGATTTCTTGTAAAAGGATGTGTTCCTCGATTTAGAAATCATGCTTGATATGTACTGTAATTTCTTTGCAGATTGCAGATCTTGACTGAGTCAGAATATGATTAGACTCTTTTATTTATTTCATTTTGTATCTGAGTTTAATCTGATCTCGGAATGAATTATAGAGTTATCCATCTATAAGATCTAGTCTTGGATCAGTGGAATTGATCCAAGTAATGCTTTAAGTTTGTTCATGATGAATTAAAATCACAGACCTTGAACAGGTTGCAAGGTCTAGAAGCATTTAATAAGCTAGTCAGGAGTATGACTCAGGCTGATCAAGTGAAATGAATTGGTTCCCGATATGGAAGTATATCTGGAAGGTCTCGATCGTGGACCAGGTAATAATTCGGTTACATACGATTCTCAGCCTAAGGCGAGAACGAGAGCTAACCTGTCAAGAAGGTATGATGTAGGTCTTTTTCTCGAGTGTACGCAATGCGACCTAATCTGGAATTATTAAATGATTAGTAACCTAAGACTAAACCTAACCTAGGGGTTAGATTAGTGTTAATCTAACCTAGACCTAGGCTATGTGTTAATGTCCTAAGTTAGTATCTATGTGTAATGTGGTTAGAATGAGTATTATCCTAAATTCTAACCTAAGATACTAACCTAACTATGAGCAAGAATGTAAAGGGGCCTATGGAGGGGTGCGAACCATGGGCGGCATTTTCTATGTCATTAAATGCATAGGATAAGTATGAAGGACAGGTCTTGGCGGAGGTTTTAGGAACGGCTAACTTGTGCCGACGTGGCAGGTCGCCAAAACTAAAAATGAACTTGAGATTTTATTTGACTGTCACCAATTTTGGCGGTCGGTGGCAGTGGAGTTTGAGCGGGAAAGTTGGTGTAAATGCATTCAATGTGCTCGGTAGTCGAGCTCGGAACTCGCGTGAAGGCATGCAAACTGGGAAGTTGTTGGTTTGTTTGGCTTGTCGCGAATTTTAGTTTTCCTTCTGCCTGTTCACTGGTTCTTCGCACCAGTCTTCTTGGAGTTACATGGCGAGTATGAGGGTATCTAGCTCTCTTCTCTGGCAAGGAGAATATATATGCCATGGAGAAAGCAAAATTTTTTTGGTCGCTCTAACTTGGAAAAGGAAAAGGAAGTCCGAGCTCTTCCAGTGGTCTGCTTCGAAATTTGAGCAAAAATCCAGGCATGTTAGGCCCTAACCTTTAAAAATCTTGTTGTCTTTCAAGTGATTTCATTAGAACAACTCTGTTCAAATGATTTATGGAATTTGATGATTTTTCTTTGGATGTCATTGTGTGTTTTTGGCACTGTATCTCTTCTGGTTTGAATTTTCTTTTATCCTTTGATGGGTGTTTATTAAATTCAAACTGTGGCATTATTTCCTTGTGTTTGCATTCTGGCTTAATTATGCGAAACATGTGAAATGTATGAATGCTCGGCCTATTCGGCGTGAGCCCATGAATCGTTCCTATGATGGGTATAGGCCATTGTTATGTCTGATCGATTTTTGGTCGTCGATTCTTGTTTTGGAAACAGTCGGAAGAAATATTGATGGAACTGTTTGATTGTTCAGTGTTATGAAATCTTTGTAAGCTCTGCCGTGGGTTTTGATGATGTTAGTTATTGATACTGTTGGGTTTCGTTTTGTCTTGAAGGTTGTTTGAGTATAAACATCTTTCGGTGTGATAGTATCTTATTGCAACTCTTTGGAATTGTTTTCCTTTTTCATTGGGGTAACGAGATTTAACCGTTACAGTATGCATTATGGATGTATGTATATTATGTATTGGAATGACTCTGAAGAGTTTAGTGAATGATTTGTATAAATGGATCACTGAGGAAGCTATACATATTTATATTTGCATGTTGGATATGTGTATTATATTAGAACGACTCTGTGGAGTCCTCTGAACAAATCGTATACTATGATCCACTGTTGAGGATATAGATACCTCCTTGAGTTTTGTTAACTTGAATTCCATTGGAATCTTGTAGAAGTAGCAGGTCATACGACCTCTGTTATTTGTAATGGAATTTAATACTGACTTCCTGGGTATGCATTTACGTTCCTTGTGTGTAAGCTTGTTTGGGAATTTGGACGAGGCTCAGTTGAATCCCTTGTTATGAAAATTTGGTATTTGATTTGCTTACACTTGATTTTTGTTGAATGCTTACCTTAAATGGCTTAGATTGATTCTTTAACTATTTTTATCTTATATTGTTGTTGGGTTCCGTGGTTATGGATAATAACCCGTTAACAGTATGCAATGTAAAATATAGATTCATATTCGTTTTAATCTGAATGACTCTGTAGAGTCGATTGAATGATTTATGTGTTTGAATCACTGTTCATGGCTGAATATAGATGAATATTGGAAATTGTTGTTCCAGCGACTTAAGGGAATAATATGTATTTTGATCTCTGTTATTCGTAAGAATACCATCGTGTCGCAAAGATTTTGTGGTACAGATTCTTTTGGTATATTTTTACGTCTTCAGTCTGTGCAAATTTGTGTAAAAGATTGGCAAGGGTTCAGTCGGATTCCTTGTTTTGAAATCAGTAATTAAATTTGCTTGCCTGATTTTTATTATGCTCCGATTGATGAGCTCAGATGGAATCGTATGCAATTATTTGTCTTGTTCTTGCTATTTGGAATCATTTGAATTCTTATAAGGTAACTTTGTATTTCTGTCTCTTATTGAACCCGATATTTGGACACTGTCGTTTGTCACTGTTTGAGTTCCTTGAGTATGGATAATTATCTCGTGTTCTGGCTCTATTGAAATGAGTCGTGAATACCATACTTTAGACTTGAATGCGCCAAGGTGAGAATAGATTGGTTATATTCTTTTCCGTTTACTCCAGTCTGATTGAGACTGAGCATGTTCGGAAATTTTGTGTGATTGACTTGGCTTAGTCTTAGGGAAACATCCAATAGCCTAATGCAATGTAGTCTATTGTTGACCGCAATACTAGAGGTTCTTTGATTTCGAACTTGGGTCGAAAAGCCTTGTTGTGTTCGATTTTATTATGACAAAGTGATTCTTCATGTGGTTTGACGGACTTGTTCGTATACATACTTTGGATGAATGTATTTCATATGTGTAGACTGATAGTAGAGTGAACTTGTGTGGAGGGAAGTATGAATGATTTGGATCTTTCTCTTCTATTATTGTAATACTTGTCGGTATCTGTCTAACAATTGGAATTGTTCTTGTATCTTCTTGGAGGAAATCATGATTTGCTATGATATTTCCTTTTACGATGAAAGTAACGATCCATTTCAATGTTGTTGATCTTGGATTCAAGATAATTGTTTGGATATTTTCGTTCTTGATTCTTAATAGTTGATGAAATATTTGAGAAGTGTTTAGGACTATTCTCGTAACGTTGATAGAGTTACATGTTTGTAGTCAATTTTGTATTATAAGGGCATATTTTGAATATGTTTACTTGTTTGGATAATTGATCTCATTTAAACAGGTGTTTAATGAAAACAATTGACGGATTGCAATTGTTTTAACAGTTAGTGCTTATCATGCTCGAGTTCATCGAATCGACTCATGTTGACTATTTTTGCGAGATGGTTGCTGTAAGTGGTAAAAGCAATGCAGATCCGACAGGATGATCGATTATTTAATTGTTTTATATTGAATTACAACTTGATTTTATAAATGTACTATATGTGGAAAGATGTTTCTTTTCCATTAAGCATTATATCAAGTATGTTGTTTGCATAAAATGTAATTATATAGTTCTAAAAGGAATGGAAATAAGTATTTGATACTTGTGTTGTATTCTTATTTTGATAGTTGACCTTCTTCGGTTTATATACCGAGTGGCAATGTTATCTTTGTGTAATTTGGATGCTTTTGTGATTGACAATGAAAGCTTACAAGAAAATGTGATTGAATTCATATGAGTGTTTAGCAGATCTAATTGTTCTAGTGAAAGCAATATTGAATTTAAACAATTGTCTTTCTAAAAGATAGGTTAAAAATGAACCTAAGCAGAACGCTAAACAAGCCGAATTAAATTACTAATCCATAGTCCCGAGTATGACAGACAATATTAATTTGATTCTTAATCATTTATATCTTTATACTAATAAGTATGATATAAATTCGATTAGGAGAATTGATGTAAATTTAATGGAGTACAGATGGCAATCTCATGTAAAGGTTATGAGATATTGTCCAATTCTGTTGTTTTAGAATCATGTATATTCTAATGACTCCTTGATGAGATCTTGACCTTAATAACTCCACCATGTAATGGGTTTTATAGAGGAAGGTCGTCTTAAGACGAAGAATCCAGGGATCGGGAAAGGCTAACCTTAGGGAAAAGTCTTTAAAGTAATTTAAACTCAAGTGCGTAACGCATGTTATTAAGTAGATCTTTTCGAGGCGGATTTAAAGGTTGACGACACAAGTCAACTGCAGGGTTGTACCTCCGAGAAGATTAGGATCTTCTCGAAGTTACAACAATGCAGGTGACTTATGGCGACACCCTTTGCATTGATCGCTAAGATTTACACTTTGATCTCGCATGAGTTACTCAGGGTCCGATTAAGAACGTGGTCATGTTATAAGGCTGCCTAGGAGATTCGGGGTATCATGACACACTGGTTGAACTGCAAGGTTGAACCAGTATGTCACCATATCCCTAATCCTCGTGGGCATCCATATAACATTATCACCTTGTTAATCTATCTCCGAGTGATTCAGTTGTGAAAGGAAGGACTGACAGTAGTCAGTGTAGGACATTCTATATAACATAAGAATGGGGTGAAGGGCGTATTCCAGATTGACGAGTATGCCGTTAAGGAATACGAGACATAAACAGTATGTTTCAAATCTTTGGCCAAAGTATCGCAAGCTGCTGATTGCGTTGTCCTAATTCACCTAGTCTAAGGGATGAGATGCCGATGAATAATGGTAACATTTATTCAGTTAGGTTCCTTGGATAGAGCATTCTGAATCCCAGAGTAGGGAAGAGAACCACAAGAGTAAAGTGTTAAATAAAAACACCAACTCTTATTACTCATGAATAGATCGGTAGATTACCGAGTCATGGAATGAATAGATTGGAAGTACTCCGAGTCATTACAGCTGCATATGGTTGTCTGTTATATGAATGGTTATTTGATTTGTGAGTTCTAAATTATGTATTTAGAACCGTGGATGCAATTATCAAAAAAAAAAAAAAATTCACTTGTTCTAAGGTATAAAATGAGGATGTCACACCTCTAAATGGGATGATGACTACCAAAAATCTTTTGCATCCTTGAAACAATACCTTCTCCAACTACTCGTACTCATTCCACCTAGAGATGATTAACCCTTCTACCTATACATCTCTGCTACCGATCACTCCTTAGGGGCCATGCTTTCTCATCACGATTAAAAACATAGGGAGTAGGCGCTTTATTACATAAGCCGTACTCTTTTGACAATGAAACCCAATACACCCATGTCAAAAACATTTCTTAGCCTTATTTTTTTTTCCACCAAACTCCGCCATTACCTACTCAACTAAAAAACCTATGTTGTGACCAACAACGACCCCTTACACTTTATATATGTTAACCCTTATCAAAACCAATGGGCTACACACTAGATTATGCTTCTCCGTCGACCTCGACCTTAAATTCATGCATCAAAAGTCCATCAAAGGCCAAGCTATCACCGACCAATTGGCTATGCACCTATTTCCGGGATCAACCATCTAACTTTGACTTTCCATAAGATTCTATTGCTACCCTTTCCTTGGATGAACCCGCTTACCAAATGACACTCTTCTTCGATGGTTCCAAGTGTCGGTGTGGAGGTGGGGCTAGTTTTATCCTCATTCCTCTAGATGTAAAAACCATGCCTTTTTCTTTCAAACTCAATTTTGATTGTACAAATAATATTGCTGAATACAAAGCACTCGTATTGGGTCTCTAGGCTGCTTATGCCTTAGATGTTAAGTCCATCAACATCTTTGGTGATTCTCAATTGGTCATAAACCAATTAATGGTATATACCAGTGTCATAATGAGATACTTCAAAAGTACAAGCATCATATGGATATACTTTTTACCACCTTCAACCATTACACCCTTCAAACCATCCCACGTTCTACCAAAAATTTGTAGATACCATGGCCTCGCTTGGCTTCCGAGATACCAACTTTTCCCATCGACTCTAAAATATTTGTCACCATACAAATAATCTAATCACCTCTTATTTATTCGTGAATTTTACTCTATCATAACCGCTTACTCCCGACCCAAGTGACCTTTGGTATAAACAATACTCCAACTATCTTTCCCTCTCCATCTTACCTCCCAACATCACTCATAATGGACAACACACCTTTCCCAAAAGGGCCTCCCATTACGTCATCATGGGTGGCCTCCTCTATAAGAGTGGATTTAATGGTATTCTCTTACGATTCCTTACAAGTTATGAAATTCCTCATACCATTAATGAAGTTCATGATGACATATGTGGAGGTCACTTCAATGGTCTCGCGGTGGCTAAACGTATTCTTCACCTAGGCTATTATTGGCTGACCCTTAACCATGATTGTTGTGAGTATGTTAAGTGTTGTGTAAAATTCCATCAACATGCAAACCTTCATCATATACCCAATCATGCCTTACAGTCACCTGTGACCTTTGGCCCTTCTCTCTCAATGGGGTTTGGATCTCGTCGGAGAGATCACTCCCCATTCTTCCTAAAACATCAATGGATCAAAACCGCTCTTTTGAATAATACACCAAATGGGTTGAGTCTCGTACCTCTCATCTCCATGAAAGATGAGAAAACATGTGAGTTCATCAATCATCACATTATCATTGTTTTGGCGTCCCACATCGCCTCATCACTAATAATGGAAAACAATTAAAAAATAAAACCTTGCTAAAAATTTGTGATGCCTTTAGCATTCAACTAAGTTTCTCATCACCTTATTACCCACAAACCAATGGCCAATCTGAATCCACTAATAAAACCCTCAACAAAATTCTCATGAAAATGGTTAATGATACTTTGGGAAGGATTGACATACACACATTCCTTTCACCCTATGGGCATGATGTACTAGTATTCACACTTCCACTGCTGCCACTTCTTTTTCTCTGGTCTACGGTATAGAGGTTGTTCTACCTCTCGAAGTCTAGATTCTATCTCTTCGTATTTACCTCCATGACATGCTCAATGATGATGACTTTTTCCAGACTATTTAGCAAAACTTGAGTTATTAGATGAACTCTGTATTAATGCTCTTGACCATCTCCAAGTTTACCAAAAACGTATCAAACGTGCCTATGAAAAACATGTTCATGAACAAACCTTCCAACTTGGTGATCTCACCCTGAAGGAAAATCAACATGTAACCAAAGCCAAAAATATTAAACGGGGAAAATTTACTCCTAATTGGCTTGGACCATACATCGTGGCTCATGCCTATGGAGCATGTGCTTATCGTTTATCTTCACTCGACAAAGTAAAACCAAACCCGATCCCCTTTAAACCTTGCATATTTGACCATTCTACTATTGAATTTCAGTCCTACCACACCTTCTACCTCTTTTCATGCTCATCCCTTGAACACTATTCACATTCCTCCTTTCACTATACCATCCCCAATGACTAAACAAGAATCATGTGTGTACCCATCATTTTTTTACCCTCTCTTAAATATGTGTACCATGGATCTGCATGCTTGGCTTGATTCTCATGGATACTTTTTGTCTTCTTTCGGATGAGATCCCATGGTCGTTTTACCTTGATTTCGAACAAGAATCGATTCTTCACCTTAGTCTTTTCCATGACTTAAAATCTCTCACATAGTTTCCACATGGGATCCAACTCCTTGAGTCAAAATTCCAATAAAAATATAACTCCCTCAAAAAGGACATCTTTCTCTCTACATTGCTGCTATAAATAAAATACTCCCTCAAAGGATGGCTATGTAAAGCCTTCTTAAAAAAAAAAAAAAAATCCGAAGCTTCCGCATTGATCGAAACCTTCGCAAATACCTCAAGGAGATAATTTCCTCATCCCATATAGACTTCCTGCATCGATCAGTCTATCTCAAATACAAGTCAAACAAAAAAGCTTTTTCTTCATGGACTTTCTCATTGTGATCTTGGATCTCTTTCCAAAAGGCATGCTATCTCATACCATATAACCTAACCATTTTTTCACCTTCTCACCCTTTGCACCTTCATTTCATACCACCTCAAGGGACCTACTAAAACTGTGACATTTGGTGATCTATGACTATTATTCACCTTTAGAATAATCAATCATGCAATGTCTTTAGGGTATTATGTTCACCAGCCTACCTAAGGTATGGTCAACCCATTATGATCCTCACCAATCAGGTGGCTCTCTTACCTCCTCTTATCTTTTAACTTCTTCATTACATAATCTCCCACAATTCAACCAAGCCTAACCCAAACCTAGACTCAATCATGCCTATAACCTACCGACCCATTCTCCTACCTCCTCACATTTTTCCCTAGCTTATGGGAGAACTACATTGGCCTGAGGTCCCCTTTTTCCAGGACTATGTAGGTAGCACTTCATGGGCATGGCCACTCTCTACCCTTACTAATTTTCCCCTATTTTCCTATTCATATTATACCTGATTTTTCCTTTTGTATATTAACAACTAGAAGTACGATCTTAACACACAATAAAAAATACACATATCTATCATCCATGTTTCAAATATCATCATAACATACACCAATTAATCATTTCCTATTTCCACACACAACAAAAATTTGGAAATATACATCATCATGTATATCTACATTACCATTTGTTATCTGTCTCACCAACTACTTGTAATCTATACCAAAACCTGACTCAATCCATGCCTAAACCAACAACCTGACTCAATCCATGCCTATGACTTGACTTCATCCATGCCTAACCTAACTCCATCCATGCCTAAACAAGCAACTTGAATTCATCCATGCCTAACTCCGACTCCATCCATGCCTATGACCTGACTTCATCCATGCCTAACCTGACTCCATCCATGCCTAAACCAAAACCCGACTCAATCCATGCCTATGACCTGACTCCATCCATGCCTAAACCAAAAACCTAACTCGATCCATGCCTATGACCTAGGCTCTATCATGCCTACACTACTTGGTTTCCATCACATATACAAATCATAATAGAAAGTTACATATAACCATATATACATCATGCCATAAACCACCATCATCTCTATAAATAAATCATCCAAACATGTGTATCCATATACATGACTCTCAAATATCTTTGGCACACAGGATGGTGTATATAACAAAATATCAAAAACTCTCATGCACATCCTCACTATCTTTGGCATGCAGGCTGATATATATGTCAAAAATATGATGTCAAAAATAAAATAATCATACATGGAGCTCAATCATCTCCCCATATGATATCCAATCATATCTCATATATCTCCTCCTCTAATCCTCTAGCCCAACGTCCGGATGACCTCTCTCTTCCTTTCCTGGTTTGGCCTCTCATGGTCTTACCTCAGGAGCTTTCCTCCGTGCACTAGCAGCCTAACCACGACCTGCACCCTAGGCTCATTGGCCCCCTGTACTCTCCACACTATGTGTGTGGGATCTTCTCCTCTCACTCGAGGCCTACTGTGCTCTGTGCTCGGCATATGATAAGACATATATCCCCACTACCATCAAGTGATCTTGGTAGTATCTCACCTTGCCCATGGTGTCTCTCAACCTAGTTATAGGTACTATCTGTAGTGGTATCATCAACCTTTACCATGACCCATTACTGGATTAACCGATTGGACCTTTACCCCTTTACCCCCATTTTCCACCCGATCCCTCTCCTGCCTCTACCATCAGCGATTACCCTGGCTCTCCACCCAATCAAATCAATCACCCCATGCTTATAAACCCACCTATTGACCGGTGATCACTCACTCTATGGCTCACCAACTTATCTCTCTCGTGTCACTTGGTTGCTTTCCACCTTTCTCTCTCCTTGTCTTTTTCTCTTATGTGGTAAATGAAAAATATTTTCAAAAATGTGGAACGTTTTCTTTTTTTATAACCTTTCGACTTGATCGGTGTGACAGTTTCACCTTGATTGATATCGGTCTTATTCCCTATCCTATCGTGGTTGGTTCATGATGACTGGTATCGGTTAATTATGACCGTTGAAGGTTATCATGCTTAGTCTTACTAATACCCATTACCCCTAATTTCCTAGCATGAATAATTTCTACCTTACCCACACCTGACTTGGACACTTCACTTTACCCTCATAACCTCATCATTTACCACCTAACCTCTTCAACATTTGGGGACTCATTATTTTAACCATACCTTAGCCCTACCCATGTCGTGACCTAGCTACTTGGACCTGGAACATTCTTTGGTGACCTGTGACCTCATGTGCTCGCTATACCTTGCGACATGTTTACTCATGTTGTTTGACCTAATGACATTACCTTTCCTCTTTCCATGACCATTTATCGTAACCAAACCTTTGGTGTCTTAACACACCTAAATGTTCCTGCACTGATATGTGTTGTGTTTCCTGACCATATCATATACCTTGATCTTGGAATAACCTCAACCTTGTTTGGATAAACCTATCGACCTTAGACAATGTAGATTTTTCCTACTCTTTAACTTGGTAAATCTTGTGTTTTAGTTTATACGTGTGCATGCGTTTGATCGCTACTACCTTTGACCCTAACGCATTACCTAGATTAACCAATTGGACCTTCACCCCTTTACACTCATTTTCCACCTTCCTCTACATCACATTCACCTTTTATCAAACCACTCACCGATTTTGTCTTCTACCTCATCAGTTCCTACTTTGAGGGAATCACCTTCACCCACACATGGGGAAACCACATCTTATTTTTTTCAGTGTCACTTACCAATACAAGCTACGCAACAAAAAGGGGAAAAATGTAGACACCAAAATTGGGTCATAATCCCCTCAATTCCTCGTCAAATAACCAAATCAAACACACTCACCTAACCATGGTCCCTTACACCACATGCTATTATTAATTTAATTTAATTAATCCATGTCCTCATAATATTTATTATTTAATTATCCTAATAAAGATAATTCCCACACCACCTCACTTATACACCTCACCTAGCCACCTCACCCCAAATCTATTCTTAGTATGTTTCCATAACTAACTAAGACCTACCTAAACCCTAAATATCAAAGCCTACGTCCCCTCTAATAACATTCCCGCATAAAAAAATTGTAACTCTTGCTCTTTCCTAGAGGAATAGAAATATTTGGTGAAAATCATGGCCATGATCTTCCATTTTTAGAAAACCCAACAAAACCTACCTAACCGATGCGGTTACCCTTAACCGACATCACCAACCTAAAACGCCATCAGTCACCTTTTATTTCCCTTTGGTAACCTTATTTCGAGGTTAGCACATTTCTGAGAGAAAGAGAGAGAGTAATCACATCTACATGTAATCAAAGCGAGCATCCATTCACACCTAGACATCCACAACCATCCAAGCCAAGATCTGATTCAGCCAAGTAAGGAGAAAATCCTAGGAAGCTCAAGAAAGAGTCTCCTATCAACCGGTGGACCTTCACAGAAGAAATATCTCACCACCATCTCCACTCTTCACCCACAGTCGACTGGTAGAAAATTCCAAGTAAGTATACTACTCTATTCAATCTAGTTTTGTTTGAATACTTTCAGTATTTAGATTCTTTTGTGTGCTATTGCTTTCCTAGCCACTCATAGGTCCTCTCTGGTAACTATCCCCCTATACTTCTTCCAAAACCCCTTAAAACCCCATCCTAGCAATCCAACACTCCATTCCAACCTACCCAACCCTTTGTGCAATCACAAAGAAGATCCAAAATCCATTTTGAAACATCTCCCATTTTCCCATAGTCACTGGCATTGGTCTCCCAAAACCACCATCGGTCGCACCTATACCAAAGCATCGGTTCACCTACCCGATACTTCCCCTTTACTATCATTCACCAACTTAACCCATAACTCTTCCCAGCTTCACCAAAACCCCACCAAACCTACCCACCGACTGCGCATCCCTACTCCCACCCCCTAAACACCTCACTCAGTTCCCCATTAATGTGGAAAATAGACCCACACCCCTTTTCTTGATCCCCTATCATTTCTTTCGTGACGCCATCGATCACATTTAACCGAATTGGTTAGGACTAGACTAGCATCGGTCTCTGTGTCTATCAACATAGTACAAACCACTAACCTACATATTTACTCCCAAGCTACCTATAATCACTGTGACCTTCATCGATCTTTGTCACGGACTGTAGAAACCCGGAACCCTTTATTTGACCTCTCCTAATCTGATCCTAACTTAGCCTATTAGATTATATTTTGCTTATTGTGTTTGTATGAGATGCCTAAATCATATTTACTAAAGTAGGAAAATATTTACCTTATATCTCACATTAATTTTTTTACAACAGTGGATTGATAGCCTTCTAGGGAATATCACACTTCCCAGATCTAGCATATGCTGGAAGCCCACTACATATGTTATTTAACTTCTAGTTGGTGGTCTTGTTTTTATTTCAGGTAGTTCCTCCCAGCCAAAAGGAATCTCTCACGATCATTTGTGGATCAAGAAGTCATGCACACACAACAACCTTCAATCTACTTCAATAGGTATTCCTCCTAGCCTTTTACCCTTATCTGTTTCATCACATTCCAAGAAATGTTCTAAGAATTAGGTGAAACACCCGAGAATGTAATTAAGGAAAAAATTAATATAATTAAGTAAATAAAAACTAATCTAAAAATCATCATGCAATACGAACAATATATGTACAAACAAAATAGGACTATGTACAAATAAACGAGATAAGTGAGAAAACATTAATTTGGTTTTTTGAAAAAAATTCAAAGTGTTTGTACTAATTTTTGTATTTTTGTGAGACAGTGTTATACTTTTTTGGGTTATTTTGGGTAAAACCTATTTGAATGTTTTTGGTGCTTTCAAAAAAATTTTGGAATCTATATACAAAAATAAATATTCATGGATTCCCCAACGATAGATGGGAATGTACAAGGGAAAACTCCCCACATAAATACAATTGTAAGATTAGCCGGATCAAGGCAATGAAGGATAGGATCAAAATAATCTCATTTATAAACAAATAACTTAGCTTAGGAAGAATCGATCATGCCCCCAGGTGTGAGATGCTTGTGAAAAATGAACCCTCCTATGGCATCGGGAATCGATTTTCACTAAAGGACTTGTCCAAGTGCCACAATTGTGTGGTTTTCACATTTGGATGAATCTATCTCTTTAAATTTTTTTTTTTTTTTTTAAATTACTATTTTTATTTTTGATATATCTCCATTCTTAGGCACATAAACATTTGAGATGCATGGAATTCATGGGTTCTCAAATTTCATCACCATCAAGATAGGAAAGCTTATAAGCACTTGAACCAAATTTAGCCACCACAATGTATGGCCCTAACTAGTTAGGTTCAAAATTTCCTTTCTTCTCATGATATTTTGTAGTGTTGAACTGATTATCTTTTAGAAAAGGTATCCTACCTCTAATTCCTAAGGTATGATGCATTTTTGTAGATCCTATGCACTCGGTTCTGATAAAATTTGAGGTGATCCAATCCATATAGGAATCTTTCATCAATTAATTCCATCTTGTATATCCTAACAACTCTATAGTATTCATTTCTATCTAGGTAATCTCTCAAGGATATATTCAAATAAGGGAGATCAATCTCAAGGGGTGAAATGGGCTTGATTCCAAAGACAAGGGAATATGGATTTGTACTTCTAGTTGTGTGGATAGATGTCATATAAGCCCGGAGGGAGGGAGGGATTTGAAGATGCCAATTATGACATGTTTTACTAATCATTTTCTCCATGATACTAACAAGAGTCTTATTTTAGGATTCTAGCTATCCATTACCTTAAGGGTAATAGGGATTAGACCATTTCTGGAAGATTTGGAAGTATTGTCACACTTTGCCTTCACTTGTTTATTCTTAAAATATTTACCATTTTCAGATACAATGGCAGAGGGGATTTCGTAATGACAGATGATGTGATTCATGATAAATTTGGAAATCTATACACTGGTAACATAAGTAAGAGGAACAACCTCTACCCATATTTTAAAATACTCGAAATGGCGGTGATAATGTGACCGTGGCCATCGGAGGAAGTTGGTGAGAGCTTGCCTATGAGATCACGTCCACATTTGGAAAATAACCACCATGTCGTGATAGGTTGTAGAGAATATGATGGATCATGTATTAGGTTGCCATATTTTTACATAGAAGACATTTCTTCAAATGATTATAGAAATCTATTTCACCAATAGGACAATAATAGTCTACTCTTAAGATATTCTTAGAAAGAACCATTCCACTTGTATGGGCCCCACAAATGCCTTCATGCACCTATTTTACCACTAATATGAACTATTATGAGTTTAGAGAGAATAAGAGATTCCCATCATAGCCTCAACAATAGAGAGTGCCACTAATTAGGTTATAATGGGTTATGGGTTGGATGAGGTTATAATTTTTTTAATTGGTGATGTTGGGAGGGAAGGTTCTATCATGTAAGTAATTAAATATATCAAGGTACTAGGGGAAAGGGGACCAAAAATTAATGCACCAAGAAATATTCCAACATGTCATATGTAGGTAACATCAAATGTTCCACAAATAATTTCATGTTGTTGTTACTTGGTGGAATACATAACAAATATCCAATTGTAGCCATGGCATCCACCAGTGATTATGTGCTCTTGGTATTTGTTGAAAGGTGATTTTCACAAAGAATTATTTTAAAGTATCTACCATTTTTTTGTAAGGGATGAACTTATCATCATTGACCTTATACTCATCATTCACTTGTTTGATGATCAATTGGGATTTTCCTATAACATTGACTTGTTTGATATCCCACCATATAGCAATTTTCAATCCTGAATGAGGGATTCATACTCAGCTATATTATTTGTACATGGAAAACCAAGTTTGAAATCCTGAAAAATTAGATCCCCTATAGGAGTGATAATAACAACACCTACTCTTGAGCCATTATGATAAATGAACTACCAAAGTATATCTACCATGTGATAGATTCCTCAATATATAACATAGAAGCATCCTAAGATCCAAACTCAATGGTTCGAGTTCCAGGTAAAGGGGCTTCAGCTAGTTGATCTGCGAGCACTTGTCCCTTGACTAATTTCTAGCTGACATACTCAATATAAAATTCACATAGCAAGATGATCTAATCTAACATCCTCCTAATAAGCGCGAGTTTAGATAAAAGGTACTTGAGTGGGTAAAATTTGGATATTATATTGGTTTTTTTATTCATAAGGTAGTGAAATTTTTTTTTTGAAAGGAAAAATAATGGCCAAGCAAGATTTTTCAATTTAGGTATAATTGATCATGTAAGTAATCAATGTACAAATAATATAATAGATGGCTTTATATTTTTGATATAAATAATAGTGATATAAAAGCAAGATGATAGAAAATTGAGTAGATGATATATATAGCAAAAGGGGTTCACTTGGGGTAGGTGGTATAAGAACAAGTGGGTTATCCAAATACTCCTTGAGTAAGGAAAATGCTTGTTGGCATTCAAAACCCCAGTGAAAACATATTTCTTGAGAAGATGAGTGAATGAATGACATTTATCTAGCAAGTTGGGAAATGAATCTATGGATGGCTTGGATTTTGCCACCTTAAGTTTGTGTAGTTTGAGGTTCTTGGGAGGAGGAATTTCTGTAATAGCCATGACCTTGTTGGGTCCACTTCAATTCCTCTTCTAGAAATAATGAAGCCTAGTAGCTTCCCTAAAATCACACCAAAGACACACTTCTTTGGGTTGATTATGACTTTATAATCTCTTATTAGTTAAATTATATGGTGTAGGATATTTGGATATCCCACTCTAGTCCTAGACTTTCCCAAGATATCATCAACATATTCTTCCATAATATCATGCAGCATGTCATGGAAGATGACATTCATATCTCTTTGATAAGTTGTCCTTACATTGTTGAGGCTGAAAGGTATGACTTCGTAGAATAACATACCTCGGGGGTAGTAAAAGAATTCTTGTGTTGGTCCTCTTCTACAAATTTTATCTAATTATAACTTGAGAATTTATTCATGAGGGATAACATTTCATAGCTTACAATTGAATCAACAATAATGTCAAAGTATGGAAGAGGAAATTCATATTTTTGTAATACTTTGTTGATGTACATGAAATCCATGTAAATTGTGATACCTATAAGATTTTTCGAAAAGGAATTATGTTATAAATCCATTCTAAGTAGTCAATAGACCTGATGAATCTTCCTACCAATAATGTTTCAAAATCCTCCTTGAACAAAATATCCACACAAAGATGCATTTACTTGTAGTTTTTGTTTTATTAATTTTTCATATTCATGTATAACTAAGCTATACACCATTGGAGAAGGATCCAATCCAAGAATTTTAGCATATGACCAAGAAAATACATTTGATACTTCGTGAAGGAGAATAACAAAAAATTTCTAGTTATTATGCTTTGAGAGAGAAGCTCCGAGTTTAAAAATTTTAGGCTCATCTTTGGTTCCAATGTTAACATCAATTTTATCCTCCACTAAAAATTTTCATTAATCCTCCATACATGTAGCATCATGGGGAGATTGAGATCTTTCTCTACGGGCATCTTAAAAATATTTTCACCCGTAGCCTAACCACTTTTATATCCTTTCATTTTTTAGTTTGTTCATACGTGATTAACTAAAGTAGGAATATTTTAGTGTAATCTAAATGCTACAGGAGTAGTAAAATTACTGAATAAATGAAACAATAAAAAATTTGAAATACACCCAAGCAAACTAAGCTAGAAAATATGAAACCCTAATGTGTAAATCGAGATATCGGCTGGCTAGACCTGGGTGCTTAGAAAGGGATAGGGGCACATGTGGGTGCCTTGGTCTAAGATCTGGGTGCCCTAATCTGTGGAAATGGCTAGGAAATATCCTCTGTAATGTCAATCGATGTTTGCTTATGTTCACCTATGGTCACATGTATATTGTTATATGATCATCAATGTCATTATAAGACTGTAATAAAGAATCACCTATGAAAACACCGAGAAAATTTATCAAAACTCTAAAAAATAAATATGCCTATAAATGAGTTAGATTGTCCTTAGCAGCCACAATGGTGAACTTACTAACTAATTCATGCACTACATCTCAACCCGATGTAGTTCTAGATGTGTTTGTCTGATCGTGCCCTAGGTTTCTCTTGTCTTTAGTCACACTTTGTGATGTAGCGAAAAAATAACTAGATGTAGAATGTAGTCAATGTGTGCATAGAAACAATAGACTCCCCTCTATGAATTTTGATGCGAGATGAACCATCCTTGTGTGCTTTATGATTGAGCTATATTAATGTAAATGTAGCTTTATATGCCTTTAATGTATGCAAATCTAGATGGTGATATTAGATGTTTAGTGCTTTGTCCCTCATTATGGTCACATAACTTTATATTTATATAGTTCTCTTGTTTTAATTTTGTAATTAACCACAAAAAGGTCGACCAAAAAAAAATAGAAATATTAAATGGCTAAAAATTTCCCAAAAGGTAGGAGTAAAGTGCAAAGATGATCGGGGTGTCCCGAGAGGAGACCAGGGGCACACAGGGCGCCCCAATAAAAAATAGGAAAAATGCATTATGAAAATATATGTTGGGAAAGTAAAAGTGTAAGATCAAAAATATGATAGCAAGCAATGTAAAAATGGCCAAAGAAATGGGTTAATTATTACTCTTATCAATTAAGAACCATACAAATAGTAGTAGGAGACCGGGACTAAATAATGACTCAAAGTGCATGATTTTGTGTCTACATTTCCCCGATTATGTTGGTGAGTGGAAATATTAGTAAAATAAATTAGATAGATGTGCATACCTAATAATACATGGAGAGTGATGTAGAAAATGTGTCGAAGGACTAGACAAAGCGTGGAGTGACACATAGATGTCCAACGTGGAGATTAAAGATGCAAACGTGTAAAAAGTGATGAGAGTAAACATAGGGTAGAAGCATGTGTGTAGATACCAATGTGCATAGTGTACATACATGGTTAGTAACATATGTTTGATATACCCGCCATGTGTGTTTTATTGTTCTTTATTGTTTACTTCCCATATCAATAGAATTGTAAAGAGAAAACGATAAAATAGTCAAATACACATGTATATGTGTAAAAACTATGTGTAAAAATAGATGTATGTAGTAAAAATAGTGTAAATAAAATTACAAAGGTGAAAAAATAACATGTGCACCTAATAAATGATGAGAAAATGAAGGTATAAATGATATCTCGTAACTATCGGTGAAGTGCGAGTTTTTTTGGGAAATCTCATGCCACTATGTCTCGAAGAAGTGTAGGGAGAAAGTTATGATATTCACACTATTCTAACCATTGGGGTTGGGATAGAATCCCAAAATCCATATCCACACTAGGTGAAGATGTTGTTGTTTTAGAAATGGAATGGATCGGAAAGGAAATTATTATTATGGAAGAAACACAATGGAAAGGAAATGAGGGGAACATATTTTCTTTCAAAAACACAGATCACGAAATAATCATATGAGTTCTAGATAACAAATGTAATGTTTGAAACAATTAAAATAATCGAGAGTGCTAAACAAAGAATAGCTTAAGATTCTGAACATAAGAACAATATCTTAAGAGAGATGAATCTCACAACACAAAGTTTGCAAAATAGCATCGGTTTCTATTCCTCAAATGATTAAAAGAAAACACAAAGTTTTTCTTCTTCACAATAGTTCTCAATATTCCAAAAATCTCAACCCTTTGGAATGCATAAGTATCCCTTATTTATAATAAAAAGAGTTGAGAGAAAATAGGATAAATCCTAGAAATAGTCTATTAATGAGAGTCCTATTTTTCTTGACTCTCACGCAGGAGACCAAGTCAAAATTTTCTTCCTACATGATGAAACGAAAATGAAAAAGACATGTCGATTTTAGGATTGAAATGACATGAAACATTATGCCTATTCTGTTTCATCATCTTTGTCTTCCTCCAGCAAAGCTTGCTTGTCCCAAAATTCTTGGAACTTTCAGATTATGCCCTACATCTCATCTTCATCAGGCATGGTGGAATGGTCACTCAGGACTTCACACATTTTTCTGAGTATCACTCACATTACCAGGAAGTTTCTTTAGTCTCTTGTTGAGTTTCCTCAGTGTTTCCAAAGAATGTTCAATCTTCACAAACCTATCAATGATTTCCAGGCTAAAGCCATAAGTTGGTTCATGTTGAATTGATTCTTGGATCTACTTGTAAAGATCATCAATGGGTAGAATACTTGAGCTTTCATTCAACACTTTAGCGTAGATCTTGATTAGCTCTTCTTCTATGTCATTTGTGCCATCAACCAATTGATCTCTTGATTCCCTCAATTTTTGCAAGCTTCATTGAGAATCTTTATTCTAAATCTAATGGCTTTGGTTAGTTGAAAATGCTTGTCCCCATGTGGAATGATTCCTTCTTCGACCAAGATGTGGGATGGAACCTGTTTCAGCATATTGAGAGCTTCAAAAGTTAACTCTAGGTTCCCGACTTCTTGCCAAAAACTCATCATCCATTTTCTCACCATCCTTCTTTATATCCTCCAAGGATTTGTAGACTTCCACGGTGTCATCAATGACCTCTTTTCCTTGTAGGAGTAGCCTCTGGATCCATTCATCAACCGTTCTCCCCTTCTCATTAATCTTTTCAATCATGGGTACCGATGAGAAATCAAACCTGATAGGAGTAGAGGATGATGGTGTTGACTCAAGAGGCTTTGAGAGCTTGAGTAGTACTTCTATCAATTTCTCTACTTTCTCTTTTAGCTCATCTCTACTTGCCTTTGTTTCCTTCAGCTTCTGGCACAACACATTCATGGCATCTTGTGCATCCTATTGTGCTCCCTCCATTGTTACTTTTCCTAGATCAACCCTTGTGATTTGATAATCGGTGACCATTATATCATTCTTGGTTTTGTCAGCCATGGGAGTGGAAATTTCCAAAACTTATGCCCTGAGGCATCCACTGAAACCCTTGAAACCATTTTGGGTTTCTTGGCAGACTTAGTAGGAGTGACCTTGAGGGAACTAAATCAAAGGCTGGTAGGGGAACTACCACCTTCCTCTTCCTTGGGGTCTGATCTATTAACCATTGAGGCATACTGGAAGAAGTTTCTCCCATCGTAGGTGTTACGGTCACATCTTTAGGTGGAGGAAGGTTTTCTTGTGGAGTGGTGATCATTGCGAGTGTAGTGTCCATGGAAATGGACTCGGGAATGAAGGTACAGAAGGAGGAGGCATATCCATGGTTAACTTGGGTCCAGTGGGGAGAGGTGAGAGGCCAGAGAAGATGTTGGCCATGGCTAAGGAATTTGGTGAAGAAATCTGAGGCAAGGAAGGCTGAATGGGAGGAGGAAATGATTCTGAAATTAAAGCTTGAGAGGTAAGAGGAAGACTTACCTCTGATGAGCTACTATGAACCAAAAGGGAATGAGAGGTTGACCAACCTCTTCTCTTGAAGGAATATTTCCTTGTTATGTGGTGGAGGTGAATCAAGTATCTCAACCATTTGTGGGATAGTGGCCAATGATGTGGTCACTTGCTCTTCTCCCTTTCTGACAAACTTAACCTTTATTGGCCTCTTGGAAGAGTCCTTATCCTTTTCCTTTTTTCCCTTGGAGGGTCCCACTTCCAAAGTAGCTAGCTTTGAAAAAATCTTTTCTTTATAACTCATTCCCCAAGAAATGAGCCATGCCTTAGTATGGGCAAGAATTTGAGCAGCTCTTCCTATAATAGAAGCTTTCTCAGCAATGGACCAATCAATGGTTGGGAATACATATTGGTCTTCATTCAACCCATCATACGAGGTGTCAAGGACACTTTCATTGTCCATGGTGCCTTTTGGGATGTCAGATAGATCTAACATCTAAATCTCTTCAAGTGTTAACTTGCTTTATTGTCCTTTCTTCGGATGGAAACTTCATCCCGAAGATCAACCCAAATGTCTTCTACACTTTGGGCACATGTAGATATAAGGTCCCATATGACTTAAGGACTCCTCGAAAATCAAACCCATCTTTGTGCTTCATGTGATTTTTCAACTTATCCTGCAGCTCATGCACCACATTCTTGGCTTTAACCACTATTGAGCACGTGTACCTTCCATGGAAATAGGGAAGGAGATGGTGGCCTTGTGCTTACTCTTTTTGGAATTTGTGAAAATCCAACAATTGTCTAACCAACTCCATCAGGATCAACTTATCACCTGGGAAAATGGAAAGGATCACCCGGGTACATGACCACCCAAAGGTATGTGAACTTCTTGAATTGCAAGAAGATACAACCCCATTTCGATACTTTGGCCCATGCCTCATCAAAGACTCTTCTCTTCCTTAAATCAGGGTTCAACATGCAGATGTTTTCATAAAAGAAGGCATCATTCACTCTTTTGAATTGATCCTCGACCCCTTCATTGTTAGTTGAGGAAATACTATATATGTGTTTTTTCCCTATTTCCCTTTGCATCCAACCCTGGATAATTTCTCATGCCAGTTGCTTGCATAGGTGACGTATGATGACATATAGAACTTGTTAGTAGTCAAGACTATTTTCATCTAGGGAGTCTATCTCATCACTTATAAGACTACTCCAATCGATTCCTTGGTCATTCTTCTTTATGATGACCATGAATTGATACATCCACCCTTGGAAGTCTCTCGACTCGGGAGTCCAAATACTTGACTTAGCAGGGTGATGATATCACTAATTTCAAGGATGAAATCACTCCTAGGGACAAACTTGGGAAACCTAGAGATGGTTGGCTTGGCCTTGATTAAGAACTTTTTGTTTACATGCCTGATGCAATCTTCTTGATCATTTGTCCCAAGGCCTTCTACATTGATTGAAGGTTCAAATCAACATATTCTACAAAGTTGGGAAATCTTAAGAGGTCATCAAAGTAACCTCCATCCAACTTCACTATGGTTTCTCCTGATTGATTTCTCACTGAGCGGGAAGCTGAGTCATAATTGGAAGCACAGGCCAGAATGAACTCGGGGCATTGAGTAGACATTGGGAATCCTGCTGCAAGAGGGAGGCCACTGCCAGCTATTGACTTCATCCAGGGACTCTAAGAAGAATCCTTGATTCTATTCCAAAAGTCTTCCATGTCTATATTACCAAGCTCCGTGTCTCGATGTCATAATTACAATCTATGTAGGAAGGGGATTCCATCTTCCGGTACTTGTACTTCATCTTTCTTGACTTATCTAACTTATCCTTAGATTGTCCAGGATCCGACATGAGAAGTTTTGAAGAAAGAATGCCTAGATGACCTCTGGTTGAACAATCGGGCTTGAAAGCTTGTTGAGAAACCCTATAGACCCACACTAACCGACTTTGGGACCTACAAAGCACTTTCTGAAACCCGACACACTACAATGTATATCAAAAATTTGGTCATGTCAAACACTTTGTGAAACCCGACCCAAAGGTGGAACTCAGGGGATGTTAAGCACTCACAAAACCTGATACAAGCAGTGGAACTAGGATGATGTTGAAAATTTGTGAAACCCGATAGACTATGGAAGTCAGGGGATGTTAAGCACTTTGTAAAACTTGAAACAAGTGGAAACATGATGATGTCAAGACTGTTAAGATACTACGGAACTCTGTATAAACTCTAAAACAAAAAAGGCATCGGGTTTTGAGATGTCAAAACAAATAAAATTCCCCAAGTTCATAAATTAGGATTTTAGATTCATCTCAAAAACCAAAAAGAGTATATCCCATGGGAAAAATAAGAAAACACCCAAAGGGTGAATTCCAAACAAGAGGTTTCATAGGAATACAACAGGAAATGAAGAAAACAACCCAAAACCCTAAACCTAGAGGAAGAAAAAGAAAAAGAAAAAACCAAATGAATACCTCAAAAACAACCCCAAAGACCTCAAAGTGGTAAGAAGAGAAAAATACCTTCAATAAATTTGAAAAATGGTCAAAGATGGATCATGAAATCGATCAAGAGGTTCAGTCGGGTTTGGAGGTCGAAGGAACATGCATGAAAAATCCACGCAACAAAAATATACCAGTAAAAATGACGTGTAAATTCAAACTATTTATAAAGCCCTAGCATTAATTACACCTCATCCGACACATGTGCCAACTACCCGAAAACTTGACATTAATGCCATGTCATCATGCTCGAGTGTTCAAAACCTGATACAAAGGTTTTACTATCAAATCGGGTTTCGAAACAACTGACATGAAGCATGAGATGTTTGGATGTTATCAAGTTTCAAAACCCGACACAAAGGATCATTCGGGTTTTGGTTTTGGGAACAAGCAACATGGAGCATGCATTTTGCAAGGTATGTTCCGATGCTTCTGAGTTCCAAAACCCGATACACTAGCTTGTAATCATGTTTTGGGTTTTAGAAACAATTGACAAGAAGCATGCAAGGATATGTTTCCATGCGATGGAAACCCAAAAACCAAAATCTCCTTCAAAGGGCATTTTTAGGGGATTTTGTCAAAAAAATTCTATGGTTATCTCAATTTTAGCTAAAATCACTAAAAATGAGATAACAATTGGCTCTAGTTGGGGACTTTCTTTGAGACATCAAAGGAAGAGAACTCATATATCAAAAATCTTTATCCATTGGGCTACGGAGTTTGAAGAAGAAAAAAAAAACAAAGAAAGAAAGAAAGAAAAAGAAAACACACAACAAAAAATAAATTATGATACAATGCAAGAGAGCATCTTGCATTACTGATGGAACAACTTCAGATGTTGACCACTAAAAGGTAGAGGGAGAAACTCTCCATCTAGATATGATAGACAAAAGCTATTTTCACCATTCAATTGATGTATTTTGAAAGGACCTTTCCATAAGGAGTCAAACTTGCCATGCATCCCTTTCTGCTCCCTTCTCTTGTCCCAGAGAAGTACTAGATCTCCGATCTGGAAATCACATTGCTTCATTTTTTGTCAAATATCCTTTTGAATTTTCTCTGATGATCTACAATGTGATCCACCACCTTGCTCCATTCTTCTTCTAACCTGGCTAGGTACATTATCCTTTTCTCAATGGAACTTTGAAAAGTTTCATCCTCAATTGCTTTAGCCAACCATAAGGCTGGAAATTCTACAGAGATAGGAATCTCAACATCAATCCCATACAATACTTGGAATGGGGACATTCCAATAGCTCACTTAGGAGTAATCCAATCTACCCATAATGCATCATACAATGCTTTGTGCCATGTCTTCTGATTCTCATCGACCAACTTTCTGATTATGGTCACTAGGTTCTTGTTGCTTGATTCAGCCTGACCATTGCCTTGGGGGTAATAATCGATGAATGAGCCAATGTGATCCCAAAGCCATAACAAAATTCTATCAACTCATGGGATGAGAAATTGGAAGCATTGTCAACAATGATCTTGTGAGGCACACCGAATCTAACAATTATATTCTCCTTGAGGAAGTTACACACAGCTTCGAGGTAGCTTGTTTGATTGGAGAGCGACTTCCACCCACTTGGTGAAATAGTCTGTGGTGGTGAGCACATAATTATGACCAGCACTAGAGGTAGGATTCAACACTCCAATGAAATCAATCCCCCATTGGTGAAAAGGTTCTTCAATCACCATAGGTTTCAAGGGAAGAGCTGTCAACTTAGGACGACCAATGAAATGTTGACAAGCTTCACACTTGGCTACCCATTCAGCTGAATCTCGAAAGAGAGTAGGCCAATAGTACCTGCCCATAAGATCTTGTAAGCCATTACGGAGGAAGAGAAATGTCCTCCATGCTAGATTGTGGAAGGACTCTAGTAACCTTACCTGTTGAGACTTATCAACACAACACAGAATACACCATCAATACCTTTCTTGTATATACCATTATCCCATAGAATGTATCTTGCAGACCTTAACCTAACTGTCCTCTTTTCTTTTTGGCTTAAATGTGGAGGGAATTCACCATAAGTTAAAAATAAAGCAATATCCATGTACCACTCATCAGTTGTGCTTACAAAAAGCACCATGGGAAATTCTGAAGAAGTACCTTTAGTTTCTTCACATTCTATCTCAGCATTGTTTTCCACGATCATTTGGCACAGGCCTCTTCCCCATACTAACTTGGTAGGTCTGATGTCCAAGTCATACTCCTAGACTTTGGCTATCCAGTTACCTCATTGACTACCCAACTCCTGTTGAGTCAAGATGGATTTAATTGTGGTATCAGGAACAAGAACGAGAGTGTGAGAACTCAACACATAATACCTAAAATGCTTCACTTCTCTCACCACTACATAAGCATGATTTTCAATTTGTGACATCTTCAATTCATGTTCCTTTAATGGGGAAGCTCATGAAAGTGATGGGAGCTTCAATTCCTTCTTCATTCTCCTGCATCAGGATGGTTGATATTGTATGTGCGGAAGTGTAGTTGTACATGATGAAATCCTTTTTGAAATCTAGGCACACCAGAATGGGAGCGTGAGAAATTGCCCTTTTTGACTTCTTCAAAGCAAGCTTCCCTTTAGTGCTCCATCAAAATGGAGTTTTACCTTTCATCATCCCAAGGATATCCTTGGTTTTATCGGCAAAATCAGGTACAAATCTTCTTAGGAAATTGACCTTCCCAAAAAGGAGTGCACCCTAGTTTTTTGTGGGTAGGGTAAGGCTTTGGATGGCCTTCACCCTCTCTGGGTCGATCTTGGTTCCTTCTTTAGTCATGATATGACCCAACAAATTTCCTTTGTTACTCCAAACATGGAATTTTTAGGATTTAATGAAATCCCATGATGCCTGCACCTTAAGAGTACCTATTCCAGATGATCATAATGATCACTTCACTTTTTAGAGAAGACCATCAAGTCATCCAAATACACAACTATGACCTTTCCCATCAAATCTCTGAAAGCTAAATCCATAGCTCTTTGAAACGTGGCTCGCATTAATCAAACCAAAAGGCATCCTCCTATAAGCAAAAGGTTCCCCATGGGGTGGTGAATGTCATTTTATGTTGATCTTCAGTAGCTACCTCAACCTGATTATACCCCAAAAATCCATCAAGCATGGATAACATTTCTGATCCAGTGACGGTCTGTAATACTTGGTCCATGATGGGAAATGGATAATTTTCTTTCAATGAAGATTGATTGAGGTTCGAAATCAACACAAATCTAAATTTCACCATTCTTCTTTCTAATGGGAACAATATTAGCAACCCAGGTGGAATGATGGATTGGAAAGATAATCCTTGCATCTAACATCTTCTAATTTCTAGCAAGGATAGTCCCTGAGATCTTTGGGTTGTAATGCCTTTGCTTCTACCTATAGGGTTTAACCTCAGGCTTTAAAGGAATGCTATGTTGCACATCCTTGGGCTTGAAAGACTTTAGATCCACATATGACCATGCTAGGATGTCCATATATCTCTTCAGGAGTGAAGAGAATCTTTCTTTTTCCTCCAGAGAACAACATTTACCAATGTTTACCATCCATGGTTGATCAGTCGGAGCCCAGGTTAACTTGATCTACCTCTAATGAGGAAGCACCTTCAGCTTTCCTTTTATCCTAATGAAATGGTCATGCTTGTCAAACAGACCTTCCAGAGAAACTAATCCCTTTGGAATCTTATTGCCTTTAAGTTGGATGAATTCACCATCAATTTCTTGATATGAATTTGAGATGGACTCATGAAAAGCTGATTCTGATCCTTCAAAATAAAGCTCACTAAAATTATCAGCTTTCTCAAGAAAAGACAATACATGTTGATCATCATTAAATACTTGCCAATGTGCTGAATTATCTGGAACACTTGGATGATATACAATCTCAATGGTATACGTGTCCTGTTTGAACTTTGGGTGAGGAAGGAGAAGAGATGTAGATACGGCTAAAGAATCAACTTTATCATTGTAATCTCTCTAAGACTACCTTAATGGAAAAAGCATCAAAGCATTCTATGTTGTCCCAAACCTTGTTCTTATAATGTCTTAGGTGATCATTTTTTACCTGATAGGTCCCCCTTACTTGATTCACAATCAACTCGACATCTCCTACACTTTAAGATTTTGATCCTTTTTGTCTTTGCCATTTCTAATCCTAATAACAAAGCTTCATATTCAGGCTTGTGTTATTAGTATTATCAAACTACAACTTGAAAGCAAAGGAAAAATCTCAAAATCTAGAGATATAAGAACCACGCCAACACCTAAACCAGTAGTTGAACAGCTCCCATCAAACTCAAGGGTCCAAATAGCATTAGGATCTTCTTCTTTGACTTCTACAGAGGGCACCTCTAGATGTCATGAAATAATTACCCAAGCCTGCATCTTCAAAGAGAATTTGAGCCTTAGGATCATCTGATTTAGTGACAAGGTATTTTTTTGTGCTTTAGGGTGAAGGACACGAGGAACTCCATTTACTTTGGAATTTTAGCTTTGGTCCAATCCATGTTGATTTCTCCTCCAACATCTTTGCAAAAACCTCTTCCTAAGAGAATACCATAAGCAGTTGGGATATCAGCAACCAGGATAGTCATTTTCACTCTCTTTTCAGGGAAGGCAACAAATGCAAATTGTGCATCCTTGATTTGGCCAATCAAGGGGACTTGTTTGGTTTCCATGGAATAACACCACCCATAAGATTTAGTCAAGGTGAGTCCAAGGGCATGAGCTACTTTTGTGGGCATTACGTTATCAGAGGCTCCTGAGTCAATTATGCAATTGTTGAGTTTAAAACCATTTATAAGTAAGGACAAATAAAATGGTTTGATCTTTCCTAAAGAAGCAGCAGAGGTCATATTACTCTGAGGTAAAGGCTGAGTGGGGCTAGGAAAAATGCCTTTTGAAGATGAAGGAATAACAACCTTGCTTCTAATGAATTTGGCAAGTTTCTCAAATTGCTCAGGGTTGGACTACAGGTACTCGGCTTCTGACATTTGGATTTTGGTTTTCTTTGCATGATCAATGATGTCGAAAGTAGTATATGAAGGAATAATGGAGGGCTCAGTTCTAGTTACACTAGTCTAAGCCGAGGTACTAGCCTTGAGGGAAGGAGAAAAAGAATTAGAAGATGAAGTTACCTTTTTAGTTGTCTCCTTTTCAGTTTGTGCTGAGATGGGAGAGCCTCTTTTAGCCATAACCACGGGAGCTTCTTTACTTTTCTCCTTAGAGCCTTCAACCGAATTTCTAGGATTATGAGATTGGGATCAGTGAAGACTACAAATGATTGGCCATCATGCTCACCTTCATCTTCCTCGTACTCCAAGTACCCAATGCTGAGTCGCCAGCTGAATCATCAAAAGACTCATCAACATATCCTAAAGCTTTGAAAGCTTCATGAGAATCTTGATCATTCTAGTTCTTCACCCTCCTCAACTATTTCAACTACTATGTTGACAGGAGGAGCTTCAATGGCTAGCCTAGTGGGAGTAGCGATCAACCGATTCCTATCTCTTGTGGGAGCGCCATTGGTATTGTTGAAATTCCATCTAGGAATATCCCGATAAGGAGCATTGGTCACTTGTTGGGACATTTTCTTCTTTAAAGTGATCAAGTCATTGGCCATCTTCTGAATCATAGGATCAGTAGTACTCTGAGAAGAACTCTAATTTTTAGGCTTAGATGATTCTCTTCTGATTTTTCCAGCTAGAATAAGATCATCTTCTATTTCAGTGGTTGTAGCTTGAGCAGTGGCCAAATCGGGGATAACAGATCTTCTCAACAAGAAGCTCACATCAGGGGGCTGAGCATTGATGAAGAAACACTTTTGATTTTCAAGAGTGGGAACAACTAGGTCTAGAATCTTACGGATCAGCTTGTTGAATTTGGCTATGAAGTCCCGCATGGGTTCATAAGACTCCTTCTTCATGTGTGTAAGTTGTGCTAACAAGGCATGAGAATCTTCAGCTGGTTTGAACCTTGCTTCAAATATAGATCTCATGGTAGCCTAGTTGGTAATGCATGCATTCGGAAGATGGTAGAACCATTCTACTGCTACACCATGCAATGTCTCAATGAAGAGTCAAATAGAGACGTCTTCATGAGAAACTCCAAGAATGCCACATGTGATAAAGAATGAAGTGATGTGTTCATCAGGGTGTTGCTTCCCATCACCATTGAACTTAGGAATATTCTTACGAGACCATGAGGTAGATCATGCAATGGTGGAGTTAGGGAAAGAGGACCAATAGCCACACCCCAAGGCATAGGTTGTGTTGCCATTCTTCTAAATGAAGTGTGTATAGGAATCGAGTATCCAGATAAGAATAATGCATGACAAGTTGCAAAAACTTCTTGTTCTTGAGGAACTCGAGTTCTTCGGATGGGTGAAGAACTTCTTGCTTGACTAGATGCAACACTGTTGGGTGAAAGTCTGAAATTATGTTGCTTGAAGCAAATCAAAGAATGGATCAGTTTCACCCCTGGCTCAGCTGACCAGTGAAGATCTTTCTAGCCAACTTGAACTGGAAAATAGATCTTTTGAAAAATAAGGAAAATACGGAGTCTAGACACCAATAGGATAAGCTTAGTCTTATCAATCTGTATTCCCAGTGGAGTCACCAAAAATTGTTGGTTGGATATTTTTTCAAGCCAAAATATGAGGTTCAACCATAGTACATGGGATTAAATCCCTCCTCAAAGATAGGTGAGGCTACTTGTTTATTACTAATCTAAAACACAACGGAAATAATATATACAATATTCACACTATTCTAACCATTGGGGTTGGGATAGAATCCCAAAATCCATATCCACACTAGGTGAAGATGTTGTTGTTTTTAGAAATGGAATGGATTGGAAAGGAAATTATTATTATGGAAGAAACACAATGGAAAGGAAATGAGGGGAACATATTTTCTTTCGAGAAAACATAGATCACGAAATAATCATATGAGTTCTAGATAACAAATGTAATGTTTGAAACAATTAAAATAATCGAGAGTGCTAAACAAAGAATAGCTTAAGATTCTAACATAAGAACAATATCTTAAGAGAGACGAATCTCACAACACAAAGTTTGCAAAATAGCATCGGTTTCTATTCCTCAAATGATTAAAATAAAACACAAAGTTTTTCTTCTTCACAATAGTTCTCAATATTCCAAAAATCTCAACCCTTTGGAATGCATAAGTATCCCTTATTTATAATAAAAAGAGTTGAGAGAAAATAGGATAAATCCTAGAAATAGTCTATTAATGAGAGTCCTATTTTTCTTGACTCTCACGTAGGAGACCAAGTCAAAATTTTCTTCCTACATGATGAAACGAAAATGAAAAAGACATGTCGATTTCAGGATTGAAATGACATGAAACATTATGCCTATTCTGTTTCATCATCTTTGTCTTCCTCCAGCAAATCTTTCTTGTCCCAAAATTCTTGGAACTTTCAGATTATGCCCTATCTCATCTTCATCAGGCGTGGTGGAATGGTCACTCAGGACTTCACACATTTCTTGAGTATCACTCGCATTACCAGGAAGTTTCTTCAGTCTCTTGTTGAGTTTCCTCAGTGATTCCAAAGCATGTTCAATCTTCACAAACCTATCAATGATTTCTAGACTAAAGCCATAAGTTGGTTCATGTTGAATTGATTCTTGGATACTTGTAAAGATCATCAGTGGGTAGAAATACTTGAGCTTTCATTCAACACTTTAGCACAGATCTTGATTAGCTCTTCTTCTATGTCATTTGTGCCATCAACCAATTGATCTCTTGATTCCCTCAATTTTCTGCAAGCTTCATTGAGAATATTTATTCTGAATCTAATGGCTTTGGTTAGTTGAAAATGCTTTTCCCCATGTGGAATGATTCCTTCTTCAACCAAGATGTGGGATGGAACCTATTTCAGCGTATTGAGAGCTTCAAAAGTTAACTCTAGGTTCCCGACTTCTACCAAAAACTCATCATCCATTTTCTCACCATCCTTCTTTATATCCTCCAAGATTTTGTAGACTTCCATGGTGTCATCAATGACCTCTTTTCCTTGCAGGAGTAGCCTCTGATCCATTCATCAACATTCTCCCCTTCTCATTAATCTTCTCAATCATGGGTACCGATGAGAAATCAAACCTGATAGGAGTAGAGGATGATGGTGTTGACTCAGGAGGCTTTGAGAGCTTGAGTAGTACTTTTGTCAGCTGCTCTACTTTCTCTTTTAGCTCATCTCTGCTTGCCTTTGTTTCCTTCAGCTTTTGGCACAACACATTCATGGCATCTTGTGCATCTTGTTGTGCTCCCTCCATTGTTACTTTTCCTAGATCAACCCTTGTGATTTGATAATCGGTGACCATTATATCATTCTTGGTTTTGTTCAGCTGGGAGTGGTAATTTCCACAAACTTATGCCCTAAGGCATCCACTGAAACCCTTGAAACCATTTTGGGTTTCTTGGTAGACTTGGTAGGAGTGACCTTGAGGGAACTGAAATCAAAGGCTGGTAGGGGAACTACCACCTTCCTCTTCCTTGGGGTCTGATCTATTAACCATTGAGGCATACTGGAAGAATTTTCTCCCATCGTAGGTGTTACGGTCACATCTTCAGGTGGAGGAAGGTTTGCTTGTGGAGTGGTGATCACTGCGAGTGTAGTGTCCATGGAAATGGACTTAGGGAATGAAGGTACAAAAGGAGGAGGCATATCCATGGTTAACTTGGGTCCAGTGGGGAGAGGTGAGAGGCCAGAGAAGATGTTGGCCATGGCTGAGGAATTTGGTGAAGAAATATGAGGCAAGGAAGGCTGAATGGGAGGAGGCAATGATTCTAAAATTAAAGCTTGAGAGGTAAGAGGAAGACTTACCTCTGATGAGCTGCCAACCAAAAGGGGAATGAGAGGTTGACCAACCTCTTCTCCTAAAGGAATATTTCCTTGTTCTAGTGGTGGAGGTGAATCAAGTATCTCAACCATTTGTGGGATAGTGGCCAATGATGTGGTCACTTGCTCTTCTCCCTTTCTGACAAACTTAACCTTTATTGGCCTCTTGGAAGAGTCCTTATCCTTTTCCTTTTTTCCCTTGGAGGGTCCCACTTCCAAAGTAGCTAGCTTTGAAAAACTCTTTTCTTTATAACTCATTCCCCAAGAAATGAGCCACGCCTTAGTACGGGAAAGAATTTGAGCAGCTCTTCCTATGATAGAAGCTTTCTCAACAATGGACCAATCAATGGCTGGGAATACATATTGGTCTTCATTCAACCCATCATACGAGGCATCAAGGACACTTTCATTATCCATGGTGCCTTCTGGGATGTCAGATAGATCTAACATCTGAATCTCTTCAAGTGTTAACCTATTATTTTCCTTTCTTTGGATGGCAACTTCATCCCGAAGATCAACCCAAATGTCTTCTACACTTGGGCACATGTAGATATAAGGTCCCATATGACTTAAGGACTCCTCGGAAATCAAACCCATCTTTGTGCTTCATGTGATTTTTCAACTTATCCTATAGCTCATGCACCACGTTCTTGGCTTTAACCACTATTGAGCACATGTACCTTCCGATGGAAATAGGGAAGGAGATGGTGGCCTTGTGCTTACTCTATTGGAATTTGTGAAAATCCAACAATTGTCTAACCAACTCCATCAGGATCAACTTATCACTGGGAACCTAGGAAAATGGAAAGGATCACCCGGGTACATGACCACCCGAAGGTATGTGAACTTCTTGAATTGCAAGAAGATATAACCCCATTTCGATACTTCGGCCCATGCCTCATCAAAGACTCTTCTCTTCCTTAAATCAGGGTTCAACATGCAGATGTTTTCATAAAAGAAGGCATCATTCACTCTTCTAAATTGATCCTCGACCCCTTCATTGTCAGCTGAGGGAAATACCATGATATATATGTTCTATTTCCTATTTCCTTTTACATCCAACCCTAGATAATTTCTCATGCCATTCTTTGCATAGGTGACGTATGACGACATATAGAACTTGCCAGTAGTCAAGACTGTTTTCATCTGGGAGTCTATCTCATCACTTATAAGACTACTCCAATCGATCCCTTGGTCATTCTTCTTTATGATGACCATGAATTAATACATCCACCCTTGGAAGTCTCTCGACTCGGGAGTCCAAATACTCGACTTAGCAGGGTGATGATATCACTTATTTCAAGGATGAAATCACTCCTAGGGACAAACTTGGGAAACCTAGAGATGGTGGCTTGGCCTTGATTAAGAACTTTTTGTTTACATGCCTGATGTAATCTTCTTGATCATTGTCCCAGGCCTTCTGCTTGATTGAAGGTTCAAATCAACATATTCTTGCAAAGTTGGGAAATCTTAAGAGGTCATCAAAGTAACCTCCATCCAACTTCACTATGGTTTCTCCTGATTGATTTCTCACTGAGTGGGAAGCTGAGTCATAATTGGAAGCACAGCTAGAATGAACTCGGGGCATTGAGTAGACATTGGGAATCCTGCTATAAGAGGGAGGCCATTTCCCATTTATTGACTTCATCCAGGGACTCTAAGAAGAATCCTTGATTTTGTTCCAAAAGTCTTCCATGTCTATATTACCAAGCTCCATGTCTCGGATGTCGTAATTGCAATCTATGTAGGAAGGGGATTCCATCTTCCGGTACTTGTACTTCATCTTTCCTGAACCTATCTAACTTATCCTTAGATTTTCTAGGATCCGACATGAGAAGTTTTGAAGAAAGAATGCCTAGATGACCTCTGGTTGAACAATCGGGCTTGAAAGCTTGTTGAGAAACCCTACAGACCCGCCACACTAACCGGACTTTGGGACCTACAAAGCACTTTCTAAAACCTACACACTACAATGATGTATATTGAAACAAATGATTTGGTCATTTCATGAAAACTTTGAAACCTGACCAAAGGTGAACTCGGGGATGTTAAGCACTCTGTAAAACCCAAACAAAGCGAAACTAGGATGATGTTGACACTTCACAAAACTTGATGATGCGAACTCGATGTTAAGCACTCTGTAAAACCTGAAATAAGAAGAAATTGATGTTCTAACACTTCATGTAAACCAGATAGACTGCGGAACTTAGGGGATGTTAAGCACTCTGTAAAACCAAAACAAAGGCGTCGGGTTTCTGAGATGTCAGAACAAATAAAATTCCCACCAAGTTCATAAATTAGGATTTTAGATTCATCTCAAAAACCAAAAAGAGTATATCCCATGGGAAAAATAAGAAAACACCCAAAGGGTGAATTCCAAACAAGAGGTTTCATAGGAATACAATAGGAAATGAAGAAAACAACCCAAAACCCTAAACCTAGAGGGAAGAAAAAGAAAAGAAGAAAAACACCAAATGAATACCTCAAAAACAACCCCAAAGACCTCAAAGTGGTAAGAAGAGAAAAATACCTTCAATAAATTTGAAAAATGGTCAAAGACGGATCACGAAAATCGATCAAGAGGTTCAGTCGGGTTTGGAGGTCGAAGGAACATGCACAAAAAATCCACGCAAGAAAAATATACTAGGTAAAAATGACGTGTAAATTTGAACTATTTATAAAGCCCTAGCATTAATTACACCTCATCCGACACGTGTGCCAACTACCAACAACTTGACATTAATGCCATGTCATCATGCTTGGAGTGTCCAAAACTTGATACAAAGGTTTTACTATCAAATCGGGTTTTGAGGAAACAACTGACATGAAGCATGAGGTGTTTGGATGTTATCAAGTTCTAAAAACCCGACACAAAGGATCATTCAGGTTTTGGGTTTTGGGAACCAAGCGACATGGAGCATGCATTTTGCAAGGTATGTTATGCTTCTGAGTTCCAAAACCCGATACACTAGCTTGTAATCGGGTTTCGGTTTGAGAAACAATTGACAAGAAGCATGCAAGGATATGTTTCCATGTGATGGAAACTTGAAAACCAAAAATCTCCTTCAAAGGGCATTTTTAGGGATTTTGTCAAAAAAATTCTATGGTTATCTCAATTTTAGCTGAAATCACTAAAAATGAGATCTTCACATATGTGTATGGTAAAGATAATGAAATACAAGATATATATCTAATATGTGTAGTAAAGTGATCATGTAAGAGAACGTGTGAGCAAGAGTAAACACAACCATGAAATGCACTATGTTGTGGATGGATGGAATGGAATGCAGAGTGTATTATAAGATCCACATGCCCCCCCAAGTGAATGGAATTATATGCAGCGAGGTTCATTTAGTATGCCCCCTCAGCAGTCAAGAATTAACCATAAACAAGAGTGCATCATCGAGAAATGGTCGAACTATGTGTGGTTTGTAACGCACTATGATGAGTGTGTAGTGACGAAATGTGACACATAAATGAATTGTTTGTGACTTTTTAGCCTAAGCGTATATCACGATAAATAGAAATATGTTGTGATTTAGGCTAAAGAGTATACCACTAAATGGTGCAAGAAAAAGTGATGATGTAGCCTATCATGAGATGATGGTAGAAGAAGGGACCCTATAGCCTACATCATATATCACTTAATCTAGTTATGTCAGATGAGAAAATATTGGATGATGAACATGTAAGAGTGATGAGGTCCATTTTTGATGTATACCCTCAACATTCTAGCATGAATCAAGAGGCTATAGTTCATCATCGGGTAGTGAGTGTAGTATATAGATGATAATATAAAAATGCATACTATGTGTGGTAGGATGAACAATATGTAATGCAGTATGTGTATATGACCTAAGATGTGTAGATGTAGAGTAGATGTAAGACACATTGTAATATGTGTAAGAACATGTAATATGTGATTTTTATGGGGTTATGTATGTAGGACATGATGTAGGATGTGAAATGTAGAATATATAAATATGTGAAACATAATATCCTATATTGTGTAAAGTGTGGATGATGTGGGATGGTGTCATCATGTCTAACACCTAATGTGTAGTGAATATTGTTCAATGTGTGGGGTTAATGTTTGTAAAATTCCCTCAATAGTCAAGTGTGGACCAAACCACAAGAGTGTGTCATCGGGTAATCGTCAATGTTAGTGTGTATAGGATGATACCTATGCTTTAGGAGGTTGATAATGAAAGTACAAAACATGTGTTGATGCTAGGATGGTGGAGGGGATGTGTGAATTTTATGCCCCCAAGTGTGTGTGAGTGAATGAACTAACTAATGAAAGTGAAGGATGAAGGTCCCTCATCTGATGTTGGTGGTGACAAAAGTGCATGACCATGTGATAATAGTGGTGGTATAGTAGATAGGCGTTGTGCAGGTGAGTGAAATATATGTGCATGTGATGGTTGAATCTATGGAGAACTTTGTAGGTGCAAAAAAATGTGTACGTGATGGATATTGATGAGAATTCAAGTGTGGAGGTGATGGACACCTATGTGGAATAAAAAGAGGTATTCACATATGTCGAGATGTGATAAGCTGTATGCGAGGAATGGGCCTATGTTTATGTGTAGGACTAGTACAGTGGTGAAGCCATGTAGATGGTGTATGAGTAGGTGAACTAGGAGTAGATTGCACTTTAAGTAACATATATTACAATCTACTAGATGACATAGGAGATGCATTGACCAATGCTCAAGAAAATTATGACCATGGATTAGATGGATGAACATCATCAATAGAAAAAAATTGATTGTTATGAATGAATTTGAGTTGTAAATGAATCATAAAGATGATGGACTTAGACCTAAAAATCTAGTTGAGACCTAGAATCATGTCACAACCATCGACAACTTGTCCAACAAGGAAAGGTACAAGCATAGTAAGAGGTCCTTCTGTAACACAATTTTTGACAACACCATATGAATTTTTCATTAGATATGAGATGTGTAAATCGGATAACTCGATAACATCAATAAGTGGTATATAACATGTATTGATAGGCCATGATGGATCAACCTTAGTATTATTGATGGGGACCGCTCCGATAGATGCACTAATGTGTAAGTGATTAGAAGAGAATGTGGCATGGTAATCATAATAAGAGAAAGGTATAATCATGGGAGAAATGTCGGTGTTAGAAACTAAGAAATAAAGGGCCCCCGATTCATGTGGAGGCATTGTGTAATAAGTATGATTAGCTAATGAATTAGTAGTTTTATTTTCGCGATGCGGAGGTAGGTTACCAAATAATTTGATCTTGTAGTTTTCATTAACTCGTGGGGAGTATGTAGTCATAGGGAATTTCATATTTTTATTATTGATGAGGTCTTGGATGATGATGCAGAGTTTGAAACAACTATTTTTAGAGTTCCCCACACAAGGTGATAATCACATCAAAAATTTCATTGTAATTTATTCCTTTTGGTCATGATGGATCTAATTCAAGTGGTGGAGGAAGCTTTGATAAGATTTATTTCAAGAAGCTACTATAATATGAGTTGTGGGGCAATAGGAAATTTAGTGAATGTACACTGAGGTGGTTGTGACTAAACTTCTTTAGGAGTAGCTACCACATTGATAGTGATTTTGGCATTAGTAGGTTTTGTGGTGGAAGTTTTAAATGTTGAATTGCTTTGAAATTGTGCAAATGATGATGCTTGTTCATGATACTTAAGCTTACCAATGGATAAAAGCTTAGTTTTACAAAGCTTGACGGTATGACAGAGTTGATCAAATGAAGGAAAGGTCTCAAAGATTACACTTTCTTGGAGGGGTAGTAGTAGATTCTACATGAATAAATCCTGAAGCTCAGAGTCTGCAAGAACATTTACATCTTAACTAAGTTTTTTTGTAACGTAAGACATAATACACTAAATGTTCATTAGATCCATGTTTAAGTTATGCAAGTTGGGCATAAGATATCTTAGAGTTGACGTTTATAGATAAATGAGTGAGAAAATCATCGGTAAGATGCGTTAAATAGATTACCGAATGGATAGGTAGGTCATAAAACCAATGCATCACATAATTACGAAGGCTACGAGGAAAGAGCTTAGCTAGGAGAATGTGATCATCCACAAAATATAGAAAAATCACATGGAATGCTTGGAGGTGTTCTTGTGGGTCACCTTGGCTATTGAAAATATGTAGTTTAGGGGTGAAATGTTTTTTTGGAAGTGGATAAGTGGATATAACGGGTGCGAATGAAGTATGCAATAATAGAGTGGAATCCAAAGATGGAGAAACATGAGAAGTATCATGTCATAATTGATGAATTTGTGCTTGAAGTTCTTGATAAATGGAGGCTATATCTTGAGTTCCAGTGGAAGGAGGCTACCATGTATGGGAAATAAGAGGCAGGGTATAGTGATTTGGAGTTGGAACAAAAATGAGAATGGTAGAGATGGGTGGAATAGTAGAAGAAAGTAGTTAGGTAGCAACTATGGTAGGAATAGTGGCATACACATTAATCTCAACAAAGTTTGTAGCTTCCTCAAAAACATCATATAAAATTAAGTCTATATCTTGGGGATGCTGAATAATATGATCATTAATGGCTTTAATATGATCTTCAATAAAATCTGTAGAAGATTGATCCATAGTAAAGAAGAGAAAGAGAACCTTAAGTGGAAGGTGGTGTCGAGCGTTGGGTTCACCGAAATTATTAAATTGAGTAGGAATATTATAGTGTAATCTGAATTCTATAGGAGAAATAAAATGACTGAATAATTGAAACAATAAAATACTAAAATATACCCAAGAAAACTAAGCTAGAAAATATGAAACCCTAATGTGCAAGAAGGGTTAAGAAAATTCTTAGCTGGTTTGAAGATGTCATGGGACTATGTCACATTATATACCATGTGAATAGGAGGATGAAATTACAATACATAAGCCTAAGAAATAACATATCTTAGTTATTTGAATAGACTAGGGTGTTTGGAAAGGGATAAGGGTGCTTGTGGGTGCCTTTCTCGAGATCTAGGTGCCCTAGTCTATGGAAATGGCCATGACATATCCTCCAGAGTGTTGTTGGATGTTCACCTATAGTCACATGTATGTCATTGTATGATTTCCAATGTTGTTGTAATACCTTCAATAAAGAATCACCTAAAAAAACCCCAGACAAAGCATCAAAACCCTAAAAAATTAATATGCATATAAAGGGGTCAAACTATCCTAAACTACCACAATGGTGGAATTAATAAATGAGCATTGCACTACATCTCAAACCCAATGTAGTTCCAAGTTTTTGTGGGAAATTGTTTCCTAGGTTTCTATTGTGTTAGGCACACTTTGTGAAGTAGTGAGAAAATAACTAGATGTACAATGTAGTAAATGTGTGCCAGAAATAATAGAGTCCCCTCTATGAAGTGTGATGCATATGAACCAACCTTGTGTTCCCGTGATGGAGCTAGATAAATGTAAATGTAGATTTAGATACCTTTTATGGATACAAATCTAGATGGTGATAGTATATTCTTAATTCTTGGTAGCTCATTATGGTAACATAACTTTATATTTATATGTTTCTTTTGTTCTAATTTTGTAATTAACCCCAAAAATTCGACCACCAAAAATATAGAAATCTTAAATTGCTAGAAATTTCCCAAAAGGTGAAATCAAAGTGCAAAGAGGATCAGGGAACCTCAGAGGGAACCAAGGCACCTGGGGTGCCCAAGTCTTGGATAGGCACCCCACTCAAAAAATAGGAAAAATGTAAAATGAAAATACAAACTGGGAAAGTACAAGTGCAAGATCAAAAATATGAAAAGTAATGAAAAAAATTCCAAAGACATGGGTTAATTATTAATATTTTCACTTAATAACCCTATGAATAGTAGTATGATATCGAGATTAAATAATGAATCAAAGTGCATGATTTTGTGTCTAAAGTATGATAGATCCTCAAATAGGTGCTCACTATGGGACTTGAACTTATTCTTTTGATGAGGATTTTTTGAGGTTATTTTCCCCTTGTGTTATTTTTTATTTTTTTGACCATAGAACTTAACCTCCTCCCCAAAATATGTATATGCATCAAGGTTGATAGAGAAGCCCTTTTTGTGATCACCGATAGGAATGTCATCATGTAGACCCATGAATTCACCAATTGATTCATCATTCTAGAAGAAATCAATTGGTATGTTCTATTATTGGTCCCATTTTACAAGGGATGGGTGAACAAGATTTAATTTAGGAGTGGAAGGGGACAAGGTAAAAAACAACCATGTTACGAAATAGTTTCATGAAAGTAAATTCCTTGTATAGGCTACAAAGGGAATCTATTTTATATCATAACCAGAAGAACTATCGTTGGGTTCGAAAAGAGGTGGCTTTAACTTCCATGGGATGGGAACCATAATATTGAATACCAATACCATATCTTTCCATATTTTCATGTGGTGTTAGAAGAGGTTCCTACACACCCTATTCATCTATCCTACATCCATATCCTTGGTAACCCATGAAATACATCATCTTGTTAGGTAAGTCATATTTAGGAGCTTAATAGTAGGAATACATCATATCATTAGGAGATCGGGATGTAGAAGTGTCAAGAATTTTCTTATCCACCAAAAAATCCACCAAGAAAGAAAGTGTTAGTGTTGAAATGTTCCCTGGGACTGTTGAGGCTGAAAATTGGGTCTACCATGCATTTTAGGTGATAGAGGGAACTTGAAAATGAGGCCCTATTAGAGATTGTATTCTCCGTATCTAGTAGGAAGAAATTTCATCTCCCATGTAGAAAAGGGAGATATAGATGTCAAATCACTACTTTCACATGAGAACAATGTATCGGGATCAATACAAGAGGCGAGAGCCTCAGATTGAATCTAAACAACTATTTTAGTAGAAGGAAACTCATATGTAGTGGGGAAATAACTAGATAATTCTCTACAATGTGAAAAGGGTGTGAGTTCACAAGAATGGTAAGTGTTTATCTTTCATGGAAAAATTTGATACATTGATGGAAATTTGAGGGCATGGCCTACATGGCATGAATCCATGGGTGAACAAGGATAATATTATAGGGTAGTTCCAAGTCCAAGACATGGAACTAGGTATCATGAATAGTGGGCCCAACTTCCATAGGAAAATTTATTTTTCCAGATTGTGATTGATTTGCATTATCATAAGCCTTAATGGTGATAGCATTAGACTCCGGTTACGTGTCACTATGTCCCAAATATTTGATGAGATCTAAGGTATAATTGTTCAGGCCAGATCTATTGTCTATAAGCACCCACTTAATTTTTTTGTGAGTAATGATCACTTAAATTTATAACAGGAGATTGTGTGTATGATCATCCATTAGAATATCATGCTAGCTAAATGTAATATGTTCAGATGGAGAAAATTACACAACCAATTCTTAAAAGCGTGATAGATCAATATATTTCAAAACTCCTAACTCCTAAAGGGTTTTATATAGGATTTTACTATGAACATTAGATATCTTAAGAATATCCAAGATGGAAATATTGGAAGTAGTCTTCTCAAGTTTCTCGAGGAGATCATAATGACTATCCATAGGGGTAGGAAAAGGAGGTTCTGGAATAATAAGATAAGTGTGTTGTGTTTCCACAACACACTCTTGTGTCTTGATCTTAATGGTATTCACATGATGAAAACAACCAATGATGGAGTCAAAATAATGAGTTACTTAAGCAGTAACATGATTGTTTTTAATTCTAGGATGACTCATTTTGATATAAATTTTTCTCCACCTGTTTATTCTTGGGAATGGATCTTTATAAATTCCCAACTATTTTTTAGAGGTTTTTTTGGGTTCAGGTGAATCCATTTCAACATCTCCACTATCTATGAGGTCTTGAATGAAGTGTTTCAACTTCAAACATTTATCTGTGGTATGGCCTTTAACATGATGATATTCGCAATATTCATGGTCTTTATACCATGACAATTTTGGTGCATCATCAATAAAGGGTGTAGTATTTGGGAACCTAACCATGTTCACTACATCTAATTATTTTAAGATTGATGAAAAATAATCTATAATAGGAGTGAACACTCAACATTTAATTTCAGTTGCAACTGGTCCTTTGGAAAGTTTCAAAGGAGAGATATTTTGGACTGCTTGAACATGTTTTGAATTTGTGATTCCATCACCTACAATGTTCTTATTCTTGTTGAATAATTTGGGTTTTTCTGTAGGTTTGGAGTCATGATTATCTCTTTGAAATGGTTTTAAAGTCCCTTTATCTAGTAAATCCTTCTCAATTTGGCTTCCTTTCTCAATGAATTATTCAAAAGTTCTTACACAATGCATTTTCAAGTGAAAGGATATTTTAGGATGTAAGTTTGGCACAAAGATACTAATAGGATGTTTCTCTAGGATAGATAAAGGGAAGAAAATATCTAACCATCACCATCTTTGACATAGGAAACTAGAAAATTTCTCATTGTTATAGTGTTTGGCATTACATAAGTCTAACATAGTGATGTCACTTTCCATATTGAATGAAAAGTGGTGCACAATCTTCTCAGCTAATTCAAAAATGTGAAGACAGAACCTTTCGGTATATGAAGAAACCATTTAAGTGTTTGACCACCAAGACTTCATTTGAATAAGTGAATAATATATTTATCACTATATGAAAATTCCTGGAAAGCCATGAAGAATTATTTGACATGATCACGTGGATCACCTTTACCCCTATATTTTTCAAATTTAGGGCAATCAAAGTTAGGAGGAAAGGGTGTACGTAAAATTTCTTGATAGAAAGGATATGGAAATTGTTCTTCAAATTGGTATTTCTTACTATGTCCAACATTATTTTCTTAAAGACTTGTGAGGGAAATTTTCATGGATTTCCACTCTTGATCAAAGATCTGGCCACACAAAGGTGTGGCAGGTATGTACATGTGGTTAGACTTTGAAATTTCACCATCGTGGTTTTCAATGTAAATTTCATTATATGTGACCTTAGGTTTTTCATTACGTGCAGCTCTACCTGTCTCTGTGGACATGGGAAGCTAAGTTTTCCATTTGATGACTAAGGGATTGTAATTGTTGTTGTATAGTGACCTCGTCATTTTGGGGTTCTTCTTAATTTTCACATGGAGGTGGTTGTTCATGATCTTCATTCTCACCTCTAGCTTCACGATTAATTTAAATGAGTGGTATGTGATAACCACTTATGTTTTTAGGATATTCCTCTTCTTCATTTTTATTTCTTTCACTAAAGGTATAAGCATGTCCTGGATTTAATATTTCATCAATAGATCGAGGGAGAAATTATACTTCTTCTCCGTGAAACATGTTTTTGAGAACAATATGATCAAATTCATGTGGAAATTTAGCCCCTAATTCTACAACTCATTTTAAAACTTGATCTCTTTTTTTGAAAAGTAAGTTATCCATGTGTGTAAGGTCAAACTCAAAGTTATCCTGAAGAGATGTCTCCTTATCTCTACTATGGTCAACCAAGTTTTTGTCTTCAAGTAATGTTTCTAAATTAGTACCAATGAAAGGGCTGGATCCTAATATTCTATGTACCATTCTCGTAATAGAAGGCATGATAGGAAATTTTTATGCTATGGTTTGAAAAATGTGTACAAGTACTACAACGAATGTAGATAAAATCAAGAAATATGATGAATGTGAGTGTTACAAAGAACTTCCCAAAGGGATGAAGAATGTAGGATAAAATCAGTAATGGAAAATATAATGAATTCCCAAACAAGGGATCGACCATAAACAAACCTCTCATATGTCTAAAAACTTATCTCAAATATTTTCTTTCGATAAGATGGCAACACAATTTCAATATTTAACTATTAAAAGGGTTAAATTAATTAGACCAACATAAAAATATAAGGTATGGTAGAGACCACAAGTAATCGAGGGCGGGGTGAATCAAGTATAGATAAAAAAATTCAATTATTGTCAATTTTAAATCCTTTAAATGATGTGTGGACTTAAATTATGAGCATTCGATCAAACATATGTTGTGCACAATATTACTAAACACATATATTACTATGGGAAACCCTTTCAGGAGAAAAACCCACCTAAAACCATTTCTTATATTACACAAAGAAAGGACTTGCAAGAATATTACACATCCTACAAGATTTTTTTAGTGAGGCTCCAACCCCATAAGGAGCACCAACCCCTTACACCTTTGCTGATATTACACACAACAAAGGACTCAAGTGAATATTACACATCACATGATATTTATTAAGGAACCTACCTTAGAAGGAGCACCAACCCCTAGATATTATAAGCTACAAATTAGATTTAATTTACATATGCATTTTGATCATCTAGTTACAACAATTACTTTTGCAATAGATTATGAACACCTTTCTGTATCTGTTTGTGTTCTTATTTTCACTCTCTTTTGCTCATCTGATTCAATCCCTCTTGCTCAATCAATTTTCCATCCCGATCATCTTTTCATCGATGAATATTTTCTTCATCGATCTGATCTCCTCTCTCCTCTCTGTTTTCCTCTGTTGTTATTTCTTAGCTTGATTGCATCGTATTTTCTCTTATTCAGTTCTTCCATAGCTCAAATATTTCTTTTCTTACTTTAGTGACCTATAAAATGGTTTCAAGTTCAAACTTTATCATAGTTTACCCATTTATTCACTTTTAATTGTGTATCACACACCTTCCTACTTGGTTACCTAAGAATCTAGCCCATTAAATGCATACAAATAACTCCGAGATTGTTCCTTTTGTATTTGACTTGATTACACAACTTTCCATGCATTTTTAGAAGCTATTTATTAGTCATTTTCCAAAAATATATTTTCCACATTTGCAATGTGACCCAAATGAGTGATCCATTTCTCCCTCAATATTTTATTCTACCTTGAAACTTGAGATCTCATAGAGAATGTAACTGTATTTCCACAAATTCAATACACATTAAATGTTGGCAACTTTTGGAACAATAGTTTTCTTTGTTCTTCATGGAGATCAAGTCATATCCTTAGCTGTAATCACTTGACAATCGAATCACCATCAATTTTGGAGAACCAACTCTCACTTGTACATGTTTGAATCAATTTGATTTCCTTCGACCCTTGTCTAGTTCATATTCCATCATTTTGTGGCTTTCCTTTGCTCCTCTGACTTTCTCCTTTGTATCGTGGCACTTTCCTTTGTTCAATGGAATTTATTCTTCCTTGTCATATTTTTAGTTATCTATGGCTCTTCTATGCTCATCACGGCTTTCCCAATGTGACATGGTGTTCCTCTTTGTGTGCTACCTTCCCACTTGATTTTGTTCCATTTACGTAACTTTATTTATTTTACTTATGGCTTTTTTTAGTCTTCCACGATTATCTTCCATCCTTAGAGACTTCTCTATTTCTTAGCTACTTTTCTCTTTATCCATGTATTTTCCTTCAACTTCTTGAATCTTCCTTCAAATCTACATCTTCACATATCTCACTCATGCAGCTTATCCTTTGGCACCATTTTACTTTGTAGCTTCATTCTTTTACTCGTGACATTCACTTACCTTCCGCGGTTTCTTTTGGAGCCTGCGAATTTTCCTACATACTTGATGAATACTCCAAGTCTTCGAAACTATCTCTAGACTTCGGTGGATATATCCTCATGTCCATAGTGTGCAAAAACATTGAATAAGTCCCTTAGCACTTATCCTTAGTCATCCTGAGCCTCTATGAGCTGACACTACCAATTAACCTTCATCTTTTTATCTTTCTCACTTTACCAATTCACTCCTTTTTCCATCAATTCAACTTGACATCAACTGATCCATCTTGACATCAATGAAAACACATATGACACATGAAAAAGGTTCAACAATCTTCCCCTTTGTCATTAATGGCATTATTCCAATCTTCCTAAACCTTTTGATGGAAAAATACTTGCATACTTGATTTCTATTTTCAGCTTTACTCCTCTATGTATATGACTTGGTTGGTTCCATCGTCTCACCCTTTATACTCCCCCTTTTAATGTAACATGCTAGTTTCTCATATCCTCTTTTCTCTCTTTTATCTTATTCTTTGTAACACTTTGAATTCTCTCACCCTTTTGACTTTATTTAGTTGGTTTCTAACTTTCATCAGCTTCTCTCCCCCTTAACAACAATGACAAAGGGCTAACTATGCCACATAAAACTAAATATTATGGTAAGCTAGATACAACATGTTCTTACCTCAAGAATCTCCCCTAGGATTATGCTCCTTATCTACTTGATATGGTATGTCCGTGGTAATGCTCCCCCTTAGCTGATGTATGCTTTGATAAATTTGAGCTAATACATTAGCTCCACCTTATTTTGGCACTGTTTAGGAGATGATAATGACTAAGAATTCTCCCTTTCTTTTTCTGAACACACTCTAGTTTTTTTGGAGGGATTAGGAATGACCCCTAATTCATTCCTTAGGTGTTCAAATGTTTCTCTTTGTAGTAGCTTTTTCATTATGTCAAAAATTTCCTCTTTAGTTCTTAGATATTCTAAATTGATCTTCTTTTTATTCACTTATTCGATCATGAAATGATACCTTATAGGTATATGCTTAGTTTTTGAGTGGAACATTGGGTTCTTAGAGACACTTATTGCACTTGTACTATCACACAACAAAGGAATTGGATTATTAGATTTTACCTTGTAGTCTTCCAATGTCTACTTCATCCATAGAATTTAAGTAAAACACATTGTAGAAGCTATATAATATGATTCACATGTTTAGATAACAACTTATGATTATTTATTGCTTAGCCAAGATACCAAGAAATTTCAAACAAATAATGCTCCACCACTTGTAATATTCCTGTCATCAATGCTTCTTACCCAATCAACATCTATATATGATTTTATGATGAATTCATTGATTTTGAGGTACCATAGTCCATACTCAAGTGTTCCCATGAGACATCTCAGAATTATCTTGACCACCTTGAGGTGTGTTTCTCTTGGATATTGTTGAAATCTTCCAAGTCCTACCACCTACATAATATCAAGTTTTGATGTTGTGGAGTAAAGTAGAATTCCTATCATGGATATGTACAATGTTTTGTCTACCTTAGGTGAGTCATCATCTCTACTTATATTGGTGTACCAATTGGTCTGCATTCTTCCATTTTTAATCTTTTCATCATCTCCTTGATATACTTAGTCTGGGATATAAATATACCTTGATATTTTTTACTGATTTGTAAACCTAGAAAGAATGAAAGATCTCCAAGCATAGAAATTTCAAATTCTTATTTCATCATATCAGAAAATTCATATGTCATATTATCATGGTCTCCACAAAATATGATATCATCTACATACATAATGATAATTAGCAAGTGGTATCCTTCTTCCTTGATGTAGAGATTGTTGTCTACAACACCTTTTCTAAATCCTTGCTCAATGAGGTATGAATCCAGTCTCTGTACCAAGCTCTGGGAGCTTGTTTTAATCCATATAAATATTTCTTCAACCTGCACACATAGTATTTATCTTCAGTCAGTGAAAATCCATCAGGTTGTTCAATGTATACCTCTTCATTCAGGAAACCATTTAGGAAGGTTGATTTCACATCCATCTAGAATACTTTGATCTTCTTATATGTCATGTAAGCCAGGAATAGTCTTATTTCTTCCATTATTTACAGTACTTCAAATGTCTCATCAAAATCAATTCCTTCCATTTGCACATATCCTTTACACACTAGCCTTTCCTTGTTTCTTGTCACTTCTCCTTTTTCATTCAGTTTGTTTCTGAATACCCATTTGGTTCCAATCACATTCTTGTTCCATAGTCTGGGTACCAGTTCCCATGTCTCATTATTTTCAATCTAATCCAGCTCTTCATTCATGGTGTCTACCCAATGTTGATCCTTTCATGCTTCTACAACATTCTTGGGTTCTATCATTGACATGAGTGTTATGTCTTCATGGTTATGCTACTCTCTTAAATTTCTTCTAGTGAGAATGTCACCATATTTGTTTCCAATGATATGATTAGAAGGATGGTCCTTTTTGACTTTCTGGAGGGTGCCTTAGTGTCTATCCTTTCTTCTTCTTCATCTACTTCTTCATATGGACTATCCAACTCTTCATCATCTTCTTGTTCTTCATGACCACCATTGTGCTGAGTACTGGTTTTGGCATATTGTGTCTCATCCACCTTTACATTTGTGCTTTCAAAAATATTTTGCAACCACTTATTATAGCACTTGTAAGCCACACTTTGACTCATTGAGTAACCAAGGAATATCCCTTCATCACATCTTGAGTCAAATTTTCCCAAATTATCTTCATCTCTTTTGATATAGCATTTTCTTCCAAATACTCTTATGTGTTTTACATTGGTTGGTCTCTTCTTCCACAATTCATAGGGATTCTTGTCACTATTTATGCTAAGTTGAGCTCTATTCAAGAGATAAACTATGGTGTACACTACTTCACTCCAATACTTGTACGAGATTTTGGATTCATTGAGCATGGTTTTCCATCTCTTGAAAAATTTGTTCTTCCTCTCAACAACCTTTTTTTCTAAGTTATTCTGGAGGATAAGAATTTTCTTCTAATTCCATGTTCTTCAAAAAATTCATCAAACTCATTTGACCATAATTATCCACCTCTGTTTGATCTTAGGCATTTGATATTTTTGTTCTTCTCATTTTCTACCAATGCCTTGAATTTCTTGAATCTATCTAAGGATTCTAAATTTTTCTTCAAACATGCTACCCATTTCATTCTAGTATAATCATCTATTAGAAGAATAAAATATACTTCACCATTTATACATTTGGTTACGGTGGTTCTCTGAGTGCTGTATGAATCAACTCTAGTGAGTGCAGTTCTAGAGTACTCCTTTTATTTGAATGATCTCCTTGTTTGTTTTCCATGTAAATAGGCCTTGCATAGCGTATATGTGGGTTTCAAAATGGTTGGCATATGTATGACACAACCTTTTACACTTATCTTTATAATATTTTCAAAACTCACATACCCTAGTCTTCGGTGCCACAACCAGCTGTAATCTATTTTACTTGTCAAGCATTTCTCTTTGTTTATCTCATTAAGAACATACAATTTTATATTTGTCTACTTGTCCTTTGCAACCTTATTTCCTAATATTCAATTTATAATATAACAACCTTTTTCATGGAATATTACATTATATCCCCTTTTCCACATTTGACTCACACTCAATGATTATGTTTGAGACTTTCGACATATAAAATATTTTTAATTCTGATCTTTCCATTATCTAGACTCAAAGTTCCTTTTCTAACTATGTTTGTTGAGTTGTTATCACCAAATCTCATAGCACCAAATACATTGTTAGATAGAGTAATAAAATTTATTTATTCACTTGTCATATGGTTAGAGTATCCACTATCCAAGTACCAGATTTTATCTTCAATTTGCACATGGAATGTTGTTTGTACAATTGAGCATGAATCTTTTCTCTTGTTCTCATATTTCTTTGCAACATATATCCACTTATTTTGTTTAGGTGGTTCATATTTTTTGTTAAAAATACCCTACTATTCTTATGATAATTGTGTTAGACAACATTATAGTTTGATCTCATGTAATATGGGCCAAAGTTTCTTCTATAGCCTCTAGAGAATTTCCTACACTCTCGGATTTATGTCCAAACTGATTACATGAATAATAATAACCATAAAAAGAATGTTTGTACCTCATAGCATATGTGATTCTGGGATCATAATTTATTCTCTTTGCGACATTGATAATCTTCTTATTTGTGGTAAATGAGGTGTTGGATGTTGATGTAGCCTTATTTTCTTCATTCTTTGCACACTCCTTTACTTTTACTTCCTTTTTAAAGCCTAATATAGAATTTTCATTAGCATCACGTTGGCTACTCAGTATATCAGTTAAAACACTTGAGCCCTTTTCAATTTTTTCATACACCTTTAGCTTGCTTTGCTCATTTTTTCCATCTTAACTTTCAGTTTCTCCAATTCTGAGTTCAGCTTTGTGCACTCATCCTCCTTTGATTTGTAGGAGTTTGAAATATTTTCCAATTGTGTTTCCAACTCCTTGATCTCATTTTCCTCTTCTTATTATCTTTGAGATTGTATTTCTTTAAAAATGCATATTTTTTCTTCATAATCCTTTAATGTGCATCTCATCTTGATTCTTTCTTCTACACAACTTCAGTTCTTCAAGGAACATACTAATTCTGCTTTAAGATTTACTTTAGATTATTCTTCATCAGATTCTTCAACATCAATTATGTTCTTCCCTTTGGATTTTCTTTCTTTAGTTGCATCCATGGCCATAAATAGACATTCTAATTGATCTTCATTATTTTCATTTTCAGAGATACCAAGATTGCTTGATTCAAAGTCACTTGATTCTTCCTTTGAATAGAAGTTCCTTTTGTTCTTGAAGAACTTTTTCTTGTTGTTTTTCTTTACATATCAAATCCCTTTCTTGTTTTATTTATGATTGTATTCTTCATTTTCGGTGATTATATTTATTCTTATTGGGAAAGTTTTCAGCAAAGTCACCTAATTATCCACATACAAAACACTTAAATGGGAGATTTCCTTTATACTTAATGAACCTATTTTTCAGTCTTCTAATAAACATTTCTTCAATATTTTCATCATTCAACTCATTCACTGAAGCTGATTCTTCTTCTTCTTCTTACTTGGACTGGGTTTCTTTCTTGACCTCGAATGCCACTTCTTTCTCATAATTTTTGGATCAATATTACTCATCTTGTATGCTAAAAGAGTGCTCTGCAATTCATCCATCATGAGATTCTTCATGTCTTTGGATTCCTCTATAGCTGATACCTTTGCATCATACTTTCCAAGTAAGATATCTTTAAATATTTTGCACTCGACAAATTCTTCTAGTTTCTCTCCTAGTCTTATGATCATATTGTTAGTGCAAATTCACGGCACCCCTAGATGTTTTCTCAGATTTCTAGTTTGATAATGGGCATCCAGTGTGATTACACAACATTGAATCTTTTCCCCAAGTGTGGGACTTACAAAAATGGGAAAAAACTCTCCAGATTAAAGGCTCGTTCCTCTACTCCTCACGATCGGATGTATACATGAAATTTGTAGAGGTTTAACTCAAAATCATACTCTAATTCTACCAAGGAGACAAGGATAGAAGAAAGAAAAGAAGATAAAACTAAACTAACAAGGTGATACACCAAAGGAGTGGTGAACATCTACTTCTAAAAATTGACACAGATTATAAAATGTAACACAAATTGTTAAAATTGTAATGAAGGATAAGGATAGAGTAAACAACACAAGAAAGGACTGAAAATTCATTCAAAAGCTTGCATTGTCATTTCCATTTTTAAATACGGTGCATTACAACATCAAGGAGGTAGAAAACATGTTTTAGTCCTAAAAGAGGTATAATATTCCACAAATTCACTCGCCGGGAGTGAAGGAGGGAGCTTGCAGATCATAAAAATGTCCAACCCTAACAAATGAGCCAAATCTAGCTTTTAATAATGAAAACTGAGATCGGGAATGAGAAACATGGGAAAAATGAAAGGAATCATTTAACCACCAACCGAGATACATCAAAGCAGCATGGGTACCCTTAAAAGTCCATTCCCCAATATTTTCAACCATGCTTTGAAGAATGGAAGACAAAATCCATTAAAAATGGTGGTTGAATGTCAATTCTACTCTTTTCCCCATGCTAGAGGCATTTTCTCATTTTTGATCACTAAAATCCACCAAAATACAAAATTGAAGATTCCATCGTGTAGAGGACTTCAATAGCTTTCCAATAACATAAAAATTGAGAAAAAACAAGCTCTAGATCAAAAGATATGCCCCTATGAAGATTTAGAGAAAAACAAGGCAAAATTCGGTCAATGGGCCGAAACCCAAAAATTTCCCCCTTTTTTGAATTTGGGAAAATTTCCCCAAAAATCTCCACCCTCCACCACTCCAATTCCATGTGGCACTTTCCCATTGGTCCGTGGGTTCAAATGGAAATTTTATGCCTTTTTGAATTTTGGAAAATTTTCCAAAATTCCTCTGCTAACTTGCCATTCTACCACCACGTGTCACCCTCCTATTCACTGCGGGCATGCACTCTAAATTATTCCTTTGCACTTCCGACCATTTTGGAAAAATTGCTAACTTATCCCCATGCCCCTGACCTCCACCGAGAATAGGACACATGGCACATTTTGATTAGTCAGTAGGGCACGCTCAATTTTTTTCTTTCCTCCTTGGTGGGCTCGAGGGCCAATTATTTCCCTGCGCCCTTTACAAATTCTAGAAAAAGACAAGGTTTACCACCGCCACTCGACTCCCGCTACCCCCATTAACATGTAGCATCTTCCTATTGGTGTGCGGGGCTTTGGGCCAAAAATTTTCTTTGCGCCCCAGCGGCGAGAACTTTTGAAATTTTCTAAGTTACCTCTGTTGACCCGCCATTCCGCTGCCATGTGGCACATTGTGATTGGTTACGGACCTTCCCGGGAAAATTTCCCTCAAAACTCCATTTGAGCCATAACTTGTAAAATATGAGGAGTTAGAAGGAAAAATTTACCTTTCTGGAAAGGTGAAGAAATTCTCTATCTAATGAAGCCATTTCTAGAAAATTTTGAGTGCCTAAAAAGTGGAAAAATTCAACTTGAGGTACACAGGAAGGGGAAAATGAAAGAAAGTTAGTCAAAAATAAGCAAGGGCTTATTTTGGATAACACATATTTATGACTTCATCTATTCTTTGCATCTAGGTCTCTATGCTCTCATCATCTTTCATCTTTATATTTTCAAACCGAGATCTGTAGGTCTGTAGTTTTTCTAGCTTGAACTTTTCACCACCTTCATAGATAATTTGAAGTTTGGTTTATATCTCCTTTGTGCTTTTGTAGTTCATAACCTTGACAAATTCGGTTCGGTCGGGTTTGCGTAGAATGGCATTCATATCCCTTGAGTTACATTCATATTCTACCTTATCCATGAAAGTAGTAATTAGTGTGGTTGGAGGGTTGTATCCTTTCTCAGCGCATTCCCATATGTCAAAACCAAGTGACAAAAAATATGTCTTCATCATTATTCTCCAGAATGCATACTTTATACCAGTGAAGAGAGGTGACCTTGACAGTGACAAACCACCTTGTGCCTAATTTGACGTCATGCTTTTGATAAAAGGATGTCCTTGAAGATGTTAAGCTTTTGTTATAAGGGCATCACTCGATACCAATTATTAGATATCAAAATAACTAAGAGGGGGGTGAATTAGTCTAGATTAAAAAAATTCACTTATTGCCAATTTTAAATCCTTTAAGGGATGTGCAACTTTAAACTATGAGTAGTCAATCAAACATATGTTGTGCACAATAAAACTGAACATAGAGATTACCATGGGAAACCATTTGGGATAAAAAATCACCTAAAACCATTGCTTATATTACAAAAAGAAATGACTTGTAAGAATATTACACATCCTACAAGATTTTTTTAGTGAGGCTCCAACCCCACAAGGAACACCAACCCCTTATACCTTTTCTGATATTACACAAAAAAAGGACTCAACTAAATATTACGCATCACAAGATATTTATCTAGTAAGGCACTTACCTCACAAGGAGCACCAACCCCTGAATATGCTAAGATACAACTTAGACTTAATTTACATATACATTTTGATCATCTAGTTACAACAATTTATTTTGCAATATATTATGATAACATTTATATATATATATATATATATATATATATATATATATATATGTTTATGTTCTTCTTTACACTCACTTCTACTCATTTGATTTGATTCTTCTTGCCCAATCAATCCACCATCATGATGTTATTTTAATCGATGATTATTTTGTTCATCAATCTTCTCTCCTCTCTCCTCTCTCCTCTCTCTTTTCTTCAATCACTCTTTCTTAGCTTGATTGCATCGTATTTTCTCTTCTACAGCTCTTACTTAGCTTGAATATTTCTTTTCTTACTTGATCAACCTCTAAAATGGCTTCAAGTTTGAAATTTATCATAGTCAACCCATTCCTTCACTTAGTATTTCATGTCACGCACCTTTCTTCTTGGTCACTTGATAATTCATCCCATTAAATGCATAAAACTAACTCTCAAGATTGTTCCTTCTATATTCGGTTTGATTACACCATTTTTCATTCATTTCTAGAAGCTATTTATTATCTTTTTCCAAAAATAGATTTTCCACATTTGCAATGTGACCCAGATGAGCGAGCCATTTCCTTCTCTAATATTTTATTCTACCTTGAAGATTGAGATATCATAGGTAATGTAACTGTATTTCCACAAAGTCAATACACATTAAATGTTGACAGCTGGAATAGTAGTTTTCTTTATTCTTCATGGAGATCAAGTCATATCCTTAGCCACAATCACCTGAATATCAAATCGCCATCTATTTTAGAGAACCAACTCTCACTTATACATGTTTAAATAAATTTGATTTCCTTTGATCCTTATCCAATTCATATTCCATCATTTCACAGATTTCCTTTGCTCTTATGACTTTCTCCTTTATATAGCGAACTTTCCTTTGTTGATGACATTTCTTCTTCCTCTATGGATTTCTAGTTATCTATATCTATTTTTGCTTCTCAAGGATTTCCCAATGTCACACAAAATTCCTCCTTGTCTACTACCTTCCTACGGCTTTGTTTTATGTCCACAACTCTATTTATTTTACTTAAGGCTTTTGTAGTCTTTTGCGGCTATCTTCTATCCTTAGTTACTTCTCTACTTCTTCGTGACTTTGAATTAAACTTCATGAATCTTCCTTCACATCCATGACTTCACCTATCTCACTTATGGCTTGTCCTTTTGTGTCATTTTACTTCTTGGATTCATGCCTTTACTCGCATAATTCACTTACCTTCCACAGTTTCTTACGGAGCCCCGCGATTTTCCTACAAACTTCAACAACTATCTCTGGACTTTGATAGATATCTCCTCATGTCCATGGCATGCAAAAAAATTGGTGTCCCCCTTATCACTTATCCTTAGTCATCCTGAAGCCTCTGTGAGATGACACTACCAATCAACCTTCATCTTTTTAGCTTGCTCACTTTACCAATTCACTCCTTTTTCCATCAATGCAGCTTGACATCAATGAAAACACATATGACACATGAAAAAGGTTCAAGAAGGTATATACTCTAAACTAGTTTACTATAAAAAATTCCAAGTATAAAGATGGAGGCTGCAAATGCGAGCAACATAACAATACAATTTGGATACTTTAATCAAGTTTTAGGAAAAATAAGATGTTAGTATCAAAAATGGATTAATACAATGCAAGCATCGTAACTACAACACCTTCCAAAACTTAAGTCAATGTTTGAAAAAAAAAAGGTCTAAGTATATCAATGAGTTGACATAATGCAAGAAGTGTAACGATATAATTTAGAGACTTATATCAAGTTTAAGAAAATAATATGTAAGTATAAATTTTTTTGATATAATGTGAGCATAGTAATGACACAAATGGTAATAAAGATAGGATAAAATTCTACAATAATATGTCCCAATAAGGATTTCAAGACAAGGCTACCAAAATATGAATACATACCAACACACTTTCAACACCTATTATCACGATTCTGATAAGGATGGATGTAAGCGTGTGTAAAAGTGGTGGACACAATATTGGTAGCACTTCGTGTTGCTTTCTTTTGACCAAAAATGTCAACAAGAGAACAAGGGAGATAGTACAAGTGGTGATGAAAAATACATAGCATAACTTTTGTAGAGTTTCTCCTTGTTTTATAACAAGGTAGAAACTAGGAAAAAAATTTATTTGTAATTTTCATGATGAATAACACACATCACAAACTTCAATGAAATATCCCCTTGTTTAACTAACAAGGTTTTGACTCCAAGGAATTTTTTTTTGTGAAATATTTTTGAAACATGATTTGATAAAGTCAAGTTGGCCCTAATGCCAAATGGCTACCTAGGATTTTTTTCTCAACACTTGTCAATACTTGTCTAAGAAAGGTACACTTCACTAGATAAATCCTAGACAAAGGAAAATTAACCTACAATCAAATTAATGAAAGAGGCCTCATACAGATAACTTGAATAATTTCTCATGGGTTTTTCTAGTCAAGTAGGTAGTGAGGCACTTCCCATTTCATCAACCAGTTCCCTTAATGTGTTGACTACTTTGGGGTTTTGTGGTAATCCTCATAATGAGTTTTATGGATTATGCCAAGATACTTCCCATAGTTTAAAGAGGATGGGTTTAAGCCCTTATCTGAACCTGTAAATACAATGTTTTGAATGAAATGGTGTATTTTTATCTCTGATTAAAAATTGGTTTAGCACACCATTGACAATATAAACAAAATTTTGTTAGTATTTGTTTCAATTTAGTATTTAGAAATTGTAAGGTCCAGTGCATAAAATATTTAGTAGTTTCCCATATCAAGAGGACCAAGGTTGATTTTGATTCTCAAGATCATCAAAAGATACAAGAAAAGAGAATACACAATGTTTGATCCAACTAGATAAAAATGAAAAGACTTAAATCAATAATCAATTAAATGCTTCAAAAGATTAATTCCCTTAAATAATTTAAATGATGAAATTTCCAAGTAACACAAATGTTAGAAAAGAAGACCAAAGTTTCTTTTGATTCTCAAGATCACTAAAAGGTACAAGAGAAGAGCATACACAAAATTTGATCTAACTTAAGTAAAATGGAAAAAAAAAATTCATTAAATCATTCAAATGTGTTAGAAAATGATTTCAAAACAAAACCTGTAATAATAGAAGTTAGAAAACATGTTAAACAACAAAAAACCCCAAAAATCAGATTCAAGAAACTTTGAAATTTGAGCCCAAAAAGTCACATAAAATGCTAGCACGAGAAAATTAATAGTAGTGCAAAAAAAACTACGTAATCACATAGACAAGATATGGTAGCGCAAAAGAAAATATACCTAACACATAGATAGGAAACAATAGTGCACTTTTGCGAGACAAAAGACACGGACCAACGATAGCGCAAATAGTAATGACACTAGTGCATAGACAAGAAATGATAACTTAAATACAGGTAATGGTAGTGATTTTCTGCATAGGTGAAAAACAAAGAGAAATGGTAGAGAAAAGAGTATTAATGCTAGCATAGGGAACTGTGTCTCTTCTAGAAAAGATGAAAAATGACCCAATTTTTTCAAAAAGCTCAAGTTTTTTGCTAATAAGATTCAAATTTGGCAGCACTTTACATCCTATAATCTTAAAAAGAACACTCAACACAAGGAAAATCAATAAAATAAGTTAAAAATACAAGATATATCAACATTTGCTAAAATATAGGTTAGTATGCTAAAAAGAACCTTAACTAAAAAAATCAAGAAATGTGCATAAGACAAAGGAGTTTCCCACTTTGGGCTGCCATTTGTATTTGTAGACACAAAATAGTGCATTTACTACTATTATACTGTAAATTTTGTTTTTTTATATATGCATATTGCGTGAGAAAAGTATTCACTAATGGCTCATCCCCTAGTCCTATCATCAGTTTAGTCGATCGTTGTCATTAATTATTTTGCAGGTCATCGATTACTAGAAAAAATTTATTCATCTCTCGTAGAGTCTCAACTATCATTATTTACTTAATGGTCATCTCTATTATTTGAATAGGGCACCTAGGAGGGATTTGGGCACCCATTGACACCAACGTCCTCATTTTACGTGCCCCGATCAAAGTTGCACTTGGCTCTCATTTAGAATTTTGAGGTTGGTCTTTGTGGTTTTCCTCTCATTCTCCTAGGTACTAATTGGCATGTCACATCATTAGTTTCAAATTTTGAGAAAGAGATCCTATATAAACACAACATACACACTATATTGAGGGAAAATGATTTCTATTAAGGAATAGTTATCTACTAAGGCAAGGGAGTGCATTTGGGCACTACTATACATCACACACTACATAGTAAGGTTTATATTAATTCTATTCCATCCATAAATTGAATTTTACATCTAATTATTGCTAGCTACTTTGGAATCATTGGCATTGGGAACCCTAGGAACATGATTGCACATAGTTTCACATAGAACTACATTGGGTTTGAGATGTAGTGCAACAATCAATAATAAGTCCATCCATTTGATAGATGAGGATAGTCCAACCCATTCATTTATTTCTTTATTTTTTAGGTTTTGATGCTTTTATGTGGGGTTTTGTAGGATATCATTCATCAGAGATTTACAACAACATCAATATGGCTAGTATGACATACACATGACAAATATTGAGTTATTGCAAAGATCTAGCAACCAACCCAAATTCACATTTTGAGTTGTTCTGTAGACTAGGGTGCCCACAGGTGCTCTAATCCTCCCCTTGACACCCCATTCTAGCCAAATATTTATCTTCTGTAGCTTTATGAGGTGTGCTTCCATACTCTTTTCCACATGTGCATCATCGATATAATTTCATATTTCTTCAAGGTTATTTCATTTTAGGTTAGTACCTTTTCCATGTTATTTCAATTATTTCATTTTATTTAAATTATCAAATAAAATCAGTTAGCATTCACATTTTATTTTATACTAGTTATTCCTTTACTCTACTATTTAGATTAACTTATAAAATCCATATTTTAGTTAACTATTTTGGTGAACCCATACTTTAGAACCTTTTTCCCTATGATCCGATTCAAACCCTAATGGCTAGGAATATTTATTCTTCCTCTCAATCCATCATGTCTCATTTTAGGATTAATCCTATCTATGATGATGATGTCATATCTAAGCTCATAGCTCTCTATAGTAATCCTACTCTATCGATGACATCCAACATCAACTCTTAGATGGTCAATAAGATGTGTGTACTAGTTTTGAAAATTCTCCTCTTGGATTAAGTATTATTCGGGACCGGTAGCCTTTACTCATTGTACACCATGTTATACAACTACTTATGATCCTCCTTCTAATATTTCTAAGGAAATTTTAGATGATTCTCTTATCGATTACATGTTTGGTATTGATAATAGCTCACATGTGCATAACAATTATTCTCCTAGTCAAACCACTATTATAGTTCCATCTCATTATTATCCTATATCTAATATTGCTTCTCATCATTCATCAAATATTATTTCTCATGTACCTTCACATTATGTTGATGACCCAATTGATAGTATGCCTAGTGAAGTTCTTACATCTGATTCTTTAGGATATTTTGATGACACGATTGATAGCCATGATTCTCCTACCTTTCATACTTTTGAATGTGAATCTCTATTACCACTTTCTCCTGATATTATATCTAACATAAAGCACAAGTCATCTCCTTTTATCACATCATCTACACCTATTCGTTCATCTTCTTCCATTATTGTGTATCCATCGGTTGCTTCACCTCCTATAAATGTTTCCAATGTTAATCCTACCACTTCTATGGGTATACTATCTATATCATCTACTATAGCTTCTTCATCACCTATTCCTAGTGTGCCTTTAGCATTGGAATCTCCTTTATCCTCTCTTGATATTCCCATGATCACTCATAATGGAAAGTAACATTATTTCCATCTTCCACTATTCCTTTACAAGACATCCTATCTCTCATGCATGTCATAGGTCAATTACAATATCAAGTTCAATCTCTCACTTTAGAAATTAGGGCTTCTATGCTTTTATTGACAAGAACTCATTACATGGTAACATAACATATACCCAAGAAGCTTCATAACTCTACATTTCCTAAGAAATTTAACCTACCTACATTCACATGTTTTAATGGTATTGGTGACCCTCATTCACATATCCATCATTACCACATGGATATGGACTCTTATTCTAATGATAGGTTATTGATTAAGGCCTTTCGACACGATCTTATTGATGAAGCTTTACAATGGTACACTCATCTTCCATTTGGTTCCATTAGTACTTACTCTAACATGGAGGACACTTTCCTCCATCGTTTCATCACCAATAATGGCCCTAGATTTACTTATGAACACTTACCTACATTACATCAGGGATCATCGAGAATCTATAAAGGATTATATCTTATGGTTCGGTGCTTGTATACACTAGCTAATATTCCAATCTATTTATTTATAGAAGCAATTCATTTTCTATCATGGTTTGATTCTGAACTTAAACAAAGATTGCAATATGATACATGTGAGCCATTTACTCTTCTATCCTACAAATTCATATACCTAGAAAAGATCTTATTTCGAGACATGTCATTGCTCCTCCACCTACTTCTACTTCTATTGTATCATTTAGTGCTCCTCTAATGAAATTGGTTAAGCTTCCTACATAGTCTCTACCTCAATCTACCAAGAAATATCAACCTACACCATCAAAAAGCATACTTCTTCTCCTCCTCTATGACATGATACTTCTCTTTCCACTCCTTTTATATCACATGATCCACACCAATTATCTCATCATGCTCGAACTTATGATGTGTTGTTTACTTTACTTTAAAATATTCTAATTCACTTACAATCTAGCTAACATAATCCACACCATCGATTACAACATTAGTGTGATAAACCTTATTGTAATCATCATCATATCAATGGCCATAAGGAAAACGATTACCTTTCCCTTCATGATATATTACAAAAATTAGAGGATAAGGGCATCATTTCCTTCAGCTCTCACTCACGTGAGTGGTCTATCTCTCCTCTACCTTGTCAACAATTTTCTCTTTCGATCGAGTCATCTCCTCCATCTAGTGCTCAAATCATGGTACATCCACCACCATAGTTTTTCACTCATGTGCACTCTCCACCGCATTAGTATATTTCTACATCATCACATCCATCACATCCATTGCATCTACCTCATTCAACTTATCCACCACATTATGCTACTACTTCACATTGGCTTCCACAATCCTCGGAATTTTCACATCTTGTTGCTACTTCACATGATATTTAGTCTGGTTCATATGATCACACTTCTTCCATACCACATGTTTCCACCACTTCATGCCACCTTGGTCTTTGGTAGGTGATTACTATCACCTTACCACCTGATGAAACACTTGTGTTCTTATGGTTCTTACATGATTGTTGAGGTTTTTCTTTAAGAACCTTTCATCATAGGAATTATCGATTCATCTAGCACACTCAATCATTTCCCAATCACACAATCTTACTTGTGTATCTCATCCTTGAATGTTGTAGGATTTTAACTATATGATCCTATTAATTCAAATGATGGGAGGCATCGCTAATCCCCCTCTCATATTTTCATCATACTAACATAATGCGATCATATTACATTAGAAAATTCAACTGCAATGCGTTAGATTGAAAATCATATATTTTCTATTTCTACATACATTATACTATCATCATTACACTAAATACACATTCTAAATTACATTCAACAAACATTTCATCATTAAAATTACATATGTTATCTATGATCATTCACATTACAAATTTTTGTTTTCATTATCAACACTATAGTACACATCTACATCAACACACATGAACGATATATAAAATATGCATTTTGATAATCATCAGTCACATTATAACATCAATGTACAATGAAATAAACTCATCATATATCAATACCATCTATCGATACATATATCGAATAAATTCATCGCTACAAAAATGTTTCATCACTAGGAGAAACACCCCCACATCCTATATGATACTACAAATCAAATATCATCATCACTATCACTCTCGGGTAATAAGAGAGCCCTAAAATGTGATGCTTTTCCACTAATCTATTGCTCTTTGTTTGCAACCTAAATAATTCTCAACTTTCCTCCATAATAAGGTGGCCATCGTAGAATGATTTGAAAAATGATTTTGTAAGTACATGTACCATGAAAACACATCTTATTCTAAGGGACCACTAGCCAAAGCCTCTCGGCTCATTGAGTCTCCTTGCATGCCTCGTCCCTCTCACCTAGTAACATAGTACATTTGTCTGTTGATATGGACACTAGATTAAATAAATGGTCATGTTCACCCGTGATATCATCCACATGCTCAAGTATCCCTCCACCATATACATCGGTAGGAACATTCCCCATCAATGTGTGGATGGATGTGTTTACTATCGTGGGGACTAAAACGTGTCACCTACAAAAAAAATAACACATCTTAGATAACCATCACTATAACATAGGAAAATATCAAAGTACACAACAAAATATATAAATAATTATGCTTAGTTATATGTTGCTACATTTTTAGGGGCATGGGCTTCCCCCTCTCCTCCTCCTCCCATCAGCAATCTTGCTACGTCTATTAAAAATAGAAATAGGAGTACCCATCGATGTATCTCCCACTATGCATGGTACTCCTCTCGAACACCATGCATCACTAGATTCTATCATCTCTATCACCACATCTGCCTCATCTAGCCTAAGAGGTGCTAGCTACTCTCTTGTGGTCCCTGGTCTAGCTCCATCCCTCCTAGGTACTCTAATAGCTCTCAACCATATATATGGATCTAGGGAATGTCCTGAGCCATGTCAAAATGTCATGATACTCTCTCCACCTAAAATATCTTAGCCACCACTAGAAACTGATCCTCCAACCACATGGTCCTACGAATACACCAAAACTCTATACCATCCTCTCATCATTCCATAATCATGGTATGTCCTCCATATAAATTCCTTTGGTAACATCCTATATATTAATTTCCCATAGGTATCGAGTATCATCCTACACCCATGGAAATTAATCCACATCCTCACATATATATCGGCCTATCCCACTCTCCTTGTGGACCTCCAACTAACCTCAACACAACTATATCCTCATACTCCCATACATGTAATAATGTGGTGGCTCTTATCTCACCACCATGCCCATCGTGAGTAAACTTGTATAGGTGGGACAACACAAACCATGCTCACACATATCTTGTTCTCTCCTCCTCTATCTATCGGCATATATCATGCATCTTATATAAGATGCCTACACCTCCTCCCTCTACTTCTATAGATGAAGCAATCACAACAAATGATGAACTTCGCAGTGTGGAACCCCCGATCTCACAATAACATCTAGAATGATATGGTCCTTAGAAGGTATTTAATTCCCCATAAAATACCATCTTGTATCTTGTATTTGTCTCTCCATGTCCTCTAATGGAATAACTGCACTCTCTCCCCACAACCGGTAATCCTAGTATGTAATGCACATCCTCCAAATTAACTATCATCTCACCCGTAGGAAACCAAAATGTACACATATCTGCACACCACCTCTCATATAATGTTGTAAACATAGGCATGTTATGGGGAAAATCCCCATTCGTGCTATGTTCCATAGGCCGTCACTGTCCATAACATCCCACTCATCATTTGACAAGCCTAGCCCAAGCAAAGTACTCAAAAGATGACCTCTACAGAATTCTATTGATTGAATATCCCTCTACACACCACAAAATGACAACAAAAAAATGACTACTACACCATACATTTTTGTAAAACAACATACCTACCATCTTTTTGTTGTCACGCAATGCTATGGTAGTTGCCACCCCTTAAACCGCTGTCTAGGACGTTCTACTCTCACTTGCTGCATCTTCACCGACTTAGCACTCACTCTCCCAATTGTGAAAAGATAAATGAAGTGACTAATAAATATTTCAATTCACTACTTATAGTTATTTTTTATCACCTACTTTACTATGGTCATTATTTCAGGCTTATTTTTGTAGCTAATACACACAACATTGTTTTTTCCATATCTTGAGTGTTTCTACTCTAATTTGCACCCTATCTACGATGTTATTTTTAGAATTACACATACCATCATACCACACACATTACATGTGTGTTATATCTTATTAACACCATTTTCATTTAAAATCTATAAATTTTGGCATTTTCTATCACTTCCTATCTATCTCATGCTTACTTTTAGCTTATCATTCGTTCCTATCATCACTTCCCCTTTCACCAAAAGGGGTTATATCATTGGGGTCATAATCCCCCTTACATCACCATGTGATCAATTAATTCATCATTTTCGAACATTTACTAATCTACCATGCGATATTTCACCATCAATTCCCCCTAATGACCTAACTTGGGGGCAACAAAAGTACACATTTTCTATGTGACATATCATCACTTCCCCTAATGACCTAATATGGGGGAAACAAGCGTTAAAATATTTTCATGTGATCATTCATCAATTTATATCAATTTCCCCTAATGACATAATCTAGGGGAAATAGCGTAAAATCTCTCTATGAGTAACCAATCAAGACAATCAATCAATCAATCTATTAATGCATTCAAACCTCTAATAACCATCATTCAATCAAAATTATATAACATATATGGCCTCCCAGATGACCTAACTTGGGAGTTACATTCATTACTTCCTAGATGACCTAACTTGGAAGCCATCACACATTTCATGTTTTCTTCTAGATGACCTAACTTGGAAGCCATCATACATTTCATGTTTTCTTCCAGATGACCTAACTTGGAAGCTATCACATTGCGGCAACACCTGTGGAGTGAGGGAAAGAGTGCCTTTCCTATACCACTCCTATATGGGTCAATTGTTTAATTGAAATTATATGGATCCAATTTTTTTATCTAAGTCCATCTGCAGCAACTAGATCTTGAGGTTGTATTTAGAGATTACTGAGAATAACACACTTTTCTCCCTACACTCTTCCTTTGGCAGTAGGATGTTGAAATCCTCTAGTTGATTATTCATATATACATAATCGGTAGGGAAATGGTCACTCCCTACCCGATCTTATCATCATCATAGGAATTTAGAATCATCAATCATCCAACATTGCAATCATCACTCTCATTTAGTGCACTTCATCATCTTATTACACTTTTTGAGTACGTTGCATGGATCAACACGCTAATCCATGGTTTAACACATTATATGGTTCATTCGGCATGATTTTACTACCACATATGCATGTTTTGCTACAACATGGGATTCTTTGGAATTCTCTCATGAATGCATCTATATCTACTTTATGTTCTTGAGCTTTTGCTCACCAACATAAAGTGGGGAAAATGTAGTCAAAAAATCACACACTTTCTACTACTATTATAATGCTAAGTATGTTGTATTATATAGGGATCACACATAAGAAAAGTATTAATTAATGGCTCATCCCTAGTCCTATCATTAGTTTAGTCATTCGTTTTCACTAAGTGACTTGCACAGTCATCTATTACTCACATAGTTCTTTTCATCTCTCATGGAGTCTCATTTGACATTATTTACTCGGTAGTCATATCTAGTCTTTGACTAGGGTGCCTAAGAGGGGATTGAGGTGACCGTCAATGCCCTAGTTCACATTTTATGAGCTTCAGTCCCAGTTGTACTTGGTTCTCATTTAGATTTTTGAGGTCGTTATTTGTGATTTTCCCTCTCATTCTCCTAGCTTCTAGTCGGCATGTCAAGTTATTAGTGTTGAAATTTGAGCAAGAGATCCCTATATAAACACAAAATACACACTATCTTAAGGTAATACAATTTCTACTAAGGGCTATCTATCAAATAAGGCAAGGGAGTGTATTTGGGCACTAATCAGCATCACACATTACATAAGAAGGGTTGTATTCATTCTATTCCATCCACCATTTGCATTTTACATCTAGTTATTTCCCACTACTTTGGCTTCATTAGCACTAGGGCACCCTAGGCACATGATTGCACACACTTGCACATATAAATACATTAGTTATGAGATGTATTGTAACATTCGATCAAAAGTCCATCTATTTGGTAGTTGAGGACAATCTGACCCATTTATTTGCATCTTTATTTTTTAGGATTTGATGCTTTTATGTGGGGTTTTGTAGGAGATAATTATTTAGATATTTATAGTGACATCAGCAAGGCTAATGTGACATACACATGCCAAATACCAAGTTATTATGAAGATCTAGCGACCAACCCGATTCATGTTTTGATTTTTTCGTAGACCAAGGTTCCCATATTATAGAACCACAAGCACCCACAGTGCCCTAATCCTCCCTTAGGAACCCCGGTCGGCCAAATCTTCATCTGCTACAAATTTCGAGGTGTTTTTCCATACTTTGTTCCACTTTTGTATCATCTAGTACAGATTCTAGATCTCTGCAAGGTAAGTTCATTTTAGGTTAGTACCTTTTCCCTCCTATTTCAATTATTTCATTTTATTTAAAATATCAAATAAAATTAGTTAGCATTTACATTTCAGTTTATAATATTTATTTCATTAATGTACTATTTCTATTAACTTATTAAATCCATATTTAAGTTAATTAGTATTAGAATCTATGATCATTGATCTTTCTAATAATATGAGCCTAACAAGAAAATAAATGATATTTTCCATTATCCTCGACCACTTGGGAGAAAAATATGCATATAATCACCTTACAAAAATTTAAAATGTGATAATTTAAAACTAAAACCATTCTAATCCCCTACTTGGTGCTCCTTTGGGTGTAGGTGCATTACCAAAAGAGTTGGCCCACTTTAAAGTCTAGGTCACCCATGTAGTCACTTGAAACCGTAAACTCTCTCCGTAATTTGGAGACCCGCATCATGAAAACATCCTCCGAGTGATGGTTCACTCTATTTCCACTAATGGGAACTAGAAATTTTTATGATTCACATCTCGGTAAGTAAGTCAATATGTCATATAATATATTTTTCATAGGATAAACTATAGGATTTTGAGTTAGCTTCGTGAACCATGAGCTAGAAAGAAGTATGGTCTCATATGTATTCAATTTTCCTATCATATATTGTAACCATTACAACTCCTTAGTTGTACTCCACCACATGTGTATGTCACATTAGCCTTGCTGATGTCACTATAAATGTGTCAAACACCTCAAACACCATAAAATGGAAGTTATAATATGTCAAAAACATGAAAAAATAACTTCCAAAGGTAAAAAAGTATTTTTCTAGCTACTTAACATGCAACCCACACTTCCTACAGGCAGAAATTGTATTTTTCATGTGGTTCCACATTCACCACTTTCAGTTCTACGTATATTAGTGTTGAATGTGTGTCCATCGATGGTATTTCCATCCATGCTATGGAGGTTATGAATTCAACATTGTATAATGCATAACCACCAGTATAAATAGATCAACAGTTCTATCATATCGAATCCACAAATGTAAAAATCAACTTAAACTACCCAAAACCCTATCCAAATTCAAAACAATTATTAACATTTTCCTATCCTAACCCTCCTACCTAGCATTTCTACACTAATTTATTTAAAATAATGCTCCCAAATGAAAGATTGGGTCAAAATTAAAAACAAAATCCCCAAACACAAAAGTGCATATAACTCACATGTCCACCTACTCAACTCATTTCCATAGGTGCCATTGACATTACATCTTTTTATGTACCCATATCCTATCTCTATTTGTAAAATGGTCACTATTGTTCTAGAATTCAATTTCCTCTCTTCTCTTTTACACAAATTATTTCCAAATTGGGTAATTTTTGGAATGTATAGGGGTTTCTTTTGGCCAAAATTTGAAAAAATGTTCTTTTTAGTCGGTTTTGTGTGATGGTATATATTTGATTCAAAAAGGCCTTAGAATTATTCCATGTATTTAATACCTCTCCTTTTGTTTTACTATTGTGTACTTGTATTTAAGAAAGTTTTGTAGGTCATAGGTATGCGACCAAATAGGTAGTATTTCCAACTCCACTCATATTGAAAGTCCTCCCTTTTGATTTTGAATATTAGTCATTTTTCTATTTTCATTTTGTTATGTTGCACTTGATTCCAATTTTATTTCACCTTCCATGAGGACAAGGGCCATAGCTAGTTTCACTACGATATAAGGTGAGAAACGTAATTTTTTATTATTTATCACTTTCATTACCTAGTTCTCAAGCATCACATCCTACCCAATGCATGGAAGTACTATTTCTCTAAGGGGTAAATTTGTACAAAACAATATAGTCAACCCAAAACATGGGTTCCCTCAAAATAGAGGGGAAAGAACACTTCCTTCTATTCCCATGCAAATACCATCTATATACATTCATAGAAATGAATTTCTACATTTGTTAAGTGCGATGTTACCAGTTCCAAATCTCAAAGAGATTTTAAACGACTCAAAAAAATTTCACCAAGTTCCCTAGTGAGTAGTCGCTCAAATAAAGAGTTATAAGATTAGTCATTTAATAAAAGAATAATCCAACACAAAATAATAGAACAAAATCAAATGAATCAACCCAAATACAAGCTCATAACACTCAAGTGTTAAATAGGAGTACAATGATGAACCCGAGCTTCACACACAAACGTTTAGAACTACACTAGCAAAATAATGTAAGTACAATGCTAAATACAAACTCCAAGCAACATTTCAGCAATGCATAAGTTTTCCAAACAGTGGTTCTGATCAAAATGAAGCTCCAACACAAGTTTAATCAAAACACAAAGTTCCAACACAAGTCTACATCCAAATTCGCAACCTAGAAGTAAAATCAAACAGAACTCAAGTTTCCCCTAAGCTCAGATCCACATATTTTCATGATAGTCAGCTCAAAGCTCCATAACTTCGAATAAAATATGTAGAGTGAAAAATAGAGATATAGAAACAAGTTTCACATACCATTTTCACTTCTATGCTTTCATAAAACTTGCACAGAGAGAAACAGTTCCAAAAACAATACTATTTTGCCATGGATTCAAATCCAAACAACACAAAGATTCACTAAACCCAGCAAGAAAATAACCAAATAGACATGAAAATAAGAATCTCATGAGAGTAGAGTTGTTCTAATGAATCATTTAGAAGAAAGAAAAGAATTTTAATAGTTAGAGCCTATCATGCCTGATAGTGCTTCCACCAAATTGAAGGATACTTCTAGTCAAGCTTCCAGACCTTTTTCTCCTCCATGAAAGATCAACAACCAAACATATTTTTCTCCTACGCGTCATATACTTTCCTTCAATCAAAAATAGGCTGAAGAAATAAAAAATAGCTTTAAAGTGAAGGTAAAACTTCTAGTTCTAAGAACCCGCTTAGCTCCATGCAGAGAAAAATCCTCCATGCATGCAAAACCAAATGACCTCCTACAAACCCACCTTCTAATTTTCCAAGATGCTTTGCACACAAATACCGAGGCTCATTAATTCCATAAATTCCATTCAATCAAAAATTCCCACTTATATTTCCTTTCCACTTTGCCTCTAGATCTGCAAAATGCCAATTCAATACAAAAATACAATTCCATCTTTTAGTGGGGCTTCCACATATGCCTCCACCAAGTCTACTAGCCCCTGCCAAATCTAGCAGTACTTCCATCATTTAAACCCTTTCAACTCAATTAAATGTCATTGGAACTGTCACCCTTATGACATGCAACCCCTTAGGTTCCCTTTAATAGTTTAGGATGGATTCTAATAGAACTTAGGTTAGTTTAATAATTACCAACATAGGTCTTAAAACAATTTCTATTAGAATTCCCACCTTAGGTTAGGTTCAATTCATAACCCTTTAGTATTAGGTATTAGTTAAAATATCCTAGTATCAATTTAGTAACCCCTTCCCTTATTTATTTAGCACAATGCTTAGGTTAGGTCACCAACCTAAAAAATTAGAATAAGAGGCTTAGGTTAGAATAGAATTCAAATAAGTAAATGTAGCTAGAACATAGATGTTCTTACCTAGCTTAGGTTACTGTTAGGATAATTATTAGGTTTTAGGACTCCGTATTCATCCTCTATGAATTGAATTTTTCTTAAGTCCTTATAGTATTGCTACATCAATCACCAAAGACCCGAGAACAAACATACAACTGAATGAAAACACATTCAAATAAGACCAAGAATTAGTATCATACAATGTGTAGTCTTCTATGTACCTTAAACTACTGAATGTCAATCTATCATTCAGTCTATGAAGAGGATTTGAAACATTCCTCATATCATTGAAATTGATCCAAGGATGAGTTAGAAGAATAAATAAGTATGCAAATCTTAAAGCCGATTGCAGCTCATCTTTCCAAAGTGAAAATGAATTCTTGATAACCATATAATTTTAGTCTAATGATTTTTAAGAATAGAAAAAAATTATCCTTATCAAGAATGATCTTCAATAGTCAAAAGAACACATCTTTATCCTGAAAATCACATGTCAACACTTGAATGCAAAAGAGGAATATATCAGTTGTCGAGGGTGTTACATGAAAAGTATTTAACGATGGTTGATGAGGGGATTGTATTAGGACACCATATTTCAAAAAGAGGAATTCGGGTTGATCAAAACAAAACTAGTATCATTTCAAATTTACCTATTCTTTAGACCCCACAGATATCAAGTCATTTCTAAGACATCTTGGGTACTATAGGTGTTTTATAAAATATTTCAAGAAATTGCTTACCCGTAGGAGGCCCTCTCTTGCATATAGTGTGTTTTTAGAAGAGCAGTTCATTCACTGGTAGCTGTCAAGGATTGCATGTGGAATTCCACATGAACTAAAGGATGAATCTAAATTCATGAAAACTTACTCTTTATCCAATCCTGAGCGAAAAATATTCTATGTGAATTTTATCTTTGTAATTTTATGCTAGAGAAAAACACAAGATTTATGATCAATTTATATGTGGGGGAGAGCCAGCTCAATGCATTTGTCTCTATTCTGCAAAACCAAATTGCATGGAAGGAAAGGGATTCTGATTTTTATTTAAAGCTAGCTCAATTGGTCTTTGTATGAGAGCTCACTATGGTAAACCTTTTGCCTTCCTCATACATTTGATGAGCAATTCAAGACACATTATTTTACCATTCTACAAAAGAGTATTGATGTCTTTACCTCCTATGAGGAGGAGAAGTTTGAATATATTTATGAAGGATGATAAAAGAGGTGGGAACTCATTACTTTTTACTTGAGAAGAAGGGAAGTAATATCCCCCACAAATCTGATCTGGAGTTTAGAAAGGGAAAAAGTGTTATGCACAATAATTCCTCATATCAATGAGACCTACAAGAAAATATGGATGGGAATGCAAACAAGGCCCCCTCTACTTCTCACCCCCATGTCTCCTTAGCAAAAAAGAGAACCTCAAGATCCTACTAAATTCGAAGAGTGGGAGAGGAAAATAGAAGCAGGAGCTGGGTACAGTACCTCTAAGTTTAAGCATTGGAAAATCTAGTTTCATCCATTTGATCTAAGAAATCAAATGGAATGCAGAACATATAACCCCACTTTTGAAGAATGAATTTTGTAAAGGGACTTACAAACAAGTAAGTTTGGGGTAAATTATGAGGCCATACTATGCCTAATTAATGTATAATATATGATTTCATCTAACTCTCCTTTTTATTAAGTTTGATTTCATTTTGTGACTTTTATTTCATCTAATATGAGTTAGGATGTAATTGTATTTCTTTTAATTGATTGTAATTCGAATGTTAAAATCTCTGAAATTCTGACAAAGTGTGTGTTTAAAATTCAATTTTGTAATAAAGTAGGTCTAATCAGTCGAAGAAATGAAGTATGTAGTGTTCAATATTTTCGGCAAAGACATCTGTTCCAACATAACTTAGTTCGTAACTTCCAAGCTAGTTTCGAACTCTAGTACACGATCATCATCTAGTTCTAGAACTTTCGGACTTAGTTTGAACACTAGTATTTAGTTCCATAATTTTTGGACTTAGTTCTAGAACTCCTGGGTATAGCTCTAGAACTCTCACGGTTTTGATCCTTAACGATTTCCTATGGTTCTGGAACTTCTCTGAAGTTCCGGAACTGATGGAATTTTATCTATTTTAACCACATCTAGATATTCTGCATCAACAACCCTTTCAATCAGGAAAGGATGAGAAGATCTTTGAATGTAGATCCAGGGATAGTTATCTTACAATTGTCTAAATTAGCCACAATCCGACACAACTATTCTAGGCATGATTCAATTTCATCATAATCATAGAGACAACTATGATTGTAAATGTATATATAAGCGGACTGCGATACATATATATATATATATATATATATATATAATATGAAATAGAGATAGAACAAAGAAGAGAGATATAGACTAATTACATAGATCTAGTATGTTTTATAATATTGAATGTTTTATCAATAAAATAGCCATTCCTATTTGAGATAATTAAGAGTTGTTAAATCCTCATTCAAGGAAGAGCAAGGACCACTCCCCAAGGACCAAGATATTCATTTATTTGGTATTTATATTTCTTAATCAAATAGTTTAGATCTATTAATTACATATTGCATTAATTCTTATAGTTAAATTTTTGTATACTTGTTCCTATAGGTGTCTAGATAGATTCTTATTTCCTTGAAATCATTTTCAAGCAATCTATGTTGAGTGTGTTTACTTTCATAAGCAAGTGTGTTTATCCCCAAAAGCAAGTGCATTTATTTCCATTCTGCAGTGTTTTTCTTTTCAAAGTAAAGCTTTTAGTGTGTTTCCTTTTAGCAAAGTTTTCATAGTATGATTTAAATAAGGTTTTACCAAGAAGTCCTTAATACATTGAAAAGATCCCCCAGAAAATACAAAAAACAACTACAATCAACTACTAGATCAATAGGATTACTCTTCTTGCATATAGTTTTAGAAACACCCCTATTTTGATATGACATCAACAAGAAGTTGATTAAATGAAGGGAATAATGACACCCATCATTGGCTATTGTTGTAAATGATGAGTGGGAATGTAGGTGTAAATATGTGGAAATTGTTGATGAGGTGGATTAGACACTATATAATGTAAAACACATGTAAGGGGAGGTTGGGAAGCAATGACGTGTATGTGTGATGTGAGAGGTAAAGAAGAGTTATGATGTTCGTATATGGAATATGACATTTGCGTAGATTGGGTAGGGACACAAGTGATGATAGTGGCCGAAGAAGTAATAAGAATCATTATGGTGATAGTTGTGGTGATTGGAGGTAGATGGGGAGGAATGCATGTGACCAAATGTTTGGTTTGATGAGGTGGGGGATTGGTAGAGGATGAAGCAAAATCACATTGGATTTTGGTGGTTTCAAGGTTTCACTAATAAGGATGAAGTTTTTAAAGTGGTGGAGCATCAATAGGAAGCTGAGTTTACTTCCTAAGAAGGTAGTATTGAAGAGATATTGTATTGGCATTAAGAATCTCTTGGAATTCCAAACTACCACAAGGGATAATAGGAGGTCTAAAAGGTTCAGATATAGGAGATGGAGGGGTGGTTGGTTGAGATGGGATGAGATGATGATAAAAGAAAGAATTAGTCTCATCTATGGTAGTAGTTTGAACAAAAGTCCCTTGGTGAGAAACATTGATGAGAGGTTGGGTGCCCATGGAGGAAGTAACCAAGGGCACAAATGAGACATTGGTCATGGTAGATGTTTTTGAGATGAGATGATAACTATTTGAGGAAAAGTTTTGTTCCATTTTTGGCTACCTAGGAAGTAACTATGGGCATGAAACAAAAAAGTGTTTATACTAACTAAATTAAGAAATTCAAGTAAAAAAATTGTTTTTTATTTATTAAGAAAGTGTGAAAAATAAAAAAGGGGAATGGATAAAAAAGGTACCTAGGAAATGGAAATCTAGAGTTGGTTTCAGTTTATTATGACTAGGGATTTCTTGATATATCCAAAGGTACGTGAGGCCTGAGTCTATGTAGAGTTTCTAATGTGGCTGAACACCACGATGGATTCTATTGGGTGATGAAATATATTGAGAAGAAATATTATGACACTAAGGAGAGGGCACAAAAAGATTTGTGCATAGGAACAAGGCACATTTGAAGGTTCAAAAGGATAGGAAAGGAAATGCATGTCGGGACAAGCTAATTTTGGACTTAGTCATTTTCATTGTTACAGGCTATTTTTAAGATAGTGTATGGAGCACACAACGGGATGGAAATTTTTGACATGAAAATGTTATTTTAGGGATGAGTGTCTACTAAGCACCATGCATGAGTTTGAGATAATAATAGGATTACTACTACTAGGTTAATTTTAGGAGATCTATTATTAGCACACTTGCATGTGTACATATTATTGTAAATGTGCATGGCTATTTTCAGCATGTGACCTATTTTGGGAATTTCATAAGTGGTGAATGGAAAGTCCCCACCTCTATAAGTATGTATTAGTATTTGTAGTTAGAGAGAGACACTATGTATGAGTTATTGTAGAGTTATACTATTGGATTTGATGCACACATAAACTTATGGTTATGTTATATGATATAAGAAGTTTCTATGTTTTTCATTATTTAATATAATAGATTATATTGGGTGGATAAAGTGTTAACATGACTATAATTGATTCTTGTATGATCAACCTTATCATAGTTATTGTTCAATTCATGATTCCTTAACATATAGATCTAGTTATGCACTATTGAATGCTTATGCTTTGGGGAATGTTTGTGACTATTATGGTTCTGAATGTGCTCTCTCTTCAACATGTTAACATCTTATACAAGTAAATATAAAGAGGGTCCTAGTACCTTTGCGTGCTTTGGGTGAGAACTCAGCTTAGGCTAAGTGATGTGTCATCGCACCTAGATTTTTCATGGTTGATTCTAGGATGCATCTTTGGTTCCATTGCCAGGACCTTTTTTAGTTGTTTTTAGGATATTTTGCAATGAAGACATATCAGTTGACCCTAGAAAGTGTTGAGGAGTGGATAAAATATCTAGAAGAAGAGTATGTACAGAGGTTTAGCACTGGATCTTAGTTTGACGCATGTGTGTGGGTGGAACAAAATTTGTATGACTATTTGTATGAGAAATTCTTTTCTATATTCCTAGTATAACTATATGAGTGGGTGGTTTCTTATGTGTCTAAAAGGAATTGGAGATATCGGACACTTGTTTGGATGTAGGTAGAATTTTAGGCCTTGTATGATGTTGATCAAATTTGGAGACATGTTGTGAATACTTGGTTCTTTGGTATTTTGAACAATTATATTCTGAAGTACTCAATTTCCACTTATTCTTACACGAAGGTAGCTGAGTTCCAATTTTTATGTTAACCTAGGGGAACTTACTTGCAAGGAATTCCATTTGTAATCAAGATCTTGATGATGACCCTAAACTTAGAAGAAAAAATGATTGCTAGATAAACCCCACCATGCACGGGCGGAGAAGGTTTGGTGAAAGATGGTAGACCTAGCGGCAAAGGTAGAGAGAATAAAGGCGGATTAAGTACAATGAGGTGCATGAAAGGGAGATGGAGAAGTAGCGGGATATTGCAGAGTTGATAGAATTGAGGAGAGAGATGGCTTGTGAAAGATTTGGAGCTCACGTAGAAGGCATGGAACCAGAGCATCTAAAACTCCCCCATTTGGGAAAGCATGATAGGGAACCCTCCTCAGCATCATAAGGGAGTGCTCTAGTAGAGACAACTTGGTCACAGGTGTGCATCTAAGTCTACTTGGAAACCTAGCCCTTGTGCTTGGTTTTCCCATATCGAGTACATATAATATTCAGTAAGCTAATTTGGGTAGTAGGGAAGCAAGATTAATTCACATAGAAAGTACATCCATGATAGGGAAAACTTATTCATTGTTTTTATAGGTACCTTTTATAGGATTAATTCACATAGAAATTACATCCATGTTTTGGGTTGACTATATTGTTTTCCCTAATCATGCCCCTTCTTCTTACCAAACTAGGAGACCTCAACTAATGATAGCAATGCCCACGAGGTCTATGCTATTTTCGGTGATGAAATAGTTGCTTCCTAATTGCCTCATATTCCTTCCATAGAGTAAATCCTAGCCCAAATTCCTCCACCTACACATGAAATCACTTCACCTATTTCTCCACCCACGAGAGGAACACCCATCATCTCCTCCCTCACTGTGAAGGAGCCTTACATTAACATTGATACCACTTCGCCTTTTTCTTTCCCCACCTAGAGATCCATCACCAACAGTACCTCTTCAACCCATGGGATACACTTGTTCATATCCTCCACCCATAGAGGAACACCGATCATCTCCTCCAACTACCGAAGATCCGGTATAAATGTCGTTACCTCTAGGTGATCATTCTCCATCAACCACTCAAGATCTTGATGACTTACTTTTGGTTCTCTTACCCACAGAGGATAAAGGTAGTGATTTACCTATTTCTAAAACACATTTTATAGGAATCTCCATTGGATCCAGATCGATCTCACCCATAGCAATGCTATTATCATGATTAGTTGATCGCATGGATTATGTTGATAGAGCCTTACTTTGGGGGCATATTCTACTTCCTTTCTCAACACAAATGCAAATGTCACTCACTGACACCTCCACTATCTATCCAAAAGTGTTTCACTAATCTGAATCAAACACAACCATAGTTATCACAAATTCTCCACGATACCACTCATGGCTCAACTCACACCTCTTGCCCATAACCCAACATGCATCTCCATTAAAACCCACACCTACATCATCTTCCTTACCTAAACCTATTACTACTTTAGGGTCATACCAACAGCTAGCCTTACTCATCCACCTATCAACTTAGATTTAGTCACGTCTTCCAAAACTCACACTAAAATTAACCCATCCCTAAACGGAAGAACCAATATCCTAGATCTCATACCCCAACCTCGCTTGAATGACACCCTTATCACCTTCATCACTTTCATCCATCCTAGGACCTCACTCCTCGACCACGGCTAAGAAACCTCCATCCACTTTGGTAAACCAAGGATGCAACAACCCATTTCCCATCACGGACCTCTAATATACCCAAGCCCCACATAACCTCTACCCACACCTGTAACCTTTTTACCACCCATACCTCCAATACCATCGATAACTTCTTCACTACCCACAACACTTCCTTCCCTTTCCCTCACACCTCCTTCCCAACCTACATCATCTATCTCCACATCACCTCGGTTACCTCCATGGGTAACCCACCTTATTCCACCATCCTCTTTTCCCTCTACATATCATACGCCCATATCACCCTTACCCAAGAAGGTGTAACCTAAAGGAAAAAATATGCTACCCTCCAAGGTACTTAAACCAACCACACACTCTATTACCAGTTCATCTACCATGCCCTACCTAAGAAGACACAACCAACACCTAAGACCATAGCCCAACCCACTCCCCCTCTTACAAAGACTCTTCATTTACAGTCAACCACACCTACACCCAAACCCACATTCACCTCCCATTGTGATCCACTAGCGGGATCTTATGCCAAAATCTTAACCAATCTCCTCAAAACTTCCATCATAACATTACCGCCTCTTAGACCTTGTGACCCACTCAAACCCAAACCAAAAGGGTTTGATGAAACCAAAAATTTTCCTACCATCGTGTCTAGAAACGATTTAGAGAACTGTAAGGATTTGAAAGCCACTCTTGTCCCCCATTTCACCTATACCATTTTCCATAGTTCTTCCCTTATTGCCTACTCAGCGACAAAAATCTCCAACCCCACAACTCTTAGATCCCTCCCTGAGATTAAAATTAACATGGTTTGTATCAGAGAACTCGCTAAACCTCCACCCAAATTTCGGTGTGCACAACTCATTTCACAAGGTTTCTTCCAACCTCTCGGCTTCTAACCTTCCTTTCATTAGACCTTTGATGGCTCACCTACTTCATCTACCTCCTCATCTCAAATCAACATGATCCATGTTGCTACCCGCGCTTAGAATGACAAAGGTAAGGAAAAGGAAACCGACCCAAAACTAACCCTATACCCATTATACCATCTACACCCACACCTAAAGTCACTATCTCGCAACCCCACATATCATATTTATAATGGCATTACACATCGTGTGATGCTCAAACAATTACACCAATACTCCTAAAAATTTTCCTATATGACCTCATCAAAACCTTTGAATCCCATTGCCAAATGTGCATACCCAAATGATTAACATCTCATATTTCTAATGGCATTACATATCATATTGTGAATGCATAAACATCATCTCCTCCCATGTATTCGACCAAATGTGCATACCCAAAAATTGTATGCATAAACATCGCATCATGTTATGTTCATTTAATGATACTATCACTTCTAAACTTGCACCTGACATCCTCCATGTTTACGTGGGCCCCGTACTATTCCCGAGCTATTTTACATCTTTGAGGGGAGTTTTAATATAACATGTTGCTTGGTAGACCATGGATTCATGTCGTGGGTTGTGTTCCTTTCACTTTGCATCATTTTTTTAAGTTTGAGCATCAAGGACACACCTATACCAATCCGAATGACCCAACACATTTCAAAACCTTCAACATGCTTTACCAACCAACCTTGTACCCATTAAGGCATCTACCTCCATGACCACTTCCTATTCATCCACACCTCCACTCACTAGTGCCGCCGCTACCTCAATCACACCTAAATCCTCAAATTCTACCACTACCACAACCTCTCGTGGCTGATCCTTCAACCTCCCAATCAGTTGGCTCTACTTCTGATCCAATCTCTAACACATCGTCTATCCCAGCTACCCACATATCAACCACCAATCCCTTAGAAGGCGTTTTTCAACACCTCACTCTTGGGGAGTATTGCCTATATAATGTCAACACATTACTTACTCCACAAGAGTATGGAAGCCTTCACCAACACCCTCACTATGATCACCACATAGGAGAGCATATCCTTTATGGTCCTCCCCACCTTCACACAAATCTCACCTATGGGAGAGTTGATACTTCCTCTTATACACCTAAACTACCACCACAAACCCACGCCTTTTCTACCAACCTCCAGTCACTCACCAATTGCCACTTTGCCCACACTTTCCTGCACCAATGTGTGTGGAAAGGTTTTGGTTTTGGATTTTATGAGCAAGGCCATCACACTATTATTCCATGTACTACCCGTAAACATAATGACCATAGTGGTATCGGCTTTATTGAACTACCTACCAAGAAGGCCCACATTGAACTCATTGAGGATATCGACCCTTCTCCACCTTCTTCACCTACTCCACCTTCTTCACCACCTTCACCACCTTCACTGACAGAGTCGATGGATCTAGAATCCATTCCTCCTAAATTTTTTTTTCATAAACACCATTTCCTTGGGGCCTCTGACTTATCAACGCGAGGGCGAGGTCCCATCCTCTCTTAACATCCTGTATCCTAATGATCAATGGTTATACACCTATTAATGTCATTCAATGTTAGGATGATGAATATATAATCACCTATCTTGGTGTAGAAGACTCTTATATTCATCAGTCATTACCATCTGAGACACAAACCATGTTGAATGAATCGACTATCGAAGTCAACATCCATACTTAGGACAACCCACACATTCTAAAGATCAACCAATCTTTAGATACTGCTGAACAAGAAGCCCTCACTTCTTTTCTCAAAAACCATAACCATGTTTTCACTTTGGCTTACGTTGACATACTTGGTATTAATGCCACCATAGTGGTCCGTAATATTGTAACCATTCTTAATGCCAAACCCGTAAAACAAAAGCTGAGGAAAATGCACCCTCGCATTGCTCTTATGGTCAAAGAAGAATTTCAACGCCTTATTTCTGTTTCCTTCATCTTAGCCATTGCTTATCCTCGATGGATTTCTAACATTGTACCAATCACTAAGGTGATAGGAGACTTCACATTTGCACTGATTTTCATGACCTCAACATAGCTTGCCAAAAAGATGACTTTCCTCTACTCAATATTGACTAGCTAGTTGACCTTATTGCTAGTCACGAGAGGCTATCACTCATGGATAGTTTCTCGGGTTATAACCAAATCTTGCTTACCCAAGAGGATCAACAAAAATCGCATTCATCACCCCTTCGGGTACCTTTTGCTATCAAGTCATGCCTTTTGTTCTTAAAAATGCCGGTGCCACATATCAACGAGCTATGAATTACATCTTCCATGACATCATGCACCGTATATTGGAAGATTACATAGACGATCTCCTTGCCTAATCTAAATGCCGCTCCGAGCACCTCGCCATCCTAAAAACCAACTTTGACCTCCTCATTAAGTATTGTGTTCGCCTGCAACCCAAGAAGTGTATCTTTGCGGTTCTCTGGGAAATATCCTGGGATTTATTATTTCCTTACATGGTATAGAGGTTGGCCTGCTAAATTCAAGGCCATTCTAGAAATTCCTCCGCCACTAACTTGTGGAAACTCCATATCCGGAAGGTAAGTTACGCTTTATTCCCATTTCATTTCATAACTTTTCTTTCAATGTCAACCATTTCATCATCTTCTCAAAAAGGATTTCTCCTTTAAATGGGATGATGACTTCCATAAAGCTTTTTGGACTTAAAATAATACCTTCTCCAACAACTCATACTCATTCAACCTAAATACAATCAACCCTTCTACCTATACATCTCTACTACCGATCACTCCTTAGGGGCCATGCTTGCTCATTGTGATGAACAACATAGGGAGCATGCAGTTTATTACATAATTTGTACTCTTCTAGACTACGAAACCTGATACACCCATGCCAAAAAAATTTACTTAGCCTTAGTTTTTGTTTCCACCAAACTCTGCCATTACCTACTTAACCAAAAACCTATGTTGTGACCAAAACTAACCCGTTACACTTCATGTATGCCAAACCTTATAAAAAACAATAGGTTGCACATTGGCTCATGCTTCTGGATGACCTTGACCTTGAATTCATCCATAAAAAGTCCATCAAGGGCCAGGCTATCATGGACCAATTGGCTGAAACACCTATTTGTGGGGATCAACCCTCTAACTTCAAATTTCTAGATGAGTCTATTGTTACCCTTTCCCTGGATTAACCCACTTACCATATGACACTCTTCTTCGATGGTTCTATGTGTAAACATGGAGGTGGGGCTGGTGTTATCCTCATTCATCTCGATGGAAAACCCATGCATTTGTCTTTCAAACTCGATTTTTATTGTACAAATAATATTGCTGAATACGAAGCACTCATATTGGGTCTCTAGGCTACATATGCCTTAGATGTTAAGTCAATCAACATCTTTGGTGATTCTCAATTGGTCATAAACCAAGTCAATGGTATATACTAGTGTCGTAATGAGATAATTCATAAGTATTAGCATCATGTGGAAATAATTTTGACCACCTTTGATCATTACGCCCTTCAAACCATCCCATGTTGTACCAAAAAATTTGTAGATACCATGGCCTACTTGGCTTCTCAGATACCCACTTCGACCACTGACTATAAAATATTTGTCACCATATAAAGACTCTAATCACCCCCTTATTTACCTCATGAATTTTACTCTATCGGAACAATAATCGGACTATCTTTCCCTCTGTGACCCAAGTGACCTTTGGTATAAACAATAATCGACTATCTTTCCCTCTCCAACTTACCTCCCGACATCACTCGTAATGGACAACGCACATTTCTCAAAAGGGCCTCTTGTTACGTCATCATGGGTGGCCTCCTATATAAGCATGGATTTTATGGTATTCTCTTACGGTTTCTTACGATTTCTAAAATTCCCTATACCATTAAGGAAGTTAAGGATGGCATATGTGAAGGTCACTTTAGTGGTCTTACGGTTCTTAAGCATATTCTTCACCTAGCTATTCTTGGCCGACCCTTAACCATGATTATTGTGACTACGTTAATAGTTGTGTAAAATTCCAACAACTTACCAATATTTGTGATACACCCAATCATCTCTTACAGGGTTGCCCGTGACCTTTGGCCCTTCTCTCAATGGGCTTTGGATCTTTTTGGAGAGATCAATCCCCATTCTTCCTAGAGACATCAATGGATAATCACCACTACCGAATATTACACAAAATGGGTTGAATCCATACCTCTCATCTCCATAAAAGTTGAGAAAATATGTGAGTTCATCAATCATCACATTATCTATCACTTTGGCATTCCACATCGCCTCATCACTGATAACAGAAAATAATTCAAAAATAAAACCTTGCGAAAACTTTGTGACACCTTCGATATTCAACTAAGTTTCTCGTCACCTTATTACCCACAAACCAATGGCCAAGCCAAATCCACTAATAAAACCCTGAACAAAATTCTCATGAAAGTGGTTAATGATATTGGGAAGGATTGGCATACACACATTCCTTTCACCCTATGGGCATACCGTACTAGTATTCACACTTCCACTGCTACCACTCCTTTTTCTTTATTCTACGGTACAGAAGTTTTACGCCTCTCAAAGTCTAGATTCCATCTATTCATATTTCTCTGCATGACATGCTCAATGATGATGAATTTTGCTAGGACCATTTAGCACAACTTGAGTTATTAGATGAACATCGTCTTAATGCTCTTGACCATCTCCAAGTTTACCAAAAACGTATCAAACATGCCTATGAAAAATGTGTTCATGAATGAACCTTCCAAGTTGGTGATCTCATCCTGAAGGAAAATCAACATGTAACCAAAGTAGAAAAAAGTAAATAGGGAAAATTTTCTCCTAATTGGCTTGGACCATACATTGTGACTCATGTTTATGGATTAGGTGCTTATCATTTATCTTCACTCAATGGTAAACCCGAACCTGAGCCCCTTAATGCCTTACATCTTCAACCATTCTACTATTGACTTTCAGTCCTACCTCACCTTCTGCCTCTTTTCATGCTCATCCCTTGAGTGCCATTCACTTCCCTCCTTTCACTATGCCTTCCCCAATGATTAAACAAGAATCATGTGTGTACCTGTCACTCTTTTACCCTCTCTTAAATATGTGTACCACGGCTCTGCACATGGCATGATTCTCATGGATACTTTTCATCTTATTTTAGATGAGATCCCATGGTCGTTTTACCTTGCTTTCTGAACAAGAATCTAATTCTTCACCTTAGTCTTGTCCATGACTTAAAATCCCTCACATAATTTCCACATGGGATCCAACTCCTTGAGTCAAAATTCCAATAAAAATATGACTCCCTCAAAAGGACATCTTTCTCTCTACATTGCTGCTATAAATAGACTTCTCCCTCGAAGGACAATTATGTAAACCCTACTTCAAAAAAATAAAAAATAAAAAATCTAGAGCTTCCCACATCGATCAGCTTCACAAAGACCTCAAGGAGATAATTTCCTCATCCCATATAGAATTCCCACATCGATTAGTCTATCTCAAATACAAGTCAAACAAAACAATTTTTGTCATGGACTTGCTCATTGTGATCTTGGATCTCTTGCCAAAAGGCATGCTACCTCATACCATATAACCTAACCATTTTTCACCTTCTCACCATTTGCACCTTCATTTCCTACCGCCTCAAGGGACCTACTGAAACTGTGACATTTGGTGATCATGTGACTATTCTTCACCTTTAGAATAATCAATCATGCAATGTCTTTAGCATCTTATGTTCACCAACCTATCTAAGGTATGGTCCACCCATTATTATCCATACCAAGTAGGTGGCTCTCTTGCCTCCTCTTATCCTTTAACTTCTTCATTACATATTGATCATCCTATACAAGACTAGACCCTCGATGCTTATCTCTAGGAAATTTTCCTCTTTCACCATAATCAACTTGAAATCACCCATACCTATTTTCTCACACTCAAAAATGCCTAAAATACCTCAACTCGATCATGCCTATAACCTACTGGCCCATTGTCGTACCTCCTCACATTTTTCCCTAGCTTATGGGAGAACTACATTAGCATGAGGTCCCCTTTCACCGAGAATATGTAAGCAACACTCGATGGCATGGGGCCCTTAGAGGTTATCTCACCACTCTCTACCCTTACCAATTTCCCCTATTTTCCAATGCATATTATACCTAATTTTTCCTTTTGTATATCAAAAACTGGAAGTACGATATAAACACACAATAACAAAGAACCATATCTACCATCCATGCTTAAAACATCATCATAATATGCATCAATTCATCATTTCCTATTTCCAAACACAACAAAAATTTGGAAATCTACATCATCACGTATATCTACATTACCATTTGTTATATTTCTCACCAAATACTTGTAATCTATACCAAAACTTGACTCAATCCATGCCTATGATCCGACTTCATCCATGCCTAAGCTTACTCCATCCATGCCTAAACCAAGAACTTGACTCAATCCATGCCTATGACCTAAATTCATCCATGCCTAACCTGACTCAATCCATGCCTAAACCAGCAACTGACTCAATCCATGCCTATGACTTGACTTCATCCATGCCTAACCTTGACTCCATCCATGCCTAAACCAAAAACCTGACTCAATCCATGCCTATGACTGACTCCATCCATGCCTAAACCAATGAACTAACTCAATCCATACCTATGACCTGACTCCATCCATGCCTAAACCCAAAACCTGACTCGATCCATGCCTATGACCTGGCTCTATCATACCTACACTACTTGGTTTTCATCACATATACAAATCATAATAGCAAGTTCTGCACAACCATATATACATCATGCCATAAACCACCATCCTAGCTCGAAGCTGGGCTCCATGCACTAGTGGCCTCACCACTGACCCGACCCCGGGGCTCACTGGCCCCTTGTACTTTCCAAACTATGTGTGTGGGATTTTCTCCTCTCACTTAAGGCCTACTTGAGATATGTGTTTGGCATATGATAAGACATGTATCCTATTGCCATCAAGTGATCTTGGTAGTATCTCACCTCACCCATGGTGTCTCTCAATATAGTTGTAGGTATTGTCTATGGTGGTGTCATCGGCCTCTAACCCTACCCTACTCCTTCCTGAACAACGGGACCATGTCCCTGCCCCTGTGGTGGTGCCATCACCCTAGAACCTACACATGTACACAGGCCTAAAGGGCCACTATTTGTGCTTGTGCAGCAGTAGCCAAGTGGCCCTATAAACTGTAACTTATGCCTATTCCATGGCCAAATGGACCTGTAAACCTATCACATGCACCTATAGGGCAGCTGCCTACACCCCATCTCCATCTCCACCCTCTCCCTCTCCCCGGTGCGAGTAATGGTCCCTATACTCCATGTACCTGAAAAGTAGCCACTTGTGCTGCGCAGAGTCACAACTTGTGCCTTGGCCCCTGTCAAATGTCCTTGTACTATGACACACTTTGGGTCACCAAGGTAGACACCTTTCGTAGGGAATCTCTTTGAAATGTGATGGTGGCTAAACCCGCTGCCCTAGTCTCGGAAGTACTTCTCATAGCTGTGCATCCCACCATTGTCTATACCTATTTATCACCCCAAAATCATCTATCTATCAATCGAATGTCTCCTCCTCCTTCCCGGTCATCACAGTAAGTCATGGCGAGACATAGGTATCTCCACAGCATCTCTCCTATACTGTGGGAAGGGTGGGGGTATATCCTATGGTAACTCAACTTCCGTCTGACCCGGTCTACGGGTATCATCTCATGCTCCCCTGCCCACCGCCCCTCTATCCACCTATAGATCTATAACCCATCTAGCTCCACCACCATCTACCTATATGAAGGGAAGCCCACATATGGCCTCTAAATGATGTCCATGCCAGACAATCCCTCCAGTAATTACCTATAATAGGCTACATCATGTGTAGCTCTCACGCTCGATGCTCTCCAATAACCGACACCCATTGCTTGTAGCCCACTGGAACAAAACCTGGATCAAATGCATCTACCTAGGGCATAACAACTAGGTGAACACACACAATGTACTCATAGGCCCAATAATGTAATAGGAATGTGTAGCACAAGATGAATCTCCATAGTTTCCCATAAGCCCACAACTCCCTGTATAGTTGTACCAAGAATGTAGGCACCCATGCAACCGAGTCCTACTCTCCACCATGTCATGTAGAACCCCATCAGTGACGTGGTAACCTCCCACCCTCTACATCTGGTAGTGAAAAATAGCAGACTACCTCCATCAGAAGCACTACCATCCTCATCTCCTCGGGGTAGGCTTGATACATCGCTCCGGTAGCTCATACTGCACTATGGAATCCTAACAATGCCATCCCCTCTCCAAACACTAGTAATAGTAACTCCTTGGATGCCTCTGAGGAGATTGAGTAAACATGTGTACCTACTATAGGTAGTCACAAGATCCTATAAACATCCTCTAGGGTGATCATGATCTCACCCGTCGAAAATGGAATGTATTGGTCACCGAATCCCATCTATCGATGAGGGAAACCATCAAACTCACCTCCCAAACTATGTTCTAGTAGCATCTAACCCCAATCAGGCCCACCTCTACAACATGGCTCCACTCCTCGCATGTCATACTCCCCCATACCTCCACAAGCAAGGGAGGTACCCTATCCCTCATCTCGTAGTTGGTCCTCCTGACTCGTGCACCCGATCATATTAATAAAACTTGACCATACCTGCATGCAACCTCCATTCGAAAGAGGCAATAGTTTCCATTATAGTCTTGAAAAGAAAGGCTTGAGAGCCTAAAAATTCACAACATCTCAGCTTGTGAAGAGAGGGGAATGTAGATACCAAAATCGTGTCATAATCACCTTGGTCCCTACCACATCCCTTAAAACCTACCTCCTGCACCCCACACATTTTAATTTAATTACTTTAATTAAATTAATGCCATTTATCTCCATATATATTAATTTAATTATTTTAATTAAGTTAATGACCTTTTACCCACACACATATTAATTTAATTATTTACATTAAATTAATTCACCACCCTCACACACCTATTTAATAAAATTACTTTATTAAATACACCTCACCTAAACCACCCCCATCATTTGACCCATTAACCTAAAACCCTAAACCAATGCCCAAAACAAACCTAACATTACGCCCATTCCCTCACTTCATATTAAAAGCCTCATAAGGTCGGTTTTCATCCCGAGAAAAAGAAGAGAACCTTATCAAATAGTGGAACAACTTCCGAGAAACTTCTAAACAACCCAAGATATCTTACCCAAACCAACACTGGTTATGCCAGGATAGGCCAAATGCCTATTTAAACCAATTTACATCTCTGTAAGATAGGTTGTTGGTTGATGGTCGGTCATTCATGGTTGAAAATTTGGCATTGGATTTCCTTTGGCATGAATTTGATCTTCTCGCACACATAGCAAATCAAGAATTGATTGGTGATCGCAAGAGATAGCCAAGTTCATCGGGACAACAAAGAAGCCTCTTCACTGTTTCAGCCACCCTCCTTACCCAACCACTGTAATACCTTACTCAACCACCCATGTGACTTCCTCTTCAATAACCCCAGACCTTTGCAACATACCTATACCTCCTCTGTGATCACCCAACCCCTTATACTAACCCCATTCTTTCCTAAAATCCTTTAAAGCCCAGACTATGTAATTTTACTAGTTCTCAACTTGACCACCGTCGGTTCTCCCTAACCATCTCTAGTTACACTCCAACCACAACCGGTAACTTGAAACCATGGTCGGTCTCTGTGTCACTTGATCTCTGCAAGAACAAGGATCTGCATTTATGACCTATACCTACTCGAACATATTTTTAGCCTTCGGATCTCGTATCTAACCTATCCTATTAGATCGATTCACCTATAACCAACCTATTTGACCTCTAGATCTCCTCTAGCCTAGCTTGTTAGATTAGATCTAGCCTATTGCATTTGTATGAGATACCTAAATCATATTAAACTACAAAGGGACAATATTTACTTTATTTTCAGCATTAAATTTTGTTAAAAAGTGGACTGACAACCATCTAGGAAGTACCACACTTCTAGGATCTAGCACATGCTAAGCAGTCCACTACATATATTGTTTAACTCTCTTTGGTAGTCTTGCTTTGATTCTTATACCGGTAGTTCCTCCTATCCAAAAGGAAGGCATCATGATCACTTCGATCCGAGTTCAAATATGTGCGCATACAACCTACAACCATATCAAACCGGGTATTCCACTTACCACCTTTACCTTATCTGTTTAGTCAAGTACTTCTCGGAAAAACTAAGAATCGGGTGAAACATTTTGGCATGCCCTATGGGACACATTCAAGGTTCCTTGCATCTTTCTTCATTCCTAGGTGAAAATTTGTGTTTGTTTTTTTTTCCTTATGATAGAATTCACATTAATACTCTCTCCCCAGGTAACATTCTCTTCTTTCTACTTGCTTGAAAGACACATTTCTTTTAGTGTATTAAAAAGAACCTTATTTTTCTTGTTCTCTAAATTTTAGTGAAAGAGCATCCCTCTTCTTGTTCATCTATTGCTATCATCGAATATCATACTTTCGATTTGGGTTTAAAACAAGTGCATTACATTTTGATTTAACTCATTAGCTCACATTAATTGAGGGTAACCTATATGTTGGAAGTCATGACCAACTAATGGTTGACAAACGAATTGTAGAAAAGCACTTTTATCCTTTTCTCTTTCTTTGAGTATTACCAAACCACACAAAAATTTAAAATACATACATTCTTAAACAACATCCTACCTAGAAGAAGCTATAGGTGATCACATGATCACGGTACAGTGGGCACCCAACTCACTGCTCTGTCGAGTCATACTTTAGAGTGAAGCCCACCCCCACCATAACATTCCTGAAACCTCACCCTTTAGAATTCTTTCTTCGTAGGAAGCCTTCCTCACCAAAAAATTATGTTATTCTATTCATAACAGTTAGTCCATATAAATAGCATAAGATGAACAAATGTAATAAAATAGACACTCTAGGAATGTTCTTTCTTAGTGTTCTGCTTGACTTTCATTTTGAGGTGAGAGCTTTCGATCATATTTTTTTTCCTTTTCCTTTCACACTCCTAATCATAGTCGGTGTATTCTGACTTCGTCTGAGTGTGTCTGGACCACATCTACATCATCCTCAGATTTTTAGGTTTGATTCAACACCAAATTTTAAAATAACAACCACTTTTCTTATTCTCTGTCTCAATTTCATAGTAACCGGCTATGGTTATCTTTAACCGGCATTAGTTTAACCCAACCGACATCGGTCTGAAATATTCTTGGATACCCATCCAAAAGACACCTATTTCACTTTCTGAGCTATAAAAGGCTCCTATCACCTTTCATACTATCATTATTTCAGTCACAGTTACCTTAATTTTTAGTCATGTGCAAAAATTGTCACTCTGGGACTATCATTTAGCAGACTCTTAGTTTTTCATAGTAACCAACACCGATTAAACCTAACCAAAGATCAGTTTACCAAAACCTTCATCGATCATCCTGTGTTGTTTTACAGCTCACCAACCAACCTAATTCACTCACTGTTGACTATTTTCCTAGTTTTTTTATGTTTTAGAGCTTTCAAACATAATACAATCTCAAAAAATCAGTTCCTAATCCACATGGTGTTAACCCGTAGTCGGAAAGTGCCCTCATGTCTCACACTAGTCGACTATCGCTTGCACCTAGCACTTCATCACCTAGCTCTTCATCACCTAGCTCTTCACCACCTAGCCCTTCATCACCTGGTCCTTCACCACCTTCCATCTCATCATCCATGGATCCCAATCAACCCATCACCATTCCTACGAAACACAGATTTTTCACAACTCTTGGATAAGAATCTCGCTACTTTGAGCCACTACATCACCCATACCTCCACTCGAGATGCCTCAAGTCAATTGATCTATGGCATGCTTGTATCCTTACCTCCATCCCTAATGAGCGCTTCCACCTCGACTCCACCTCCTACCATGGTGACCTCACCCATTTTATCCCTAGTTGTGTCGCAGCAAGAGGTCCCATACAAGCTTTGACCGCCACATATGCTACCTCTATTACAACCGTAGCCTCCTCCATACCTTCATCCACTTGCCCAAAACATAGCATCATCCACACTTGTTGTCTCATATATATCGGTCACAATGCTACCACCCTTTATGTTGGTAACCTCTACACCATTTCAAAACATTATCCTTTTTATTCCCCAATATCTACCTCCCATCTCTACCAAGGTCACTACGAGTGTCCCACCCTCACATACCTACTACCATCCACCTCCTGTTTCATCAGTCATTCAGTCTGGTATATACCCTCTATGTCTGTCTCACAATTCCTGCCTCCTTATTCGACACCACCATATTCTGGAATGTCCTATTCTTCATATGTCCCACAACAACCTCCTTTCATTCCGGGGGTTCCCAATCTTCACAACCTAACAATGACTTTATCAAGTTAATGATGGATAAGATGTAGACATTAGAAGCATCTATTTCCGGCTCCCACAATTCTCTCACCTATGACAAGATTTGTAATGATCCTATTCACCCATCCATTCCCATTCTCCCATATCCCGTACATTGGGAGATGCCTAAATTTAACCACTTTAATAGTAAGGAAGACCGCAACAGCATTTACGATCTTTCAAACATGGGTGTTACCTAATTTCCCATGATGATGTTATGCTTTTACGAACCTTTCCATTGTCCCTAATTGGTCCAAAGATTGGTGGTATAGTGGATTACCTAGACATTCCATCTTCTTGTTCAATCAAATATTCCAAGCCTTCTTGGATCAGTTTTTGATTAATGTCATCAAGAGGGTAACCATGACTAATATTTATTCCACGTGTCAATATGACGATGAATCCATCACAGATTTCATCATTTGTTGGTGTAGTCTAATAAACCAACTCACTTTCCAATTACCGCAAACTGAACTCATAGATCTCTTCACACAAGCCTATGCTAGACATATCTCACCTACCTTACAGGTGTAAACCTTTCAAACATTTGATGAGGCTTTCACCATGGCACATAAGCTTCAAATTCATGCCATCGAGGAGAAGAAGATTCAATTATGAAACAAGAACTCCTTGTTTAAACCACATGATACTTCTTCTTTGTCAAAACCTTAGACGAGTTATTCCAAAGCCAAAGGAACTGCCAACGTAGTCATACTCAAGGCTGGCCCGCCCATCCATCTAATCAAGCTAAACCTTCATGTAATATATCACTAGTCCAATCTTTCCAATTCAAACAAGAACAAAAGAAATACACTTCAATTGGGGAGCCATATTCATCGGTTTTAGAAAATATTATTAAATCCAATGCCATCACCCTTCCTCCTATCAAACCAAATTTTGGTTTTGACCCCTCTCACCCCATACCAAGTTGGTACAAGGAAAATGACTACTGTAACTATCACCGTGTAAATGGTAACAGTGATAGCAATTGTATCACCTTTAAAAACATTGTTCGGGAATGCTCGAAAGTGACGAGTTAGTCCTGGATAACCCTAATGCACCTGCCAATCAAGACCTTCATATTTTCAAGAAACCATTCCCTAACCATTCCCCATCTAATGATCAAACTGGTAATGCCTCACACAACGAAAGTAATACACGTGAGGTACATGTTATCTTTACCTAATTGCCAACCATTTCCCAAATATATCCTATCCTTGCATCGAAGAAATCCTAGCCCGAGAGCCTCTACCCACACAGAACCTACTTTATCCATTCCTCTACCCATAGAGGAAAATCCTTCACCTCCATGTACACCTACGGAGGAGTCTCTCATTAGCACCAATATCATTTCCCCTTTAGATTTCCTACCTAGTGAACCGCTACCAATTATACCTCCTCCACCCACAGAGGAGTACCCATCATCCTCTCCACCTATTCAGGACCCAATAGATTTGTCGTTACCACTCGGTGACCATTCCCCAATAGCTACCCAAGATCATACAGACTTAATTTCGGCTCTCCTACCTACATAATCCAAAGCTAATAAATTCCTGCTTCTCGACTCATTTTATGGGAATCCCCATGTGCTCCACATCTGCCTCATCTACCATAGTGTCGTTCTCATGTTTGGCCGATCACTGGATTATGTCAAAAGGTCTTTACTTTGGGGGTGTCTCTTACTTCACTATTGACCCAAATGTAATTATCTTCCCCTGAAACCTCTACCATTTATCTGAAGATGTTTCAACAACCCAAACTACACATGAACATAACTCTCGATACATCTTCTACAACATCATCCTCATTTATACCCGCCTCTCTACCTACTAGCCAACGTGTTCCAACACCATCTCTTGTATCTAAACCAACTAGTGTCCTAGAGGTCATACCTACATCAAACCTTGCACACCCTCCTATCAGAATACATTTCACCACATCTTCCCATATACCTATTAAATCAATCCCTCAACCTAAATGAAAAACCCAACCTTCTAATCTGCATGCACCGACCTCACCAACTACACCTTTATCACCTTCACCCCTACCATCCATCTTGGGACCTCACCCCTCTACCTTAACAATATCTACTCTCTCCAGGGGTAGACCTAAAAATCCCTTGACCCCTTTACCACAACCTGCAGCTCTACCTAGGAGAATCTTGTGTCCTTCATCACCATTTGTAACTTCTTTACCTCCTATACCACCATTACCTTCTATACCTCCTTCACTACCTATGAAATTTTCTTCCACCTCACATATACCTCCCTCTCTACCTCAACCAACACCTACCACTGCACCTCAATTACCCCCTTAGGTCACTCGTCCTCTCCCACCATCTACCTTGCCATCTACATCACGAGCTCCCCTTACACCTTTACCTCGGAAAAAGCACCAAAAACCAAAAAAACTAACAATTTCCAAAGAGGTAGTTAAACCTACCCCTATTTCTATTGCTACATCTACACCACAGAAAAGTACAACCAAAACCCAAGACTGTACTCACCACAACTACCCAATTTTCCAACCCAACCTACTTTCACTTTGCATTTTGATCCACTTGTGGGTTCATATGCCACCATCTTGGCTAACCTCATAGAAAGCTCTACTATCACCCTACCTCCTCTTAGACCTTATGACCCTCTTAAAACTAATCCGAAGGGTTTGATGATACTAAAATTTGTGCTTACCATCATGTGCCAGACATGATGTTGAGAACGTAAAGGTCTAAAGGCTTCCCTCATTCAATTATGTCCTTCTGACCCCAATTTTGATGACGATGACCTCCTAGATGATGAACCTATTTCACCCACACCACCTTCTCCACCTCTTCCTCCTACACCTATACCACAACCTCCACCCTCATAGCTCATAGAGCCACCCCCAAAATTTGAGATTAACATGGGTCATATTAGAGAACCGGCCACACCACCACCTAAATGTCATTGCACCCAACTTACCTCACAGGATTTTCTCCTCCACTAGGTTTTTTCCTTCCTATCATTATACCACTTACCCTACACCTTCTCCATTTGAAAAATTCCCTCGATTAACATGGTACATGTCACTACATGTCTTGCAAAGGCAAAGAAAAGTAGTTGACCCACCAACCAATCCTATGCCCAACATACAATCCACACCCATACCTTAGATAACTATTCATGGCCCCACATACCCATTTCTAATGGTGTCATGCATCACACCAAGCTCAAACAACTGCACCAATCTCCCCTCAAAATGTCCTTATACGATCTCATCCAAACCTCAGAGTCACATCATCAAGCCCTCATGGAGGTCCTTCAAGCTATTGAAGTTTTACCTAATGACCCCACACCTGTAGCATCTATTATCACACCTCATCATGTCGCCTCACTCACCAAATTGCCATCTACCTCATCACCTCCACCTATTCACCAAGTTGTTATCCTTAGTTTCTCAAATGACAAAATTGTCCCCCACCAAACCGATGACCTAGATCCTGCACTTTTCATCTCCATCCATATCAATAATATACGCGTCCAATGTGTTATGATCGATGGGGGTACTAGTATCAACATTATATCCTCTCACGCATTCAAACAAATGCACCTACCCAAAAACTGTATGCATAAACATCTAGTCATGTTGCGTTCATTCAATCATGCTATCACCTCTACACTTGCACTATCATCCTCCATGTTTGTGTGGGTCCTTGTACTATTCCTCGCTATTCTATGTGTTAGAAGGGGAGTTTCAATATAATTTGTTACTTGGAAGACCCTGGATTCGTGCCATGGGTTGTGTTCCTTCTACTTTACACCGTTGTGTAAAGGTCGAACATGAAGGACATTCCTATACCATTCCAGCTGACCCATCACCTTTCAAAACATGTAACATGATTTACCGGTGCCCAATGATTTCCTCATACCCGTTAAGGTGTCCACCTCTCTGCTGAAATATTCTTCATGCATGATTCCATCCACCAATGCCGTGGTAACTCGACCTTCACCTAAATCTCCTATTCCTACCACTTTGTTGTTTCTTCTACTAGTCACACACCACTTCCCAACTAACCGACACCTCCATTGATATAATTTCTAATGCTTCCTCCATTCCAACCACCAATATATCAACCACTCGATCCTTGAAAGGTGTTTTTAAATGCCTCACATTGGGGTAGTATCGCTGTACAATGTCAATACATTCCTTACCCCACAAGAGTATGGAAACCTTCACCAACATCCTCACTATGATCATCACATAGAGAGTGTCTCCTTTATGGTCCTCCCCACCATCGTACCCATCTTACCTATGCAGGACTTGATATTTCCACTTATACACCCGAGCCATTATCACAAACCCAACCTTTTTGGCTGACTTTCAGTCACTTACCAACCGCCGCTTTACTCACACTTTCCTACACCGCTATGCCTGGAAGGGTTTCAGCTTTGGCCTTTATGAACAAGGTCTTCACACTGTTATTTCATGTACCAAATGTAAACACAATGATCATAGTGGAATCGGTTTTACCTAAGCTACCCGCCAAAAATCCCCACATTAAACTCATTGGAGACATTGATCCCTCTCCACCTTCTTCACCTACCCCACCTTCCCCACCTTCACCAATGGATTCGATGGATCCTGAATCTATCCCTCCTACCTTTTTTTTCAATAAATACCATTTCCTTGGGGCCTATGACCTATCACCGTGATGGTGAGGCTCCTCCTCTCTTCCTCTCTTGTATCCTGACATGATAGAGGACAATACTCCTATTAATGTCATTCAATGTCGTGATGATGAATCCATACTCACCTACCTTCGTGCAAAGATCATTATATTCATCGGTCGTTACCTTCGAGATGCAAACAATGTTGAATGAATCAACTATCGAATCCAACATACACACTCAGGACGACTCCCACATTCTCAAGATTGGCCAATCTTTGGATGCTATTGAACAAGAAGCTCTCAATTCTTTTCTTAAAATTCATAGCCATGCTTTTTCTTGGTCCTATGCTAACATGCCTGGAATTTATCCCACTATCATGGTCCACAACATTATAACCATTCCCGATGCCAAACCCATAATTTTTTTTTGAGGAAAATGCACCCTCACATTGCTCTTCTTGTCAAAGAATAACTTCAATGACTTCTCACAATTTCCTTCATCTTACCCATCGATTACCCCCAATGGATTTGACATCATTCATTTCACTAAGGCGATAGGGGAATTCACATTTGCACCAATTTCTATGATCTCAACCTTGCTTTCCCTAAAGATGATTTTCCTCTACCTAGTATTGACTAGTTGGTTGACCTTACCGCTAGCCATGAGATGCTATCGCTTATGGATGGTTTCTTGGGTTATAACCAAATTTTCTTGCTCCAGAGGATTAGCACAAAAATGCATTCATTACCCCTTCGGTACCTTCTGCTATCGAGTCATACTTTTGGCCTTAAAAACAATGGCGCCACTTATCAACATGATATGACCTACATCTTCCATGACATGATGCATCGCATATTGGAAGATTATGTGGATGATCTATTGGCTAAATCTAAATGTCGAGATGATAATTTCCCTATCCTCGAAACCATCTTTGAATGCCTCATTGAATATTGCATCTACCTTCAACCTAAAAAGTGCGTCTTCGTGGTTCTCTCAGAAAAGCTCTTGGGATTTATCGTTTCCTTATGTGGCATAGAATTTGACCCTGCTAAAGTCAAGGCCATCCTTGAAATGCCTCCACCCACTACCCTTAAACAACTCCACAGCTTATAATGTAAATTGAAGTTCATTCACCATTTCATTTCATAATTATGTGATCGTTGTCAACCATTTCATCACCTTCTCAAAAAGGATGTCTCTTTCAAATGGGATGACGACTACCATAAAGATTTTGTGGCCTTAAAAATACCTTGTCCAACCACCTGTACTCATTCCACCTAAAGATGACCAACCCTTCTACCTATAAATCTCAGCTACCGATTATTCTCTAGGGGCCATGCTTGCTCATCGTGATGAACAACATAGGGAGCAGGTGGTTTATTACATAAGCCATACCCTTCTGGACTACAAAACCCGATACACTCACCCTGAAAAACTTTGCTTAGCCTTAGTTTTTGTTGCCACCAAACTTTTTCATTACCTACTCAACCACAAAACCTATGTTGTGACCAAAACTGACCCCTTACACTTCATGTATGCTAAACCTTACCAAAATCAATGTGTCACATGTTGGCTCATGCTTCTTGCTGACCTAGACCTCGAATTCATCCACCAAAAATCTATCAAGGGCCAGGCCATTACTGACCAGCTCACTGATGCGCCTCTTTCTGGGAATCAATCTTCAAATTTTGATTTCCCTGATGAATCCATTGCTAACCTCTCTTTGGATGATGACCCTTACCAAATGACCTTATTCTTTGATGGTTCCAAATGTCAGCATGGGGGTGGTGCAGAATTATCCTCATTCCTCTTGATGGTGAACCCATGCCCTTATCATTCAAACTCAACTTCGAGTGCACCAACAATATCACCGAATATGAAGCACTTGTATTGGGTCTCTTGACTGCCTATGCCTTAGATGTCAAGTCCATTAATATCTTTGGTGATTCTCAACTGGTAGTAAACCAAGTCAATGGTGTTTATTAGTGTCATAATGAAATACTTCAAGAATACAAATGTTACATTAGCATCATGTTGACTACCTTTGAATGATATAAAATTCAAACTGTTCCATGATCTACCAATAAATTTATGAATACCATGGCCTGCCTCGCTTCCTAAATAACCACTTCACCTACCAATTCAAACATCTTTTTACCATAAAATGCATACCGAGACCATCTTATAAATCTTGTTGTGTTAACCTTATCTCGAACTACCTCACTAAACACACAAGACCTTTGGTATAAGCAACTTGAGACTACCTTTCCCTTTCTATATTGCCTCCTGATCTCACACGTAATGGACAATGCACCTTTCTCAAAAAGGCCTCTCGTTATGTCATCATGGGTGGCCTCCTCTATAAACACAGACTTTGATGGTATCCTCTTATGATGCCTTACTAGCTCTGAAATCCCCTATACCATTAAAGAAGTTCACGATGGCATATGTGGAGGTCACTTCAATGGCCTTGTTGTTGCTAAACGCATTCTTCACCTAGGCTATTATTGGCCAACCCTCAATCATGATTGTTGTGAATACATTAAGCGTTGTGTAAAATTCCAACAACATGCCAACCTTCATCACACACCTAGTCATGCCTTATAGGTTTCTCGTGACCTTTGGCCCTTCTCTCAATGGGGTTTAGATCTTGTTGGAGAGATCAATCCCCAATCTTTCCTAAGATATCAATGGATCATCACCACTACTGAATATTACACAAAATAGGTTAAATCCGTACCCCTCATCTCCACTAAAGTTGAGAAAATATGTGAGTTAATCAATCATCACATTATTTGTCACTTCGGTGTTCCACATTTCCTTATCATTGATAACGGTAAATAGTTCGAAACAAAACTCTGTAGAAGCTTTGTGACACTTTCTATATCCATCTTAGCTTCTCCTCACCATATTACCCACAAACCAATTGCCAAGCCGAATCCACCAACAAAACCCTCAACAAAATTCTCATGAAAGTGGTTAACGATACTAGGAAGGATTAGCATACCCATATTCCTTTTTCCCTATGGGCATATCATACTAGCATTCACACTTCCACCGTTGCTACTCCCTTTTCTCTGGTCTATGGTACCAAGGCTATTTTTCCTCTTAAATTCTAGATCTCATCTCTCCATATCTCTCTTCAATATATGCTCACTGATGATGACTTTCGCCAAGACCATTTAGCACAACTTTAGTTATTAGACAAACATCATCTTCATGCCCTCAACCATTTTCATGTCTACCAAAAATGCATCAAGCATGCCTATGAAAAATGTGTCCATGAATGCACCTTCAAGATCAATGATCTTATCCTCAAGGAAAATCAACACGTAACCAAAGTAGAGAAAAGTAAACTGGGAAAATTTTCTCCTAATTGGCTTGGACCATACATCATGACCCATGACTATGGATCGTGGTGCTTATCAATTATCTTCACTTGATGGTAAGCTTTGAACTCGAGCCCCTTAATGCCTTGCATCTTTGACCATTCTATTGTTGAATTATATTCCTACATCACTATTTCTATAGTTAGGTGCTCGTCCCTTAAGTGCCATTTACCTTTTTCTTTTCCACACCTCATCCCCAATGACTAAATAGGAATACGGTGATTACCCATCACCCTTTTTCCTTATCTTAAAATATGTGAACCATGGCTCTACACATGGCATGATTCTCATGGATACTTTTGTCTTCTTTTAGATGATATCCCATGGTCGTTCATTCTTGCCTTCTCAACAAGAACCAAATGCTTCGTTATAGTCTCTTCCATGAATTGAAAGCCAAAAAAAAAAAAGATGAATCCCTCATAAGTACATCTTCCAATATAAGGGATCAACTCCTTGAGTCAAACTTCCAATACAAAAGATGAATCCTTTAAAAGGACATCTCCCGCTTCAATTATCACTATAAATAGACTGCTCCCTCGAAGGAAAGCTATAAAAGCTCACAAATCTCTACATAGTCTATCCAAAAGAGGAATATCTTATCAAAAATCAAAATTCATAAGCATCCTGCATCGATCACTTCACAAAGACCTCAAGGAGACATATATTCATCTCATATAGACTTCCCGCATCGATCGACTATCTAATAGTCTAAAAAAAAAGAAAAAGAAAAGTAACCTTTTTCATCATGGACTTGCCTATTGTGATCTTGGATCTTTTGTCCAAGGCATTTTACCTCCCATTTTACAACCCAATTACCTTCACCTCCTTTACCGTTGTCTTTTCACCTCATACTACCTCAAGGGACCCATCAACCTACACCATTTGGTGATTCTCGTACTATTCTTAACCTTTAGAGTAATCATTCATGCAATGTCTTTAGGGTCTTACATTCACTAGCCTATCTGTAGATGTGTTTCATACATTTGATCCTTACCAATAGGGTGGATTTCTTGCCCCATCTTATCTTTTCTCTTCTTCATTACCTTTTGATCTTCCTATATAGAACTAGACCCTCGATACCTATCTTTTGGGATTTTCTTCTCCCACCGCAATCAACCTTGAATCACCTTTACCTATCTACCTATTCTCCACCTAACCTAATTGACCATTGCCTAATCATACCTATGACTTGGAATCAACACTACCTATCAACCTAAAATCACCTTTACCTATCTACCTATTCTCCACCTAACCAAATCAATACCCTCAACCTAATCATACCCATGACCTGGAATCAACACTACCTATCGACCTAAAATCATCTTTTTCCTATATACCTATGTTCCACCTAACCTAATCGACCTTGACCTAATCATACCTATGACCTTGAATCTGACCTCACTATCAACCTCACTACCTATTATTTTATCTTCCCATATTCTTTCCTAGCTTATGGGAGAACTACATCGGTTTGAGGTCCCTTTTCGCTAGGACTATGTAGGCAACACTTCCAAGGCATGGGGCCCTAAGGGTTAGATCAACCACTCTTTACCCTAACCATTTACCCCACCTGCACTGATTTCTGTTCATATCAATAACCTCGAAATTTAAACCATATACCACATAAATTTTACCACTTATATATTATTTCACATTTTCATACATAACCAACATTTTCCACATTTTACACCATCTCATGCATTTACATTGCCATTTGTTATCAAAATACCAAAATGAACATCCATGCCTAAACTAACCTAACTCAATCCATGCCTAAACTAACCTGACTCAATCCATGCCTAAACCAACTTGACTCAATCCATGCCTAAACTAACCTGACTCAATCCATGCCTAAACCGACCTAAATCGATCCATGCCTAAACCGACCTAACTCGATCCATGCCTATGACCTGAATCTATCATGCCTAACTCATCTATTTTCCATCCATATCATAATAAAGTAAAACTTATACACATCAACATGTCATCAAATACCATGAATCTCATCATATAAATCAATAACTATGCCCATCTCATCATGGTCGTCATCTCAAAAATGTCAAGCATGCAGTCGATATACATAGATAAAATGTCATCGGCATGTAGGCCGATCTCATATTTATAAAAAGAATGAATGAATCCATACAAAACTCTTCGGCACATAGGCCGGTCTCATATATAATACATACAAAAATGACTCGGCACATAGGCTGGTCCACAACAAAAATCACTATGTCTCTCTTGACCCTCTGTTGCACCTATTTGGGGCCCAAGATTTGCCTCACCTCTTACCGATGGCCCCTCACCTAGTGCTAGCCTCTCGCACACTAATAACCTCACCACGACCATGTCCCCGGGCTTGTTGGCCCTCACTACTCCACACTCGTGTGTGGGATCTAGTCCTCTCATTGAGGCCTGTTGTGCTCTGTACTCGGCATAGGAGGGCACATCTAGCCCGGTAGCTAACAAATGATCCTAGTAATACCGTGCCTCTCCTAGGGCATCTATGAACCTGAAATGGGCATTATTCGTGGAGGTTTCATGGGTCCCACTACCAAGATGGATACATCTGAATGGGACCCTATCCCGAACCTACACTAGTGCCCGAGTTAGCCCCGAGTCTATGCATGTGCCTGTATCTAGGCCTGTAGGGTAGTAATATGTGCCTGTACTACGCTCGCCCAGCCCTATGACTGTAACCTTCCCCTGCGTTATGGCCAATCGGCCTGTAATGCCTACACCTATGCATGTAAAGTGGCCATCTCCTCTCCATATCCACCTACCTCCTCTCTATCTCCATATCCCCTGCCTCCACCTGTGTAGGTACCTATCCTGCCTCGCTTGAGCCTACAATGTAGCTATCTGGGCCTGTAATATGGCAACCTATTCCTATGAACCTGTAAGCTGCCCCTACATGATCCCAAGCTGCATAACCAAAGTAGCCACCTGCCCCTGTAGGGTGTCTCTCTGAACTGTGATGGTGGCTAAGTCTGGCTGCCCTGGCCTCGGTGGTATGGCTCTCAACTGTGCCACCCACCACTATCTATACCCATCTGTAACCCCAAAATCATCAATTTGTATATCTACTGGCTGCTCCTCCTACCTAGTCGGCAAGACTCAGTGTATCGTCTGGCCGAGATATAGGTCTCTCCACATCATCTCTTCAGTACTGAGGGAATAGAGGTGGTACACCCTGGACCAATCTAAATTGGCATCTAACCCACTATATGGGTATCCTCTCATGCTCTCCTTCTCTCCTCCCCTCTATCCACAGATGTATTTGTAGCCCAGCTAGCTCCGTGGCCATCTTTCTGTATGAGGGGAAGCCCACATATGGCATCCAAATGATGTCCACCTCGGACATACACTCCATTAACCTCCTATAATAAGCTACATCATGTGTAGCAATGGCACCTCGAGCCTCTCCCATGACCGGCACCCACCACCGTGCACCCCACTCTCAAAACTCTCTATGGGAATGCATCTCCTTAGGGCATTGTTGACCATTTTCTGGTCATCATTGGAACGGGAAATTTTAAACTTTTCATGAAACTTATGATTACAGTGACTCTTTTCCGAAACCTCCATTCAAAAAATGCAGCTACTCGTAAATAACAACATTGTCCGATGAATATTCCAGGAGAGAGTCAAGAGCATCAAGTATGTTATCATGATTGTAAGGTATTCTTCAAGTTATCTTTTGATTAATGTGTTATATTTTTGATATTGAGTTTTTTAAGACATTATACGATGGTTTATAGTAACAAAATGCACAAGGAAAGAGACAACTCATTATCAGAATTTAGCATTTTATTCATAAAAAATTATCTAGTTCTCCCACACAAGCCATGGGATATGACTAAGCAATATCATATATGTGGAAAGTAAAAGCATACACATGCTAAGAAATACATGTAAAAAGGTAATAGGGAGCCCCATAATTACCTTGTCTCGGCTTCCTTGTCAGCTTCTTTCCACCTCCATCTTCATTCTAGCTTTATCTCCATCTCCTCCTCCAAGCCATCTCCATCTCTTGCTTTCCATTTCTGCTCATAACCTACACAATCAAAGAGAAATTTGTCATTTAAGAGCTCAGGGGAATCACCTTACTTCTATACATATATTTCAAAGTAGGTATGTGATTCTAATTTCAAAATATATGTTATTTCTTATTATAAAAAAGAAATTTGAAGGCATGCTACAAGGAAAGAAATTATAACAATGAATTCATGGCAATAAGGCATGACAAAAGAGGAAGGAAGAAATGACAAGGATGAGATAGAGGACATGTTCTTCATCAATTCAGAAAGGAAGAGTTTTGCAGTGGAAAGAAACACAAAAGTCATTAGAAAACAGCTATGCAAGAGCAAGAAGGAAGAAAAAACCAAATTATATGGACACAAGAGAGGCCAAAAGTGCCTAGTTTTCTAAATTTTTTATTGAGTCTTGCAGTGCACAGTGGTACAATGTGAAGATGATCAAATCAAGAATGTTTTACTTTGAAGGAGAAAACAATAGCAAAATCGATCAAGCAGTCACTACTTTATGTTTTGCAAATCTTTCAGAATGGATCAAAGAGGAACAATGAATCAATCAAAGAAAGTGCAAACAACATTGTGGTTGAAAATTAGATAACTCGAGAGAGAATGGAGCAAGAGCTTATGTTTTTAAAAAGAAGGTACAGTACACAACTGAGAGAGAATATTTTTAAAAAATGGTACAGTTTCTCTCTGTAAATGAGCTTTGAAATAAAAACAGAATTGAATTCAAAGTATTTTCATGCTCCTAAGCTACATGAGCTACAAAAGAAATGATCATATTCATAAAAGTATGTATCTTGATTTCATTCAAGCAAATTTCTTTTCAAAAGAAGGGAACAGAAATACGCATGCTACATTTTACTCAAGGAAGCAGGCTATGTTCTAAGTGGCAATGCTCATCAAGCTAGCAGTTTTCACATGTTTCATTTAACTATCTATATCTGAAAGTGACTAAATGAGAATAATGAAAGTCATCACCGAGGTTCTCATTAATGAAACAACCATTGGAGAAATAAACAATGTGAGCAAAATAGCATGTACAAACAAGCATACAATTTTGACTACAAGCTGAGAAGGAAAGAAATAATTCGAAAATTCGGATGCAAGGAGAAGAAAGTGTTTTTATGCTTAAATCCATTGATGTCGGTTTCTAGTTTTGGCTCAAGACAGTGAGTTAAAAGAAATTAATTTCATTTAGCCATTTGAAAGCATAGTTCAATACAAAAGGATCCTATGGGTTACAGACAGCATTGAATGAAGGGATTCAAGGAATGGAACTCGGTTTCATACAGTGAACATAAATGCAAATGCAAAGAGATACTTACAGCCATCAAAGTCAACACCTTATTCACTATTTTAAGTATCCCAGCATATTATAGTCAAGTCGAGCTTTATGCAAATATCCAAAGACTTGAGTCACGATTAAATTCTAGGTCTCAACATCAAGGTTCAGGTTGAATACGGTAAAAGGTGTCACAGCCTTCAAACAGAAAAATTTATATGCAAGAAACCGAGACCGAGTATTAATCCAAGTAAAGATGACCTCGATGTTGACAGTAATGCTTACGTAGAACTGTGCTCAAGAAAGGAAATAAATAAATGAGTTTCGTTTTCTTTTCCAAAAAGCATTAGAAATGAGACAGGACGGGTAAGACGTTGCCATGGCTAGAATGGGAAATACATGCTCAAGGAACAGAACTTGGTTACATGCGTACAAATACAAATACAAAGAGCTTTTGAAAGGTTACAAAGTCGATAGAGAATTTTCCATGAGAAAATATGCAAGCTCGAATCGAACTCAATACGTCCAAAGCAAAAACCGAGTATGCATGATGTGAAATAATGGGTTTCAGGAGCTCCAAGCATACAATGACCGATAGCAGAATTATAAGATTAGGAGTTAGTTCGAATAGCAAAGCGATAGGATTTATAGCCTCAAACGTAGAAGGTGAAGCTTCAATGGAACAAAGCCATTCTGTAGTGAAAGCTATAAGAATAATACATAGTTCAAAAGAGCTTATGATACAATTACAGGGTAGAAGCTAACAAATAAAACAAAGACCACTTGCAATACATCGATGATGTGTAGTTTAGAATAGCTATGATGCACGGTTTCAGTTTAAGTCTTCAAGGTGTCGAAGGACATAAAGGGTCAGGCAGAAGAATCCGAGGCTGAGGTTGCAGAGCCAAGGAAACTAAGATCTCTAGACTATGTGAACGCGTTACAGTCAAATTTTTTAAGCATCAAATGAGTAGAAGACAAATGTAACGTAAATCCTAAAGTGACAATGTAGGATTAATAGACACTAAAGAGATTATGTCACAGGAGTGGTCGACGGTTTGCACTCGCTAGGTTTTCATTTGAAATGGACAAAGCACCGAAAGCATGGTAGACAGATTTAAAAAAACAACTCGGGATGCGACTATGGCAGAGCTGGTAAGACTGTAACATAAATCTACCACTCATCAATACAAAGGAGGTCGATGTGATCGATAGAAATGATACATGTTCTAAGGAAGAAAAATCAATCTTTTTCATACAATGCATGGTTTCAACAAATACCAGAATGATATATATAAAGCAGAGTCCGAAAAATTATTTTGCGTTTTGACTAGAGAAAATGGCAGGAAGAAGATATGCAAAGTCCACCACTTACCATTTTAGCCATGATTCAAGATGGAAGCCATGAAGGAAAACAATGACCTAGATTGGAATGCACAAGACCGAACGAGCCACAAAGCCGTGTTTTTAGAAAACGTAGAACTGTAAAGATGTTTCAATGCCTTTGTCTCCTTTACAAAAGAAATGTAAACCGAAATGAGTGTTTTTGCCAAAGTGATAACCTAACAGGGGTAGGTTGATCCAATGGCTATGGGAGAAGGAGACAGAGATCCGAGGGACCACAAGCAAGCAGAAGGAATTACAGGTACTATAAGAAATCAATGCACATGATCGATATGTATAAATCCAACGCCCAACTTGACACAAAGTTCACAAACAGTACTTTCGAAATTGAATGGCCCAGATGGAGCAACAGATGATTAATGGTCAAAAATACATTACCTCCAAAAGTAATAAATCCTTCATTAATTTCTTCAAAACTGACGTCTGGGTTTTGCCATCATATTTCTCAATCGATGGCTCAGGATAAACCTGCATGGATCACAATAAATGAAGAAGCATAGTCAAAAAGATCAAGCGCCACAATTAGAAAGTGATCAATCTACGGTCTATACCAATTCTTTAAGTGAAGTTGCAGGGTTACAGTGGCCCATGCAGTTGCTTGAGATGCGTACAGGTGGCGGCCATCCAATGGCAAATAAAACAAGTAACAACTTCCTCACATATCACCTTGGCATGTATGGTGGACCTCTTCTACAAAGGCATTGAAGGCTTATTTGACTATTTTTAATATTTTTTGAATATGCCAAAAAATAAAGGAGGAACATCCATATAAGGGGTCAACTAAAAACATGGCTCATGCCAAATATCATGCAAAGGGACAAAGGTAAAGTTTATTATTGGAAAATAATAAATTTATTTTTATGCATGCCTAAACAAGGCCAGAAATAAATTTCAGATTGAAAACAAGTCATTTCCGAAAGTTGAATGTTGGGAGGGTGTGCACGTACCATAGAGAGAGAGAGAGATCAGATCGATTGCGAAGAACTCCTTTTTGTCTGGGAAGGACTACCTGCAAGTAAGAATACAAGACCACCAGATTATAGTTAGACAATAAATGAGGGAACTACCTTGGGCCCAGGAAATATTAGACTTCCTTTCGAAGGTGGTCAGTTCCCCTTTTAATACGAATTAACACAAATGCTAACAAAGAAGTTATTGCGAAATTACAATTTAGTTACCTCGTTAAAAGGCAATTGAGGAAAGGCTGGTTTTGGTTTGAGTCACAGTGACCGATGTCGGTCAATGTATAACCGGTACTGGTTGTTGATAACCGATATCGGTAGGGGCAGTGATTTAGGGGCTTTCAATGAAGGTTGGTGTAAGGCGGTTATGGTGTTTATAAGGTTGGTAAATGATTAGGGGTAGGCAATAGGGTGATGGAGAAGACTCAGAGAGTGTGGGAGCTGTTCTTGGGGCAATGTAAGGGTAGGGGAATGAAAGTTAGATGTAGGGTGCTATCGGGTAGTAGATCTAGGAGTGAGCTTATAATTACTATGAATCAGAAGTTCAAGAAAATGGTATTTAAACGTACAAGACACCACTTACTAGTTCCTGATGAAGATACAGGTTCAAGGACTATGATGACGAAGGCAAGGCTCAGGTGGGATGATCCGACAATCAAAAGTGAGCTATCTTCTCTCCCAATGCTTGGACGAGTGTCACTGTGCTCTAGTTACTCAGTTGCAGTCTTGGGCTCGATGTCCTTCTCTGCAAACTCTTCTCTTTCCTTCACTTGTCTCTACTCTGCCAAGTGAATTCCGGATCTTTCAAATGAATTCGGGATCCTTTGTTTTTGGTTGGGGGAGGTCATTTACAGGGAACCGATGGCGGTTATGTAACCGATGGTGGTCGAGTAGGAACCGATGTCGGTTAAGTCAAAGTGGGCTATTTTTAGTAAAATAGCCAACTTTCCCTCCTTTTCTCCCAGGGATTAGTTGTGGGCTTGGTCAAGTCATTATTAGGTTGGTTTTGGTGCGGGTGAGGAGTAATTAGTCATGGGTATGGATGTAGACCAAGTTATAGGTCTTAATTAGGTTAGTTTAGGGTTAGGGCTAGGTCATGATGAGGTGGCAAATGAGGTGGCAGGTTTGGAGATGTGGATTTATTAATTATAAGGTAATTAATAAATAATTGTGTAAGGTTTAGGTGGTGAGGTTAGGTTGCGAAATGAGATGCGGGGCACAGGGTGTCGTAAGACACAAATTTGGTGTCTACATTAGCCCCTTGTTGTCGTGTAGCTTGTCTTGTAAAGCTGCACTGACAATAATAAGAAGTGGTTACTCCCGTTAAGGGTATAGGTAATCCCCCTCAAATCTATCACAGATTGAGGCGACGTGAAATCAGGGATAGGGTTGATAAAGGGTGAATGATGATGAGAGGATGGTAAGATGGGTGGGGTAAGTTCAAGGAAGCAGACGCACGTTGAAATGTAGTAGTGCGACCAGGGTACATGATTTGAAGAGCAAACAAGCAATACATAGGCAAAGGTCGATAGTTTATCCAAACAAGGTTGATATAATCCTGGTATCCAAGGCATAGGAAGTAGCTCCAGGGGATATAACGGGTAAGGTACAAGAACGTTTAGGTATGTTCGGCAGTACCAAATGGTTGGTTTGGTTGAGATAAATGTCACGGTCTCGGTCTAGGCAAAGTTAGTCGACTGATCAAGTCAAGTATCCTAATCATGCTAACACACGAACAGGTGAGCTCGATTGAACAAAAGGCTACATGATGGGTGGATAAAATTGTAATTTACGGGTCTTGGTCGAGGTACTTAATTGGTGCGGCCTTGGGTCGGGCCAATTGATTGGTGAGGGCCTTGGGTCGGGCCTGATTGGTTGGGTGCGGCCTTGGGTTGGGCCGATTGATTAGTTGTGGCCATGGGTCCAGCCTGATTAGTTGGGTGCGGCCTTGGGTCGGGCGATTGGTTGGTTGCGACCTTGGGTCGGGCCTGGGCGCTGGTTGGTTGGTTGGGGCCTGGGTTGGGCCCCGGTTGGGTCGGGCGGTTGGTTGGTTGCGGCTTGGGTCGAGCTTGATTGGTTGGTTGCGGCCGTGGGTCGGGCCGGATTGGTTGGTTGGGGCGGCTGGGTCGGCCGGTTGGCCGGGGTCGGGCTTAGGTCGGGCCGGATTGGTTGGTTGGTGGTTGGTCGCAGATTAGGGTCGGGCCCGGTTGGTTGGTTGCGGCCTTGGGTCAAGCCAAATGGTTGGTTGCGGCCTTGGGTCGGGCCAAATGGTTGGTTGTGGCCTTGGGTCGGGCCGATTGAAGTCCAAATAAGGCTAGTCAGCAAAGCCGGGGTAGGTGATGTGGGAAAAAGTGGAGATTGTTGGATAAAGGTGGGAGTTAGGTGAAGGAAGTAGGTAACCGATATCGGTTATGTGCGACCGATATCGGTTACAAGACCGATACCGGTATTCTAGGGCGCGAAATAACCGGTATCGGTTATAGGTCAAAACCTATAAAAAGAAAAATATGGCATGTCATTGTCACTTTGTGAATTTGAGTGCCTAATTTTGTCTTGTCTGAGGTGTGAAGTGATTTTGTTGAGTTTGTGGGCTGAGTTGGCACTAGTTGAGTGGAGGATTGAGTGATTGGTAGACCCCAGCGATCAGGAGGCAGAGGTTGATTGGTTGAGGACCCAGCTGAGGAGATTTGGAGCCATGGCACAACCCGGAGGAGCAGGAGGTGCTGGAGGAGCTGGACCACCGCCACCTATCCCACCACGATGACGTGTAGTCATACCGGTAGGCTCTGAACCCCTACTTATGTGAAGTTAATGAAGTTAACTAGAATGTGGGTTTTGGGGTAGGAATCCAAAATTTAATAAAATAATGAATAAATGAAGGTAATTTGTAAAATGGAGTGGGTAGGTATGCTAGTTAGGCCAAAACGGCAGGGTGGGTAAGTTTTTAGGTCTTTCTTGTGGGTAAATGGGTAGAAATAGGTAAAAGAGGTTTTGCGGGCCGTTTTGGGTTCGGCCCCGGAATCGATAAAGTGACCGATGTCGGTCACTAGGCGACCGACATCGGTCACATAATAGTTTGTAGAAATTTTGGTTTGTAGACCGGCGTCGGTCATATATCGACCGGCGTCGTACATATAATGCTCTGGGGGACCGATGGCGGTCGAGGGTGACCGGTACCGGTCATCATGGGTAGGAGTTAGGTTTGTGAAATTTGTGGTTTTTGTTTGTTGTTAGAGTTTTGTTTTTGTTTGGGGGTGAAGGGGGAGGAGGTAGAGTTGATAGGAAAGGTGATGGGGGTGGGGGGAATGGGGTTGTTGGGGGCTGGTTCGGGTAGGATAGATTATGTGTTGTGTATGAAGTAGGAGGTGTTAAATTGGCAGGGGGTATAGTTAGATGGCTAGAGTAGATCGGGGTGGTTGGTAGGGTGTGAGATAAGTAAAGGGGATATCGTAGATGTATAGGGTAAGATAGGTGGGTGTAGATGTGTGTTATAGAGTCGGGTTGTGGTTGGGTGGGTAAGTGGGTATAGAGGGTTAAGGTAGTTGTTTTTGTAAAGGGTAGGCCTGATGAAGTGGGTTGTTTTTGCAGGCACGCCAGCAGCTCACGATGCGGGATCGGATGCCCCCTCTATTGGGGTGGATGCGGCCACATGTGACTGCAGCGCAGTGGGCCGTCATGCGAGAGGTTGGACTCGGTGAGTCCAGAGGTATAGGGTTATGGATAGGGACCACAACCTGATGGTTTCCCTCATCGAGAGATGGGATCCGCAACCAATGTCTTCCATCTCCCTACTGGAGAGATGACTATCACATTAGAGGATGTGTATCGCATCCTGAGACTACCGATCATAGGTGAGGTAGTGTTCCAGGTGGATGCGAGACAACGATGGACAACATCCTACATGTATTCGGGATGCAGCCCCATTGCTTACCTATCACAGCGTGAGCATTGCCTACGGTGACATGTATCGCGCGCATAGACAGGAGACACGGCTTGCCGTGTTGATGATGATTGGTATCACCTGCTTCGCCCTCCCTGACTCAGAGGGAGGCCGCTTCCCATGGGCTTTGATGGGAGTTTTGCATGAGATGGTGGAGGAGCATACCTGCTATGCCTGGGCACCAGTGTATCTGGTGCAACTATATAGAGAGCTCTGGGTTATCGCCGTATGAGGTGATTTGGTATATGTTCGACATTTTTGTTACACTGCTGGGCTTACGAGCATATCATCTATATATGACCAGTAGGGTTGCCCCAGCAGCCAGGGCCACAGATAGTGTACAGATATGGATTTCAGAGGTGGTTGGGGGTCGTGGGCCAGCCACGAGCGGTGATTACTGGGTGAGATGTGGCATACTACCGGCACATGTTAGAGGGCCTGACGGCACTTGATATTATTTGGAGGCCCTACAGAGGCCATCAGCCCCAAGGAGGAGCCCTCCGAGCATACTACTGGCCTGATCCAAGATAGCTTTTGATAGCCGGACGAGGCCCGGGGAGTATGAGCGATACCCCTAGAGAGGGTACGACGTCAGTTGGGCTTACGACAGGATGAGCCACCTCCCTTCCCACAGTACCGGAGGGATGATGTAGAGGCACCACTACCTGCTCCGCAGCCATTGACCCGGTCCTGGGTCAGAGAGAGAGACCGGCTGGATGATACAGTGGATGATGCCGAGTGACAGGTGCATTTTTGGTGTGGTGGGCGGTGTCGAGAGAGCAGGCAGAGAGCACAGCCCGCACAACCAGATTTGGTGGCTGTTATAGCGAGAGAGGGACCATCTCTTGGGCTAGGTGCACTATTACAGGGGCAGCTTGCTACTACACAGGCACAGATTGGGGTGCTACAGGGGTAGTTAGCCCAGCACAGTACTAGCTCAGCAGCACAGCAAGCAGCACAGCACACACACAAGAGCACAGCACAACACAGCACAGCACAAGTGCACAGGCAGTGCACCGCCACAGCACAAGGTGTACCGGCAGGGCCAGGCGGGCCACTTCTATTAGGAGTCGGGGACCAGCCCCACCAGCCATGGTGGCACGGGCCCGCTATATGGAGGTGAGAGAGGCCCGGTATTATCAGGACGTGCTCGATGGTACCGGGGCCGACTATCAGCCATATGCAGCGCATAGAGCCGAGACGTCCCGAGTCAGAGATCACAGGGGGCGCAGCCACACCAATGGGGTCGGTTACAGGGGGGAGGAGGCGAGAGCCAGCACAGAGACCAGCAGGGGGATGGGCCGAGGGTGGTGGAGAGTTGAGACATCCTGGGAGCGGATATGGGTTTTTGTTATTGGATATAGACACCGGTCTAGCGAACCGAGTATGTATATAGAGGCCTGCGTGCCCACATAGGATTTATTTATTCATTTTTGTTGTATATACCGGCCTGCGAGCCGAGTACATTTTGTATAGTTGATACCGGCCTGCGAGCCGAGTATATTTTGTATATGAGAGACCGGCCTGCGAGCCGAGTCGAGATTTTGACAGAGACAGCGGCCTGCATACCGGCTTTTTGTATTTTTAGATCACAGAGGCCCCATGCAGGGTAGTTTGTATATTTTGACATTGAGTTGATGATGATATATATAGATGAGTTTGATCCACATGGTGTGTAAAAAAATGTTTGATTTGATGCATATATTAGAATGTCTCATGTGTTTTGTCGATGGTATTGAAATTTAATGTATATAGATGATGTTGATGAAATTTTGATGATATGTATATGTGTTGATGGTATTCTGATGATAAATATTGATAACGATGTCGTTATGTAGGGAAAAGAGGCGGGCGCCACCAAAAATTTGTAAAAAATGAAGAAAAGGCCTAGGTTTAAGCAAAAGGAGACATGTGACCGATATCGGTTAGCTAACCGATGTCGGTAGATATATGACCGATACCGGTTAGGTAACCGATATCGGTTATGCCAAAACAAGTTTTTCTAAAAATAGAAAAGCTTGGGAGGTAACTTAAGTTCTTATTTTTAGAGTCATGCAACAAGTTAAATACGAGAATGCGATGTTGTTGACGACTTATACAGGTAATTGCATGGTAGAATTGAGTGATAAGGAGGAAAGAGACAGGTAAAGTGATTGTGGGCTGAGATTAAGAAGGCAGAAAGGCAAGTTATATTGAAGAGGGTGGTGAACATGGCTGAACAAAGAGAAGCATCCAGCGGGCAGAGAGGAGAAAGAAGACAGGTTCCACCTCAAACTGCTGGATCCCCGAGGTATAATTTGTTTTTGGTTAGAATTAGATTTTGCATGGTTAAAAATAGAATGTGGTAAGGTAAATGGGTAGAAAGGTGAGTAGGCAAGAGTTTGGGGTGGGGTGAGTGTTATGGGGTAGGTAAGCAGGGATTTCGGGTATGTGTGTAGGTACAGAGAGGGGTAAACGAGCAAATAATTATCGTAGGTGGTGTTTTTAAGCAGGGTGTATAGAATTGATAGTGACCGATATCGTTTAGAGATAACCGGTATCGGTTAGATAACCGGTATCGATTATCTATAACCGATATCGGTTACTGTATGAAATTCTAGAATGTGAGAAAAAACACTTGGGGATTTGATTTATTGAATGGTTGTTTGTTGATTTGATGTATGCAGGTAGAGGCAGGGTTGAGGATGAATGATAGGGTGCCAACTTTGTTGTCACGAGTCCGAGCGGATGTAACACCAGCTGAGTGGGCATTGATAAACCATGTGGGGTTAAGTGGAATCCACTATTATTCACGAATCACACGCAATCATGCTATGTTGCAGGCGTTGATTGAGAGATGGAATCCAGAAAAGAATACCTTCTATCTGCCAACAGGGGAGATGACAGTGACGTTGGAAGATGTGTTTCAAATTTTGAGGCTCCCAATTACAGGAAGACCAGTTTATCAGGCAGGGCCTAGCAGCGCGCGGGGGAGCAATAACAACAGTATTTGGTCCAGCTGCACGAGATTTGACACAGCGAGGTTTGACATTCACTTATGGTATAATGTTTGCAGCACACCCTGAGGCAACAAGGTTGGCAGTGGTATTAATGATAGCGGTGGGGTATTATGCATTACCGAGGGTGGATGGGGGAAGATTTCCAAAAGCATTGATGTGTATTATTTGGGAAATGATAGAAAGGAGCGTGACTTTCGCATGGGCACCCGCATATCTGGCGGAGCTATACAGGGGTTTATGGGCCTGCAGGTGAAATCACAGGACTACACTGGATTGTGCATACTTATTACATTGTTGGGCCTATGAGCACATTGTTTGTGTGTGACCAATAGGCCGACCCATCCAGTCAGGAGAGACAGGAGTGCAGAGGTTGGGATTCAGTGATGGGTCCAGACAGAGCAAGAGGTGAGATCCCAGGCCGTGACAGATGACGTCGAGTATTATAGGTAGGTGTGGGAGATGGTGATGATTGCGGATATCCGTTGGAGGCCTTACGGGAACTATATGGTGACAGAGAACATAGCTGAGGATTTGAGGGGTGTAGAGCGATTAAGGTGGATCATGGGGCACAGGCCAGGTGAGTACGAGAGGATTCCTCTAGATCGCGTGTGGTGACAATTTGGATTTGTTCAGGATATACCCATGGCTTATAGACCATACATGAGGATCGACGCCGAGGCATCATTCTCACCTCCCCGGCCGACACCTCCAGAAGGACCAGAAGAGATAGCAGCCGATCGCAGGGTAATGGATGCAGGAGTGACAGAGGCTTATAGATTATGGTGGGTAGCAGAGCTGCGAGGTTCACGTGAGAGGGCCGATCATCCTGACATAGCTGTGATTACAGCGGAGAGAGATCACCTGCAGGGTTTAGTTCACCAGCTTCAAACGCGGTGAATGAGACAACGAGATTGTTAGCGGTTGCGGAGTCACGAGTGGAGAGACTAGAGGCGAGATTCCTCCACGCGAGAGGGCGTATTCATATGTTACAGGAGAGATTGGCAGATCAGTGGGAGGAACCAATAGCAGTGGCACCTTTGAGGATGGAGAGGCCAGGCGAGCGGCGTCGACGATCACGATCATCACCTAGTTCGGGATGAGGCGCAAGGGTCTAAGTGAATTTCATAGGGGTAGAAGAATAAATAAGGATGCCGACCTACGCATGGTGATGATAGAGAAGATGTATTTGTTTAACATCTAAATAAAACTGAATATGTATGTTGATTTGAGTTATGATAATAATAAGAATGGTTGTGTTTTGAATGTTTGTTTTGAAAAAGGATAAAGATGAATGTTATCAAATAGAAATACACAAAAATATTTATATTTACAACACATGATAGGTTATGGTAGGGGATGGTCGAGCTAACCTTGGGAGACCCCATGTCTCCTAAGTGCTACCTACATAGCCCATTGCACAAAGCAAGGAGGGGCCTCAGACCGATGTAGTTCTCCCTTAGGACCAGGGAGAAGTGAATTCAGTAATTTGGTTGTGGTTAGGCAATTTGTTGGTTGGTAAAAATATTGATATTGGTAGGGTAATGTTGTTGGTGTTGGTAAGGTATTGGCGGTATTCATGTAGGTATAGGTGAAGCGAAGGTTAGCTTATCCAAGTATTAGGGAACCGTGTCCTGATTAAGGTCAACACATAATCCTAGATTCGGGTAAAAGAGGGAAAAGTGTCCCATAGTTGGAAAGAGCTAAACAAACCACGTATTATCGAGGATGAACTTGAATCCCTAGGTACCTTGCATAGGCGAGAAGTCGATAAGTGAAAAGAGTTGTATAATCACAATATATCGGATATACGTCACGTCCCTTGAGTTTTGTGGTTTTGAAGAATGGTGAGATGAGGTGGATGGTATAGCTGGGGTGCAGAGAACTTGTTATAAGGTGATTATGCTGACGAAAGAGGACCAAACCTGAATAGACAAGTCCATGACTCAAAAGTGCTTTGAAATACTGCTTTTATTTTTTTTTTTTCTGAATATAGACTGATCGATGCGGGAAGTCTATATGGGATATGCATGTTGTTGTTCTTGAGCTCTTCACGAAGCTGATCAATGCGAGAAGCTTCTGATAGAGGCTGACTTTGTATAGCTGTCCTTCAAGGGAGCAGTCTATTTATAGTAGCAGATGTGGCTTTTGTGTATAGTTGTCCTTCGGGGAGCAGTCTATTTATAATAGCAGATGTGGCTTTGCACATAGCTATCCTTCGAGGGAGCAGTCTATGTATAACTTTGAGGTCTAGATGTCCGTTTGGCATGAAGCATCTAGTTTTGTAGGAAGTTTGACTCAAGAATATCCCATAATTGTATAATTGAGAACGTGTTATTTTGATACTTTTAAGTCATGGACCAGACTAAAAAGGGGAGGCATCTTTAAGAGGAGGTGATGACCAAACCACGTGAGCTTGATTCTATTTTGAGATGCATGAAACAAAGTGTATGAGGTGGTAAATGAGCTCAAGGGACGAGCGCAAGGTAGATAAAAAGTGATATACATTAAATTCAACAGTAGAATGGTCGAGATGCAAGGCATTAAGGGGTTCAGGCTCAGGCTTACCATTAAGTGAAGCTAAACGGTAAGTGCCTGATCCATAAGTGTGAGTGATAATGTAAGGCCCAATCCAATTTGGAGCAAATTTTCCACGTTTGCTCTTTTCTAGTTTGGTTACATGTTGATTCTCTTTGAGGACAAGATCACCAACCTTAAAGGTACGCTCATGAAGTCACTTATCATAAGCACGCTTGATGCGCTTTTGATAGATTTGAAGGTGGTCAAGAGCTGTAAGATGACGCTCGTCAAGAAACTCCAATTGGGCTAACCGCTCTTGGCGAAATCATCATTGGTGAGAATATCCTGGAGAGATATTCTTAGGGAGGGTATTTGTATTTCGAGAGGCAAGACAACCTCGGTACCATATACCAAAGAAAATGGGGTGGCATTAGTGGAAGTACGAATGCTGGTACGATAAGCCCAAAGGGCAAAGGGGATGTGATCAGGCCAATTACTTCCAGAATCGTTAACGACTTTCATGAGAATTTTGGTTAGGGTTTTGTTAGAAGATTCGGCTTGACCATTTGCTTGTGGATAGTAAGGTGATGAGAAACTAAGTTTGATACCAAAGTTGTCACAAAGGTCTTGTAACAACTTATTTTTGAAAGATTTTCCATTATCTGTTATCAGGCGATGAGGAACACCAAAACGACAGATAATGTGATGGTTAATGAATTCTACGATTTTTTCTTTTTTGGTTGAAATGAGTGGAATGGCCTCCACCCATTTAGTGTAATATTCGGTTGCTGTGATTATCCAATGGTGACGTTGCGAAGAGGGTGGGTGAATCTCACCAATAAGGTCTAAACCCCATTGTGAGAAAGGCCAAAGATCTCGTGCGACCTGTAGCGGATGGCTAGGGGTATGTTGAAGGTTGGCATGTTGTTGACACATAATACAACGCTTAACATATTCATAGCAGTCGTTATTAAGAGTAGGCCAATAATAGCCTAGGCGAAGGATCCGTTTGGCCATGGCAAGGCCACTAAAATGTCCACCACAAATGTCATCATGGACTTGTTGGATGGTATAGGTGACCTCCGCGCCGGTTAGACATCGAAGGAGGATGCCATCAAAGCCACGTTTATAGAGGAGTCCCCCCATGATGACATAACGAGAAACACTTTTAAGAAAAGCACGTTTGCCATTACTAGTAAGGTCAGGTGGGAGAACAGAGGTTGTAAGGTAGTCGTAAAATTGGTGATACTAGGTATCCTGCGAATTAGCAGATACATTATTTACCATACAAACATCCGGACTGAGTAAGATGGGGCAAAGAGTTGTTGGACCAAGACAAATATGTCAGAGTCAGTTGGTGAGGCAGGAATTTGTGAGGCCAAGCAAGCCATAGTATCTGTAAATTTATTAGTTGAGCGGGGAATGGTTTGGATAGAATAATGAGTAAATAAGGTCAAAAGTGACTCCACGTAATGTTTGTACTTTTGAAGTTCCTCATTTTTACATTGATAGATGCCCATAACTTGATTGACTACCAGTTGAGAGTCACCAAAATGTTAATAGATTTTACACCTAAGTGTAACGCAACCTGGAGACCCAAAACAAGAGCCTCGTATTCCGTTGTATTATTAGTGCAGGGGAAATCGAGCCAAATGAAAGAGGCATAGGTTCAACGTCCAGAGGAATGAGAACAACGCCGGCCCCTCCGCCGCGCTAGCATTTGGATCCATCGAAGAAGAGGGTCATTGGATACGACTCCTCACTGAGTGAAAGAGTGGCGATGAGTTCGTCAGGGAAAGTAAAATTGGTAAATTGTTCCCCAGGTAAAGGGGCTTCCGCGAGTTGGTCTGCGATAGTTTGTCCTTTGACTGATTTCTGGTGTACAAACTCAAGGTCGAGGTCGGCGAGGAGCATAAGCCATCAGGCGATGCGTTGGTTTAGATGAGGTTTGGCATACATATAATGGATGGGGTCTGCGTTGGTGATGACAAAAGTTTTGTGATTCAGGAGGTAGTGTCGGAGTTTGGTGGCCACGAATGATAGGGCTAGGCACAACTTTTCTACATGTGTATACCTAGTCTCGTAATCCACAAGAGTACGACTTATGTAATAAACGGCTTGTTCTCGATGCTCGAGTCACGATGTGCGAGCATGGCTCCTACAACATGGTCAAAGGTGGAAAGGTAAAGGTAGAAAGGGTGATCGTCCTGAGGTGGGATAAGCACGGTGGCTGTAAGAGATAGGCTTTAAGAGCCTCAAAGGCTTGGTGGCACTCTTCACTCCATTGAAAGACAATGTCCTTTTTAAGGAGATGATGAAAAGGTTGACATCGATCCGAGAGTTGTGAGATGAAACGCCGATAGATTGGAGTTTTCCCTGCAAACTACGCAATTGTTTGAGGTTAGTGGGTGGGGGCATTTCTAGGATAGCTTTGACTTTAGCTGGATCGACCTCGATGCCACGCAAAGAGACAATAAAACCAAGGAGTTTTCCCAAAGGACACCAAAGACACATTTCTTTGGTTGAAGATGAACACAATATTGTAACAGTGATCGAAAATAATGGTTAAAACATCGAGATGTTCACTGCGATGTTTAGATTTGCCAAGAAGATCATCGACATAATCCTCAAGGATAGTGTGCATAATGTCATGAAAAATGTAAGTCATAGCCCGCTGATAGGTCACACCAGCATTCTTAAGGCCAAACGGCATGACACGATAGCAGAAGGTTCCCCAAGGAGTTATGAAGGTGGTTTTATGTTGATCGGCCGGGGCTACCAAAATTTGATTGTATCCCGAGAAGCCATCCATGAGAGAAAGCATCTCATGGCCTGCAGTGAGATCAACAAGTTGATCAATACTTGGTAGGGGGAAGTCATCCTTTGGGCAAGCGAGGTTAAGGTCCCGGAAATCCGTACATATCCGAAGTCCCCCATTGCTTTAGTGACAGGTACGATGTTAGAAATCCATTGAGGATAGTCAATAGGTAAGATGAAGGAAACAGAAAGGAGTCGTTGAAGCTCTTCTTTGACCAAGAGGGCAATGCGTGGATGCATTTTTCTCAGTTTCTATTTAACTGGTTTGGAGTCGGGTTTCAGAGTAATGTTATGGACAGCAATGTCAGGATCGATTCCTGGCATGTCAGCGTAGGACCAAGCAAAAGCTTGGTTGTGGGCACGGAGGAAGGTAGTGAAGGTAGTTTGTTCTGATGCGTTAAGAGATTGTCCGATCTTCACAATGTGAGGATCGTCCTCTGTGTGGATGTTGATTTCTATAGTCGACTCATTCAACATGGTTTGAGTTTCAGATGGTAAGGCGCGTTGAATATAAGAGTCATCCGCACCAAGGTAAGTGAGGATGGAGTCATCATCCTGGCACTCAACAACATTAATTGAAGGCGAGTCTTCTTCGATCATGTCTGGATACAGAAGGGGAAGAGAAGATGGGTCTTCATTATCACGTTGATAAGTGAGAGGACCCAGGAAGATAGCATTTATGAAAAAAAAAAAAAAAAAGTTAGGAGGGATAGATTCCGGGTCTATCGACTCTGTGGGTGACGATGGCAAAATGGGTGATGATGGTTCGGAAGGGGTGACTTCATCGTCTTCCTGATACAATGGCTATGCGGTGTCGTCGGTGTAGGTGGTTCAGAGAATCCAAGACCACGACGATCTTTGTGTTTGCGTGTAGTCACGGGAATGATCGTATGTCGGCCTTGTTCATAAAGACCAAAACCGAAGCCCTTCCAAGCACAGCGCGTCAGGAAGGTGAGGGCGAAATGACGATTAGTTAGATATTGAAAATCAGATTGGAAGGGAACCACACCAAGGGGAGGTTCAGGGGTGACAGAGGATGTATCGACACCCCCATATGTTAGGTTGGTGCGGCAATTAGGTGGTCCGTAGGAGATTACTTCCCCCACACGACGGTCGTAGGTAGGATGCGCATGTAATTGTCCATACTCCTGTGGGGTATGGAAAGTGCTAATGTTATATAGGTGATACTCCCCCAGCATAAGGTGTTGAAAAACATCTACCAAAGGATCTGAGGTTGGGATGTTGTTCGTGGGGAAGGAAGTGGTATTTGCGGTGGCGGTTTCATTGGTTGAAGGTGTAGGTGCGGTTGAGGTGGATGGTTGAGGTGTGGTCGAAGTAGATGGTTGGGGTATGGTCAAGTAGATGGTGGGGTTGGATGAATGGGTGTCTTGACTGGTACAAGCACATCATTAGGGTGATATAACATATTGCAGGTTTTGAAGGGGGGAGCATCAGCTTTTACGGTGTAGGACTTCCCCTCATACTCAAATTTTATGCATCTATGTAAGGTGGAGGGAACGCATCCCATAGCCCGATCCAAGGGCGGCCTAACAACATGTTGTATTGGAATTCTCCCTCAAGGACATAGAAGAGTTCAGGTAAAGTACGTGGCCCTACATGAATGTTAAGGATCACGGTGCCTAAGGTAGAAGTAATAGCATCATTGAATGAACGCAACATGGTGGGGTTGGCACACATGCAACTAGAAGGGATATTCATTTGTTGGAAGGCTTTGGAAGAGATGATGTTTAAGCTAGCACCCCCGTCGATCATAACACGACGTACTCGGATGTCCCAGACGTAAGCTGAGATAAAAAGAGCGGGGTCAGGATCTTCTATACCAAAGTCAACAATTTCATCTTCGAGAAACTGACAGTAGCGGCTGATTTCTGTACAGGGACGGAAGTGGTAGTTTGTTTGGTGAGAGAAGCAACGTGGTTGGGTGTTAAGATGGAGGCAACGGGCAAGGTTTCATTAGGTAAGACCTCTATCCCTTGAAGGATTTCAACGAGCTTGTCGATGAGATTCAGAGGTTTGAATGAGATCATACAGTGTCATTTTTACAGGTGATTAGTGAAGTTGTTTGATCATGGTACGGTGGGAAACTCCATCAGAGATGGGGTAGGCAGGTCCACGAATAACCACTTTAGGTGGTGGTGTGATCGGGATGGCGGACGGAGGAAGAGAGGCCGCAGTGTGCTTTCTTTAGCTTTCCCATTGTTTTTCTGCCCTCGAGTAGCAATACTAATCATGTTGATCTCGTGAACACGAGAGGAGGAAGATGGTAGGGATAAGTCATTGTCTTCGAGAGGTGGGGTTGCAATAATGATAGATTTTGGTGAGGCGGGACAGGTGGTATAGGAGAGGGGATTGAAGCTAAAGGTTTTTCCTTTCGTAAGTTGTCTTTCTTAACCTTTCTATCCGAGAGAGGTGACTGACGAAGGATGGCTTTCAAAGCTTTGCATCCCTCTACATCATGTCCTGGTGTGCGGTGGTAAGCGCAGATTTTAGACTCATCATAATCTATAGGTCGAGGTTTAGATGGATCATAGGGTCTAAGTGGGGGTAGGGAAATGGTCACATTCTCCACCAACATATCAAGGATCTTGGCGTAAGATCCTTTGAGCGGGTCAAAGTCAGAGGAAGATGAGGCTATTGATTGGGTGGGTTTTGGTAATGGTTGGGTATGGTTGGTTCATACGGGTGGTGGTTTAGACAAGGGGTTTTGATAATTGATTTAACTAAACGTGGCTTCTTCGCCACAGAAGTCATGTTTAGCTAGTTAGATGATGAGGCCACAGATGATGTGGTGGCAGGAAACAACCACGGGGAAAGAGGAGTGACTGTAAACAAATCCTTTGACGATCGAGTTTGTTTAGGGTTGGTAGGTGGACCGGCTATTTGGGGTGACGGTGTTGATACACCCATGGATCTCTGTATGGGTGCGGAAGGTGCAGGTCATTTTAAAGAAAACGCAGGAGGTATGATGTATTGAGGCAAGGTGGAGGGGTGAGGTCCCAATATAGAAGGTAGGTGTGACGGCGATGGTTTTAGTTGTGACAGAGGCATAGATTGGAGTTGAGGAGATTGGGTCTGTCTCCTAGGTGAATTGACGGCTTTATTTTTGGATAAATCTAACCATTTAGGTGGGTGTGTCAGGCTGGGTATTGGTGACGTCCCAAGCGTAGGGGAAGGTTTGGTTAGGTTAATAGAGGTGGATGAGGTATTTGGTAGAGATGAGGGGGTGAAGATGAGGACATAGGCATTTTGAGCTTTTGTAAATACCTCGGGTATATGGTAGAGGTGTCTGGATCGGTCATCTACATTTGAGTAGAGCATGGTGTACTCAAACGCTCCCATAGGACTCATCTATCTTCTGAGGGATGACAATCTTCACGTGTGAATAGGAACTTTGATATGGAAGAGAGGTGGGTTGTGATTCCGGTCCACTGTGGGTGTGATACAGGGGTAAATAAGTCACTGTATCAATGGGTGTTAAGAGGTCAACCGGTCGCTGAAAAGATTTAGGTGATGAAGAACTAATAGGTAGGAGAGCATGTTTGAGGGGATCCGTCATGATTAAGGAGTTTGGTGATGTCGGTTTGAGAGGTTTCTCTTCTAAGGATGACAGAAACAGTGGCGAGCCTTCTTCTTTTACAGCAAGAGTGACGGAAGGAGATGTTTGGGAAATAGATAAGTTAGATAACATCCGCTCACAATCTTGCAGGGATGTGGTGTAAGAAGACTCATTCGTGAGAAGAGAACTCTGGGGTTAATTCCTTTATGGGTAAAGGAATGGCAAGATTATCATTTTGTCTTGATGGTGGTGAAGGGGGTGCGGCTCCCTGCGTTAGTGATGAGGCTTGATTCAGAATTTCCTCGATAGAAGCTTTTGGTTGGGAGTCGAAAACTACATGGATTTCATGAACACTCTCCTCGGCTAAGATATCTTGGTTTATGTTACCATTAGATGAGTGGTTTGGGAATGGTTTGTTGAAGATTTTCAAATTTTGGTTAGCAGGGGCATTAGGATTATCGAGGGTTATATCCCCTGCATCAACCATTTCCTGCACTATATTTTTCAACATCTTGCAGTTTTTGTGACTGTGTCCCTTCACGCGGTGGAAGTTACAGAAGTCATTTTCTTTGTACCAAGAAGGTATAGCGGGTGGAATCAAACCCGGAGTGAGGTTTAACAGGAGGCAAGGTGATAGCTCCTGCTTTGAGCAATTTTTCTAAGATCACACCATAAGTTTCTCCCAAGGGAGTGTAATTGATGGGCTCGGCTTTATACTTATAGGTGGTTTTTGGTGGGGTACTAGACGGTGCTTGGGATTTGACCATCACCGTGTGTACAACTCCTTTTGATTTCGAAGCAGTCGATGCATGAGAATTGGTGGTGTTGGGTTTGTTGGTGGAGTCTTGGGTTCGAAATTAGGGTTTTTGTTGCACAACCACAATTTCTCTTCCTCTAAGGCTCGAATCTCTAGTTTCCGAGCCATAGTAAAGGCCTCATCAAAGGTGTGGAAAGTTTGAATTTGGAGGGTGGGAGAAATGTGCTTAGCGCAGGCCCGCGTAAAGAGTTCGATGAGTTCGGCCTGAGGTAAGGCATAAGTGAGTTGGTTGATGAGGCCCCGCCATCGTCCAACGAAATCTGTGATAGATTCGTCTTCAAATTGTCGGATGGCATAGAGGTCGGTGATGGATACTTTCTTGGCAATATTAATGGAGAAATGATCCAAGAAAGATTGGGCTAATTGGTTAAAAGAGAAGATTGAGTGCTGGGTTAAAGCACTGTACCACTCCAAGGTGGGTCCTGATAAGGACATGGGAAAGGTATGAAGTAGTAAGGCATCGTCATGAGCAATCAGATAGCAGGCATGTCTAAATGATCGCAAGTGTTGTTGAGGATCCTCCTTACTATTAAAACAAGTAAATTTTGGTAATTCCCATTGAGGAGGATATGAATGAAGGGGGACAAAAGGATGAATAGGCTCCTGAAAAACTTGCTCGTATGTCAGGGTGCTACGGCTTCCTAAAACAGAAGCCTCCAGATTTTGCATCTTGTCCATCATTTGTTTGATTAAATCAGTGGTTGGGTAAGATGATGGTGTGGTTGTTGTAAACGAGGAGGATTGGGCCAAGAGCCACTACTAGACAATGGTGGGGCTAAATGTTGATAAGGTATTGATGACGAATATGTTGAGGTGACCAAATAGGGATGTCCTATATAAGATGTTGAAGCCACCGGATAAGTGTGTGGAAATGAAAAGGTGGGCGGAGCTTGAGAAGGAAAGCTCGTGTGGATAGGTGGCAGAGAGCAAGTTATGAAAGGGGCAGTCTGCGAGAGAGACGAGGTAGGAGCAGTTGGCGGTAATGATATGTGGGGCCCCAGATTAACCAAAGGAAAGCCAATCTGTGTCGTATGAACCCCTGAAGCCACTGAGTTGGGAGACGGGGCTAAGGATGAAGAAGGCAAGGCGGAGTTATCTAGGTGGGGAAGGAGCTAGGTGAGCAGCTATACTAATAGGCATACCAATAAGGAGTTGACCATCGGGTGTACGGTCAGGGGTATGAGACAAATAGTACTATACGGCGCTAGGATTAGCATCCAAAAATTTCACAAAGTCCTTATCTCCTACAGGGATCGTGGGAACATCACTGGTGTCCGTAGGATTCCCCATAGGATGTGAAGGGGGTGATTCAGGAAAAGGCATGGAATAGGCATGTGAAACCATGGCTGCGCTTGTTTCAAGTGATAACAACCATGGACAAGAGTACATAACAAGGATTCAATCTATCAGAACAGAAACAACAAAAAAATGTTGGAATTGGTAGGTTGCTGGTTTGTCGGGAACTATGAAAGACAAGAACGATATCGGTCGATAACCGATGTCGGTCGATGTGATCAGAGCCGGCATCGTGCATCGGCATCAGCTTAACCAATGTCGGTTAGAATAGACCAATGTCATCATGAAAGCAAAGAGAAGATGTAAGAAGCCACTGGTTTGGGATTAACAATGCTTAGTATACCCACCAAACTATTCTGAAGTGATCACCGAAACAATGTATGAAAGAAACATAACTAAAAATAAGCAAGATGCACAAGCAAATCAAGAGACTAACCCTAGGATTAGTTTTAATTATTGTGGGCTTATGCCTTAGACACAAGATGATGTCAATCCTAAACAAAATACCTAAGGGAGATGTCAAGTTTGTTTTGGCTTATAAGGTTACCTCAATCGGGCGGAGGAATACCGCGGAAAAGGGGGATGTTTGAGTTGTTGTGTTGATTATGATGTGATTTGGTATGTGTTGTGCAGTGAAAGTAAGATTAATTTCTTGTCAATACCATGGATATCACCCCCATGTGTACAACCTGTTACTTAATCTACGTTCACTAGAATTAAAAACAACAAGCAAGAATGTGATGCACGTGTTTTAAACCCAAATCGAAAATGATATTCGATGAAGCAAAGGAGATGACTTTCACTAAAGCAAAAGATGAGGAAAAATTCTTTTACCAAAATAACAAAATATCTTGTGAATATTTAGAAGAAGAAAATAGCAAGTGTGCTCCCTATATGAAAGCAAGCAAATGAGAAAGAAACCCGAGAAGGGTCCCACCGGCGTGCCAAAATGTTTCGCACAGAATGTTTCCGTTCTTAGAATAGAGTTGCTTCTATCCTTTCATTCTCTTGAGAAATAGATAAGGGTTAGGGCTAGGAGGAATACCTGTTGAATGTTGGGAGGGTGTGCACGTACTAGAGAGAGAGAGATCGATCGATTGTGAAGAACTCCTTTTTGTCTGGGAAGGACTACCTGCAAGTAAGAATACAAGACCACCAAATTATAGTTAGACAATAAATGAGGGAACTGCCTTGGGCCCAGGAAATATTAGACTTCCTTTCGAAGGTGGTCAGTTCCCCTTTTAATATGAATTAACACAAATGCTAACAAAGAAGTTATTGCGAAATTACAATTTAGTTACCTCGTTAAAAGGCAATTGAGGAAAGGCTGGTTTTGGTTTGAGTCATAGTGACCGATGCCGGTCAATGTATAACCGGTACCGGTTGTTGATAACCGATATCGGTAGGGGCAGTGATTTAGGGGCTTTCAATGAAGGTTGGCTGTAAGGCGGTTATGGTGTTTATAAGGTTGGTAAATGATTAGGGGTAGGCAATAGGGTGATGGAGAAGACTCAGAGAGTGTGGGAGCTATTCTTGGGGCAATGTAAGGGTAGAGGAATGAAAGTTAGATGTAGGGTGCTATCGGGTAGTAGATCTAGGAGTGAGCTTATAATTACTATGAATCAGAAGTTCAAGAAATGGTATTTAAAAACGTACAAGACACCACTTACTAGTTCCTGATGAAGATACAGGTTCAAGGACTGTGATGACGAAGGCAAGGCTCAGGTGGGATGATCTAACAATCAAAAGTGAGCTATCTTCTCTCCCAATGCTTGGACGAGTGTCACTGTGCTCTAGTTACTCAGTTGCAGTCTTGGGCTTGATGTCCTTCTCTGCAAACTCTTCTCTTTCCTTCACTTGTCTCTACTCTGCCAAGTGAATTCCAGATCTTTTTAAATGAATTCCGATCCTTTGTTTTTGGTTGGGGAGGTCATTTACAGGGAACCGATGGCGGTTACGTAACCGATGACGGTCGAGTAGGAACCGATGTCGGTTAAGTCAAAGTGGGCTATTTTTAGTAAAATAGCCAAATTTCCCTCCTTTTCTCTCGAGGGATTAGTTGTGGGCTTGGTCAAGTCATTATTAGGTTGGTTTTGGTGCGGGTGAGGAGTAATTAGTCATGGGTATGGATGTAGACCAAGTTATAGGTCTTAATTAGGTTAGTTTAGGGTTAGGGCTAGGTCATGATGAGGTGGCAAAATGAGGTGGCAGGTTTGGAGATGTGGATTTATTAATTATAAGGTAATTAATAAATAATTGTGTAAGGTTTAGGTGGTGAGGTTAGGTTGTGAAATGAGATGCAAGGCACAGGGTGTCGTAAGACACAAATTTGGTGTCTACACAAAGGACCGAAAGTTGATGATCATGAAATCCTCGCAGTGAGCACCTATTTTGATGCAATAAAGTATGTTATCCTCCATTGCGCATGCTTTTCAAAGTGTTTTCATGCTTTAGCAACTTGTGTAAGTGAAACTAGTCTTTCCTTTGCTTGTTTTCTTTGCAAATTAACCTCTGAATTGAGCTATTTGTTTATATGCCGGTCTGGTTAAGTGTGTGTTTGCTGCAAACCTATTTTGAAAGTGGTATTTCTTACCCTCTCACTTTAGTCGTTGCATCTATTGCACCTTTTTCAGAAACACTTAGGAAATAAACAATAGAAGTTCTTTGAAGTGAAAAAAAAAACAACTTTAGCATCACTAGTGTGTATATGCAGAATCAAGAGTTCTAAAAATTTCGGTGTATCACCATTAGTTAACTTGTTTCATTCAAGTATTTGTTTTCTTGCAAGTTTTCTTCCTTTTCCTCACGCAGAGTAGGTTAGTGATTTACCGAGGAACTAGCCCATTCTCGAGGCTCTCTTCCGCAACGACTCTACAACCCGAAGAGTTCCCATTATATCAACGAAGTGGGGAATAGGTGCAGTTGCCAATTGCATGTTCCTCGCCTCGTGCACTCTCGATTGATAACAATTTTTGGCACACCCGGTGGGACAGCATTCTCACAAGCAAATTTCTACCTAATTAGAAGTCATATTTATAAAGGATCAGATATTCATGCCCAAAATCATTACCGATCATCAAGAAGAGGTATTCCCTTTGAATTTCATCAATTACCTCTTAATTCACCTAAGAGAGGATGAAAGGCTAGATCTGTTCCATATTCACATACTTCTCCATCTATCCGTACACCTACCTAAAGCACCCTATCTTTCGAGCCCCATATTGCCTATGGCCTTACTAAGATAGCTACCTTTTGTTTCCTTTGATTCTCGTAGCCCTTTAGTAATAGCAAATTATCACGATATTCCTACAAAGAGCCCTCAAAAGCTTACCTTGATTCTCTGAGAGGATCAAACTACCCCAACTGAACATATCAGAGATGTAGGAAATATTGTTTCAGTCCATCATATAGTCCATGAGGATGTTGCCTTAAGATTTCTTGTTGCTTCCCTTAGAGGTAAAGCCCTCCAATGGTATAGAAATTTAGGAGTTGGTACAATTGCCACTTGGGATCAGTTAGGGGCAGCCCTTTATTCCCAGTTTGAAGACAAATCTGATCATTTATCTCTAGTTGAGCAATTGACCACTATCAAAAGAGCCCCTGCAAAATTAATGACTGATTTTAATATCAGATTTCAGCGCACATGGGACAGAATACCAGACAATGTCAAGCCTTCACCTCAACATGCTTTTTTGTATTACGTTAAGTCACTAAATTCAGATATCGCTATTTTAATTCAGTCCATGAGGGGAGACACCTTACCAGCAACTTACAGTATTGCTATTAGTGCAGAAAATAGCCTTATACAAGTAGGAAAGTTAGCCCCTAGACCTCCCATGCCATTGTTCCCGCTTTCTCAAACCCCTCCACAACCACCTAGTTTTTCACCTATCCCGGTTGTTGTCCCATCATCCAACATAACCCAAAATTCAGCCAATGATATTGCAAAACTTAAGACCATGATGCAAAATTTTGGGAATGAGATATTTCAGATTAAAAGGTAGCAATATCAAGCCAATAGGCCACCATATCAACCACTGCAACAACCTTCTTATCAGCCATAGTATCAGCCTTATACCAATTATAGACCACCTGCTCAAAATTTTAGACCTCAATATCAAAACCAAGGTGCCATAACTGCGAGTAAGCCATTTGTTAATCCTGATCCTAATCGCCATCTACCTCAAGAGCATTAGTTCCAGTTCAGCCTCAAAACAATATGGTACAAGACCCCAGTTTGATTCCTAGAGCTCATAGTGCAGTTGCTCCCTTGGAATGTCCATCACCAAATTTTGTCATGCCACAGTTGTCTCAGGAAGAGTCAGAACAGCAGGGACAACAACTAGGTTATCCTCCACAAGTGGAAGACCCAAATATGGTACCAGTTCCTCATGAGGCAACCATGGTTAATTGGGAAGTGTCTGATCAGAATGCAGTTAAGGCCCAAATACCAGTACCAGATGAGTTAGTGGCTATAGTACAGACCAGATCTAAGAAAAGAGCAATTGATGAAGTGCAAGAGGTAAGCCAAGCTGTTAATGTTCCTAGATCAGCCCCTATTATTGCAAATAGCTCTATTCCAGCTCTCTCATTGAAGGAGAACAATTTTAATGCTGCTACAAGACCTGATCAGCCTTCAGCTCAGAAAGCACAGCCAAGGTTAGGAATTGCCCCATTTAATATTGTAGATCACATGAAAAAGTCACATGTTACCATGACAATGTGGGACTCACTAACCATACCAGGTCAAAAGGATATGTTGGTAAAAGAGCTATCAGATCTACAGGTTTCGTCTAAAGGTTCAAACACAGAGTAGAACAGAGTGAATATTTCCTTTACCAGATCTGAGCCTCAATTACAGCCCAACCAACAAGTTCAGAAGTCAGGGCAGCAAGGTAATTCAGTTGAGAAGGTAGTTCACAGTCAGGTATCACCAGTTAAGCCTCCTCCTTTTTACCTTTCATTGATTATTGGTGATTCTTTAGTGCATAATTGCATGGTAGACAACAGTGCAAGCAGCACGGTTATGCCCAAAAAGATAACAGAAAAGTTGGGACTATCATATGAGCCAAGTGTTAAAGGAGTGTTATAACTAGATGGCTCATCTACCAAGACAATTGGGCTAATAAGGTATTTGAAGGTCACTTTGCATGCATGCCCAGGTGTTACTATTTTACAGGATGTTATGGTTGTTGATTTGCCACCATACTTTGCTATGTGTCTTTCTAGAGACTTTACATCTAAGATTGGAGGTTACTTTTCAGCTGATTGGTCTTACCTCATTTTCGAACAAGGTATGGAACCAAAGTTACTATTAATTCAGAACCTCTTTCTAATTTTCATGTTGAGCCACATATGCCAAGCATGGCAAATGCAAATTGTGCTATCTTAGACAATGAGTTAGATGAAGTGGACAACCAAGATTTACATGAGTTAGAAGGAGTACCTGATTTGTTTAAGGATGAACTAACAAGTGAAATGTATGAGTTAGATCCTTATAGAGAGATAGAGGAAAATGGCCTTGGAATATATTGTATTCATGAGCAAAATAACCAAATTCCATCAATTCAGAAAGAAGAGCAGCAACACGATGAAATCTGGAAATTACATTTTGACGGTTTAAAAAACCAGCATGGCTCAGGGGCTAGTTTAATGCTCACTTCACCCTCACAGCAAAGGTACTTTTCTACAATTACATTTTAGTGCTCCAATAACATTACGCTGAATATGAAGCGCTTGTTCACGGATTGGAATGGGCCAGAAAGAGAAGAATTGATAAGTTACAGGTATTTGGTGACAGTGAACTTGTTATACAGCAGGTAAGAGGGCTAAGTGCTTGTAAAAATCCACATATGAAGTCTTATAGACAGCGTGTTATGGATATTATTGATGAGTTTAGTGCTTTTAATATTCAGAGTGTCCCTAGAAATCAAAATCAACATGCTGATAGGCTTGCAGCTGTAGGCTCTCAATTTGATGCACTCGCTGATCTTAGAGACACTAAATCACAGCCTTATATTAGAGTAATAATGAGGCCTTCTGTGCTAGATAACGATGTACATTGGCAAGTTTTTCATGATGATGCACAAATTGTCAGATTTTTGTAGGATGAATCTGAGTTCTCAGCCCAAAACCAGTAGAAAATACAAAATAGGTATGGAGATCAGATAATGCAGCTGAAAACCAACAAAATCCCCAAGGGACTTGTAACCTTAGAATCAATTCTTGGGGATAATGATGCATTCAAGCAAAGAAGATCGGTATTGTCCTCCACTCAAGACCATTACGACCCAAAGAAATATTTATGAAGGAAAGACCCTTAATTTGGGTAAGGTACGTACTCAAGATGAAGAACAAGCATTTATTAATTTATCTCAAGAGTTTGTTGATGTTTTTGCATGGGAATATAAAGACTTGAAAGGTTTTGACCCCTCATTAGCCCAACATACCATTGAGTTACAACCTGACTCAAAGCCAGTTAGACAAAAGAAAAGGCCCATTAACCCTAAGCTTGAGCCTTTAATGAAAAGAGAATTAGACAAATTGATTGAATCAGCCATTATTTTTCCTATCAAGCATTCAACTTGGGTGGCAAATCTTATACCAGTTAGAAAAAGAATGGAGAAATAAGGCTTTGTGTATATTTTCGTGACCTAAATCAGGCCTCTCTAAAAGACCATTACCCACTTCCTTCCATGGAGCAAATTCTGCAGTTGGTTGCAGGTTCAGAAAAGTACTCTCTTCTTGATGGATACAGTGGTTACAATCAGATTTTAGTTAGAGAGGAAGACCAATTTAAGACTACATTTACCACCAAGTGGGGCACCTTTGCATATAGAAAAATGCCTTTTGGCTTATCCAATGCAGGTGCAACGTTCCAAAGGGCAATGGACATGGCTTTCCAAGGTATCATCAACAAATTTGTATTGGTTTATTTAGATGACATAACAGTTTTTTCAAAGCATTCAGAGGACCACTTGTCACATCTGAGGTCATTTTTCTAGAAGTACAGAGAGTATGGGATCTCACTTAACCCCAAAAAATGTGTATTCTCAGTTGATGAAGGTAAGTTACTTGGTCATGTTATTTCAAATCAGGGTATGCAGATTGACCCTGAAAGAGTGAGTTCTATCATCACTCTTCCTTTTCCCAAGCACAAAAAGGCACTTCAAAGCTTCTTGGGCAAGATTAATTTTATCAGAAGATATATTTCAGACTTTTCCACTTTAGCTAAGCCTCTAACAGCCATGCTAAAGAAAGACCAAACTTTTTCTTGGACCAGTGAGGGGGTTTCTAGTTTTATAGCAATCAAAAATGCTATAGCTTCAGCTCCAACCCTCATAAATCCAGATTTCTCCAAAGATTTCATGTTATATGCTTATGCTAGTATTGACACCATTTTAGGTATTTTGACACAGCAGAATAATGAAAGCTTGGAACAGCCAATAGCTTTTTTCAGCCAAGGCCTAATGGAATACGAAATAAGGTACTCTTTTGTTGAGAAGCATGTTCTTGCTATTGTTAGAGCATTAAAGAAATTTAGGCATATGATTTCTAACAATAAGATCCACTTCATGGTTTCCCATCCAAGTATCAAACAATTTTTGTTGAATAAAGATGTTAGTGGGAAAAGAGCTGGTTGGATTACTAAAGTGATGGAGTATGATGTTGACATTAAAGTTACCAAATTGATACGAGGAAAATGAATTTGTGATCACTTGGCTCACTCTCTTCAAGAAAACAAAGAAGGGGTTTTAATGCTTTAGTTGGAACCAAGTCACTTCCCAAGGATCATCCCTCGATTGGCTCTAAGACATGGTCCAATATATTCGATATGAGATTTATCCACCAGAGTTTAGACAAAGACCAAATGAAGGTATTTCATACTACAATCCATCCCTTATGTATTGGTCTAGGATATTTTATTTAAGAAAGATATAAACGGTGTCTTGTTGAGATGCGTACAGCCAAATCAGATTGAGAAAGTACTCACATAATTCCATGATGGGGAAAGCGGTGGACACTTTTCAGCCAGAACAACCGCTCTAAAAATTATGAGAGGAGGATACTACTGGCTAGATTTATTTAAAGATTGTTTCTCATGGGTTAAAAAATGCAGAAAGTGTGCCTTTTTTGCAGGAAAAGAAAAATTAGCAGCACTGCCACTTCACCCCATCTCGGTGAACCAGCCATTCATGCAATGGGGACTGGATTTTATTGGTATGATTAACCCACCATCCAGTGTAGGACATAAGTGGATACTTACAGCCACGGATTACTTTACACGATGGACTGAAGTGGTGGCATTGAAAGAAGCAAATGAAACGAATGTTTTGGACTTCTACGAAGGTTTGTTAACCAGGTTTGGAGCCCCTTCCACTATCATTTCAGATAATGCTAAAGCCTTTATTGGAAGCAAAATCAGTTCATGGGCTGTTTCAAATGGTATTTATCTTGAGCACCTCTTCAAATTATTATCCACAAGGTAATGGCCTTGTTGAGTCTACTAATAAGAATCTCCTCAGGATTATAAGGAGAACGATTGATTCAAATCAGAGAGCTTGGCATTTAAAGCTGAAAGCAGCATTGTGGGTAGACAGGATAACTTACAAGAGATCGATTTCCAACACTCCATTCATGTTGGTTTATGGCCTGGAGGCCAAGTTACCTATCTCATTGGAGTTCCCAGCCCTTGAACTCATGCACCAGATTGAACTCCTAGAAGAAGAACCCATGCAAGTGAGGTATGCACAGCTTATGGAAGTCCAGGAGGTAAGACATAAGTCCATGGAATCTATTCATTTGAATCAATTACAGATTAAGAAGACTTTTGATAAGAAGACTAAGATGTAAGTCTTCAATGAAGGGGATTTAGTTTTGAAGTGGGATGCAGACTAGCTAAACCAGTGCCCACACCAAATTTGATTCATTATGGAGTGGTCCTTATGTGATTGTAGGTTGTAAGGCTCATAACTCCTTTCATTTGGCCAAGATAGATGGCTCAGAGCTTCCAATCCCTGTCAACGGGATTCATTTGAAGCATTGTTTTTAAAAGAGATAAGTTGACCATGTACCATAGTTTTTATGCTTTCCTCTAAGTGCTTCAGCACATCTTTCAATTCAGTTTTGCTTTCCTAGTCATTTAGTTTCCATTCCTCCAAGTGCAGAAATGCACATTGTTTGTAGTTAGTTTTTAGTTTTGAGGATTTCAGCTTTAGAAGCATCATCCAGAAAATTAAGGATTTCAGAGTAAGGACAGTTCAAATTATATGGGCAGCAGAGATTTTGGGCCCTTGTTGTTTAGTAGGCAATCAGTGCAGTTGATTCGCCAAGATGTTGACCATTTTCTGGTCATCATAGGAATAGGAAATTTTAAACTTTTGAGTGAAACTTATGATTACAGGTGACTCTTTTCCTGAAACCTCCATTCAGAAAATGTAGCTACTCAAAAATATCAACATTGTCCAGATGGAGATTCCAAGAGAGAGTCAAGAGCATTGAAGTATGTTATCATGATTGCAAGGTATTCTTCAAGTTATCTTTTGATTAATGTGTTCTATTTTTGATATTGAGTTGTTTAAGACATTATACAGATGGTTTATAGTAACAAAATGCACAAGGAAAGAGACAACTCATTATCATAATTTAGAATTTTATTCATAAGAAATTATCCAGTTCTCCCACACAAGCCGTGGGATATGACTAAGCAATATCATATATGTGGAAAGTAAAAGCATACACATGCTAAGAAATACATGTAAAAAGGTAAGAGGGAACCCCATCATTTCCTTGTCTCAGCTTCCTTATCAGTTTCTTTCCACCTCCATCTTCATTCTAGCTTTATCTCCATCTCCTCCTCCAAGCCATCTCCATCTCTTGCTTTCCATTTCTACTCATAGCCTACACAATCAAAGAGAAATTTGTCATTTAAGAGCTCAGGGGAATCACCTTACTTCTATACATATATTTCAAAGCAGGTATGTGATTCTAATTTCAAAATATATGTTATTGCTTATTATGACAAAAGAAATTTGAAGGCATGCTACAAGGAAAGAAATTATAATAGAATTCAGGGCAGTAAGGCATGACAGAAGAGGAAGGAATGGGTAAGAGAAATCAGAAATGACAAGGATGAGACAGAGGACAGGTTCTTCATCAATTCAAAAAGGAAGAGTTTTGCAGTGGAAAGAAACACAAAAGTCATTAGAAAACAGCTATGCAAGAGCAAGAAGGAAGAAAAACCAAATTATATGGACACAAGAGAGGCCAAAAGTGCCCATTTTTCCAACTTTTTATTGAGTCTTGCAGTACAGTGGTACAATCAAGATGATCAAATCAAGAATGTTTTACTTTGAAGCAAAAATCAATAGCAAATCGATCAAGCAATCACTACTTTATGTTTTGCAAATCTTTCAGAATGGATCAAAGAGGAACAATGAATCAATCAAAGAAAGTGCAAACAACATTGTGGTTGAAAATTAGACAACTTCGAGAGAATGGAGCAAGAGATTATGTTTTTTCAAAAGAAGGCACAGGTACACAAATCTGGAGAGAGAAGATTTTTGAAAATTTTTGGCAGAGTTTCTCTCTGTAAAATGAGCTTTGAAATAAAAACATAATTGAATTCAAAGTATTTTCATGCTCCTAAGCTACTTGAGCTACAAAAGAAATGATCACAGTCATAAAAAGTATGTATCTTGATTTCATTCAAGCAAATTTCTTTTCAAAAGAAGGGAACAGAAATACGCATGCTACATTTTACTCAAGGAAGCAGGTTATGTTCTAAGTGGCAATGCTCATCAAGCTAACAATTTTCACATGTTTCATTTAACTATCTATATCTGAAAGTGACTAAATGAGAATAATGAAAGTCATCACCGAGGTTCTCATTAATGAAACAACCATTGGAGAAATAAACAATGTGAGAAAAATAGCATGTACAAACAAGCATACAATTTCGACTACAAGCTGAGAAGGAAAGAAATAATTCAAAAATTCGGATGCAAGGAGAAGAAAGTGTTTTTATGCTTAAATCCATTGATGCCGGTTTCCAGTTTTGGCTCAAGACAGTGAGTTAAAAGAAATTAATTTCATTTAGCCATTTGAAAGCATAGTTCAATACAAAAGGATCCTGTGGGTTACAGACAACATTGAATGAAGGGATTCAAGGAATGGAACTTGGTTTCATACAGTGAAAAGAAATGCAAATGCAAAGAGATACTTACAGCCATCGAAGTCAACACCTTATTCACTATTTTAAGTATCCCAGCATATTATAGTCAAGTCGAGCTTTATGCAAATATCCAAAGACTCGAGTCACGGATTAAATTCTAGGTCTCAACATCAAGGTTCAAGTTGAATACGGTAAAAGGTGTCACAGCCTTCAAACAGAAAAATTTATATGCAAGAAACCGAGACCGAGTATTAATCCAAGTAAAGATGACCTCGATGTTGACAGTAATGCTTACGTAGAACTGTGCTCAAGAAAGGAGATAACTAAATGAGTTTCATTTTCTTTTCCAAAAAGCATTAGAAATGAGACAGGATGGGTAAGACGTTGCCATGGCTAGAATGGGAAATACATGCTCAAGGAACAGAACTCGGTTACATGTGTACAAATATAAATACAAAGAGATTTTGAAAGGTTACAAATTTGATAGAGAATTTTCCATGAGAAAATATGCAAGCTTGAATCGAACTCAATACGTCCAAAGCAAAAACCAAGTATGCATGATGTGAAATAATGGGTTTCAAGAGCTCCAAGCATACATTGACCGATAAGCAAATTATAAGATTAAGAGTTAATTCAAATAGCAAAGCAATAGGCTTTATAGCCTCAAACGTAGAAGGTGAATATTCAATGGAACAAAGCCATTCTCAGTAGTGAAAGTCAAGAATAATATACGCTTCAAAAGAGCTTATGATACAATTGCACGGAAAAAGCTAACAAATAAAAAAAGATCACTTGTAATACATCAATGATGTGTAGTTCAGAATAGCTATGATGCACGGTTTCAGTTTAAGTCTTCAAGGCATCGAAGGACATAAAGGGTCAAAGTAGGAAGAATCTGAGGCCGAGGTTGCAGAGCCAAGGAAACCGAGATCTCTAGACTATGTGAATGCGTTACGATCAAATTTTTAAGCATCAAATGAGCAGAAGACAAATGTAACATAAATCCTAAAGCGACAACGTAGGATTAATAGACACTAAAGAGATTATGTTGCAGGAGTGGTCGACAGTTTGCACTCACTATGTTTGCATTTGAAATGGACAAAGCATCAAAAGCATGGTAGACAAATTTAGACAAAGAACTCGGGATGCGACTATGGTAGAGCTGGTAAGACTACAACATAAAGCTACCACTCATCAATATGAAGGAGGTTGACGTGATCGATAGAAATGATACACGTTCTAAGGAAGAAAAATTGATCTTTTTCATACAATGCATGGTTTCAACAAATACCAAGAATGATATATACAAGGAGTCCAAAAAATTATTTTGCGTTTTGAGTAGAGCAAATGGCAGGAAGAAAATATGCAAAGTCGACCACTTACCATTTTAGCCATGATTCAAGATGGAAGCCATGAAGGAAAATGATGACCCAGATTGGAATGCACAAGACCGAATGAGCCACAAAGCTAGGTTTTCAGAAAAACGTAGAACTGGTAAAGATGTTTACATGCCTTTGTCACCTTTGCAAAAGAAACGTAAACCAAAATGAGTGTTTTCGCCAAAGCGATAACCTAGTAGGGGTAGGTTGATCCAATGGCTGTGAGAGAAGGAGACAGAGATCCGAGGGACCACAAGCAAGCAGAAGGAAGTACAGGTACTACAAGAAATCAATGGCCATGATCGATATGCATAAATCCAACGTTCCAGAATTGGCACAAAGTTCACGAATAGGTACTTTTGAAATCAAATGGCCCAGATGGAGCAGCAGATGATCAATGGTCAAAAATACATTACCTCCAAAAGCAATAAAGCCTTCATTAATGTCTTCAAAACCGACGTCTGGGATTTTCCATCATATTTCTCAATCGATGGCTCAGGATAAACCTACATGGATCACAATAAATGAAGAAGCATAGTCAAAAAGATCAAGCGCCACAATTAGAAAGTGATCAATCTACGGTCTATACCAATTCTTTAAGTGAAGTTGCAGGGTTACAGTGGCCCACACAGTTGCTTGAGATGCGTATAGGTGGCGGCCATCCAATGGCAAATAAAACAGGTAACAACTTCCTCACATATCACCTTGGCATGTATGGTGGACCTCTTCTACAAAGGCGTTGAAGGCTTATTTGACTATTTTTAATATTTTTTGAATATGCCAAAAAATAAAGGAGGAACATCCATATAAGGGGTCGACTAAAAACATGGCTCATGCCAAATATCATGCAAAGGGACAAAGGTAAATTTTATTATTGGAAAATAATAAATTTATTTTTATGCATGCCTAAACAAGGCTAGAAATAAATTTTAGATTGAAAACAAGTCATTTCCAGAAATAGCAGGGGTCACCATCAAAAGCTACAAAAGACAAAAGACTCATAAAAATAGTCTTTATCATGCAAACTGAAAGAGACAAGCCAAATATTATTTTAAAAGCAATTTTGCATGTAAGAGACTTGCTTGAATAAGCAATGTTTATACTCTTTTAAAGTGATGCTCATGGCTTGAAAGCCTTTTTTTAATAAATTAATATTATCCATGATAAAAATAAAAAGGGATAATTATTAATTTAATGGGCGAGTTCACTTTTAGGCCACTATTTTTAAAGAGTAATTGCTATATATTGTTGTGTGATTGCAAGAAAAAAGGACCGAAAGTTGATGATCAAGAGTACATTGTGCTTTTGTAAGCTTTTGGGAGGACTTGAAATTCTGCAGTGAGAACCTATTTTGATGCAATAAAGTTAGTTTTATCCTCCATTGCGCATGATTTTCAAAGTGTTTTCATGCTTTAGCAACTTGTGTAAGTGAAACTAGTCTTTCCTTTGCTTGTTTTCTATGCAAATTAACCTCTAAATTGAGCTATTTGTTTATATGCCAGTCTAGTTAAGTGTGTGTTTACTGCAAACCTGTTTTGAAAGTGGTATTTCTTACCCTCTCACTTTAGTCGTTGCAGCTATTGCACCTTTTTCAGAAACACTTAGGCAATAAACAATAGAAGTGCTTTGAAGTGAAAAAAAAATAACTTTAGCATCACTAGTGTGTGTATGCAGAATCAAGAATTCTAAAAATTTCGGTGTATCACCATTAGTTAACTTGTTTCATTTAAGTATTTGTTTTCTTGCAAGTTTTCTTCCTTTTCCTCATGCAGAGAGCAAGTTAGTGATTTACCGAGGGAACTAGCCCACTTTGGAGGCTCTCTTCCGCAAGAATCTTTACAACCCGGAAGAGTTCCCATTGTATCAATGGAGTGGGGAACAACTACAGTTGCCAATTACATGTCCCTCACCTCGGGTGCACTCTCAGATTGATAATGTGCATCCCCACTGGTCAAACACAAATAATGTGCTCGTACACCCAAAAATGTAGTAATACAACGCAGTAGATGCTGAACCTCTGTAGTCACCCATAGGCCCATAGCTCTCTATACACCTACGTCAGCAATGTAATTTCCCATGCGAACCGTGTCCATTGTATCATCATATCATGGAGGACTCCCATCAGTGACCTCAGGAATATCCCCCTCTCGCATCCGGCAAAGTGTAAAATAAAGCACACTACCTCAATCATGAGTAAAAATAACCTCATCTCCTCTAGATGAGCTTTATACATTGCTCCATAGCTTAGGCTAGCACTATGGAATGTCAAGTCTACCGCACCCTCACCAAAAACAAGTTCTAGTATCTCCTCATACGCCTCGAAAAGATCAAATAAATCTAAGCCCCCAATATGGGCAACCACGGGATCTTGTAGACATCCTCCGGGATGATCGTCATCTCACTCGTCGGCCAAGTGGAAGGTGTTGGTCACTTTGAGTCCCATCTATTAATGAGGAAAACCATAAGACTCACCTCCCGGATGACATGTCGATGGCGTCGCACACCTATCAATCCCACCTCCACCACATGCCGCCAATTTTCCCGCATTGTGCTTGCCCACACACCGTCAATAAAAGGGTGGCACTGGCCATCATCCAAAGCTTGTCTTGGGCCCGCATCCCACAAAAGCAATACATTAGTCCACCTTCCCAACTTACCTTATTTTCACCAAAATCTACCCAAACCCATCTACCCGTACCTATTTACCCTACCTAGCTACCCGAAATTATGTACCCTACCTGTCTACCCTACCTATCTACCCAAACTTATCTACCCTACCTATTTACCCTACCCATATACCCGAACCTATCTACCTTAACCCTCACCCACACCTACCTAAACCCATTCCCCGAAACTAAACCCTACCCTCACCCAAAACCACCCTCAACCCTTACCCACCTACCCACCTTTCTCACCTTACACCCTTCTCCTCTCACCTAACTACTTTCCCTCCCTACCCTTACTCTCTTCTCTTTTTTATCCCACTTTACACGTCGAATTAACCGACCCCGCTTATCCCCTGGACCGACCACAATCTCCTCTTGACCAGCATCGGTCACTATTCTTGTGACCGATACTAGTATCTACCCACCAATGTTGGCCATAAGTTGACCGGACGCCGGTCACCGCACACGCCACTCGCCCGACTTTCCAACCCTACTTCTTCCCTTCCTACTCATTCTACCCACCCAAATCCCTCTTTACACCCTTAATTGTTCCTACACTACCCTCTTACTCTACACCCTACCCTTCCCCATTACCTTTTCCCTCTCTTTTTCCCATTTTGAAATTCTTTCCCCAAACCCCACATTTTAAAATATTTTCTACATTTTTAATTAAATTCACCAAACAATCAATAACAAAAGGTTTAAATCTTACTGGTCCCGCTACCACCGTCATGGTGGAACCTCTAGCCTCCGCGCCACTCCTCTTGATCCCTCTCTAGCCTCTGCCATCCTCAAATCACCACCGAATCTCCACACCAATCAACTTACTCCACCTGATCTCCTGGCCCCACCTCCCACTCAACCAATCTCGCCTACGTGGCTCGCCAACCAAGCTCTCTAGACACTCTCTTTTTCCTCTTCCTCTTCTCTCTCTTCCTGTCCTTTTCTCCTTTTCCAAAATGCACAAATGAATTTTAAAACGTGGGTTTTAAATTTTTATACCCTTCCCGCCTCGACTGATGTTTGTTTACCCTTGAATGCTGATGTTCATGTGCCCTTGTTAACCACCATCGGTTTCCCTTGACCATCATCGGTTCGTCTCGACTAATGTCGATTACCTCGATAGTCATCAACCTCACATTGACCTCATTCTCCTTACCTCCTCCTTCTTTTGCCTCACCTACACCTACCCGGACCACTTTACCTTCTTCTTTTTCCCTTCACCTTCTTTGACCTCACCGCATTCACCAATTGGCATCTACTCCTTTTACCCCTACCTTGGCCTTACCTGTGTGTGGCCTATCTACCCGGACTCGAAACGTATTTGTGACCTTTGACCTCATGTGTTTGTTATACCTTGTGGCAATCAAGTATTACTATGTTGTTTAACCTAATGACCTTACCTTTCCTATTGTCGTGACCGTTTATCCCGACTCTACCTTTTAGTGTATCAAAACATACATAGATGTTCTTACACCTAACCTACGTTGTGCTTCTTAACCTTATCCTATACCTTGGATAGTGAAATCACTTCAACCTTCTTTGGATAAACCTATCAACCTTAGACGATGTAGAGTTTGCAAACTCTTCAACCCAGTACCATGTCGCAGTTTATACATGTGCATGCGTTCAACTGCCACTACCTTTGACCTTGGCCCATTTACCCATTTACCTATATGCCCAATTTTCCCTTTACTCCTTTCCCCATTTTTTACTATTCTTCTTCACATCCACTTTTATCAAACCACTCGCCAATTCACCCTGTCACCTCATCAATTCCTTGTTTGAGGGGGATCACCCTCATTCCCACTTGGGGTAACCACACTCTATTCTTGTTCACGTCACTTACCAATACAAGCTACGCAACAAGAAGGGGAAAAATGTAGACACCAAAATCATGTCGTAATCACCTTGGTCCCCTACCGCAACCCTTAACACCTACCTCCCTCACCCCACACATTTTAATTTAATTAAATTAAATTAATGCCACTTATCTCCATATATATTAATTTAGTTATTTTAATTAAGTTAATGACCTTTTACCCACAAACATATTAATTTAATTATTTACATTAAATTAATTCACCACCCTCACACACCTATTTAAATAAAGTTGCCTTTATTAAATACACTTCACCTAAACCACCCCCATAATTTGACCCATTAACCTAAAACCTAAACCAATTCCCAAAACAAACCTAACATTACACTCAATCCCACACTTCATATTAAAAGCCTCCTAAGGTCGGTTTCGTCCTAAGAAAAAGAAGAGACCCTTATCAAATGGCGGAACAACTTCGAGGAAAATTTTGAACAACCTGAGATATCTTGCCCAAACCGACATCATTCACCCTAAACTATGTCGGTTCACCTAAAACAACGCCGGTTCACCCTAAACCAATGTCGGTTCACCTAAACCGATGCCGGTTATGTCGGGATGGGCCAAATGCCTATTTGAACCCATTTACACTTTATAAGACAATTTGTTGGTTGATGGTCGGTCGTTCATGGTTGAACCTTCAAAATTGGATTTCCTTTAGCTCAAATTCAATATTATTAGACGAAGCAGCAAAGCAAGGATTTATTGGTGATCAGTTAGGATAACCAAGTTCACTGGGACAATAGTGAAGCCTCTTCACTATTTCAGCCACCCTCCTTACCCAATCACTGTAATACCTTGCTCAACCACCCACGTGACTTCCTCTTCAGTAACCCCAGACCTTTGCAAAATACCTATACCTCCTCTATCATCACCCAACCCCTTCTACTAACCCAATTCTTGCCTAAAATCCTTTAAAGCTTGGACTATGTAATTTTACTAGTTCTCGACCTGACCGCCATTGGTTCTCCCTAACCATCACCGGTTATACTCCAACCGCCACCTACCGGTTACTTGAAGTTGTGGTCGGTCTCTATGTCGCCTGATCTCTACCAAAATAAGGGTCTATTTATGACCTATAACTACCTTCTCGTATCTAACCTAGCTTGTTAGATTAGATTTACCTATAACCAACCTATTTGACCTCTGGATCTCCTTCTAGCCTATCCTGTTAGATTAGATCTAGCGTATTGAGTTTATATGAGATACCTAAATCATATTAAACTATAGTAGGACAATATTTACTTTATTTTCAGCATTAAATTGTTTTAAACAATGGACTGATAGCCGTCTAGGAAGTATCACACTTCCAGGATCTAGCACATGCTAGGAAGTCCACTGCATATATTGTTTAACTCTCTTTGGTGGTCTTTCTTTGATTCTTATACAGGTAGTTCCTCCTAGCAAAAGGAAGGCCTCAAAATCAATTTGATCTAGGATTCAGATATGCATGCATACAACCTACAACCACCTCGAACCAGTATTCCACTTACCACCTTTACCTTATCTCTGTTTCATCAAGTACTTCTCGGAAAAACTAAGAAATCAGTGAAATAAGCGAAACTTGAAAAGTTTATAAATTCCTTTGAAATAATCACCCCTTTTAATTTATCAAAAAATTATGAGTATTTGAGAGAAAGAAGGAATAAACCCTAGAATCTAGGCCAGAATGTAGGAAATAATTAGTCATTATTGTTGGCCATGTTTGCTCATTTATTGCACCTCTACCTTTCAAGGCATCACTCAAGGAATGAATAAAACCTAAAAATTTTGAATACCAAACCTTTGAAAATTCATATTTTGGTGATTTCATGGTGTAGCTTTCTCTCTCCAGGTTCCAAAGACTATAATTTTGTGAAAAGCAAGAAATCGGGGAGAAATTTTTGGCCTATTGAGTGAAAGTCATCTCGGTGTCCTGCATTATACTCCATTAGCTTTCTAATACTGTCTTCATAACGCTCAAGTAAATTCAAGATTTGAATTTATCTCCATTTTGTAAATAAAATAATATTAAAAATGCATTGGTGAGCTTTGGGGAAGGGTCTTAGTGATAACTCAACATATGGTTTGCTAGCATTCGACCGAGCTCCTTATTAATTACCACCGAGTGGATGTAATAGCTCCATGTTTTTTGGTCTTCCACATCAACTTGTCTTACCTCCTTTCAACCGCCATTCCACTACTTGACTCGATTTACATTAGATAGTTAAACTCCTTAATGAGTTATATGCCACATCTCATCCCACCAGCCAAGTAACTATCACTCACCACATACACCAAAACTCATGCATTTGACTCGACATGACTTGTACATAGCTCCATGTGTTACATCAACTACCACCCTAATGATGTGTTGGCTGATTTCCTTGGGAATCCTATCAAAACTTCCCCTTGTTACTCAACATTTTATTCTCTCATCAATGTCAACATCTACCACGTATGCATTGATTCCTACATTGGTCAATGCGGAAAATTACCTCGGTGAGTTCTTATTTGTTACTGTATTGGATTTTCCATGTGGCTTCCTAACATCTAACTAGGGCATGGAGTACTTGGTTTTGGGTTTTTAGAATCACTTATTTTGGAATCTTTGAGATCCTAACCACAAAGCCAGCCCACCCAACTCCCAAAATGAACCAACTCCAAAATCTGAAAAACACAAGCTCCGAAATCTGAATTTCGAGTTCGGGCTTGAACCTTCCCTCTAATTTTTTTACTCACGTGAGTTGAGTTTTGAAACAAAACATTCTAAAATCCTGAAAGGGCTATGTCTAAAACTATTTTCCAAAAATTGAAACACCACAAACATTGCCATCTTCGTTTAATGTTTCCTCGGATCACTATAACTCGATTCCATCCAATATTTCGGTGATTGATTCATTTAGAGAAATAAATCCTCCAATACCGAGTTGATACTTGACACGAACTCAATGACCTATATAATCTACCTAGCTCGGTATCCTTCTAGATCCTCCCACTATAGCACAAATTGAGCTCAAAATCATACCATTCTCGAGCCATCACCCATTCACCTCTTGAAATGAATTACCAAATTTTAGTCTGCCCTTGGCTTAGCTTTTTGAGCCAAGCCATTTCAATGTCATTAATGACCCTTTACAAGATCCTTCTCTACATCCTCAATCCTCCTACATGTCTGGCCTATGTGCCAAGCTTTCATCCATCTATAGTCTTCGTGCATGGCCCAAGCTCTTCAATGAGCCATCCCAAGGCTATGTTTGAGCCTCATCAAACCCCAATTCTTTTACGTCAAAATGAACTCAGAGCTCGATCCTATATAATAGTGACTCGTCTCGCCATATACATGTGCCTTGGCTCATTCTCCTCTAAAGCCTCAACAACATGACTTGTGAGATCAACACTTCACCCCAAATCATTTCAATGATCGAGCTCGTTACATGAATACTTATGACTCAGCTCGACCTAAGCCAATGCCGAGTTAATATGAGGAGTTTGAATGTGAGCTCAACCAATCAATCACGACCTTGTGGCCCATTTGTGATATGAAGGATTATTAGTGTAGAGATTGATACGTTGGGCTCTCTATTGGCTCAATCCCTTAATTGTGGTGACACCCTGCCTCCGAGCTCCATTAACACCTCACCTCTCAAACTGTGAGTGATTTCTTCAATTTTCCTCTCCCATGGAGTATTAGGGCTGAGCTCCTAATGTTCAAACATGGAATCCATGTCTTCACCTCCAAACTCGTCAATGCATGTATTGGCCTCTGGCTTCTACCATCTAATCCACCCAAGATCCTTCAAGTTTGGGCTCATGAGTTTCCTTCTATGGCTCTTTCCTGGGGTGAGCTCCTTTTCAGCTCCTCTAAGCTCCTTCCATTTATTTCATCAAGCCATACTAGCTTGCCACTACTTCTGCATGCCATCCTCCATGAATGATGTTGAGCTCTCCTTGTGGCTACTTTTCCAGTCCCACAATGCACACATCCGGTGCTATTTTTTGATCTCTTGCCCATATGTCAACTAGCCTTGCTCCAAAGTCAAGCTATTAGGGACTCGATTTTCTTAATCACCGGATCTCTCATTACTCTTTATAGATTTCCCCCGACTACCTCATCTCTATCGTGGCTCAACAATGTAACCCAAGATATCCCTAATCTTCTCGAACCAAGTGATTTTTCCATGCCTTTGTCATCCTACACTCACTACAAAGCAAGCTCTTTTTCAAACATTTGATTCTCCACATCACCACTTTGTGTTCTCCTAAACATTTTATCAAGCTCCCAATGTACCACACAAATATCCTCCACCGCAATGCTGAGATCAATCTTACCAAGACCGAGCCATCTACATTAGCATTCAAGATCACCCATCAATCATAGGTCTAAGTCATCCTATTAGTGAGTCGAACCGCCATATCTTTGAGCATAACTCGGACTACAATATTTCTGATCTCTCCCTTTAATGAATCACACGAGCCATTGTTGTTTACCCCAGTAAAACCTTTTACTTGGGACATCCTCATGTTATTATTTATAATGAGCCTACTACAAATCCTTCACTCAAACCATGCTCGTGCTCCTTATGAGCTATTCTTCTATCACAAACCGAGCAACGTATTCTACGATTGGGCCATTCAAATTGATCCCATCCTTATCTTGAGCTTTGAAACACTCATGAGATTGATGTGCCCACTTCGAGTTACCTTGACTCGCCAAATGTTCACGCAGTCTCTCTATTAGAGATTTTCCATTTACAATAGCCCCAAATCTCACCCGAATCACCATGAATTTCTAAAATACTACATAAACTCGACTAAGCTCGAGTTGTTCATTCTGAATAACTTCATTCGAGCTAAGAATATAGACTTGGCTTTACCAAACATCTTTCCCATGATTAGCCAATAGCTCGACTCGGTTCCATTCTCTGCAAACTAAAATGAGCTCCACCTAAGAAACTATGCATCCATCTGATGAGCCCGAGTCACCATGATGTTGATTGAGCTCCTTTGCAAATCTGTGCATTCACCGACTTGAGGAACTCATCGAGCTCCACTCTGCATGGTTCCCATATGTAGATTTAACAACCGAAATGAGCTCGGTGAGAGCTCTCTCTATGCAACTCACACTAACACATGCCTACCGGCTCACCGAGAAGCTTAGTGAGCTGCTTTTAGCTCGGGCTCATCTGTGGCTTGTGTTGACAAATTTTTAAATCTTGCATTGACCCTTCTTAAACTTTTGAACCTTTCTATGAAAAAGTGGACCATGGAAGTGTGATAAGACACTTGAACATTTGTATGTCACTTTTAACCGTGTTTTTCTTGAGTTGGGTAAGTGTCCATTTTTGCCCGGGGGAAAATGGATAATGAATACCACCATGAAAGTTATGTTACCATTACGATAGTACTATTCCCCGCCATAAAAATTATGTTACTATCTATGGTGAATCTTTTTAAGGGATCAAATGCAGTTCTATCTCCCTAGTTTCTTGATCTTATCTTCTCCTTGCCATGCATGATTTTTAACCTTGTTTTTAGATCATGCACACATTTCACCTCATTATTTTCCACCTAGTTCATTATTCCTACCCCCTAACACTTGATTTCACCATTTAGGGATTTATTCTAAGTAATAAATTTGATTTTTGATCTTAATTTGAGATTGATATCACTTATAATATTTCTATTAAGGGAAATTAAGTTCTCATTTTCTTACACCGTAATATTTCTTAAGATTTTTCCAGAGAACATTTTTGTTACCTTTTTTTTATCTACAGAGAGAAAGGCCAAGCTCAATGGTTATTAATTCTCTAATAATCACCTGAAGGACCTTGTTTTGTAGTTATCAATCATGAAGAGAACATAAGGGCTTCTAGACCAATATTATACCCCTTTAAATAGCCATTTTTTTTTCTTATTTTAAGGTAGCTTTAGTTTCCAATCTCTCCCTATAAAATAAATTTTCATCATACTAGAAATCGAAGCATCAAATAGATTAGTATACTAATGGTATAAGAAAAGAGATTCCAATTTTAGTTCCATTATTCTTATAGAAATCTCTGGGATTGTATTAAATTTACATTTTTCCATAGTTTTTTTAGATCTATTTTTTCTTTCTTAGAATTAATTAGATAACACGAAAAGAGGAACAAAAATTGTATTAGATTATGTTTATTTTCTTGAGTTCATGATTAGTAGTTTAAAATTATGGAATATCCATGTTTTAGGATTCTCCCACCTCTAAGTTTAGACCCTATATTTATATTATAAGTATTAAATTTTATATTTAGCATCTACATTAGTTTAAATTTAGATATTGTATACATAAAATACAAAAACCAAAAAATTAGCTTAAACAATTATATTTTTATTTGAAATTGTATATAGATTAAACCATTAAATTTTAAAATAGATAAAACATATGTTAGGTTGTATATACCTATATGAAAATTATTCATCTATTAAAATCAACATCTAGAACTTAGAAACTTACATTCAAACATTGTATCAAATTCATATATAAAATAATGGTTATATAAGAATGTTTATTGTTATCATTTATTATTTTGTTATATGTTTAATTTAGTAGATAAAAATTTTAAATATATATTTTAGGTTTAGTTCAATTTTTCACATTCATCACATCATATAAACTCGAGAAAATGAAAAACAACAATATCTTGCATTCTTATCAATTAGGGTAGTGAAAGAGAAGAATTGATTATTAATTTTGATTACATGCCTTTAGAAAGTTAATGTTTGAAATTTATATTTCCATAAAGTGTTTAAATACATTTTATTTCACTTCATTATATTGAAATATCTCACATAATAATAATCTAAAAAGACACAATAAATAGTCCCAAATTTTGAGTTAAACACTCCCAAACACATCGATTACAGATCTAAACAAGCCTAAAAATTTTCAATAATAACCATGCAACAACAAAAAAACATACCCACACTATTTCAGGTGCAATAACATAAAAAAATAATAAAAGGATGCTTTTTGATCCACATGATGGAAAATTAGAATTTCAACAATCCATTACCACAACACATCTCTACTTCTCCGCTTCCAACCCAAGATCATCCGAAAATAGCCTTAAGTAAAAGATTTTGCTTTGTTTTCTCAAGATCATAGCAAACACCACACATCAATTATTTCTTCTCCATCATGAATGACTATGGATAACTAGATAGTCCTAGGGATATTTAGATATTTCCCCCATGTTCCTACTCCACTTGAGGAAAAAACATCCAAGATGATATCTTGTATGAACTCATATGAAAAGTGCTTTATTATTCATCATCTCTAGCATACAAAATTATCCAGCTCGTGGTTCTTTATGTTGAAGAACCAAAAGGCAACAACTATGTCCACCATCTCATTACACATATGCTCCCATTGGATATTTAATCATTCTCATCTTTTCTAGCCTATTTCATCATATTTTTCATAAAACCTTCCTATATTAAGGAAAACCATCTTAAAATAGCCATTCCATCTTGATTACACAACCTAATATCCTTCCTTTCACATACCATGACATATACCAAGAAATTTACATATAAATCATTTTTGATCACACTATCTCACCATGAATAAGTCCATAGAATCTTTTCTTCCCTCAATGAGTAGGTCTTTCTCTCTTAAGAATACACATAAACAAAATTCCTTTTGTCTTATTTGTACCCCCTTGACCCACACTATCTTCACACCATCCATATTATTCCCTAACTTACACTCTATCATCCTCTACATCGATACCTTGGCTTGAAATCGTGAGGATTCAAGTACGTATTAAAGATAATAACAGAAAAAGGAATAATTATAAACATAAATTATTACAAGAAAAAAACACAAATACACATATCCATCTTCCTTGGAATGAGTGTCCATATCATTCCTTGGAAGAGGATTTAAATCATGCTTCCAAGATCTTAATTCAAAACTTCAAAATATTAGAGAGAAAAGAAATGATTTTTCATTTCTTGGTAAAAAAATATTCATACAAGAGTGTGGAAGGTTACAATTATAATTCATGCATCCAACAAACTTCTCTTTTGGGGAATACAATCTATTATTCTCTTTATTCTAATTTACTTAGACCACACACCAAGAACTAACTACATATTCTTGGGTGGATTTATTCAAAGTAATAAATCCTAAACAAACTTGACTACAACAAATCCACTTATCATGGAGAAAATTTATACAACTCATCCCTTTAATATAAGAACACAAAGTGGGAGAGTACTTATTAAACATTCCTAATAGTATTTCATTATTTGATCATCCTTGAAACATGGATAGAAAATGGAGGAGTGCTAAGTCCATGAATTTTAATTCTTCTTTGAATGCCACATGCATGCATGACTTTGGATTGCCACATGTTTGGATTTGTATTCTTGGTTGATGATATGGAAGGAAAGAGTGGAATGAATAGTTCAGTGCTCCCTTGCATTAATTTGGAAAAAACCAAAAAAAATTCACTAGTCGGGCATTTCCGTAGCTGCGTGAAGACTTTTGGTATTTGGGTGTTTTAGTAGCTGCATGAGGACTTTCATTAGTTTTAATATAAAGTTTCTTATGTCCTGTTTTCTACACACTAGTACATTCTAACTTTAGAAGAAATATCAGGAAATAACAAAAATTAGATTGCAAATATATTTCTAAAGAGATGATAAGATAAATCCTATATTCTACCTTAAATATGCTATCTGTTATTAAAAATACATCTAAATTCACTTGAAAGCTTGATTTTAAGAGAGAGAATAAGAGTGCTATTTGGTGATATAATGAGACATATTTTTGTCTCATAATTTCCCCCACACTTAGCTTCTTGCATGTCCTCATGCAAGCTACTGATCTTCCTGTAGAATTTGATTTTTTCAATACTTTTGCATCTTTCAAATTGTCTTCTCCTCTTTTCATGATAAAAGCAAACTGAGATTTCTAGAAGTAAAATTTTTACTTCTTTCTTATTCATGCTCTCATGAGGTTTTTCTTTGATAATGTAGAGATATTTTTTCCCCATACTTAGCTCTTTGTTTTCTCATACATTCTTCAAATGATTTGCAAGAGAGTGAGTCTCCCCCACACTTATCTCTATGCATGCCCTTATGGAACTGATTTTTTTAGCAGCTTATAGATCCCAATTGTTGCAAACTAGAAAGAATTCATCTACACATGTAGATATTGACAAATGTCTCTCTCTTTTGTTTCCTTTTTTAAATCTTTCTAGAAGTGAATCTATTTGTAATTAAAACAACAAATAAAAATATTTGAGAATAGAAAAATAGAAGTTACCATACCATACTCAGGAGTTATCCTTGCTTTCATCATGTTGTATAACCTTGATTCATGTCTGTAGTTGAACAAAACAAATAGATATGAAGTCAAGGCCTCAACAACATAGAACTTTTTAGTAGAAAATTATTTCATCAACCAATTTGGCCTAAGAGAAGTAGTCATATGTATCCAAGAAATACTTTGATTTGCTGGTTTTCAACTTTCTCCTTTGTTTTTTTTTTTTTAATTCATGGTTGGTCATCCTGTAAAATGGTTTTATAACCAATCACTATTCTTTTGAGAAATGTCAATATGATGGAAAATCAAAAGCAATCTTCCAGATTTTTGCAACATCCAAATAGTTTTAAAAGATGGTTTAAGAAATTGAGAAACAATGGTAAACTGTTATGGGAAATGGGATGGTTTAGGGACTTCTTCATTTATTGGGAATGGATGGTTTATTATGAGAGGTTGTGGGTATGATCCCTGAATACAAATGGTATGTTGGCATTTCAATTAGCATATACTGGTTGAGCCAAGTTTTTTCCTATAGTCATGAGAAGAATTAACATTGACTACAAAATATCGGAGGAATTTTTAGTGGTTCCAGTAGTTGGGAAAATGATTTTTAGAAAAAACAACTCAAAAAAATGAGACAAAGAGGGTAGCATGGAATGAATTAGGTACTGAAAATGAGGAGTATTAGAAGAATACTTGCATGCATCATAAGATTTATTTTTTAAAAGAAAAAATAATTTTCAACATATTATTTCTTTGAGCAGCATGCATTCAAATTGTAATATCTTGGACATTTCTCAACAAAAATGAGTGATTCAAAATGATCTGGAAAGCACGGATCTTGTAGAAAAAGACATATATTTTTCTCGAGCTATTTATTTACGAGCTATGAGAAGTTTACATCAGAAAACACCGCTATCAAAATAATTTTTATCATGTTATTTTTTAGTAGCGTACATTCATTACGATATCTTGGTTGTTTCTCAATGAAAATGAGTGATTCAAAATGATCTAGAAATATCGAGAATGTGTAGAACAAGACTCAAAATCATTTTATCTATTTATTTGTGAGGTGGGACAAGTTTACATCTAGAAAACACTGATATTTTTCACATGAGAACTCCTTATGAACTAATATTTTTCTTTGACCTCCTCTTCAAATCTTTATTCATGTCAATTTTGCAATTTCCTACAGTAATTATGTCATCTAAAAAATAGATTCTTGTAACATATAATTATCTCCTTCAAATTTGAATCTCCAATAATTATTGAAAACAATTTAGAACACATCTCTCTCATTAAATAAATAGAGTCAATTTAGGAGCATTCTTTGCATGAGACTTAATTGATTAAAATATATGCAACTTGTAGCATTCATTTCATGCAAATTTATTTTCTCTTTGTATGCAAAATATATTTCTAAATCAATTAGGTCGACATGCAAAGAAAAACTTTTAAAAATTTGACTAATTCATTAAATAAAAGAGATAAAATAGGGATGCATGTTATTTTTAAATTTTTTCTAACTGTATGAGTCATTGTATGCAAAAATTAATGTCTCAATTCATTAAATATAAGATTTAAAAATAGATATCTCTTCTTGCATGTTTAAAATCTTCTACTAAAAAGTTGTTATATGATAGAATAATGCATAACTTTCTGCATTTGTCTACCATGTTCTAATAACTTTCATTATTGTTGTAGATTCATTTTTGATTGTAGGAATTTGAGTTGCAGAGATGGTTGCATGCAAAACACTTTGCCAAAATATATGCCAAGGGTTTCAGCCTATAGGGAAAGAGTTGCAAATGAAAGGATGCAAACATGAAGACATCATACATCTTTTCCTTCAACATGGTGTTTCCTTCCTCCGTGACAGAAACAACTCATCTTTTCCTTCAACTCCCAATCTATTTGCACAAATATTCCATAGAAATATTTTCTCTACTAACCTACACAAAGTTACTTTTTTTTTGGTTTTTTGCATGCATGAAATATTATTTAATCTTTATAGAAGTACTAATACATGCAAAAACAAAAATATTTTCAAATAGGAAAACTTCATTGCATGAAAATATTAAACATGAAATGGTGTTTCCATTTTATTGAGGGGGATTGATTTTAGAAATCTCCGATAGGTTTATAAATATAATTGCAAAAATAAAATTTAATCTATTTGCAGAAAATAAATATTAATCTATTTTGTAGAAAATAAAAGTTTAAAGAAACTGCCACCAAATACTTCTGTCACAAAAAATTTTCTAAGAGGTAATCTATCACACTAGAATATTATTTTAGAAAAATATGATTATCCTAATAACACCGTGATCCCTAAAAATGATGCCAAAATGATGAGTTTTGTCAATCCTCTTCATTAATAATGTCAATCCAGGACTGGTGTCCAATAATTATATGCAATAGGAGAAATATATCTTTGGAAAATAAATCCTTAAAACACAATCTACAATTGCATAAATTAAAAAACACACTTGTAGAAATGGAAAAACAAGCTTTCAAAAATCAAAATCACACTTGCATAAAAGAAATCACAATTGCAAAAATGAAATCTCACTTGTAGAAAGGAAATTGCTAAATTGGAAATAAATCAAATAAAACACCTGTAAGTTCACAACAAACTAAATGAAAATGAATATTACAATACAAGGAGAAAAATAATACAAAAATGATAATCATAGAAAAAGGAATAAACATAAACATAAATTATTACAAGACAAAAACACAAATACACATATCCATCTTCCTTGGAATGAGTGGCTAGCTCATTCCTTGGAAGAGGATTTAAATCATGCTTCCAAGATCTTAATTCAAAACTTCATAATATTAGAGAGAAAAGAAATTATTTTTCATTTCTTGGTAAAAATATTCATACAAGAGTGTGGAAGGTTGCATTTATAGTTCATGCATCCAACCAACTCCTCTTTTTGGGGAATACAATCTGATCTTCTCTTTATTCTAATTTACTTAGTCCACACACCAAGAAATAACTACCTATTCTTGGGTGGATTTATTCAAAGCAATAAATCCTAAACAAACTTGACTACAACAATCCATTTATCATGGAGAAAATTTATACAAATCATCACTTTAATCTAGGAACAAAAAGTAGGAGAGTACTTATTCACCATTCCTAATACTATTCTACTATTTTCTCATCCTTGAAACATGGAGAGAAAGTGGAGGAGTGTTAAGTCCATAATTTTGAATTATTTTTGAAATGCCACATGCATGTATGAATTTGAATTGCCACATATTTGAATTTGTATTCTTGGTTGATGACGTGGTATAAAAGAGTGGACTGAATAGTTTGGTGCTCCTTACATTACATTGGAACAAACCAACAAAATTTCACTAGTTGGGAATTTATATGGCTATGTGAATAATTTTGATAGTTGGGTGTTTCCATAGCTATGTGAATACTTTCAGCAGTGGGAATTTCAAGTGTGCATGAAGACTTTCAATGAATCAAATCTAGAGTTGCTTATGACCTACTTTCTTTACACTATTGCATTCCAACTTTAGAATAAATATCATGAAATAACAACTATTAGATTAGAAATATATTTCTAAAGATATTATAAAATAAATCAAATATTCTATCTTAAATACGATATTTGTTATTAAAACTACATCTAAACTTACTTGAAACCTTGATTTTAAGAGAGAGAATAATAGTGTTATTTGGTGATATAATGAGACATATTTTGGTCTCACTAATTATCTTCATCTCTTTTGATAAAGAACTTGCTTCCAAACACTCTTAGGTGCTTCACACTTACATGTCTTCCTCTCCAAATATCATAATGATTCTTCTTGATATTGATTGTGATTTGATCCCTATTCAATATTTACACTCATGTGTTGACTTCCTCTCTCCAATATCCATCTGACAATTTTGATTCATTCAACATTGTTCTTGCCATTTCTTTCATTTTTATGTTCTTTATCTTTATTATCCCATTTTGTTGAGGTGTTCGTGTTGCTGAGAACTACCTTCTTATCCCATGAACTTGAAACAATTCATCAAACACATTTGACCAAAATTATCCTCCTCTATCAAATCTCAATATCTTGATTTTTGCATTTTTCTCATTCTCCACTAAAGCTTTGAATATCTTGAATCTATCTAGAGATTTTAATTTATCCTTAAGAAAGGAAACCCAAGTCATTCTTTTGAATTCATTAGTTAGTATCATGAAATAGCTTTCTCTTTGAATGCTTTCAGTCCTTCTTGGTCTATAAAGGTCAGTATGAATCAGCTCTAGAGATTTTGTAGTAGAGTACTCTTTGGATTTAAAGCTTCTTCTAGTTTTTTTCCAATTAGACATGCTTTGCAAAGTATATCAGCATGTTTAGTGATCTTGAGCATGTTTCTTAGACATCCCTTAGAGATAATATTAATAAGATTGTAAAAATTGAGGTGTCGTAACCTCCTGTGCCAAAGCCAACTATCATCCACTTAGCTAATAAAGAATTTATTTTTGTTGATATCTTTGAGAAAATACATGTTATTCCTTGTTCTTTTGGCCTTACCAACCATTTTACCTGATTTGTCTTTCTTTATACCAGATCCTTTATCATGAAAGATCATTTTATAGCATTTTTATACATCCTAAAAACACTAAAATGGTTGTGTTTCAGACCTTCTACATAAACATACATTCCAGTGACTATCTTCCCATTATATAGACTTAATGTGCCCTTTCCTACAATGTTAGTTGATGTATTATCACCAAATATCATTGTTCCTGATGCATTTTCTTCTAAAGAGATGAACTTTCCCTTATTCCCTATCATATGAATTGAGAACCAATTTCTATGTACCATTCCATGTATTCACTTTGAGAATGAAAGGTAATTTGAGCTATTAAACCTTGTTCCTTCTTGCTTGTAGGATTTGTTTTTGCTATATACACCTTCTTGTCTTGCTTTGGAATTCTATGATAACAAATTTTTGCTATGTGACCAGGCTTTTGATAATTATAGAAGACAAATTAATTATTTCTTCTCATACGATATGAATTAAGAGATCTTCCATGACCTTTTGCACATGTCTTCTACACCTCGAAGCCTTATGTTCAAACATATTGCAAGAAACGCAAAACCAATAGAAAGAGTGAGCATATCTTATTACATGGGATTGTATCTTTTCTTAACATTCTTGACATCAACATTCCTTGCTTTAAGTGGTTCACGAGTGGTATTTATTATTTAATTTTGCACCCTTGCAAATCAGCCAACTTGAAAAATTTGGGCTAAGGAAGTATGATGGAGACTCGGTGAATAAACTAGAAAAAAGGTAATTTTATTGATCTCGAATAGTCATAACTGATGAAAATAGAAAAAAATCAATGTTCCAAGGCTTCCCCTTCCTTTGAATAACTCCTCGGTTCCATACTTAGCCCAAAACTTACAAAAATCAATATTTTAGTAATTTATAGTGTATTGTGGATAAATCGGGTTTTGGTGGAACTGAAAACAACTCCTTGAAGCCTCTAGTTCTACACATAGGTGTTTGAGCCAAAAATTTTAGAAGCTATTTTATTGTAGGGGTGTGGATGGGACATAACTATTGAACAAATTATGTTAGGTCAATGATTCTCCACATTCCCATTCTAGCTGCAATGAATGAGTTAGGATGAAGTGGAGGGTAGTGCATTGTGGGTTTTTGGGGATACAGAGGAACTATGCATGAAGGGAAGTATTCCTTAGAGTCTTTGGTTCCCGCATTCAAATTTGGGATGAAAATGAAGTAAGCAGAGAAGTGTATAGTAATGCGAGATGTAGATGAAAGATGGAACAATGAACTAAGCGGTGGGGAGACAATGTTGTGGGAATTAAGAGATTTGCGGGAAAAAATGTTAGGGTTCTAAATCTCTACACACAATGAAAACCAACAACCCATGCATGTAAAGTAATTCCTGGAGCAAAAAGGACACGGTTCCACAATTCATCCCCTTCTTTGATTATCAAATCCATCTCGCACTACAACGAACATAAAATGGTTATTACATATAGTAGCATCACGCTGGGAACCTTGTGTTCCTTCTTGACCCCATAAAATATGTATGGGCATAAATTTCACCCAGTTGCTCCATTTTTCAAAAAATTAGAAATTTTGGAAAGGTCTCATTATCCTCTACACCAAAAAAATTGGAAACATTAATTTAGGTGAGGGCGGGTGGGTAAAAAAGGAAATAATCTCAAGAATTAAATAACACATATCCATGTAGCTCAACCACCACATTTTTGTGAGGTATGGTGCCCATTTCTTATCCCACAATAAAATTATTATTAGGTAACATACTTGTAAGGGTGCCCAAACCTATTTTCATATATTTAATGCATGTTCTTGGTGGGTGGAATAAATAATTTGAATTCCCTCTATTTTCCTCCCCATCTCTTTCCCATTCTCTATAAATTGTAAATTGGTGCTCATTTGTAATGTTGGATACTCTTATGTTGGACCCTCTTATAATGCTAGTGCATACTTTTACAAGTGTTACATGTGGATTTTGAGTTGCATGCCTCAGATTTGGAAATTTGCAAGGTGATTATTTCCTTCCTCCATTATAATGAATTGTACATCTATTTGAAGCAATAAAATTCATGTTTTGTGGTTATCATCGTCCCTAGCTTGTGTTCTCACATTTTCTTTCCTTTCATTACATTTGAAAGTCTATTTTTCATGTTTTTATTCTCTTTATAGGGTTTAAATCTATTGTACTCCATGGAAACGGTGGTTTGAATGTTTTCTTGAACTGTGGGACTCATGTTTTCCCTCTCCTCTTTCATTTTCCTCCCATTTTAACTCATCTAAGAGTATATTTCCCCCTCTTCTTGGTGTTATCAACTCTCTTTAGCTTAGAATTTACATTCTATGCATCTCCTTCTCACCCTGGTCCCTTAGATTGTTAGAGTAGGATTAAATAGTTACATTTCCTTCCTTAGGAGTAGTGTAACATTAGGAATAGGTAGAGGAAACTAGTTTTCTCTAGAGGTATGTCTTAAGCTCAAGTCCCACAACTTGGAGACAGTCCTATATCACCTCAAAATCATGGGTTGTCTATGGCTCAGGGAAGGGTGCAATTTTGAGCTCCAACAATTTTGGAACACCCCGTTGGACAATTTTCAAGTGCTCTATAGCTTCATTTCACCATGTTTGATGTGTCTTCGTGAAACCTAGCCTTTGTAAGTAATTTTTAAGCACATCTAGTGAATCCACTTTTCCAAATAACCCGTTCTATGAGTTATTGACCTTTCCCTTAATTCTTCTATCCATTTCCTCTTCCATTCTCCTTCCTTCCATCATTTCATTTTCCTTTTATTCATGGATTTATGCTATCATGAATTCATTTCCTCATTGGAATTCTCATTTCATAGAGAAACATCATTACCCTTAACCTCCTTGTTTCCAAAATCCTTCTCCAAATCAGTTTTATGAATGCTATCATGAAGAATATACATATAAACCACCTCCCACTGACCCATATGGTCAATTTTCTAACCAAGATGTTTTTCCGTAATAGGGTTATGCAGAGATGGTGGGAAATCCATGGAAGATAAAAATTTTCAGAGGAAGGTTTAAGAAATGGAAGCAATCATTATGTAGGTCAAAGATACATGTCAAATAAAGGCATGTAAAATTGGTTTTAGGGTCCCTTGTCCATGGGTTGGCCCTATTCCAAACTTGTTCAGCCCTCAAGGGAACCTAAATTTTATGGTTGAGATGATGCCCCAAGTTGTAGAATGGGATGAGTTAATTTACGCTCACTAATATAGTATTAGGAAACTCTATCAATGGGGAAATATTATACTACCATCCCATAGCCCTCCCTTTTACTCTTTCCAACTTGCACCATCTCAACCTGATTTTCATGATCATAGCTTTATAACTTCTCTCATTAAGGATTCCCTTCTCCATATCCTTCCCTCCTATCCCAACTTCATTTCTCTATCATCATCTCTCCTAAATCTCCATCTCCCAACACAAGATAATATTTCACCTCCTCCACCATTTAAACCTTTGCAAAATCATCAAAGGTATAAATCCTTTCCCTATTTTACAAAATAAAATTTACATGTGCCCAAAATTCATGAAACATTAGTTTTAAACCATCAAGTAATTGAGGTTAGAGAACATACTAAGTTCCCAATTACTATCTTTCATGAGGATCCATTCCTCACTAAATGATATCTTGAATTTTTCATGGCAATATTTGTTAAGCTTCATTATTTTGGACAATAGGATGCACATGTAGGCTTAGAGGACAAAATTGGGAAGGATCCAAATAGAGTAGGTAAAATTCATATCTTCAAGGATTAAAGCCATGAGTTGGAATCCAAATGGGTTAATCACCAAGGATATGACATGATCACCTTCTCCAAGTTCTTCAAAATCAGCTGAGGTAAGTCCCATTCTCAAAAATCATGAAATAATTATTGAAGAATGGACTGAATCTGAGAGCATAATGGATGAAGAAGTGTCTTGGCCTATTAAATAAATTCATTCTATTTTAATTGAAAATACTAAATTTTAGGAGGTTGAAACTAAAGGTCGAAAGCAAAGGAATGAATGCTTCTACGTGAGTAAGAGTTTTCATTTGAAGGAAGTGACCCCATTTTCCTACATGTATAGAACTTGCTACACTTTTGGAGGATTCCAACGATATACAAATAATATATTTAGATTATATAACCACTCATAAAGAGATTTATGCCATGAAGGAGGAAGAATTGGATTCAGGGGTTTTGAATGAAGAGCGGATCATAAATAGCTTCTTACTTTCTTTCGGTGGTAAAATTTCAGATCTTTCTTCCTCTTCATCCTTACAAGAATCTATTTTTGTGGATGAGTTTAATATCTCAAAAATTTTGTTTGAGGATGAGGAGAATCATGATGAATCAATAAAAAAATCAGAAATCATCATGGAGGAAACATAGTTGTCTACGAAGTAGAGAAAAGGTTCAAATCAACTTGCAAATATCCACCACCTTTAAGAAAGTTTGTAGGATGGCCCCATTCGTGGGTTTAAGATTCAAAGAAATGGGAAAATTACAAGGATAGGCCTATGCCTAATAAGATTATGGCTAATTTAGAGCTAAAAAAGAGTTTCCACTGGTCATGCTCATTTTAGAGCATGAGGATGAACTTTAATGCACCAAAGGTCAACAACAATGCCTACCGAGATCAAAATGCGTAACAACTCAAGGAGGTATTTGTTTTATCTATTGATAATAATTTTTGGAATAAGGTGGGAAAATAACTTTAATGAATTTTTCCACTTTCATTAAATACCATGTTTAGTTCCAAATAAGTTACTTGGTCTAAAATTATGAGGAAAGGAAGTTATTTCTCCCTGCATGTATCAAGATTTGTTTAACTTTTTTTTTTTTAATTTGTTAGAGTAGGTTAGTTTAGGATTATTTTCAGAAAAGAAGTGCGTTAAGAACACTCTATATGTTTCCACTTGGAAAATTTATGAAATGCATGTTTATACATAGTTTTTATTCCCTTGTTTCTCTTGCATAGTCCATTTCGGAAGATCAATGTTCATGGCGGAAGCAAGGTGTTTGAAGTAGTTCCAAGTTTATGTAGTCCATCTTTAATTAGTATATAATTTAGAGTTCTTCATGCTTCATATTTTCCAAGAAAATTAGTGTTTGGTCCCAGCTTTAAATAACTTTACACTATTATTACGGACCAAGTTCTTCAAATTATTCAAACTTGGTAAAATTGGATTTTGGAGCAGCTTTTTCAACCCCAAGAGATCAACATACAAGTCAAGTTCTTTGTGATCCTCCATTGGTAAAATATTTCTCAGTCCTTGGGTGAGGTATAAATTTTCATCTCTTCATACCCAAGAAATCAAATATTAAGAGTATTTCAAGGACAAACTAAAAAAATGTAGATCAAAATGGCATACATTCAAGATTGGGGATGTTGTTGCTTTCAATTTCATCATGGTTTACAAGAGAACATAGTGATAATTTCAGATTCAAGAGAATTTTCCATTCTCATAAAAATTAATTTGGAAAATTATTATAATGAGAATTATTGGTTTAAGCTTCGATCGTACCATCTCTAGGTCCAAGCATTACTTTAAGTGGATTCAGGGGTGAGAGATTCGGGTTTCAAAACTTGGCGAGATACCTTCATACCAAATAGATGATTCAATGCTAACGGTGTCTTCAATTTAGCATGAATATTACCCCATAATTCACCAAATTTTTATCCAAATTTTCACCCTTTGTGAATTGGGCAGTTGAAAAATCTAGAATAAGGCAAAGTATGATGGAGCCTTGATGAAGAAACTAGCAAAACAGGTAATTCTCTTGAACTTAAACAAGTGTAATCGATGAAAATAGAGAAAATTCAATGTTCCAAGGATTATTAGTTGCTTTTTATAATTCCTCATTTCCATACTTATCCCAAAATATTAAAAAAATAAAAAATTGGGTCATTTATAGTGTAGTGCATATAAATCGGGTTTTGGTGGAACTAGCGGAATAGTTCCTTGAAGACTCTAGTTATCCACATAGGTGTTTGAGCCACAAATGTGAGGATTTAGTGTATTTTAAGGATGCATATAGGACATAAAATTGTGGAACAAGTTCTCATTAGGACAATGGTTCTCTGCATTGCCATTCCAACCACAACGAAGGAGTTAGGATGAAGTGGATGGCAATATATTGCGCAGGTTTTTAGGGATGTGGTAGAAGTAAGTGTGAATGAAACTATTCCCCAAAGGCTTTAGTTCCCCAAATTCATAGTGGGCTGATAAGGAAGTGAGAAAAGTGGTTTAGAGAAATGTGTAGATGCGTCATAATAGATGGAATAATGAAATAAATAGTAGGGAGACAATGTTGCAGGAATTAACAGAGTTGTGGGCATAAACAATGGGGTGGAATTGTTTCAGCCCAACCTAAATGTAACTCTCTACACACAATGCAAACCAATGACCCATGCAGTAAAGTGGGTCACAAGATCACAAATGACATGGTTCCAAACTTCTTCCCCTTCTCTTATTATTCGATCCATCCACACCACAAGGAACATAAAATGGTTATTGCATACTATCACATCGCACTAAGAACCACGTATTCCTCCTCAAACCCTTGAAATATGCATGGGAGTAAATTTCACCCAATTTATCTACTTTCACAAAATTGGAATTTTTGGAAAGGTCTCGTCATCCTCTACATAAAAGAAACTAGAAATATTAAATTAGGTGAGGGAAGGTGGGTGAAAAAGAGGAAATACTCTCCATCATTAAAGAACATAGATCTAGGTAGTTTAATCACCAATTTTTGGTGAGGTATGGTTCTCATTTCTTATCCCACAAGAAAAGTATCATTGGGAAATGGATTTCTAGGGGTCCCTATACCTATTTCCATATATTTAATGCATGTTATTGGTGGGTGGAAGCAAGAATTTGATTTCCCTCTATTTTCCCTCCTCTCTCTCTCTTTCCCATTATTTATAAATTATAAAGTGATTCTCTTTTCTAATGTTGTATACTCTTATGTTGGACCATCTTGTAATTCTAATGCATCCTTCTACAAGTATTGAATGTGGATTTTGAGTTGTAAGCCTCATATTTGAAGATTTTTAGGTGATTCTTTCCTACCCCCTTTATTGTAATGAATCGCATGTATTTGAAGAAATAAAAAAATGTTTTGTGGCTATCATCTGCCTTATCTTGTGTTATATTACATTTTATTTCCTTTCATTCCATTTTTAGGTCTCATTGTATGTTTTTATTCTCTTTACATGGTTTGAATTTGTTTTGATCCATGGAAATGGTGGTTTGAATGTTTTCTTTGACTATGACACTTATGTGTGCCCTCTCCTCCTTTATTTTCCTTGCATTTTCACTCATCTAAGATTGTCTTTCTCCCTCTTCTTGGTGTTATCAGCTCTCTTTAGCTTAGAATTTTCCTTTTATGCATCTCCTTATCACCCTTGTCCCTTGGATTGTTAGAGTAGGATTAGATAGTTGAATTTCCTTAGAGATAGGAATAGGTAGGGGAAGCCACCCTTTCTCGGAGGTTGTTCTCAAGATCAAGTACCATAACCTGGAGACATTACCATGTTGCCTCAAAATCTTGGGTTGTCTATGGCTCGGGAGGGTGAAATTTTGAGCTCCAAGAGTATTGATTTAGTTCTTACTTGGTGGTTTATCATCATTATGTTATTCCTTAAATCCTATGCTAGTTTTTTTCATTGTAAGATATTTTCTTGCTTAGAATCTCATCTAGATCAATTGAGATTTTTTCAAATTTGTGATAAGCCTTCAATTTTATTAAAGTATAATCCAATTGATTTTTCAACAGCTCCAACTCTTATTTGAGTTTTCGGTGTTCTTCCTCCTTGACTTTGAAGGATGCTTCAAACAAAGTTATTTGTCATTACAACTCCTTTCTTATCTCTTCATGTTATTGATCCTTTTTTCTTAGCCTTTTCTCATGAATATTGATCTTCTCTTCATAGTATCTCAATAGTGACTTCATATTTTGATTCTTCTTCCTTTGGATATTTAATTCGCAAGATCACTAACTAGTTTAGCTTCAAGGTTTACTCCTACATCCTCCTCATTTGAGCTATTTTCTTCAAACTTATTTTTACCTTTTGATTTTTTTGCATAGGTTGTTTCCATGACCATGAATAGAGTCTCAACTTGGGTACCTTCATCTTCACTTTCATACTTGTTGGAGTCACTTGTTTCAGATGAACTTGATGCCTCTTTAGTATAGAATTTATTATTGTTCTTGAAGTACTTCTTATTACCTTCATGTTTCTTGAATTTATTATTTTGATTATGAGAGGTTTCTTCATCATAATCTCCTTGTTATTTTGTAGGACACTTGGATGCAAAATTACCAACTTGACCATAGTTGAAGCACTTGAATGGTATTTTTCCCTTGTACTTTCCTAACCCTCTCTTTAACCTCCTAACAAACATGGATTCAATTTTCTCATCATCCTTCTCCATGTCAAAATCAAATTTTCACTTCTTTTCTTAGGATTCGTTATCATCCTTGAATGTTTCTTCTTTACTAACTAACTTTGATTCAATTTTTCTCATCTCATAGGTAGTTAAAATGACATGAATTTCATTTATTTTAAGAGTTCTCAAGTCTTTGGTTTTTCCAACAAATAAAATAATTAATTCATATTTATGATATAAGGATATTAATAATGTTTGGAAAATCACAGTCTCCTCCATCTTCTCTCATAGACCTATGATAAGACATATAACTTTATTTACTCTTTGCAAATAGGATGAAATACTTTCACCTTCCTTCATTTTCAGGATTTCAAATTGACCATGGTAGGTTTGCAACTTGGATAAATTAACCTTACTATATCCTTCATATATGGTCTTCAATTTGTCCCAAATATCTTGGGATGTGGTGTAATGCATGAATTTTATGAATTCATCCTCTGACATTCCACATAGGATTGTATTTATAGCTTTTGAATTGTTTTCACTAGCTCTTTTTCTTGTTTCATCAGTTGGAGGTGTAGTTGGGATGGTGTATCCATCAAATACTAATTTTCATATGTCAAAGCCCAGAGACATGAGGTATGTCTTCATACTAACACTCCAAAATGCATGATTGGATCTATTAAAGTAAGGTGCCTTATAGGTAGAGAAACTCACTTGAAAAGGACCAAGATTTGATACCAATTTTGTAAATATAGGAACTAAAAGGGGGGTAAACAAGTGAAAATTTAAAATTTTCAATTCAATTCAATTTGTTTCATTTGTTATGAATAAAAAATCCACCATTCATATGAAATCAAGAAGAAAAAAACATAGGAAGACAAGATTTAATGCGGGAAACCATTGAAGGGATAAAAACCCACTGAATGAAACCAAAACACTAAAATGGAAAATTTTTCCAATAAGAGATCAAAAATATTTCAAGTTTTGAGTACACACTAAACTTGAAGCACCAACTCCAAGATCTGATCAAGTACATACTTGAAATGTTTGCAAGCTACAACTTGTATAAAAGCAACTACTTCTCAATTTACTAAGATCCTACATAGAATTGACAAATTTTTATCACTCCTTTGACATAGTTTCTTAAACAACAATAAATTAGATTATTCACTCTCATGTACCTTAAATCACATATTTACCCTTCTTATCACACCTTGTCAACTCTATATTCATCAATTGGTTTTTATGCACACTAAGGTGCTTATATTGTCAAGAAGAATCCTGAAAATATTATTGCACTTAAAATTATATGAAAATTTCACCTACCTCACTTCACAACTCATACAAGGAGAGGAAGAAGACTTCATAAAAACTATCATGTTTTAATTATTACTTCTAAACTTGATATTAGTATCATATACAAACTTTAAAAGTCTTGTCAATATTATGTCTGATGAAAATGATGATCAAAGGAGGATCTCAAACTCCTTGAACTCCTATCTTCACTTGTTAATATTCCTTTCTAACCCCTACACTTAGATTGTTAATGGTTATTCAAAACTTTTTCAATTCTACAATGTATGAACCTTGTCTTGTAGAAAAATGAACTCAATGAAAAGTGTAACTGACATGTAAGTACATTATTAGGCTCCTCCTTTAGTTCTATAACTCATGAACAAAATCATTTATTTCCATTCTATCTTCAAGGAAACATTTTAAGTTACATGCACAAGATTCTTTTGCACAACCATGTAGTCTTAAAATTGTGTATCTTAGAAGCTTTTTAACTTGAAGATTTGCATTACATTTAGGTGATATGAATTTGTAGAAGATTTACACCTTCACTATGAGATTGAAGATCATTAAGTCAATCCATGAAGATATCATTTCAACTCACTTTCACAGCTTAATTGAACACAACCATGAAGGACTTTAGATACTTGTCAAGAATGGGCTTTAATAGTCACCGAGACCGACGCGTCTTAGAAAATTCCAAAGATTATAAAATCAATTGAGGGTTCTCTAAAACAACGTAAATTGACTAGGAGTGCCAAGATAACTTTAATCTCTTCATGAGGCATAGATTTGAACAAGGTACAAACTAATTTGCATTCACAAGGAGACATCTTCAAAGATTCAAAAAAATCACTCACTTACCCAACTAGTCATGAATTCAGAGAGCCATTTAAAGGAGGTTATGGATGTTTTTCAACTCATTGGGTCCATATATTGTCTCATCTCATGGAAAATAGATCAAAATTTCTTGACTTCTAATATTTACTAAGGTAAGGTTGTAAGATTCAAAGACCAGTCTTACTCAACCTTGAATCTAACAGGTTAAAAATTATTTTCATGACCAAAATCTGCATATAAATTTCAAATGTAACTTATACTCCATGATTAACCACTCTTTTCTAGAAGGTATGAATAAAAAAAAGTCTTCAAGACTATTCAACAGTGCCTTTTTGGTTGTCTCGAGAAGCCGGTTTTGGATCATTAGAATTAGAAATCAAAACTTCCTCTCTCCAATTAATGAGAATGAATAGGATTTATTAGACTCATATCACATGTATATTCTCATTTAGCACTCAATAACATGTTATTTCATCAAATTTCACTTATACTCAAAAGAATGGTTTTATGCATGATTGGCCCTTAGCTATAGATGACCGAGATAAAAAAGTTCCACTCAATCTTTGTGCATGAATCACCTTAATATTTTCATGGATATTAATAATAATTCTTTTGGAGAGGAAATTTTTTGGGTGGCCAAATTTTTGAATTCCTTGCCAACGCATTGGGAATCTAAGTCCCTCTGCTTAATCGTGCAATTTGTCATATATGCATGCGAGATAAAATGTGGATTTTTGAGGTGGCCTTTCGACCGTGGATCCAACAATGGCACTCCACCGACCCTATGGAAAAGGTAGTAATATCTTGCTAGGGAATACTTTGTCTCGAAAGTGGTAAAGGGAGTGAAAATAGAGATTGGAGAACTAATGCCGGGTAGAAAATTAGATTCTTGCACACACACTAGTTAGAAATTTCAACACATGCATTTATGAGAAGAAACAACCATACAAATGGCAATAAGAATAGATAAGATTGCGAACTCAAAGTTTCTAAAATATCCTCATTAAAGAGGCTAAAAATCCTTCTTCTTGTATCGATGCTTAAATAGAAGTTATACATAATGTGGGAATGGAAGAACTTTGAGAATGGAGGAAAGTAGAAGAAAATGGATATCTCCTTTGCTTTCTCTAAGTATAATGCACTCGTGAGCTTACAAGATCAATTGCCAACCCCTTACGATGGCATGAAGAATCCATTAAATATCTTGCAAGAAATGGTTTACAATATTTTCAATCATTTGCATTCGTCCAGATTCTTGATTCACGAAGAAACGCCAATGGCAAGAAAAACCAAACTTTTCATAATGTAGTCGTTACACTCATTTTGTAACTTTGAATTTGAACCGTTCATATTTCCTTTGAAACTTTAAACTAGAGTCATCCACATGGGAGAAATTTACTAGAGTGGGCATGGAGGATGCCTTTTGCATTTTGTGACTTTATAGAGATTTGGCATTTTTTATATTTTTTTCCACTCACCCGCTTTTGATATGGTCTTGACACGTGGCCTTACTTGAGTGGAGACAGAGTCATGGGTCACTTTTATAATTTTACCTTTTTTCAATGCAGGCTCAAAAACACAAATTTCTCTACATGCCCACCTCCCTGCTTTGACCTTCGATGTGGGCTTAATATTTGACTTTTTCCTTGGTGTGGGTGGGGCTACGGGTCACTTTTTAACTTTAAGCCCCTTTAATGAAAACAAGGCTCAAATTCTCAAATATCCCCGATGACCCACTTCCCCACTTTGAATTTCCAATGATGGGCTCAAGATTTGACTTTTTCCTTTAAGCCTGATCGGGGCTATGGGTCACTTTATGACTTTTAGCCCTTTTTACAAAAAGGCTCAAAACCTCAAATTTCTCCACCGACCTCCTTCCCTTTTTGAATTTCCAATGGCAGGCTCAAGATTTGATTTTTTCCTTTAAGCCTTTTATCAATGGTGCCTCAAAACACAAAAATGATCTACCTTTTGCCAAATAGCCAATCGGAGCCTTCCGGCCGTGAGACCAAATTGAATTTTTTTGCTAACATAAAAAAATAAAGTTTGCAAAAAGGACCCATTTGGCTGAATTCAATTAGATATGTCCACATACCCATGGATAATGGGGCCAAAATTTGATAGGGAAGAAAACGCCTGTCATTCACGACTATGGAAAAATGCAGAGAAGAAGAAAACTCCACCATTTTGCGCTTGATTTTCAAATTTCTTTCGCGAACCAAGGAATTGAAAAAAATACAAGGTTTTATGATCCATGGCCAAAGAAAGATTGAAAATTTCATTCAAATGAGGAAAACAATAAAATTTTCATGCATCCAGACAAGAAAATAGAAAATTTATCAAAACGTGTAGAATGAGAGTTTAAACAACTTCAAAGCATGAATTTCTCTATCTTTTCAAACTTCCAAATTTACTTGAACACTTCTGGAGGGTGTGAGCTCAAAATTTACAAATTTGACTTAAAAATGAGGGGGGGATTTTGAGGGCGAAAACAACTAGCTCTAGCTTGGGGACATGACATGGACCGAGTGCGAGAGAAGACATGGCATGGGAATCCGAATCTCAATCTTAGACCATATAATTTGTTAACCAGTGCCTTATCCATTAGGCCTTGTAGATTCATGTACAACCTAAAAAAAAAGAGAGAGAAAATAAGGAAACACACACACACAAGAAGGACAAAAAGGAAACCCATGACACACAACAAGAAGGAAACACACCCAAAGAATCACCTATGGTACAGGGTGAGGGAAAACCCACCTTCATTGAAGCACTTTCTATTTCTCAAAAGTTACCCCTGAGTAGGCAACCCTGAGTGATATTGTTTTGCAAAGCCATTGACTAGTTCCATAAAGTAACCTCCTCTCCTCAGTTACTTATGAAATCTAAGTGCTTTCATAATTATATGTATACTTGGTAGGGGTGATTCCATGCGATATTCTTGATGCTCAAGTCCTTTCTTGGAAATTCCACTTTGCCTTCATGTTCTTTGAAATAAGTTTCATAGTGCGAGTTTCTTCCATTTTTATCCATATAGCTAATTCTCCATCAAACATCTCATTGCTGCCCTGTGGCTTCGCTTCATTCAAACTCCTTGTATATTCTAAGATACTTTTGTTTCCGGGTCTATTCTCATTGACATCTTATCCATGAGAAACATTTGATTCATCCTTTATCTCTACTACACTATGAGGAATTTGAATACTGATGGGAGGATCAAAGGAAAACTCATATTTTTCTTATGTGTCCATGGCACTAGTGAAGAGATCAAGAATCAACATAGGATTTTCCACAACTTCTAATGTATCCAATATTTTTTGCATGGAGTTATGCTTCATTGTTTCCTGTAGCTCCTCTTCATACACCTTCAAAGGATATTTATTTTTCAGCTCAAGGAAACTATCTAGAGGGATTACCTCATCATATTGGGAACTCGCTGAATTTTATCATCCAACAAATGCTCTTTTCTAGAGCTTCAAATTCAAAGGCCTCAAAACTTCTTGCTTTAGTTTGTTCATCATGGAAACATTTTTCTTCTTCAAATGGGAAAGAAAATACCTCCATTTCTTTATTGCATTCATCAATCATTAGCTCAAAATTGGAATCATACTTTTCAATATGGCCAACCTTCACATTGGTTAAGGCTTCCAAATCAGCTTCACACTTGTCTTGCAGATTTGTGGCTTGCATCAGGAGATCAAGACCATCTCATGGTCTTCTATTTCTTCCGTGGCTCTTAGCAGTCCTTGTATGGAGATTTATTTCAAGCCTTTCAAAGGCTCATCGCAAGCTGATTTTGTCTCTCCATAGATGGCTTGAATGAGATCATCTTCATCCCCAAATGGGAATGAGAATAACTCCTCATCTTGGAAAAGCATATAGGCTGATTTTTCTTCTTGAAAATCATCGATAACCATCTCCTCTTCCTCATGGTCTCGTATCATCTAGAAATTCTAGGCTTCCCTCTTGTAACTCGAATCTCCTCAATGCTTCTTCAAAATCCAAATCTCTCCGAGAAGGAATATTTGGCCCTATCAAGATGGGAATATCTTCTTCCTCCTCGGTTTTCACCAAGTGATTCATCTGCCTACTATCTTGATACAAGATGTTAGCTTCAGGCTTCCATAATTTCATACCATGTACCTCATCTTCTTCTCAGGAAGCAATTTCTCCATGTCTCCCTTCACTAGTATGGTTGCAAAAGACCAATTCATCTGAATTTTCCATCCCAACTCTCGACAAAAATTTATACTCAACAAAATTCCAAATGAGGTTAGGACGTCTACTAACAAAATCATCGTTGAAAATTTCTTGTCTAGAAATATGTTGAGAGCCACCTATGCATATTTGACCTTCCCTACAAGTGGGACCTCTTTTGACTCCAAAAATTAACTAGAGCCACTAAGTGGAATCATGGAAAGTTTGAGATCCTTGGAGACCTTCAAAGGAATCACTTTTTCTGAGGCACCAGAATCTATTATGTAATTTTTCATTACAAATTCTTTCATGGTTTCATTTTCTCCTTTCCTCATTTGAGCCAACTACACTAAGATGTCTTGATAGTCTTCAATTGATTTAAATATTTCCTCAAAGGCAGCTTCGATATCATCCCAACCAGTGATGGATTGGGAAAGAAGGAGGTAGAACCATTCTACTACTTTTTCTTGGAGGGACTCCACGAACAGTCTCATGACAACATCTTCATGTTGGACACCAAGAATTCCACATGATGTTATGAAATCAACAATGTGTTCTTCAAGATGTTGTGTGTTGTCACCTTTGAACTTTGGAAATTTCTTGTGAGAACTTGTTGGTAGATTGTGGAGAGGTGGTTCAAGAGCAAGTGGGCCCATATTCCTTCCCCATGGAACAATGGGTTAAGGTATTTCTTCTTCATCTTCCATTGTTGTCTCTATTTCAGCTTTTACTTCTACAATTTTTCTTCAAATTCTTCTTCTTCTAGGAGCTCAATGCTCAATGGTGGTTAAAAATGGGAGAATTTGAAGGGGGAGTATCCACAAGAGTTTTAATAGGATTTCCTAGTGAAATTTGTAAAGAGCTAGATGGAGAGGAGGCTTGAGAGAAGAAGTATGGATTATCTCTAATTTATTCTTGCTGATTTTGTGAAGCCTCAAAATTGAAATCATCAACACCTCTCAACCCACTCAACCTGGTGTGACTTCCTTCAGCCAAATTTTTGAAATTATTGAAGTGGGAATATGAAAAGACATGTGTAGAAATCAGTAGTGTATCTTTTAGCAATGACTTTTCATGAACTCTTTCTTTTTATTTTTCAATATTTGATTTTTTTAATTTTCAGACCTTGTGGTCATATATTGGGTGTAGATGCTACTAAATCTGCCCCACAATGGGCACTAAAAATTGTTGGCAAGGAATTTTTTTAGGTGGAAATTTTTTTGAATTCCTTGCCAATGCTCTAGGAATCTAAGTCCCTCTACTTATCCAAAGGTCTGAACTTCCGTATATGCATGCACAATAAAATGTGGATTGTTGTGGTGGCCTTTTGATCGTGGATCCAACAGGGCACTCCACTCGACCTGTAACAACAAAGCTAGAAATCTCTTGTTAGGGAATAATTTGTCTGAAAGTGGGAAAGGGAGTGAGAATAGAGGTAGGAGAACTAATGCTATAGGTAGAAAATCATATTCCTGCACACACACTAGTTAGAAATTTCAACACATGCATTTATGAGAAGAAACAACCTGCAAATGGAAACAAGATGAGATAATATTGTGAACTCAAAGTTTCTAAAATCTCCTCATCAAAGAGGCTACAAAATCCTTCTTCTTGTATTGATGCTTAAACAAAATTTGTACATAATGTGGGAATGGAAGAAATTTGAGAATGGAGGAAAGTAGAAGAAAATGGCTATCTCCTTTCCTTTCTCTAAGTATAATGCACTCGTGAGCTTACAAGATCAATTTCTAACCCCTTACAATGGCATAAAGAAGACATTAAATATCTTTCAAGAAATGGTTATAGCTTCTTCTTTTGTTAGAAAGAAACGGTTTACAATCTTTTTAATCATTCACATCCATTCAAATTCTTGATTCATGAAGAAACACCAATGGCGGGAGAAACCAAACTTTTCATAATGTGGCCATTACTCTCATTTTGTAACTTTGAATTTAAACCGTTCATATTTCCTTTGAAAATTTAAACCAGAGTCATCCACATGGTAGAAATTTACTTGGTGTGGGCATGGAGGATGCCTTTTGCATTTGTGACTTTATAGAGATTTAACATGTTTTACATTTTTGTCTTCTCACTTGCTTTTGATATGGTCTTGACATGACCTTAATTGAGTGGAGACAGAGTCATGGATCGCTTTTATAATTTTACCTTTTTCAATATGAGCTCAAAAACACAAATTGCTCCACCGGCCGCCTCCTTGTTTTGACCATCGATGCGGGATTAATATTTGACTTTTTCTTGATGGGGGGGTCATGGTCACTTTTTAAATTTAAGCCCCTTTAATGAAAACAAGGCTCAAATTCTCAAATCTCCCCGATGACCCACTTCCCCACTTTGACTTTTCGATGGAGGGTTCAATATTTAATTTTTTCCTTTAAGCCCGATCGGGTTGCATGGGTCACTTTATGAATTTTAGCCCTTTTTACAAAAGGGCTCAAAACCTCAAATTTCTCTACCAACCCGCTTCCCCACTTTGAATTTCCAATGGTGGGCTCAAGATTTGACTTTTTCCTTTAATCCTTTTAGCCATGGTGCCTCAAAACACAAAAATGATCTCGCCTTTCCACCACCTACCAAATAGCCAATCGGAGCCTTCCGGGGAAGTGGGGCCGTGGGGCCAAAAATTGACATTTTTTGTTAAAATAACAAAAACCTTAAGTTCACAAAAAGGACCCATTCCACCGCATCCAATTAAATATTTCCATGTACCCATGGATAATGGGGCTAAAATTTGATGGGGAAGAAAATGCCCATCATTCACGACTGTGGAAAAATGTAGAGAAGAAGAAAACTCCACCATTTCATGCCCGATTTTCAAATTTCTTTCATAAACCAAGGAATTGAAAAAAATACAAGGTTAAAAAATCCATGGCCACAAAAAGATTGAAAATTTCATTCAAATGAGGACAACAATAAAATTTTCACGTGTCTAGACAAGAAAATAGAAATTTATCAAAACGTGCAGACGAGAGAGTTTAAACAACTTCAAAGCATGAATTTCTCTATCTTTTCAGACTTCCAACTTTACTTGAACACTTTTGGAGGGCGTGAGCTCAAAATTTTTGAATTTGACTTTAAAAAAAGGGGGGATTTTGAGGGCTACAAAATATTCCCTACAATATTCTACAACATGAATTTCATCCAAAACTCTACAATACATGAATAAAAAGATAAGTTTCTTCAAAATAGGGGTAAAATTGTATTGTAGCAACTAACTGGAGCATGCCACCGAAAGGCACAAATCAGCTATAAGGAGTCTTATACAACCCCATATGATCAATAAAATTTAAAAACAACAATAGGGGAGAGCTCAACATGGAAGCATGGTTCATTGGAAAAATTTATCAAAAAATAGTCACACTCATAGGAACCAGCAGTAGCAATTGGATCCAAAATGGAGATAGGACTAGCTATGGCTAAATGTCCTAGAAACAGTTGTAGAGAGAGCATATAAAAAGTACAAATTTTCTTTGATTGGATTTTTTTCTGAAATCCGCCAAATATCGACTAGGTAAGAAGCTGGGTTAAGAAGAAATGGATGACTCGGGGGCAAGTCAATACCCTTTCCCTCTCTAAAAAATATTCATGTTTGTTTTTTCTCTTGAAGAAGATCTTGAAAATGTTATGCAGGGGGTCCATGGTTCTATGGTAGAACTACACTCTCCATCACAAGATGGAATTATGCAGCTAAAAACACGAATCTAATAGCATTCATGGTTTGTGTCAGCTTCTAGAACTCGCCACTTGAGTTCTGGGAAATGGATGTTTTGATGGGTATAACAAAAGCAATCGGTGAACTGTTAGCACTAGACCCAACTACTATTTCCAGGAAAGATTCATTACAGAAAAAGTGTGTGTAAATGTCCTAGTTCGGTCAACACCTTTGGATTCCATTAACCTACTAACCATGGATGGTGTATGGAAACAAAAAATGTGCTATGAATATTATTCTATATATTGCAGCAACTATGAGTGTGTGGGCCATGGAAGCTATGGATGCAAAGGGACACAACCCAAAAAATTGAGGAAGATAAATCAAACACAACAGAATGATTGCGTGCAGAGTGGCTCAAACATGGCTTTGATGGAGCACGAGGGGTCACAACAAGATTCATCAAAAGAAATACTTCCAGCCCCTGTTGCTAATGAGATAGTTGGATTTGAGAACTCGCAGGGACAGGAAAATAAGGTAGAACCAAGGACGGAGGGGGATAATACCCTGAAACTGGAAAACCATTTCCGCGACAAGCTACAACTGGGAAACAACGGTATAGAGAATGTGGTTTTGGCTGATGGCGGTTTGGGAGAGGCGGATATACCGCTCATTTCAAATTCACCGGAGAAAATACCATCCAGACCTAATTTAAATCCTCCAAAGAATGGTGGGCCAAATCCCAAGGGTGAATTGGTGGGAGTCAATACACTATCCGTAGTGACAGCTCAACCATGGAGAAAAATCAAATTTTGGGGAAGCTACTAATTATGAAGCATTTATGGTTGATTCATTGATTTATGATTTGGAGAGGAAATATGAGGAACTAGAAAAAGTGGAAATACAAGTTGGTACCACCATTATTACTACCAAGGTGGTGGGTCCCCTCCCCAAGGATGACAAAGTATTCATTGTTCACAATGAGAATCTGGGGAAGGTGGACATCTTTGTCCCGAATGAAGGTGATGATGAATGGACAAGTGTTAAGAAGAAATATTTACATTTGGTTCATTCCGTCATGACCCGTAGTCGGGGAAAATGATTCTAGTAGTGTATCCTTCTCTTGGCTAACTTAGGGTTTCAACTATTTTGGTGGTTTTTAGGCCATCCCTATTTTAGTCTTTGTTTTATAGTCATTTTGTGGTTGTTTGTTGTGTTGTGGGTCGGGCAGCTATTGTGGAGCTGCTTTCGGGTTGTCTTTGGGCTTCTTGTGGAATTTTTCCACTGCCTTTGTGCTTCATTGTCCTTCCTGGCTTCTAGGCCTTTTATTTGTAATCCTCACAACGCATTTGAATTTTGAGCCTTTCTATCTTTCGGGGTATGGTCCCCTTCAAAACCATTCTCGGGGTATGGTCCCCCAAAAAAACATTTACCAATAATTAAAAAAACTAGATCACATTTGAATTTGTATGAGGTTTTTCAGGACCCAAAACTCCATTTTTTCAATCACTTCAGTTCTAGGGTTTGGAAAGGGTTTGAAGTGACTTCCACTCTTAAGGATTGTTCATAAATCTTAAGCCACCATTTTTACTTCATTCCACCTCTAAAATGTTCTTGGCTTAGTTATCTAACATTTGTGAAAGGCTTAAGACACCATGCAATAATTTTACTTATCTTTGAGCTCTTAAAAGATGACCCTCGAGTGTAAGAGTACTTTCTCGAAGCTCGATAGTACTAAGAACCTTCTACCTTGAGAATACTTATTCAATTTTTCATGAAACTTGATCTATAACTTTCTAACACCTTCATCCACATGTACCACTCCTTTTTTTCTCACAAATGATCTTTTACAATCTTGGTCAACATTGTTTGTGCTTGTAATTTTTGTTTTTCCTCTAGGATAGTCATGAGAATGACCCCAAACATGCCTCCAAAAGTTGATATATGATATGTAACAACAACCAAAGTCTCGGTACAATTTCCCTATTCACCTCTCATACTTTCATTGTCCTATCATAGCTTAATTTTCTTCACACATCCACCTATGCTTGCACTAGGTCCTTGAATTAGGCCTAAATGGGATAGTTCCATCGTGGCTTGTAAGAATTGACCTGATGATATCCTAGAAGCACTTTCACACTCTTAGACTATCATTTTAGATATATAGAAACCCGAGAATTACACACCAAACATATCCATACATTTAGTGGACACCAACCACCCTAACCAGACACTAAACACCCTTAAACCACCATGACTACTTAAGAAACACATTGAAACCACTTTGTGAAGGAAATACCAATAAAATTTCATGCCCTTAAATATTTGAAACCCCATCATTCACTTTTTTCCATCAATGCACCATGCCATCAATGAAAATGACACCAAGATAGGGTTCAACACTATCTTCTAACCATTTTCTTTACATTTAAAGCACACTGAGGGAAAAATGCATAGTCGACCTCTTATTTCCAATTTATTTGGAGGGATCAAATATGAAATTCTTGTAATATATGATTGAATAGGTCAAAATTTACATATATTCTAACATATTTATAGATTTATTTCCTAATGGATTCTTTGGTTATACATATTGGATCACCTATGGTTTCGTAATTTTCATCAACATACTTTCACTCCTAAGTTATGGTGGTAGCTTGTATAGTTGAATCCAAATATGAACTTTTAATTTCAATTATTTAGTTGGGTTAAAGAGGGGGTCTAATTTATTATGTACATCCTAATATTCCTACAAAACTAAGTACCCTTATAACGATCCTTTTCCTCTTTACTAATGATTGAAAGATGAGTTTAAATAAATTTTAGAAATCCAAAGAAATCTCTCCAATTTTTCCCAATCCATAGTCAAAAGTATTCTCTAGATGGTAAAATTACAATTAATTTTTATATTAATTATCTCTCCTCCATCATTTTGTTTATTGGTTCAATTTTTTAATCTAGAATATTGATATTCAAATTATTCCTTTGTAACGATGATGCATATTGCTTCAATATGCATGAATAATGTTTTGTGAGTTTTCCTTGTGTCTCTACCTACCCACATATCCTATTTAATTTTTCATCTATATATGCATCTATTATATCCCTATTAATGTAATCATAATATAAATACATGAATCCTTCAGTTCCACCTCTATTTTTCCATCTCCTTCACTCATAGTTGTGATGATAATGGAACTTTAACTAGCTTCCTTATCTTCACTCATAAACCAAATATTTGCTTGCTCCATGACATAGTGGTTTATTTATCATTTGGTTTTATTATTTTTTATAAAATTAAAATGAAATATATTAAATTAATTAAAAATTAAAAATTTGTGTTTCCTTCAATATAGAATTAAATAGAAAAAACTTACGAGAAATATATATATTGAGCATCATTTCCAAAGTTGGTCTAGGTGGAGATACATTTTTAATTCCTCATTTTTAAAATTTACATTAGTAAAAAAATTATTTTTTTATTAGTGGTAGAAAAAGTGTTAAAGGGACCCTACCTGTACATCAATAAAGTTCTATGAGAGCATATAAATCCAATTATAATAACATCAAAACACCATAGTATAAAATTTCATAGTAATAAGGGAACTTAGGATCCCATATAGTGATACTAATAGCAACAAAAACCATAGTGAAACTAACAACATCAAAGGAACTAACAACCATAGACAAAGATAGTGAAAAAATAGATCACCCCACACCAAAGTCATTTGTAGGCTTTTTCAAGCCCCTCCAACACCTTAGCCCATTATTTTGCAATAACATCAATATTAACAGCCAAAGATCCCAGGTCTAAACCATCCGGGGTCACCTTCTATTTCCTTCCTTGACTATCCACAACACAATAAGAATTGGCAAGTTGCCCTAGAGTTTGAAGGTGTAGCAGGGTCAACTTAATAGTCACGATGCTCCATTCCATATAGCTATGGAGGATAGCTTTAACCTAATCCATATCCTTGGTTATGGCCCCCAAGTTGGCCTTTAGGATCTCAATCTCACCACCCTACCCATTGCTAATAGCTTCCTGCACCTGCTCCTTCATCTTGTGCCAATCATTAAAAAGAAACTAGACCGAGCTCTTAGTGAGCCGCATGTCCCCCTTGAGCTCATCGATATCAACCACCATCCTAGCCAAGTGATTGTCCCCTTTGATCAAGCTGACATGACCCATAGCCTCATAGTGTTGTTCCAATTGAGTGTTTATAGGAGTCGGGGCACCTTGTTTTCTAGACTCACCCTTAGTGTTTGACTCAGTGCTCGGGTATTCTTATATTTAATATCCTTTAGGTTTTGGGCCGTGACCACCTCTACCCCATCCTCTTCTGTGTCTCCATCTAGATAATATTCATCATCGCTCGAATCCTCCTCCTTTGAATCAGACTCTGAACCGTCTGCATAAGCTTCCAAAGCTAGCTTGAGAGCACTAGTTTTGTCAATGTCTAGGGCCGCCCTTTTGACAAGGCAAGGATAAAGCCCTAGTGGAGAGGGATAGAGATCCTACGTGATTTAAACTACGAAACAAAGGCACACAGAGAACGATACAAGAAATAGGAAAACTAAAATCCTGCCCCTATCTAAAATGGTTTAGCATTGGGAGGTGGTAAGCATAGATACATTTGTGGTGGCCTTCCAAGGTTAAGAATTGAATTAAGGTGAGAGCCACCTCGTCATATGGATTAGGTAAAAACATCATTTATGAATCAAACAATATTTATTAATAAATCTATGTGTCTAATTAGGATGGGTGAGTCAAAATCACAAGTGATAGATGGGATTGTACAACGAGGTTTATAATTCTAAATAAAATTCAAAGAACAAATTTAAAATGGAAAAATTTATCAAGAGATAATTATATGATGAAAAGACACCAATGACCCTGAAATAGTCATTAAAAATCATGGAATGTATCTTTTAAATGAGGTGTACAAAAAAAAGTTTTAATTATCTCCATAATAAGACATCCCCTAAAATTATTGTTCATATTTCCTTATTTATGACCTATAATTTAATCCCTTCTTCACATTTTAATTAACATGCACACCCACCCCCACACACACACAAATTATAATTTATCACAAACTATATGATGTTGAGCCTATGATTAAATCTTGCATTCAATATATTATCGCTATATAAAACCCCAATTTTTCCTCCAAATCACTCAAGACAACTCATTCCTTAAGTTTGCACCCTCTAAGTTAAATATTGACTCTTAACCCCCACCTTGGTTTCCAATAACCTTGTTTAGATATCTTAAAATGCATGTTATGACATAAATTAAAATTGATCATTAACCACAGTAATCTCATGTATTCTTACCTTATTTGAAAAATACTCTAAATTGCCTTGGAGTAGTTAAGGTTCAAGAATGCAACTATTAGACTATCTCAAACATATATTTTCAATACTGTCATCACACCTAGAAATGGATTCTTTATCAGACCTTATCCATCTACTCAAGGCTCTTCCACAAGCCATTGATCCCTACGATTTTTTTATTTCAACTCTTCCCTATTTAGTTCAATTGGGATCCTTTCTCTCAAACAAAAAGATTAAAAACTAGGCATCTCTAAAAATTTTCCTCTTACCAAGATAGTATTTTCATTCCATCATGCTCTTAGAACCCTAAACAATCCTTATCATCCATCGAGTTACTCAATATCCATTTAAAGTCTCGTCTCATTGTCTTTATTAAAATTGTCCTACTAAGTGCACAAGACCAATGGCTTTTGGTTACTTCATAGTTGGAGAAATCTATAAATCCTCCATGCAAACCAAGACCATTTCTTAGAAAAATTTTACTCTGTGATGGAGTGTGGTAATTTTGGTTTCCTAACTCTTTTCTTAACTATCTCTTCCACTATAGCATTTCCTTAACTAGTTTAGCACCTTACTAGCCATGTCTTGGTTCTTTTCCCTCTATAAATTTTGTCTAACTCCTTCATTCAATAACCTACATAAACTTTATAGTACCATTTATTATCTCTACCTATTTTAAATTTTTAGGATCACTTACTTTACAAAGATCCTCTCAAATTTTTATTACTAAATTGTGTTCCTCATTAGATCTCCATGGTTGGCGCAAGCTGTGATCGCATCTTTATCTCGCGAATAGGTAAAAATATCCTCTCAAACTCCTTAAAACCCCAAAATTTCTTATAAAGAATGTGAAATGATTATTTTTTTCAAATTTTAAGTCACAATTCCACCTTTATACCCTACAATTACTACACCCTAATCAAACCCTTATTAGGTATTCCTACAAACCCGGGTAGGAAGAAGTTCACCATAAGTTGAGATAATTTACTTTTCAAGGTCCAAAAATCATAATTAATATTTCCAATACCTTATTATTTTTTATTTCCAGTAGCTCTTGTATAGCCTGCAAAACTTCATAAAATGGTGTAAAATTTCACCGCTTTGCTTGTGAAAACAGAGGTTCTTAAGACCACAAGGTATATCTAAATGAAGTAATGCCCTTTCTTCTTTGTGAACGTTTGTTAGGGAAATATAAGGTCTGAATAAAATTTTAAACCCTCCACAACATTTAGGCTTCATGATTATTACTCTATTCACGTTTCAACTTCTTGTATGCTTTGTTTATGCTTGAAGGACACACTACTACGTGAATCACTAGTTTCTCCAAAGTCCCATATTGTCACTCAAGGAAAAATTTTCTCAATCACACTTATAAAACAATGTTAATAATCAATTTTAGATCACTAATTACTTTCCTTGAGTTATTTTAGTCTCTAAATTCCTTGTCTTGTTAGTGACCTCAACACCTTGCTTTGGTTTGGTACAACTTTACTCAAGCAAATTATGATCACATGAGTAGTGAACTATCACAAGAATCACTATAACAACAAAGAAAATATCCTCCCACCATTCATTATATTGTTTAAAATTGCATGGATTTCTCTCCTCTTACACATTTTGTACTTAACTAAAATACACACGTCACTATCACAGAGTTATATAGTATCAAACATGCATTGACACACAAACAAGGAAATCTTATAAAACTCACTAAGAATGCTCATATAAACTCCTCTTACTATTCATACTCTCTTTTACCATTACATAAACATATTTTCCTCCACCACTCATCATTCATAAGATTGCACACATAGTTACAAGTGTATTTACACACAAAACATCGACCAATTCTCTCTTGAATCTTCTTAATGATTCTCATTCGAATCGGAATGAGGTAATTAAGTTAAAATTAATCATTTATAGTCTTTATTTCAACTACCCATTGAATACACACCTCTAAACTTATTAGTGACATTATTTCACTTGAACATTCATTTGAAGAATTAGATAGAACCCTTAATTTTAACCCTTTTAATCACTTATTATGACTTCTAAGACAAGAGGGATACCTAAGACATCCATATTAGGTCTCATTCCATCCTTATAAGGTTTAATAGCTCCAATAATGCATAAAAACAACTATATCAAGCCAAAAATGGACTTCACATTCAAATCTTACATTTTGGAGGGAAAATGCTCCATTTGAATTTTGAAAAGCCTAGACTCCAACTAACACAACTGAATGACTCCTAATGAACTCTAATACCTTTAACCACACATGAAAACCAAAAATTATGACCATGTGACATATATACAAGATGGAGATGATGTTCCTACATCACTATATAAATTTAATTTATAACCTAGTCTTAAGCATAATAATAATAATAATAATAATAATAATAATAATTATTATATATAAAATTTATATAAGATTAACATTAATATAAATATATATAATATTAATAATAGTACAGCTTTTATAAGAAATAATTATATATAATTAAAATTAATATTGATATAAAATTATATAAGATTAATACATGATGGATGACAAAAATTGAATATTGATGGGGACTCTAAGGGTAACTCAAGTGCATCTAGAGGAGGTGGTATTATTAGAAATCATCATGGGCACCCCATTGCTACTTATGTAGGTAATATGAGAAAACAATCAAACCACTATGTTATGGCCACCCGGTCACTCTACGAGGAATCAAAACTTTCAAGGATCTCAAGGTGAACAATTTAATTATTAAGGGAGACTCTATGAACATTATAAATAACCTTACAAGATCTCAAACCCACATCTAGATCATAAAATAATTTATAAATGAAGCCAAGGCCTTATGTAAATTTTTTACAAACATCAATATTTTCCATGTTTATAGAGATGGGAATGGTGTAGTTGACACACTATCGGTAAAGGATGGAGTCAACATAAATAAATTTAAAATTTGGCATGATTATGAGGAGATCTCTCTCACAGCAAGAGAAATCATTTTTAAAGAACCCAAATTCATCTATCTCTCTTATCATGCTAAGTTAGAGGATTTGGCATGTGTCGGGATATGATATTTTCTACTCCCATCATTTTCAAGTTAACCCTTTCAAATGGATCCTTTTCATTGTTTTTGGTTCCTTAGTTTTGATAGAAGGATTTTTAAATGGTTATGTAGTATCGATGGAAAGATCGAGAAGCTCTGCAACTCCCTATTTCATCGCATATTACAGGGCCACTTTCTAGCTACAACCAGGCTATTGATGCCTGTCTGTGAGCTACAATTTCAAAATAGGTAGCACTCCTTGTAGATTGGATCCTATATGTGATTCAATCTAGTAGAAGAATGCATATTTATGATAATCCCTAAACATGGATGGTTTCATATATTTTATGCAAAGAATAAAGGTTCACGATATTGACATCTCTCTAAATTTCACCTGAAAATGGAAAGACAATAATCACTTTCAAGGGAATACATTTTACCATCACCGAAGGTCTAATATCTTTCATCACTGGTCTGGTATGGAAGGGGTTAAATTTTATCACAAAATTTTGACAAAGAATAAGAGGAGCAATGTTTTGTGGAGGGTAATGAAGATCTACATATTGAAAATTATGGTATTCTCTTCTCTTATATCCCCACGTATGGTGAAGTTGATAAAATGGTTGTGCACTACATCACCATAGAATGATGCTTTTCTATGTTTCGCTTCATCGCTTGGTCCTTTTAAACCATTTTAGGCATGCTTCCAAGGTCAGTTTTCCTTACTATATTCTCGCATTCTATTAAAAATGATGCATGATGTTCAAACCCATATGATGAGTCTTCCTCGCATCAAGGTGTGATATTCATCCTACACCAATAATTCCTTTATGTGGTTTCCAATGATCCTATCCCCCTTTCCCCCCTCCTTAGCAACCCAAGATCCATTATAAGAAGCCCAACGTCAGGATCCCACCGTTGATCCCCCTCCGACCAAAAAGATTCCTTCATAGTAGTTATAAGGACAAAAATTGAAGAGGCTGAAAATATTTTGAAGATCACCACTCTTCTCATTACCCTTCTACTAGTTTTGTTTTAACAGTTAATTAAATAAACATGCTAAGGCTTTAAGGGGTATTGAGGAAAATTTGGAATTCCTCCTTAAGGAAGGTAATAAGAGAAATTTGGACCCCTCCACTCTTTCAAATCTGGAGAGAAAATTGAAAGTCTTTCCAATCATCTCAATGCCCTTGAGGAAAGAGTTCTACATGTTGAGAACAAGAAAACCAACCAGCTTGCCATTCATAGGGTTGTTCTTGATTTTATACAAACCCATGTCAAATAGATTTGTGATGTTTGTGGTATCACATGGTCATCCTGGAAGAATGGTAGGATCAAGAAGAAGATAGTTACTAAGAGAAAAAAGGATCCTAATATGCAAAATGCCATCAACATTTATAATTCCCTAAATATTCCTCTGAAATTTTATAACCAAAGTGTCTTAATTAATTTTTGTTGTTTTTTTGGTGCGCTTTTAGTGATATGGTTTTTTTGTGTTGTGTCTGCTTTTGGGATCCTTATTGGTAGTTGGCCCCTTCCTATGTTTTTATCATAATATCTAGCTCTTCTTGGCTTTTTCTTTTGGGGTGTGGCCCCCACTTATCAAAAAACTACTTTGTTTCCATTGTCTATTCTGGATTTTGAGCCTTTTTGTACTTCAAGGTATGGTCCCTTCAAAACCATTTACTAGTGATAAAAATAAATACTAGTACAATTGTATAAAATATATCTTGGTGGTGCAAAAGAGTACAAATGTGATACTATTTGCATCACTTTGCACTAAGTTTACAACATGTTCACCTTCAAAATAAAAACAAAAACAAAAAATGGGAGGGACCATAATATCTTCCACTTTATGTTTTATTTTTCAATAGTGAATTTGGATTACAAATAACAAAGATAAGTGAAACTGGGAGGGAAAGGAGAAGGGAAAAAGGAAGGGAGAAGGAGATGGGTAAAGAGGATGAATATTATATTAATAAATAGGGGAAGAGGAAAGGGATATGGGAGGGGGTGAAAAAGACATATTTATGTATAAATATTATTTAAGATAAAAATATATACATACATGTATGGGACCAACACAAGTGACAAGAAGAGAGGAGGAAGAATATGTGTCACCTCTACAAAGAAACCCCATAAAGGTATGTTTATTTTTTCAAATAAATATCATAAGTAATTTTGTAAATCCTAGGAATTAAAATATTCAAATTGTATAAATAAATCATACAATAAGTTATAACCCCGTGATAAATAGAAAACCCTAGAATATATTATAAACCACGTGTTAAATTAAAAACCTTGAATAAATTAGAAATCATAAGATAAACAAGAAATGATAAGGTAAATTGAAAACCTTAGAATAAAATATAAACAATAGTGAAAATTAGAAACCATAGGATAAATTTGAAGCCACATAATAAATTGGAAACCTTATTGTAAATTTAAGGCCACAAAATAAAGTGGAAACCCTAAGGTAAATTATAAACCATTAAATAAACTAGAAATCTTCACGTAAATTATAAAATGTGGAAAAAATTGGAAACCTTAGGGTAAATTAGAAATTATAAGATAAATTAGAAACCTTAGGTTGAATTAGAAATGATAGGGTAAATTGGAATATTAAGATTGATTGGAATATCTAGGGTAAACTAGAAACCCTACAATAAATTAGATATTTTAGGGTAAATTGAAACCTTGGGGTAAATTAGAAACCACATAATAAATTTGAAACCCTGAGGTAAATTAATAATTATGGAATAAATTGGAAACCTTAAGGAAAAATAAAAACCCTCAAGTAAATTACAAACTATGGAATAAATTAGAAACCCTAAGGTAATTTGGAAATACTATGGTTGAAACCATAGAATACATTAGAAACTCTTAAGGTAAATTACATTTCTAGATTGGAACCTTATATAGGATAATTTAAATGTGGAACCTTGTAAATTAGAAAATTATAACTTTCTAGAGTGGAATCTTGTATATGTAAAAATGTTGAGCAAGAAATTGGTTCCACAAGGCCTAAAGGATCTAAGAGTATTTTTAGACATGATAGATCTTAGAGTCTCTTGTTCTTTGATGGGGAATTAGAATGTTTTACCTAGACACCCTTAAGATTGGAATTCTATTAAAAATAGAAAATAAATAAATACAAATACAAATACCAAACCTTAATAATTATATAAATAAAAATTTATTAAATAAAATTAAATAATTAATTCAAAATCCGTTAAAATACCTCAAACATATAATTGACTAAGAAAGTATTAAAATTCAAGGTTTATTTTTTATTAGATAAGGTAAGAAAACATGGATTATGACTCCCAAAATCCTTACAACATTAGATACATCATGAGATAAACATTACAAAATAAAAAAGATGAATAAGGCCACAAAAAGAGTTAAAAACTTAACCCATAAGCATTACGCCCGTTGAGAAATCCAACAAAAAATGAAATATAGAGAGAAATTAGAAACATACATAGTTCGTAGATAGTTTGTGAAAATCCACGAAAGGAATATACATTATTTGTTATTGGGGCATTTAAACGAGTCACCCCGCACTGTTTGAACTTATTGTGTATCGGGCCTCCATCCGAGCGTCATCCTTCCCCACATTCTCTTCATCTAATATTCTCAAGTAGAGTTGAAACCTCTTATTCCTTTGCCCCTTTCCACATCACCCACCCTCCCCTATAGATTTTTAACCTCATTTTTAATCCTCCTCATCTCCTCTCTCATGACAATTGATTCAAGGTAAAAATCATGTTTCGGGTTCCCTTGGCCTTTTTCTAACTCTCCCGTCCAAGAAGAAAAGAGAAAGTTCTAAAAAAGGGTGAAAAAGTTGCAAAAAAAAGCTTGGGCCAGGAAAAATCATGAAAATCAGCTAAGTCCTAGTCCAAACATTCTGGGACAGTTGGGACGTCGGCGCGAATCGGCCGAAATCCTCCAGCGGTCCGCATGTAAGACTCGGGGACATCTTGGGACATCGGGACATGTGGGACGCGGAAAGCCGAACCGGCCGAAGGTGAGAAAATCGACTAACTGTTGTGCAGATAAGGTTGGGACATCCGGGCCGTAAGGACGCGAAGGATGCGAAAAGGTGAAGCGGCCGCAAAGGGGACAAGGAAGCCCATTTTGGGTGGTTCGGAAGAATTTGTCCCAGACAGACCGGGACAGTTGGGACAAAGGGACGCGTGGGATGCGGAAAGCCGAAGGAGCCGAGAGCCAATCAAATCTTGCCACGTGTCTTCAACATAAAGGGGACAGGGAAGCCCGAATCGGGTGGATCGAGAGAAATTTGTCCCAGATGGTTTGGGACATCTAGGCCAAAAATACGCGAGGGACGTGAAGACCTGGAAAAGCCGACAACAAATCAGAATGTGACACGTGTCTTCGTGGATCAGAGCGGCGGAGGAGAGGGTAAGATTTTTACTTAATGTTTTGCCGAGTTTCCAAAGGTGAAGTTTGGAGGATTGGCCCGAGCCAATAGAAACAGGACACGTGTCCTAAGGAGAAGGGGAGTGTGGAGCTCGGGAGGACTTAGAGAATTTGGAAAAATTTTTAGCCAAAAACTAAAAGGTAAGGATGACCCCGCGCCCCGTCCTCCAACCAAATGATGCCACGTGTCCCAAGTGGCGGGGCGCGGGGAAAAAATGGAAAATTTCCCAAAGTGATAAAAATGTCAAAATTTCAAAGGGAAACCCACGGAAAGGTGGAGGAGAGAGAATTTCATGGCCAATCAGTGCACCGACACGTGTCATCCAGGTGGCAGAGCACGGAAAAAATTCAAATATCCGTTTTGGCCTATTTTTTGCCCTAAATCTTCAGACCCCCATATCTTTTGATCCAGAGCTCGATTTTCACGTTCTTTATATCAATGGAAAGCTAGTGAAATTCTCTACATGATTCCGGGGTCAATCTTGCATTTTGGTTCAGTATGGAGAGAGAAAGTTAAGAAATGGCTCTGACGCGTGATAATGACCAGAATTGCATTTCAACAACCAACTTTAATGCAATGTATACAGCTTCACCTTTTCGCTAGATAGTCCACCGTTTTGCCAGATCCACCATTTCTACCATAATGAAATGAGTTAAATGCAATCCAGAAGTGGTTATGGTAGATTCGACCTTCCTCTCTCTTCCCTCTCTCATTCTTCTTATATATTGTAAAGAGGGGTTCTTTAAAAAGGTCGAACATTTTCTGTTTTGCTCCTCCCTTCTTCTCTTTATCAGGTGAATTTGTGGAGTTCGAACCTCCCATTTGAAACTGTAATGCGACTCTACCTCTTGGCATTTTGTAGTGTATCAGATCAATCTTTGGAGCAAGTAATACATGTCTCGTGGATGATTCTCAACCCTCTCTCGTGTTCATTTGCATCCTCCTGGTCTTTCACTACAAATTTTGTTATCTCAGTGCATGATCTTGCATCACATTTGAATGGTCTCGTGTTTATTGGCAAGATAGATGTTCTTCATTCCTCGCATCACCTCCATTAGCTTAGGTTTATTTTTATGCATTTTCTTACCCCGTCTCCTCGGCAAGTTAGATTAGGTTTTGAGTAAACCCTCTACATTTTCGTGTGCATCTGAACAGAGGAATAGGAACCAACCTTCTCTGGAGAATCCTTTCTCATCTTTACAAGTCCCACACTTGGAGAAAGGATTCCATGTTGTGCAATCACACTGGATGCTAGTATGATCAACCTAGAAATCTGATCAACATCCAGGGGTGCTGTGATTTTGCATCAACAGTTTTGGCACGCCTGGTGGGACCTTAGAGGTCTCATTTTTATTGCAGCAAAGTTGATGTGCATCTGCTGCAATTTTCTTGCTTGAAAAGAGCTATTATTTGCATATCTGGTGACTCCAAGGGGAAGAATCAACTGGTTTCAGCAGTGCAGGCCTGAAAACTCATGAGAAGAGTCACCACAAGGTCAAGAGTTGGAGAAGAAGAAGTGTTGTTTGAATACCTACAATTATCTCCAAGAAGAAGGCAAAGAGGAAGAAGGATTCAAAGGTCTCCATCTCCACCAAACAAAACTCTCTCAACTCCTCCACCTGGTAGGCCTTTCATTCAGTCAACAAGGGTTTTAAGACCAATTAGAATGGCACAAAACAACCCCTATGTCAACTTCACAGGCAAGCAGCCCACTTGCCCTCAATGCACAACATCCAATTCCTATTGCAGCCTTGAAGAACATTCCATACTTCACTGGAGAAAATCAAACTACTCCAGGTGATCATGTTAAAGATATTGCTAACCTTTGTGCAATCCATGAAATCAATGAAATGCAAGTGGTCATTGTTACTTGCATCTTCATTCAAGGGGAAAGCATTGCAATGGTTTAGGAGCCTTGAGCTGGTTCTATCACAAATTGGAATCAGCCATGTATAGCACTTCATGAGCAATTTGGAGAAAAGGGAGACAACTTGTCTCTTTGGAGCAGCCGACAACCATCAAGAGAGCTCCCAATGAGCAAATTGACCGATTTCAACTTCAGATTTCAAAAGACTTGGGAGAGAATTCCAAAGGGCAAGTCAAAGCCAACAAAGCAAAAGGTGCTTTTCTCTACTATCTCAAAGCTCTAAATTCTGATATTTCTATGTTGATTCAGTCCATGGGAGGCATAACTATCCCTATGGCTTATAAAGATTGCCATTAGGGCTGAAAATTGTTTGATCCAAGCCGGCAAACTTGCCCCTAGACCTCCCATGCCACTGCTTTCCAAGTTTAGAGAGTCCAAACACCAATCAAGCACCTAATTTGGCTCCTTCTCCCACTCCTAGAAATCGAGTTCAAATGAAGCTTCCACTTCATCTCCAAGTGCCCCAAATGAGCTTCAAGAAGTCATGAAGCAATTGCAAAACCTAGGCAACGAGCTGGTTACTCTCAAAAGGCAAAGCAGCCCAAGGTTTTAGACCTTCTTATCAACCCCAAGCTCAGCCTAACAGCAGCCATACCAACCACAAAGGCCTCCTAATCCAGCAAATATAAATCAAACAAGGCCTCCCCAATAGACCATTCCAGCCCTATAATCCAAATGCCATATCTCGCTCTAAGGCAAGTGCCAACACAAAACAACATTGCCTAGAGTATGATTGGTGTTTTCCATGCAATGAGCCTCATAACCAATCCATGTGCTTCAATGGTGCTTTGAATCAAGCATTAATGGTGACAACTACCGGTGTGGGAGGGTGAGGGCAAGTCAAGGAAATACAACAACAAGAAACATTCCAACAAAGAATCAGCCCCAAATGACACCACATTGGTAAATTGGCAAGCAGAGGATTTTTGTGGCATGAACCAGTAGTAGTCTCAAGGTGTCAGCAGCCAACACAAGGTCAAAAAGAGGAATTTGGGTGAAGAACAACCATTAGCCCCAACCAATCCACAACCTTCCATGGCTCCACAAATGGTTGGCAAGCAAAATCCAATTTCAAATGCACAAGGGCAGCCAAGAACAGCCCCTAGGCCAACTCAAATACCAGTTGTTGCTGCCCACATGCAAGGAGTAAATGTACAAACCAAGGGACAACAAAGAGATCCTTCATCACCATTCAGATCATTGATCGATGAAGAAGACAAATGTCAATATATCAATGTGGGAATCCCTATCCATCCTGTGCCAAAGAGATCTCACTACAAGCTGCCATGAAGGACTCGCCAACTTCAAATCAATCAAAGCAAGACAAAGTGCTTACAAATGCTGCCCAAATTTCGAAGGAAATCATGGAGGACAAAGCAAGGTAAAATGTTGAAACCCCTCCTTTCTATGTTTCATTAATCATCGAAGTCAGCTAGTGCACAATTGCATGATAGACTCTGGGCAAGTAGCTCGGTAATGCCTAAACAAATAGCTGATCAGCTAGGGCTCCAGTATGAAACAATATCCAAAGGGGTAGTGCAGCTAGATGGGACAGCAGTAGCAATAGTTGGAGTGATTAAAAACTTGAGTCTTACCTTGCATGCATGTCCAAATGTTGTTGTTTTACAAGATGTATCAATCATAGACCTTCCACCACTCTTTTCCCTTTGCTTGTCAAGGGACTTCACAGCCAAGATTGGGGGATATTTGTCTGATTGATTGGTCACACATGCTATTCAGAACAAGGTATGGAACTAAAGCTACAATCAGGTCAGAACCTATTGCAAACTTCCATATTGAGCCTTACACTCCAAGTCGATTAATGCCAATTGCTCAAAGATTTGATCAAGAAGACCACCCAAGCACTGATGAGGCTGACACCAAGGTTGGAAGCATCCTGGATCTAACTCTTGATGAATGGGCAAACAAGATACATGCATTTGATCCTTATCAAGAAGTGGAAGAATCTGAGCTAGGGGTCTATTGCATACACGAAGAAAATCAGCCTATTCCTAACATCACCAAGCCAAACCACAAAGATGACAATGAGGTATGGCAGCTGTTTTTTGATGGATCAAGGAGTAGACAAGGTGCAGGAGGTGGAGCTATGCTTGTTTCACCTCAAGGAATAAAGTATTATTCAGCTTTTAGATTTCAGTTTGCATGCTCCAATAACACTGCTGAATATGAAGCCTTGGTGCAAGGGATGCATTGGGCAATAAAGAGAGAAATAAAGAACTTGCAAGTCTTTGGGACAAGAATTGATTGTAAATCAGATCAAGGGACAACATGCTACCAAGAATGATCTTCTCAAGTGCTACAAGAACAGGGTGTGGGACCTCATGGAAGATTTTGAGGGTTTTGGCATCAAATCCATTCCTAGGAAAGAGAATCAAGTCACCGACAGCTTCAGCAGCAGAGGGGCAGCCTTTGACATTGTGGAAAGCATTCAACAAGACAAGGTACAACCAAACATCCACGTGATTGTGAGGCCTTCAAAGGCGATAACAATGTCAGTTGGCAAGTGTTTGAGAATGACCAGCAAATCATCCATTTCTTGTAAGAAGAAGAAGCCGAGTTCTCACCAAGAATCAAGAAAATCGAACAACAAGATGGTGACCAAGTGGTACAGCCAAGAACTAACAAGCTGCCCAAGGACTTATCACTTTGGAGTCCATTTTTAACCCCAATGATCAGTTTAGAAAGGAGAAAGCAAACATTCAGGTCAAGAGAGAGGATTCAATATCCATCTTGGTAGAAGAGAACAAACCATTGCAAATTGGAAGGATGACAACTGAACAAGAAAGGTATGAGTTCATACAACTGTGTCAAGAGTTCCCTGACATGTGTTTGCTTGAGCTATGAAGACTTGAAAGGTTTCAATCCCAACTTAGCTCAGCATACCATCGAATTGGATCCAAATACTAAGCCTATTAGGTAGAAACAAAGACCAATCAATCCACACATGGAGCCTCTCATGAGGAAAGAATTGGACAAGCTGATTGAGTCAAGGATCATATTCCCAATCAAGCATTCTAGTTGGGTTGCCAACTTAGTTCCAGTCAGAAAGAAGAGTGGAGAGATCAGATTGTGTGTTGACTTCAGAGACTTGAATAGAGCCTCTCTCAAGGACCATTACCCACTCCCTTCCATGGAGAAAATCTTGCAAGTGGTGGCTGGCTCCGAGAGGTTTTCACTACTTGATGGCTACTCAAGCTACAATCGATTATGGTGAAGGAAGAAGACCAGCTCAAGACAGCCTTCACAACCAAATGGGGAACTTTTTTGATACAGAAAATGCCATTTGGGCTGTCCAACGCTGGTGCTACCTTCCAAAGGGCAATGGACATGGCATTCAAAGGTTTGATTAACAATGTGGTGCTGATTTACCTTGATGATATCACTATTTTTCCAAAATGCAAGCAGACCACCTCTCTCATTTGAGACAAGTCTTCATGAGGTGCAGGAGATTTGGAGTGTCTTTGAATCCTAAGAAGTGTATCTTTCTTGCACATGAAGGAAAGCTCCTTGGCCATATTGTCTCCAAAGAAGGATTAGCAATTGACCCAGAGAGGGTTGAAGCCATAAGAGCACTACCATTGCCAAGCCACAAGAAAGCCCTTCAGAGTTTCTTGGGAAGGATAAACTTTGTTCAGAGGTTTGTCCTAGATTTTGCAGCCCTTGTCAAGCCCATCACCAAAATGTTAAAGAAAAGCATGGCTTTCAAGTGGATAGCAAAGGCAAGGAGAGTTTTGAAGCAATCAAAGAAGCCATCTCTCAAGCACCAACTCTCATCAACCCAGACTTCTCCAAGGATTTCATCCTCTATGCATTTGGAGGTAATGACACTATTTCTACCATTTTGGTACAACAGAGCAAGGATAATGATGAGCATCCAATTGCCTTCTTCAGCCGGAGCCTAGATGACTATGAGGTGAGATACTCTTTTATTGAGAAGCATGTACTTGCAAGAGAATCGAAGCTTGAAGAAATTCAAGCATTTAATCTCAAACAACAAGGTCCAGCTTGCTGGTCTCACATGTCAAGGGTTAAGGACTTCCTCCTCAACAAGGATTTGAATGAGAAAAGGGCAGGTTGGATCACCCGTGTCATGGAGTATGACATTGAGATCAAGATCACCAAGCTGGTAAGAGGGAAAGGATTGTGTGAGCAGCTGGTTTTGGGGAAGCAAAGAGAAGTATGCAATGAAGAAGAGGCTGTTTTGATAGTCCCAGACAGCCATGAGCCAAGTGGCAATCAAGAAGAAGACAATGCTGCCCCCACTCCTTGCTGGACCCAAGGCATTATACACTTCCTAGGCATAGGCCTATGCCCTCCGGAGATGAACAAGACCCAAAGGAGACACTTCAGATTGCAGGTTGTCCCGTATGCCATTGTTGATGGAGTTTTGTTCAAGAAAGATGTGAATGGAGTGCTACTGAGATGCATTAGCACAAATCAGATTCAAAGGGTGTTGGAAGAGTTCCATGGTGGACCAGCTGGTGGTCATTTTGCACCAAGAGTGACAAACTCTAAAAATCATGAAGGCTGGTTATTATTGGCCTAAAATCTTCAGTGATTGCTATGCATGGATCAAGAGGTGTAAGAATTGTGCATTCTTCACAGGAAAAGAGAGACTTGCTGCCCTTCCATTACATCCAATCTCAGTTGACCAGCCATTCATGCAATGGGGTTTGGACTTCATTGGAGTCATTAATCCCAATTCAAGCCAAGGGCACAAATGGATTTTGATAAACCACACTACTTCACCAAATGGACAAGCAGTAGTAGCACTCAAAGAGGCAAATGAGTCTAAAGATCTTAGACTTTTATGAGGGGATAACAACCAGATTTGGTGTACCTACTACAATAATCTCCGATAATGCATCGCATTCATTGATCTAAGGTGACTGAGTGGGCTGTCAAGAACGGTATCTACCTAAGCACTTCATCAAACTATTACCCTCAAGGTAATGGCCAAGCCGAGTCTACAAACAAGAACTTGTTGAGGATCATTAGGAGGACTCTTGACGAGAATCAAAGGTCTTGGCATACCAAACTGAAATCAGCCTTATGGGCTGATAGGATAACTCCCAAGAGATCCACAGGTAACTCTCCATTCAGGCTTGTCTATGGAAGAGAAGCAATCTTGCCCATGTCACTTGAGTTGCCAACATTGGAACTCATGAAGCAGCTGGAGTTGCTAGAGTTTGAGCCCATGGAGGTGAGGTATGCAGAGTTGATGGAGCTGCAAGAGATCGAAATCAGCATCCCAAGCAATGGAAAAGGATCAAGCTTGATCAAAAAGACCTTTGATAGGAAGGCCAAGGATAGATCTTTTCGTGTTGGAGATCTAGTGTTGAAATGGGATGTGGATAGAGCAAAACCGAGAAGGCATTCAAAATTTGATGCCATTCGAGTGGCCCATACATGGTCACGAAGTGCAAGAACAACAATGCTTTCCAATTGGCCTCATCTGATGGTGAAGAACTCCAGATTCCAAAGAAATGGAATCTATCTCAAGTGTTGCTTCTAGAGGGAAATTCACTACCTTGTAAATATTAGATTAGATTTTCATTCCTCCAAGTGCTTGTGCACATTGTTTTGTTGTAGGTTAGTTTTGTTTTCCCTAAGTGCTTTGGCACAGCTTGATGTCCATGGAGATGTTTTGCAGTCCTTGCTCCCATCAGGTGATATTCCATCTTCCTCCTTACACATTCTAAGTCAGTTGGGGTTCTAAATGTAATATTTGATGACTCCATGCCCAATGGACTCGCTTCAAGTAATCGGTATCTTCTACCTAAGTGTGTGACCCCACCGAGTCACCAAAATTGTTATCCAAAATTCACCCCCGGGTAATTTTGATAACATGCATCAGAATACTCAAGTCCTGTGAAAATAGATTGATTCAAGGCAAAAATCATGTTTCTGGGTCCCTCGCTTTTTCTAACTCTCCGTCCAAGAAGAAAAGAGCAAGTTCTAAAAAGGGTGAAAAAGTTGCAAAAAATAAGCTTGGGGAAAAATCATGAAAATCGGCTAAGTCCTAGTCCTCGCATAAATGGGGATGACAATTGGGACGTCGGGGCACGAATCGCCGAAAATCCTCCAGTGGTCCAAGCAAGGGACATCCGGGACATCCGGGTTGGGGATCGGGACGCGTGGGACGCGAAAGGGTGAACCGCCAAGGTGAGAAAAAATCGACTAACCGCTTGTAGATAAGGTCCGGGACATCCGGCCGTAAGGACGCCAAAGGACGCGAAAAGGTGAAGCGCCACCCGAAAAGGGGACAAGGAAGCCCATTTCGGTGGTTCGAAGAATTTTCCTGCATAAAGACTGGGACAAATGGGAACAAAGGGACGCGTGGGACGCGGAAAGCCGAAGGAGCCGAGAGCCAATCAAATCTTGCCACGTGTCTTCAACGCAAAGAGGGACAGGGAAGCCCGAATCGGGCGGATCGAGAAATTTGTCCCAGACGGTTTGGGACATCCGGCCAAAAATACGTGAGGGACGCGAAGACCCAGAAAAGCCGACAACAAATCAGAATGTGACACGTGTCTTCGTGGATCAGAGTGGCGGAGGAGAGGGTAAGATTTTTACTTAATGTTTTGCCGAGTTTCCAAAGGCGAAGTTTGGAGGATTGGCCCGAGCCAATAGAAACAGGACACGTGTCCTAAGGAGAAGGGGAGTGCAGAGCTCGGGGAGGACTTAGAGAATTTGGCAAAAGTTTTGGCCAAAAACTAAAAGGTAAAGGATGACCCCGCGCCCCGTCCTCCAACCAGATCATGCCACGTGTCCCAAGTGGCGGGGCGCGGGGAAAAAATGGAAAATTTCCCAAAGTGATAAAAACGTCAAAATTTCAAAGGGAAACCCATGGAAAGGTGGAGGAGAGAGAATTTCTCATCCAATCAGCCCCGACACATGTCATCCAAGTGGCAGAGCGGGGAAAAATTCAAATATCCGTTTTGGCCTGTTTTTTGCCCTAAATCTTCGACTCCCCATATCTTTTGATCCAGAGCTCGATTTTCACGTTCTTTATATCAATGGAAAGCTAGTGAAATTCTCTACATGATTCTAGGGGTCAATCTTGCATTTTGGTTCAGTATGGAGAGAGAAAGTTAAGAAATGGCTCTGACGCGTGATAATGACCAGAACTGGCGTTCAACAACCAGCTTTAATGCAATAGACAGTTCACCGTTTCTACTAGATAGTCCACCGTTTTGCCAGATCCACCATTTCTGCCATAATGAAATGAGTTAAATGCAATCCAGAAGTGGTTATGGTAGATTCGACTTTCCTCTCTCTTCCCTCTCTCATTCTTCTTATATATTGTAAAGAGGGGTTCTTTAAAAAGGTCGAACATTTTCTTGTTTTGCTCCTCCCTTCTTCTCTTTATCAGGTGAATTTGTGGAGTTCGAACCTCCCATTTGAAACTATAATGTGACTCTACCTCTTGGCATTTTGTAGTGTATTGTATCAATCTTTGGAGCAAGTAATACATGTCTGTGGATGATTCTCAACCCTCTCTGTGTTCATTTGCATCCTCCTAGTCTTTCACTACAAATTTTGTTATCTGTGCATGATCTTGCATCACATTTGAATGGTCTATGTTTATTGGCAAGATAGATGTTCTTCATTCCTCGGTGCATCACCTCCATTAGCTTAGGTTTATCTTTATGCATTTTCTTACCCTGTCTCCTTGGCAAGTTAGATTTGAATAAACCCTCTGCATTTTTGTGTGCATCTGAATAGAGGAATAGGAACCAGCCTTCTCTGGAGAATCCTTTCTCATCTTTACAAGTCCCACACTTGGAGAAAGGATTCCATGTTGTGCAATCACACTGGATGCCTGTATGATCAACCTAGAAATCTGATCAACATGAATTTCAATATTTCTTTTGGTTTGATCTTTAAACAATTTTTGACCCTCTATGTCCATTCCATGTGGCCTATACAATGTACATCTCATAAAGCTACACTTCCACTCCTCGAACCACAACCTTCTCATTATTCCAAGCACACCCAAAATCGAGATCCAAAGAAGGATCCGACCCTTTGATTTTGGAAATAATATTTTTGAAACCCCAATCTTGAACATATGCCAAAATGAAGGGTTATTCTTAATCACATCATAGCTTTATGGTTCAACACATATCCTACCACCTCTCATGGTTTGTCTACAAAAAAGGAAATGGCAATCTGAATTACTCTCCCTAGGCTTGTTGTAGATAATAATCCCAATAGAGATCACACATGTGCATCCAATCCATTCATTCAAGAATATATTAATGCCACAATCCCTCAAGTGAGATATGTCCTTCATGTTATTTCTTGTCATGAATAATTATGTTATTGGTAATAATATGGAATTCATCCAAATGATTCTAAATTTTGAACTCATTATTAGTAACTCCCACATTTTCCACACAATTGACACATTTTTTCCCATTACGAGGGGTATGAAGAAAAATTATGTTATCAAAGGCCTTAATAAGTTCCTTAATGTCAAAAATAATATTGCCAAGGGTCCAATTGTGGATCTTATTTTTCTTAAGGGCATTTATAATAAGTATAGAATCCCCCTAAATTTGTATCATCTTGTACCCCCTATCCCGTGTCATATTAACACCATAGACAAGAGTTATGACTTCAAAAAAATGTTACTTTGTATACCCAAGGGCCTAACATAAGTAAAAATCCTATTTTCTTTATGGTCCCTAAGAATACCCCCACCCCGTGAAGCTCAGGGTTACACTTAGAGGCCCCATCAGATTTCAACTTAAGATAATTAGCATCAAGTTTAGACCACTTAACTCCATGATGAGAAACTTTGAGAGTACGGGGTTATAGGGAACTGTTTGTAACTGCAGCCTCTATCTTTAAACATGGATCCTTAATCTTACACTTGAAAAGTATGACATTCTCTTTGAGGGATGAACATAACCCAACACTAACCTTTTTAGTAGTAACATGCTTGTCCCTAAAGATCCTACCATTCCTCTATTTCCATAAACTACGAAAAAAATGAGGGAGATCCATCCTCCAGAAGCCACCGTAATCAGTATATTTAAAAGGGAAGCCCCATTATAAGAATTTTTTTCCATAGAATTGGTCACTAACCATTTAATATTGAAGGTTTCTAACAAAAAGAAAAAATAGCCATAGAGAATGGATAATGAGTAAACATGTGATTAGCATTATTCTCTTTCTTTCCACATAAATTATCTTATTCTCGAGTAAAAATATAATAGAAAATTTTAACTTTGGGAATTAAATCCTTAACCCTTAGAGTGTTCCAATAATCCTTTTATTATAAAGATTTGAAATTTAGAAGATAAACAAATGTGGCAGAATATTGTCCACACTCCTCTTTCTAAATGACAGAATCCTCTTAATATTTGAATTGGGGGATATGGAAATTCTAGAGTTTTAAGTTGAGAAAAATGAAAGGATGAATGGATCCCATAAAGAAAGGAGTAGTATTAATATAAATCCATTTAGAACCTTCATTACTATTGGTCCAGTAATCCTGAACCATCGTTTTTCTAGTCTCCTCATAAAAATGAAAATATAATTCCAAGGTTTCAAATAAGAAATTGGTTTATCTTCAAGCCAACAATCCTACCAAAAATGGATCCTAGTGCCCTTCCCATTATTCCATTTATTAAATTGACCCAAGATATATTTAGAGTCAATAAAGGACTTCAAGAATTTGATCCCATAGGAAGATCTTCTCTCGTAAAGAAAGTTTCTAGTCTGTCAACATTCCCCGATATTTCTTCTTGATAATATAAACCCAAAGGCCTTCCTCTTTATTAATATGTTAATTTTTTTATCCAGAGAGATGATGAGGCCAAAATATTTCTCATTATATCACCAAATAATATTCTTATTCTCTCTCCTAGAATCAAGCTTTCAAGTGAAATTAGATGTAATTTTAATAATGAATAACATATTTTAGGTAGAATATATTATTTATCTTATCATATTTTTAGGAATCTATTTGCAATCTAATTGTTAATATTTCGTAATATTTCTTCTAAAATTTGGAATGCAATAGTGTGTAGAAAACATGTCATAAGAAACTTTACTCCAAGTTCATATATCGAAGCTACCGAAATACTTCACGCAATAAGGAAATCCCCATTGTTCATATATTTTTTTTATATTTATGCTATGGAAAAATTACATGCAGCTACAGAAATGCCAAGCACAACTATGGAAATTCCTAGCTACTGAAAATATTTTGATTTGTTCTAAAATAATGTAAAGGAGCACCAGATTATTCAGCCCACTCTTTCCTTCCATGTCATCAACTAAGAATATAGATCCAAACATGTGGTAATCTAGAGTCATGCATGCATGTGGCATTCTAAGAAGAATTCAAATTCATGGACTTAGCACTCCATTTTCTCTCCATGTTTCAAGGATAATAAAATAGTGAAATAGTATTAGGAATGTTGAATAAGTACTTTCACACTTTGTGTTCCTAGATTAAAAGGGATGAGTTGTAGAAATATTTTCCACAATAAGTGGATGGTTGTAGTCAATTATTTTTAGGATATTTTTTCTTTGAAAAATTTGCCCAAGAATAGGTAGTTAGCTCTTAGTGTGTTGACAAAGTAAATTGTAATAAAGAGAAGATCAGATTGTATTCCTCAAAAAGAGGATTTGGTTGGATGCATGAATTATAATTGTAACCTTTCACACTCTTATATGTAATCTTTTACCAAAAAATGAAAATATGTTCTTTTCTCTCCAATATTATGAAGTTTTGAATTAAGATCTTGAAGCATGATTTAAATCCTCTTCCAAGGAATGAGTTGGCCACTCATTCCAAGGAAGATGGATCTATGTATTTGTGTTTTTGTCTTGTAATAATTTATGTTTATGTTTATTGCTTTTTCTATGATAATCATTTTGTTGTATTTTTTTCTCCTTGTATTGTAATATTCATTTTCATTCAGTTTGTTGTAAACATACATGTGTTTTATTTGATTTCTTTCCAATTCAGCAATTTCCTTTATCCAAGTGTGATTTATTTTTATGCAAGTGTGATTTTAATTTCTGCAACTGTGATTTTCCATTTCAGTAAGTGTGATTTTCAATTTATGGAAGTTTGGGTTTTATTTGAAGGAGTTTTTTCTGAAGATATCTTTCTCTTTTTGCATATAGCCATCAAACACCAACCCTGGATTCACATTATTAATGAAGAGGATTGACGACCCTCATCATTTTGGTGTCATTTCCGGGGATCATGGTATTATTACGAGACTCATATTTTTCTAAAAAAATATTCTAGTGATAGTAGAATACCTCTTGAAAATTCTGTGACAAGAAGTATTTGGTGACAATTTCTTTAAACTTTTATTTTATGCAAATAGATTAATATTTCTTTTCTACAAAATAGATTAATTTTTCTTTTCTGCAAATAGATTTTTTTTTTTCGTAATTAGATTTTGAACCTTTCGGAGATTACAAGAAGAAACTCCCTCAATAAAATGGAAACATCATTTCATGTTTATTATTTTCATGCAATGAGGTTTTCCTATTCTAAAATATTTTTATTTTCATGTATTATTACTTTTGCAAAGATTAAATAATAGTTCATGCATGCAAGAAATACAAAAAAAAACTAAATTTGTGTAGGTTAACAGAGACAAAGATTTTTGTGGATTATTTGTGCAAGCATATTGGGAGGACAAATGCAAAAAGAAATAGGGCATTGTAGAGGAGGTCAAAGAAAATATTCAGCTGATTTAAGGATTGTTCTATGAAAATAGCAGTGTTTTCCAGATGAAAACTTCTCATGCCTCGTAAAGAAGTAGCTCAAAATATTTCTGGTTCTTATTCTACACAATATGAGATTTCCACATCATTTTTAATCACTCATTTTCATTGAGAAACGACCACAATATTGTGGGTTTACTACACACTCGCTAAAAAACATGTTGAAGACTATTTTGATAGCAACATTTTCTAATGAAAAATGCTTGCAGATCATACATAAATAGCTCAAACTTATTTTGGGTCTTGTTCTACATGATATGATATTTCCATATCCTTTTGAATCTCTCATTTTCTTTGAGAAATGACCAAGATATCACATTTTGAGTGCATGTTGCTAAAAAAATAACATGTTGAAGATTGTTTTTTTATTATTTATTTTAAAAAAATCTTATGATGCATGCATGTATTCTTCTCATACTCCTCATTTTCAGTACCTGATTCATTCCATGCTACCCTCTCTATCTCAGTTTTTTTTAAATTAATTTACCCAACTTCTAGAACCATAAAAATTCCTCTAATATTTTGTAGTCAATGTTAATCCTTCTCATGATCAGAAAAATATTGGCTCAACCAGTATATGCTAATTTAAATTCCAACATACCATTTTTATTTCAGGATCATACCCACAACCTCTCATAATAAACCATTCATTCCCAATAAATGAAGAAGTCCCTGAACCATTCCATTTCCCAGAACAGTTTACCATTGTTTCTCAATTTCTAAATCAGCTTTCTAAACTGGTTGGATGTTGCAGACACTCTGGAAGATTGCTTCTTGATTTTCCATCATGTTGACATTTCTCAAAAGGATAGTGATTGGTTAGAAAACCAGTTTATTGGCTAGCCAATTATTAAAAAAATAAAACAAAAAAACAAAAAAATTACACTTCAAAGTCTTTCTTGGATCCATATGATTGCTTCTCTTATGCCAACTTGGTTGATGAAATTATTTTCTACTGAAAATTTCTATGTTGCAGAGGCCTTGACTTCATATCTATTTATTTTTTAGTCAGTAGATGGAAATCAAGGTTATACAACATGATGAAAGAAAGGATAACTACTGAGTATGGTATGGTAACTTCTATTTTTCTATTCTTGAATATTTTTATTTGTTGTTTTAATTAAAAATAGATTCACTTCTCGAAAGTATTAAAAAAGAGAAAAAGAGAGAGAAATTTGTCAAGATCTACATGTGTTGATCAAGTCAAGTAACAAAGTAAATGATGCAGATGACATCTTTCCATTTTACAACAATTAGGATCTATAATTTGTTGAATTAAAAAGAAAATAAACAATTTGCATGAGGTCATGCACAAAAATAAGTGTGGGGAGACTCACTCTCTTCCAAATATTTTGAAAAATGCATGAGAAAACAAATAGCTAAGTGTAGAAATAAAATCTCTCTACATTATTTAAGAAAAACCTCATGAGCGCATGAATAAGAAAGAAGTAAAAATTTTACTTCTTGAAATCTTAGTTTGTTGTTATCATGAAAAGAAGAGAAGACAATGTGAAAGATACAAAAGTATTGACAAAATTAGATTCTATAGGAAGATCAATAGCCTGCATGAGGGCATGCAAGAATTTAAGTGTGGGGGAAATGATGAGGCAAAAATATGTCTCATTATATCACCAAATAGCACTCTTATTCTCTCTCTTAAAATCAATATTTCAAGTGAATTTAGATGTAGTTTTAATAATGGATAACATATTTGAGGTAGAATATAGGATTTATCTTATCATCTTTTTAGGAATCTATTTACAATCTTATTGTTGTTATTTCCTGATATTTCTTCTAAAATTTGGAATGGAATAGTGTGTAGAAAATAGGTCATAAGAAACTCTACTCCAAGTTCATAGATCGAATCTACCGAAAGTCTTCATGCAACTACAGAAATCCCATTTGTTCATAGATTGCTTTTATATTTCTCGCTACGTAAAACTTACACGCAACTACGGAAATGCCCAAATTGATCAAAGTATTTTGATTTGTTCTAAAATAATGTAAAGGAGCACCAAACTATTTAGCCCATTGTTTTCTCGCATGTCATCAACTAAGAATAAAGATCCAAACATTAGAAATCCAAATTCATGCATGCATGTGGCATTCCAAGAAGAATTCAAAGTCATGGACTTAACACTCCTCCATTTTCTCTCCATGTTTCAAGGATGATTAAATAGTGGAATAGTATTAGGAATGTTGAATAAGTACTCTCCTACTTTGTGTTCTTAGATTAAAGGGATGATTTGTAGAAATATTCTCCATGATACGTGGATGGTTGTAGTCAAGTTTGTTTAGGACATATTTATTTGAATAAATATACCCAAGAATAGGTATTTAGTCCTTGGTGTGTTAAATAAGTAAATTAGAATAAAGAGAAGATAAGATTGTATTCCTCAAAAATAGGAGTTGGTTGGATGCATAAATTATAAATGCAACCTTTCACACTCTTATATGTAGTGTTTTTCCAAGCAATGAAAATATGTTCTTTTCTCTCTAATATTATGAAGTTTTGAATTAAGATCTTAGAAGAATGATTTAAATCATCTTCCAAGGAATGATTTGGACACTCATTACAAGGAAGATGGATCTATGTATTTATGTTTATGTCTTACAAAAATTTATGTTTATGTTTATTCCTTTTTCTGTGATAATCATTTTGTTATATTCTTTTTTTCCTTGTATTATAATCTTGATTTTCATTCAGTTTGTTGTGAACCTGTAGGTTTTTTATTTGATTTATTTTCAATTCAAAAATTTCCTTTATGTAAGTGTGATTTCATTTCTACAAGTGTGATTTCTTGTATGCAAGTTTGATTTTCCATTTCAACAATTGTTATTTTCAATTTATGCAAGTTTGGATTTTATTTGAAGGATCTATTTCTCCTTTTGCATACAACCATCCTGACACCATACATGGATTGAAATTATTAATGAAAAGGATTGATGAACCTCATGAAGAGCCTCATTCATTAACTTGAAATACTTCAGTCCCAACCCACCACAATTCTTTGGTTTGGTGACTTTGTTCCAAGAAACTAAAGGATATTTGAAATGATCCTCCACCCATGACTAGAGAAAGTGTTTCTAAATCCTTTCCTAGAGACAATTATTTTAGCGAGGAGCTTGAAAAGGGACATAACATAAATTGGGATTCCTTGTAAAGATATTTGAAGAAGTTGAATCTTACTAGCCTGAGATAACAATGATCCCTTCCATGTAGAAAGTTTCTTGTTTACTTGATCAATAAGGGAATTCCAAATAGATGTGTCTAGGTTTTTATATATGAGAGGCATACCAATGTAAGAATGTAGAAAGGACTTGATCTTGCACCCAAGGATTCAAGAAATTATGATCTGGACCCGCTCCTCCACATTAATAAAAACACAACATTCTTGTGGAAATTCACAAGTTGCCTTGAGACCATATCATGTTCATGTAACACTTTTTTTATAGGTAGTAGATTCTTGAATGGCATCTACCTCAATTAATTTTAAGGTTTATTTAATTTCATACAAAATCCACTAAAAATCAAATTCCTTATGGATTTCATGCTAAGAATTTGATCTAGTGCTTCATTATATGAATATATGTGTTGGTGAAATATTTTCTTAGGGGAAAAATATGAAATCATCAATTCTCATGGGATAAATTCCTCCTCTTCAAAATGGGGATGATCACATTTATTAAAAGCTAGAAATTATGTACACTAGACTGATATTTGGGGTGGCTAGAGGATGAGGAATGTGTAAAAACAACCTTGTTGTGATTGCAATGGTATACTATAGAGGGAGAAATTTTTAGGTAAGGCAAAAGAGATAAATGATAAGGGGATTTGTATTAATGATCTCAACTAATATTTCATAAAATACAACTCAAAGGTGATTCTAGTTTCAATTAGAGGAAACCAGAAATCAAAACACAACATCATATCAAGATAATGCAACATAAATTCAAAGCATTATCACTACATATTCATTCCAAAAATAAGGATATTATTGAAATGATTCTCTGATAAAATCTTGTCTTTTCATGGACTTAGAAATGGTTCTCCACATCTTTCCTATAATGATCATATTTGGTTATGCTTTGAAATATCTCTTTTGAATCGTCATCACTATGAAAAATGAAAGCCTACACAAATATACTCTTTATCATAAACATGATTTCTTATATCCCACATGAGAAAACACTTATCTTGTAATCCTTAGGAATCATGTGCTCACATCACCCATGACCTAGATTTGGTGAAAAAATTGCACCATGATTTCTCTTGGATTTGATAGTATCAATTTTTCTCAATACTTCTCAATGGAAATATATTAATCCTCTAAAAGAAAAAACTTTCTCTTTTGAAATGGAATCAAGTTGTGACTGAATGGGTACTATATTCATGAATAATAAAATTACTTCATGTTATGTCTCCTAAATGGAGGATGGTAATGAGATAAAGAATACACCATAGCCTTGGTTTTCATCATAAAAGTGTTATATTGATTGTACTATATGTTTCATGCTCAACAATCCTCTTATGCACTTTGTATTAGTCTAGCAAAAATGAGTTTATATTTCATGTTAGATGTTTATTGGTCCTCGAAGATTATTTTAGATGCAACATGGAGGTATTCATCGCAAATGAATAACTCATAAAAATCACTTATGAATGTAATTATTTGAAATATTTTTGATAGAATAAGTGATGCTCCAATTTTAAGATAATTCTCTCATCATAATCAATGGGAAAATACAAAATCCAATGAATTGGGAAGAATAATGTGAAAACCTCATCCCCCAAATCTCCATACATACTCCACCGCACCATAAAATATATGTACAAAATGAAATTTTATTTTAAGAGTAACATTTTCTCCAAAGTTTAGGCAATTTGGCTTGCATTGAGTCTCCAGTAAAAAGTAAAACAATTTATGTTGTTTTGGGTAAGAATGAAGATTTTGAGTTGTATCCTTGATTAGATAATAATGAGATAAATAATTATAAAATCCATATGATAATTTATCCAGTTAAAATATAATTTGAAGAGGAATAAATCCTCCAATTTGAAGAGGAATAAATCCTCCAATTTTCACAAAGTTCTCTCGTCGAAATGGTAAGATGGAAAAACAAGTTTTGGTTGTAAAATAAGTTTTTGAATGGTGATTACAAGAAAAACTAGATAAAATCACATAAAATTAATCCTATTACTATATAAAATAATAAATGGATCAATTTGAATTATTTTTGCAAGATATCTCATGGGAAAATTTTCATGGGATTTGGGATTAGGGTTTGTAAATTGTGAGAATTTGAGTTTTTGGAAGAACTAGCGTAAATAAGGGTTTCTCTATAAAAACATTCAAATGATAATATGTAAAAATTAACTTTTTACATCCCTTGTGTCTCACATCATCTTTAAGGAATTTTCATGGAGAGAAAATGTGCAAAATTTAAAGTATTTTTATTATGGGAACTCAAGATATGAGAAAATCATTTTTAGCATACCTAGGGCATAGAGCTATTTTTGATGTCCTCCATGGCTTTCATGGAGTAAATGAGAATGAAATTTTGTTATAAAATGCATTTGAGTTTTTGGATGTGCTTTAAGTTATTTTTCCTTGGTTTTGGAGGGAAAGTGCACTTTTAAATGACATTGAGGAACTCAATAGAGTGTATTTTGATTTATGGAAGGAACTTGAGGTTCCATAAGTGTACTTTTGGTCCCTAAGTAGAACCAAAGTGAGCTTGAGTTCTTCATAAGGAAGACCTTATTGACATGTTGTGGTTCAGGTGATGTCATTGATAAAAAAATCAGTAATGAAAAATTAGATAATGGAGTGGAGTCATATGATGCTAAGAGTGATGGTGACATGAATATTTAGGGGTGTTCATGGTGATATCAATTTATTAAGTGATAATTGCTTGTTTTTACAAGCCTATTTAGGTGACCTAGCTATCCTAGGTGATAGCGCATGGAGGTTTGAGATTATTGGTGAATTGAGTAACATATTTTCATGATGAAGAGAATGTTTTGGGAGTTTCTACGCACTCACATTAGTTTAGGGTAAAAATTCAAGTTAGAGACCAAGTTTCGCCCATTAGAACCATGTGTGGTTGTTAGAAGGCATGAGGATGAGTTGTGGAGCCATGTGAGATTATGGATGCATGTAGGAAGTTAATTCATGATTTATCAAGTATGTTAGGACATTTTTGATAGTTTCTATGATGAGTTATGAGGCTATTTCAGTTGACCCTAGACTTTACAGTGCAAAACCCTATGGGCTAGTTATGTAAATAAGGAAAGATGGACAGATGGAGAACTATTTGTGACATGGTGATGATCGTAGATATATTTAAGTTGTATCCTTATGTTGTGGAAAAAATTTAAGGTTTCCAAAATGATTTTTTTATAGGTTATGTTAGTTTTGGTGAAATAGGGTCAAAAGCAAGGTCATTTCTAACTCGAATTGGATATTTTGATGCTCACCCTGAATTGTGTGCTCTGTATGGGACCTTAAGGATTTTAGGGATGTTTCTACAATTTATATGTAATGTTTCAAAAAATTATGAGGTCATTTCATCGTCATGTTTTTTATGAAAGAATGTTAAGAAGGTAAACAACTCTTTATGTGTTTAAAACCCTAGCTCAAAAGTGGTAGGAGAAAGAACGATCCTAAGTGGAAATAATTTATTTATAGTGCATGCATTATGATTTTAACATGTATATTACTCCTCCAAGTTTCAAATAGGTTAGTTTATAAAGAATTTTAGTTTAGGACAAGGTTGTCTAAAGGAGTTGAAAAATAAATGATCATTATGGTGAGTATGAGATTTTTTATTTAATTCCATGATGGTTTTAGTTCATGGTGATTTATTTGAATGGTCAATAATGCTTCATTTATGTTGACTAGTCAAAGGGTAGTTTTGGAGTAGTTTTAGGTAGTTTGCATAGATCAGCTTGGATGAAGGCCTTACACTTAGATTTGGATGGATTTAGAATATATTACGGAAATATAATTCATATATATTTCCAATGGTATAATTTTGATCTCATTATGTGTTTATTTGATGAGGTTTCCATGTCATATTTTGTTTCAAGAAGGTTTCTTATTTTTCAATACATAACTACTTTTGCTGAAAGTTTGAGTTGGTTAGAGAATTAAATGGATTTTTGATGCCTTATATCACTTGGAAGGTGGAGAGGGATGAATTTTTCATCCATTAAGTCCATTTTTATGTATTGAAAGTGTCAAAGAGGTGTTAATTAACTAAGTTTGTAAAACTCGCTTATTGGGAAGTTTGATTTGATAAAGGGTAAAGTTGATGTGGTTTGAATATATGAATATTTCATGAAAATGTTATAAAGGTCCCATGATTTAAATTTAGTGGTAACATTCCATAATTGAGGTGTTCTTGGGTGGTATTGAGGCCCAAAAGTGAAAGTAGCTTGCTTAGAAACAACTGTTTTGTGAAGGAAATGAGCCAATGGGCCCATTAAATGAAATAATTTGATTAGTTCAAGTAAATTGTGACCATGGATGATGTTTAAATGTCATATTACTCATGTGTGGTTATTTTTATAGCTTTAATAAAAATATTTTTGGTGTTAGAGGATTTTTCTCATTCCAATGGTAGGGTTTTGAGGATTTTTGGTGCATGATAAGTGATTTTTGGCTAGGCCAACCTACTTGGGTCATATGTGACTATTGTGGTGATTAATATGGTATAGATAAAGTATTAAAACTGAACTATTTTTATTTTGAATGATGAAGATTCTATTAAAGTGATGTTTTGGGTGTTATTTTGCACTAGTTTAGTGAGTATGAAAATTGTGACCTATGTGTGATTGATTTGTAGGTGTGTGAGAATGTTTTGGGATATGATAAAGTGCACGAAATATTGATTAATGTTTACATATGTGTGTAAGGGTTTTATTCTTTGATAAGTGAAGAAATTTCTAGTTTGTAAGTGATTGAAGAACTAGGATTTAAACAAGGGTTTGAAGGAGTGTGAGCTGTAATTGTGATATCTATCATTTTTGGCAAAGAGAAATACATCGTATATATTCTTCATAAGTTGGTTTAGTGGGTGATTAATAATATTTGGGGGTTGTATCCTCCTTGTGGAGTTTATTCTTCACAAAATTAGGAGTTGGTGCTCCTTGTGGGGTTAGTGTCTCACTAAATTTGAAACATATCAATATAAGGATTGTTTTTAGTGTTTTTTCTTCCCATTGAGGGTTTCCACTTATGTATTGTGTCCTTTTTTTTATTCTCTTATTCATGGTTAATTTCATGTATGATGTTTTATATGATTCATACATTAATAGTTAGATTAGGGGTGTTGAGATTTTAATAATTAATCTGAAATATGATTTAATTTTGTAAGAAATGATTCAACCCCCTCTTAATCCATTGTGCTTCTAAATATTGGTATCGAGTACATCCTTTTAGATAATTTTATCACTTGAAAGGGGATCCTTGAAGAAAAAAATGGTGATTCAAGAGAGTGGTCTCCTACTAATAGGGCACCATTGTTTTATGGAATAAACTATGCTTTTGGAGTATGAGTAAGAAGGCTTATATATTGTCTTTAGAGTTTGATTTTTTGAAAGCTATGGAAGATGGTTATACTCCTACTGCCACTCCACATACTAGTACTACAAAAAAAGGCTTATGAAGACAATGCTTGGGCTTTTAGTTCTATCATATGTGTTTTTGGAGAATTTGAGTTAGGAAAGGTAATGCATTACAAATTGGAAAAATAATCATGGGAGAAATTAAATTTTTGTATAAAGGCGACTCAAAGGTAAGAATTTATAATCTTTAAAATTTTAGAAATTCATTTGAGTCTCTTAAAATGAATGATGATGAGTTCATTACTGCACATCTACTTAGAGTTGATAAGCTTGTCAATAAAATGAAAGGGTTAGGATACGATGTTAAGGAAGAAGTAATTTTTCAAAAGGTTTTGAGATCACTAAATCCTAGGTTTGATTCCAAAGTATCTTCCATAGAAGAAGCCAAGGATTTGACTACTTTGAAGATGGATGATCTACATGGTACTTTGACTGCTTATGAGATGAGGGTGGTTGAATCCAAACCAACCAAGAAAGAGATAGCTTTCAAAGTTGAGAAGATGAAAAAGGATAAGAAGACCAAAGTTGATGATATTTCTCATGAGTTAGGTGATGAAGAATTATTTTCTACATTTTTAGAAGATTGCTGTTAGAACCAAAGTAAGTACAAGGTTAAACTTCCTTTCAAATGTTTTTTGTTTGTGGTAAATTAGGTCACTTTTCTGCTAAGTGTCCTCATACGCATGATAAAAAGGGAAATGATGATCATGTAAGTGATCATGAGAAGAAAAATCAGAAATATGGTAAAGAGAAGAAAAATTCAATAAGGTTGAATAAGAAAAGAAATGTAAGAAGATCTTTTACACTAAGGAAGAGGCATTTTCCTCTGAAGTAAGTAGTGAAGATGATGGATCTAATTTTGAGTTTGAATCTAATCATAAAGATGTAGGTGATGAGGTCCTATTCATGAAAAAAAGCTATGAGATCCACTAGTGGTGATTCTTCATTGATGGGTGAGTTTTTATCATATTCTTGAAAAGGTTTTGAAGGAGAAGAAGATCACATTATAACTAAATTAGTTTATGTTTATTCAGAATTGAAGCATGCTGAAAAATAAAATGAGAAATTGAAATCACAGGTCAAGGAATATGAAGTAAGAATTCAGGAACTAGAAGGGAAGCATTGGGATATTAATAAGAATATTGATGAAATTGTAAGAAAGATAGAGTTAAAAATTAGAACTATGCCTCTTAGCTTGAAATATAAGGATGAATAAGTTATTCTACTCAAGAAGGAGCTATCAGATGCAACAAGTAAGGAAAAGTCATATCAGAAATTTGAAGAAATTTCCAAGGCTCTTGGTGATCTCTTGAGAAATCATAAAGTTGCAGGTGATAGATCTGGTTTAGGCTTCAAAATTGAAGTCATGGAAAAATAATTGAAGCAATTATACCTAGTTTCAAAAAATAAACATTTTAATCAAGCTCCAAGAAAGGAAAGGATACCTACACCAATGACAATGAGAAGACCAAGCCAATTAGGAAACCTAATGCCTCAAGGTATGAAATATATTTCAATGGTTATTGTTATACATGTAATGGATTTTTTCATAGGGAAAAATAGTTTAGGATACCTAATAGATATGCTCATCCATGGAGATAAAATAGGAGTGATAAAGCTAAGAATGTGATATGCTACAAGTGCAATGAGGTAGATCATGTTGCTAGTGTTTTCCTGACTGATTAATCTAGTCAGGTTGATGGTTTCAAGTAGAAGAATAAAGTGGTGTATTAAATTTTTAATGAGATTGCTAATGTGGTAAGGGATTGATACCATGTCTTCTCAAGAAAAAATCAAAGGGCTCAAGGTCCTCGAGTGCATGAGAGAAGCTTTTTGAGGTCAAGAATGCATAACAGTTAAGGAAGGAATTTGGGGCCTAGGAGAGATCATGGAGTCTCATAAAATGTTGGAGTTGATGGAAGGTAAGGCATAACTAAGATTTTATATAAGAAGAGAGAATAATAACGAGTTTTATATTTTTTTAAGAGGTATTGGGATCTCTTCAAGACCTTGTTTTAGGTCTTCATGGTATTCATATGCCTCTATTATGCTTCTTAGAGGTATATCGGTTCATATGAAGCATTGGAGTGAGGGGGAATATAGGTATGTATGTGACTCCTTCATGATGTCAAGGTATGTCCTTTAATTCATTAAGCATGTTCTTATGGTTCAATATGGTTGTTCATGTAGTGAATGTCAAGATCTCTGTCTTGTGGTCTTTTGGTGTGTAAGTCTATGTTTTTGATCTATATGTTTTGAATTTTCATGGTGAAGTTGTTTGTCTAAGATTTTTTTAGTGAGTATGAGATTCAATTTGGTGTCTCATAAGAGGTCTATTATTTCATGAAAACATGATAATATTTTTCTTGTAGTCCAAGTCTTTGTCTATAAATGTTGTCTTACATAGAGGTTTGTGGTATCTAAAAGTCTCAATTCTGAGTTATAAATGAAGTATTTGAGTCTTTCATAATTATTAAGTGCATGAATCAAGTATGTCTAAGTTTTTATGATGTGTGAGAAGATGATAATATACCTTAGAAGGTTGTTGAAGGTAATCAAGAGTCATAAAGGATATTTTCTCCTTAAGAAGGTTGTTTTGGTCATCATGAGTTGTCTTGGTATGCATATTGGTTTGAGTGTCATTATGTCTTGTGTCAAACATATCTAATGGTGTCTAAGAGAAACTTATAAGGTTTGAAGTTATGATTAGTCATCAAGTATGAAGAAATGTTCAGACTATCATGATAGAGAAATTTGATGTAGTGTTCCTAAAGGAATGATGACTTGAAACCGACATGGTTTCAATCATGAATGTGATATGTATGTTTCTTCATCATGGTATATGTTCTTGGGATAGTATAAGATGATGTTACAATGTTGATTACAAAATTGGAACTCTTAATACCAAAGTCTGAGAAATTTGAGTTATTTTTACTCCAAATTGGGTTATGACTGTGCATTGAAGTGGTTTGATGGAAATTTTGTGCTTAAAGGAGCTAATGGTGGAGTTAAAATCTAAAAATTTATAAAAATAATCTATACAGTGTTTAATTTAGGATTCAAGTTGTTTCAGACCTTGAAAATGCCTAATCTTGTTGGATTCTCTAACATAGATGAGCTTTTGATAGTTAAGTACATAAAGACCTAATTGGAAAATAATAGTGTTGCAATCTAGGTAGTATCTCTTCAATGGTATGATTCAAGGCTTATGGAGGAAACAATATGGACAAATGGGTGTCAAAATTAGGTAAGATGGTCTTGTGTAAATGAATACATTGGAAACTAGATGTGATTTTCATTGTTACAAGGGCTAGTAGACTGTGCAAATGCAAATTGATGGTGAAAAGTTGGTATAGTGAGCTTGTAATGATTCTCAATGATTGTAAGGCATGAATGAGTGTAAGATGATAATATAAGGTTAAAAAGTGTGATAGTTTGCTTTTATGTATCCTCAGTGCTTCAATACTATGTTAGAGCATGTATGATTTGTCACAGCCTATGAGTCACTTTTTGTGTGCTTTGTGTCTTACAAATGGTTGTTCATGAGTATAATGTGCTTGTAGATGGTGCTTTGAGTTAGAAAAGATTGGTCAACATGATCCATTTCATAAAAAAGTAGTGATCACTATGAAGACTATTTAATGTTTATCATGACTGAGATAGTGAAAATATGAATGCTACAAGGTTGGTTGATAAGGTTACTGTTATTGGTTTGAAGTGCACATTTTTTTGGAAAATCCATATGAATCTAACTTCAGCTGGTACAATGGGATTTTCTTCAAGTTATAGGTGCCTCTGACTGAGGAGAACCTCTAGAGTGGGTTGGTTCCCTTGATGGATCACCAAAAACTACTAATATTTATGGGGTTGATGGATAGAAATAAATTGGAAATTAACTAAAAGAAAAAAAAGGGTGATACACTAATTTTTTTGGGACTTAACTTGTACGGAAGCAAACTTAATGACTGGTAAAATAACTGATGGACTTCACTACAATTGCTTGTTTGACAGATTTTACACTCACAAAGGCATTGACATACACTTATATGGCTTGTAAAACATACAAAACAACTTAATGGAGGTGTTGTAAGATTATTAACATGCAAAGGAATAATATTACTCACTGAAACATGCTTCTAATATGTTGTGACACACTTGAAAGGAAAAAAAAGTCTTTTATTCATCCACAAGGTGTGTAAGTACAAAGTTCTACATACAATTCTATAGAAAAATAAGACCCTTAAACTTGTACACACACATGGTTTAACTACAAAATATCACCACCCAAGATCCAAAAATAACACATGCTAAAATTATCCTAACTAGAATTTTGGAAACACATATAATAGTAGCCACTCATGTAGAAAACAACACTAGTAGTTTGAGCTGACCTCTTTTACACAATTTTGATTAAAAATAATCCAATTCTATGTTGGGAATTAGGGACTACAGAATAGTGCTATGATTAAATAACAAACCCAATCATGCACATAGGATCTTCACAATTCCACAGAATCTACGTTAGTGGAAGTATAAACTAGAATAATCCAAATCAAAACAAAATACACACACATACCATAGCATGTACGTGGGTCACCCAATGTGGGCTACGTCCACCAAAGATAGAGATATCATATATATAATACAACAAGAGTACAAACCAACTCTTCAATACAAGAGTATAATGCATCTCTCCAAGAGTATCTCCTCTCCTCCAGATCTCTAAATAGATCTCCATGAGTGCACTACAACTATGCCTCCAAACACCACCAACATATCTCACATAACCAAGAACTACTGCATCTCTGAACTGCTACCAAGTTCTTTATGGATCTGCAACAAGACCTCTCACATGGGTCTACCATATGTGCAACTATGACTGTGCACCAAGAAGTAAGTATGTCTCTCCATCACTACATAACTTGTGCAAACATGAAGACAACCTCCTCTACAATATCTAGATCTACATGGATCTATAATACAAGATCTCACAACAACTTGTGGATCTAACAATATAAGACTAGATCTACATGGATCAACAATACATCATGATCTCATGAATCTACAATACAAGATCTCACCAACATGTGGATCTACAAGAAGAAACTCTATGTGCTTTGCATACTATGCAAGCCATTACAATGAGACAATAATTATACAAAGAAAATACAGTAGAAGATGTTACCCTCTTCTCACCATTCAGATGTACCTACTATTTCCTTCTGTCTAGCTCCTTTCCATGGAGACTTTGTCTTCATGTAACCTGTTCTTTCTTTCTCTTCTTCTTATTTATCATCATCCTCTCAATCTAGGAGAATCAAGGATCTAAGTCAATCCTTCTCTTAATTCTACTTCTAAACCCTAGATTTTATGCTTATATAGTCATATATAAACTTAGGGCACTTAGCCATGCAATTACAAACAATAAATCTACTTTAATGCTAAAAATAGATCTAATTCCCGAGAGTTAATTAAAACATCATCGTACAGTAACCGTGCTGTTGGTTACCTTTGCCGAACCGTAACCGGTTACATCCTAACCTAAACGACCTTATCCGATCGACGCCGATTCACATTAGAACCAAAGAACATGTAAAATCATGCTTATTGTGAAGCAATCTAGATCCACAACTTAACATTCTATACTTATCTTTGTAAAATAATAAAATAATATTTTTTCCCAATGCACTCTGCATTTTTCCATGAAAAATTGTTTATTAATTACCTTCATGGTCAATTTCAACATGATTCTGAGTTAGCTGAGATTTGAATACGTGGGCTGAGATTGTTTTTCCCTTTTTGCTTCCAAAAAATGCCATCAATTTTTTATTTTTTTGGAGACAATATGAAGAGAAGGATGAGAGTTTCCCAACGAGACCAATTTTATTGAATTTGGAGTTATAGATTGAAATATATGGCCATTTAAAAAATTTCATGTCAATATGAACATGAGAGTGACTTGTTAAGGCCTCTAATCTATTTTTGGGATTGCCTTCTCTACATGTGAATTGATATTCCTTTGCCATGTGCTATGTGGATTTGTGTGTAGGCATGTGATTTTATGAAATGTGAGCCAATAAGAGAATGTTGTGTATGATTTGGATTTTGTAGTGTCAAGCTCTATGAAACCTCCATTATCCATCACAAAGTATAAACCAATGAGAAATCTACATGAACTTCCACAAAGTGTCAATTCTTTAGTGTACTTTCACTCACTAGCACAAAAGGTGAGCCAATGACAAGGCTCCATGTACCCTCGTAGTGTTAGACCTTTGATAGTCCCTTCCGATCACAAAACATGAGCCAATAGGAAAACTCCACACTCCTTCGTAATGCACTTTCATTTACAAGAACCTTGTCATATTGCAAAAGAGAAAACTAATAAGAACATCTAATTTTATTACAATATTAGTCTTTAGTTATACTAATCTTGTCAAATTTCAAAGCATAAACCAATAAAAGCATCCCATGAAATTTCACGGTGTCTAACTATTTAATAACCTTGACTGACCACTGTGAATTACAAGCCAATAGGAAAGTTCCATGAATTTTTGCTATATTACTTGGTCAGACCTTACCTTTTAAGCACCATGTAGACCCCCATGAAGCCCGAACCAGCAAGAAGGATTCGTATATGTCTCATGTCATATCTACTCATTCACATTATGAATTATTTTGTGGCCACCCAAATATGACATTTTATTGAATTTGGTTTATTCCATAGACTTGAGGTTCGCATAATGCATTGGCTATTGAAATCATCTAGAACCCTTCCGCATGTCCCTACTTTTTAGCTGTAAAGTTAAAATTGATGGCCAAAAGAACATATGTCGAGCTTGTTTAAATGGCTAAGTCTATTTTAAAAGAGTTATTTTTTCTCTATCAAGAAATGCTTTTGTTTTCAATGTTTTCCAATAGGACCTCCACAATTATAGTCCTCATCTCATGCAACCCATCCATATAAGTCATTCTCGAACTCATTCTTTCTCATAATATTCTTTTCTATACAGACGTGTGTTGGGTTGAATCAAACAAATCTTTCCTTCCAACTAGGTTCATGAATTATAATGAATGGTGTTGATTATCAAGAACATAAAAGATCTAATTTAATGCCTTATTAATTTTGCATTCTTCCCATCATTACTAAGAAGCTCTATCATTCTCTAATTCATGGCTTGCATATTATCTTGAGTAGCTGAAAAAAATAGTACCCCCATCGATGATTAACCAAAAATGGTCAATAGTTAATTCATTTTTAATGAGGTTGTAGACTTTAAGAACATGGTTATGGATGCATGAAGGATTTTATGATATTTGAAGAAGGTGATATCGGGTGTGATAATGCTTGTATGTTGTCCTCATTTATATCTTGAGACAAAAATTTCAAGCTACGAGATGTGAGTGTATACAAGATGCAAAGCATGTCAAATTCTACAGGTATGAGGTGTATTAGTAGTCATTATACAAATGGTGTGAAAATTTGATTTTATATGTGTAAGATAATGTGTATGATTCAAATCATTCGGAGGATCATGAGTTTGTGCTTCTAGTAGGTGGCATTGATGATTTCAAGGTATAATGAGGTATGTTTTGGTTGTTTCCTTTAAAGGAAAGCATATTTTTCTCTAAATTGCATTATTTCATTCAAAAATGGCTACAAGGACTAAAATTTTGGTTTATGACTAGGTTTGAGTGGTTGAAGTGCTCTCATGGCATGCAATCAAGGTTTGTAGACATGTTTTTGTGTTTTCCCTTAGAGAAAGATGTCATGAATCTAGGGGGAGTTGTGAAATGCATTGTTATGATGTGTATGGTGTTCTTGAGCTCCCAAAGTTATTTGAAATTGTACTGAGATGTTAGAACAAGGATCTCATCCCTTGAGATGGTTTGAAGACAAAAAGATAAGAGACAAGAAAAATTTGTGTCTTGACAAGTTGATTTGGCCTAATAATGACAAATGGTGAAACATTTTTCTCTTGTGCATCATTTTTGGCATGATTCCCATGGTGTATTCTTTAGGTACTCATCTATTATAGTGCCTTATTGATGATGTTTGAAGGCCATACAAATTTTGGAGATGAAATGACAATTCTTGTATGCTTAAAAGGTAGATAATGGTGATATAGATCAAGGAAGAGGTGAATTGTTGTCTTCTTCATCGTTATTTTCTTTTTAGGTGATTTTATGTGCTCTATGCAGAGAGATCAACGTGTTTATATATTTAAAAATGGCTCAAAATTAGGTTTTGAGTGAAATTTAAAACTTGTGAGATAGAATGAGACATTTGGTTGATGTTTCCAACCAATTGGTGACCTTATCTAGTTTTAAAAGGTGAATAATATGCATGTACAAGTATTCCTTTGTCATTAATGTAAAAAGGGGGAGAAGTTCATGTTGTTTTTCATCAATGACAAAGGCGAAAATTGTTGGATTGTTATGGTTCAGGAGTTGTCATTGATGCAAACCTCATTAAAGACAAATTGGATGATGGAGTAGAGTCATATGATTCTCAAAGTGATGGTGACATGAATATTCAAAGGTGTTCATGGTGATATCATTTGATTCAGTTAGAATCATTTGTTCTTGCAAGCCTATTCAGGTGACCAAGCTAGCCTAGGTGATAGTGCATGGAGATTTGAGCTTATTGGTTACTTGAGAAGCATGTTGGTATGATGTATAAAATATTTGGGATTTTATAGGTACTCACATGAGTTGTGGGGTGTAGATTCAGGTTGGAGACCAAGTTACAGTGTTCAGGTTGGATTGGGTGTGGTTGTTAGAAGGTATGAGGATGAGTTATGGGGCCATATGAGATCATGGATTCAAGTAGGTATTTTATTCATGTAGGTTTTTTCAATTGACCCTAGCCTTTACAAAGGTAAAACCGTAAGAGATAACCATGCAAATGAGATAATCTAGAGAGATGGAGAGATTTTTAGACACGATGATGATTGGAGATGTATTTAGGGTGTTTCGTGGTTATGTGGGAAATTTTTTAACCCCTCTCTTCCTTCAGATGAAAGGGACGAGGGAAAAATAAAAAAATTATATCATTTTTGTCTTGTCTTAAGTTTTTTTTTCCATGATGATTATTTTACATGTTTTCTCGTATTTGGTGAAACGGGGTAGAGAACAAGGTCATTTCTAGCTTGAATTGGATACTCTGATGCTCACCCTAAATTGTGAGCTTTTCATGGGACCTTGAAGATTTAAGTTATGATTCAAAATTTATTCTAGAAGGTTTCACAAAAATAATGAGGTCATTTCATTGTTAGGTTTTTATGAACGAATGTTAAGAAGGTAAACAACTCTTTATGTGTTTGAAACCCTAGCTCAAAATTGGTAGGAGAGAAAATGATCATAAGTTACTCAGAATTGATTTATAGTGCATGGATGATTATTGTAACATGTAGATTCCTACTTGAGGTTTCAAGAAAGGTATGGTATAGGTTATGGTGATGAGTGGACCCCATTCAAATAGGTCAGTTTCAGAAGAAGTTTAGTTTAGGACAAGTATTTCCAAAGGCATTACAAACTACTTAATTTTAATGGTGATTATGGTATTTTTATTTATGTCCATTATTTTTTAGGTCATGGTGATGTAGTTGAATGATCAATAATGCTTCATTTGTGTTGTTTGGTCAAAGGGTAGTTTTGGTCAGTTTTAGGTATTTTGCAAAGACCATCTTGGTAGAATTCCTTCCAATTAGAGTTGGAAGGAGTTCCATTATGTTATGGAAATTTAATTCAAGTATATTTCCAATTTATAATTTTTGTCTCACGATGAGATGAGTTTATCGGGTTTCAAGGTTAGTTTGTGAACAAGAAGGTTTATTGATTTTCGAGACAAAACTTCTTTTTGCTGAAATTTTAAGTTGGTTAGAGAGTGAAATGGATTGGGTGATGATTTATATCACCTTAAAGGTTAATATGGATTAATTTTTCATCCATTTGGATGTATTGAATGTTTCAGAAATGATGTTAATAAGCTAAGTTTGTAAAATAACTTTTTGGGTAGCTTGATTTGGTAAAGGGTAAAGTTGATGTGGTTTGAACATATGAGTATATAATGATATATGAAAGGAATAGAAGTGTTATAAAGGTTATGGGATTTCCATTTATTGGTTACATGCTATGGTTGAGGTTTTCTTGGGTAGTAGTGAGGCCCAAATGTGAAATCGGGTTTGAAACAACTATTTTGCAAGGAAATGAGCCATTCATCCCATTTAATGAAATAATTTGATTAGTTCAAGTAAAATGAGACTATTTATGATTTTTAAATGTTGTATTACTATTATGTGGTGATTTTTGTAGCTTTACCATAAATATTTTTGTGTTAGAGAATTTTTCTCATTCCAATGGTAGGATTTTGAGAAATTTTGTGCATGATAAGTAGTTTTTGGTTAGGCTAACCTACTTGGGTCATATTTTACTATTATGGTGATTCATATGGGATTTTTTTAAGGTTATGTAGTCTAAATAAATCTGGGAAACTGACCTATTTTGAATTTGAATGAATAAGAGCCTATAAAAGTGATGTTTTGGGTGTTATTTTGCACTACTTGAGTGAGTATAAAAAGTGTGACCTAGGTGTGATTTATTTTTAGGTGTAAGCATGATTTGGGAGCTGATAAATTACATGAAATATTGAGGATTTTTTTGAGATGTGTGTGTAAGGGTTTATTGATTTGAGAAATGAAGAAAGTTCTAGTTTGTGAGAGATTGAAGACGTAGGGTTTGAATAAGGGTTTAAAGGAGTGTGAGCTCAATTTGTGATCTATATCATTTGTGGCAGTACCAATACATCATAGATCTTCTTCATAAGGTGTTTTAGTGGGTTATTGATCATATTTTGGGGCTGTATTCTCCTTATGTAGTTAGAACTTCATAAAATTATGGGTTGATGCTCCTTGTAGGGTTGTAGCTATACTAAACTAGAGGTTGGTGCTCCTTGTGGGGTTGGTTCCTCACTAAAATTGAAGCATATAAATATAATGATTATATTTCAGTTGGTTTTCTTCCTATTGATGGTTTCACGTATGCCATAAAATCAACATATGATTTCGATGCACTCAAACTCTCAAGGTTGTGCCAGAAAACGGAAATATGGAAAATTGTAGGAATGTTGATGGGAAAATTTAGAGAATCATAGAATAAGTTTGGGTAGTGTGAGTTCCTAGTATTTGAGTTGGAGAAAATGGAAATTTAGAGGCCATGTATGGGTAGCGTAAGTTCCCTATTGTTTTTTTATTTAATATGCTTACTTCAAAGGAAATAAATTAAATAAAGGGAATAAAAAATAAAAGCAAGCTAACTAATCTAATCTAATATTGTTGGATTGTTATGCTTTCTGGAAAAAATATAAATAAATCTACAGAGGAACCAAAATAAATTGAAATTGCCTCTACAATAATATTAATGAACTAAACAACCGAAAATCATGGTATGCATATTCCCGTGTAATGTGGATCTAATCCTCACTAATACAACAAAATCTTTTCCAATTTATATTTGTGGATTACTACTTAAATTTTTCTATCTTGGAGACACTTTGGAAGAAGTAAAATATTCTCAAAAGCACTTTTTCCCCTAAAAATTCCTGAAGAAATCAAGAATATAATAAAACCTTACATATTGAAGTAGAATTAAAATTAATACTAAACTAATGCAGGAGATTTCACTAGAATATTTACGCAAAAAAATAGAAAATATAACAATGAATTTTCTATTGACTTGAATACTCTAATCAAATTGTTAATTGAAATATAAAGAAACTAAAGTAAAGCTTCAAGAAAACCAAGTACATCCCTAACCTGGAATTTGTAGAATTGTGACAAATCCAATGATGGTTTTCCTCTATTGTCCCCTCAACTTCTTTTCTAATTTAGTTCTCGATGAATCCAAGGAACTGTGTGGGTCGTGCAAAAGAAACAATGAAGTGCTAGATAAGAAATGGCTTGTGGGAAATCTAGTACCAATGCGCGAGGGGAAGAGAATAAAAAATGCAAGAGAACCGAGCTTGATTGTTTTTTTCTTGGCAAGATTACGGCAACATAATAGTGTAATTCATAAATAAAAAAATCCAACCAATGATATAGGTAGAAGCTTGGATCTTATAGAAAAATGGAAAGGAAATTTTCCATCCCATTTGGCATCCAAAGGATGCCACATAAGAATAAGAAGGGGGATTTAACTCTCAATTAACATAGGAAAGGGAAGGACAAGTTGATAGGTATCAAATGAGCCCAAGAAAAACCAATTTGACTAAGAAATGTTAACTAAAATCAAGTTTGATTAAGTTGAAATGTGTTCAAAATATGTTAGAGATGGCTTTAGAAAAATGCATGTAATCGCCAAAGTGTGTTTACGGGGTTGTTGTGTAACCATTGGGGTGGTTACGCAACCACCTCCGAGGGTACACCCATGATTGCATAACTTCCATGGAAATTTCATAACTATCATGGATGTTCCATGACTTAAGGTCAAAAGATAAGGAAATTTTTGTGAAAGAGATAAAGGAAAGCAAGAAAAGAATGGAAATTGTTAAGGGAAGCACTCTATACTATGAACATATACTTGTAAGTGGGAATCCAGACTCGAACACCATTGGAAAAGATATTAATCATCATTGGGAACTTTGAACCGTTCAAAAAATGTAGCATGTGCAAAATTGGGTGCATACATATTGCCCCCTCGGAGAAGTTTTTACCCATGAAGAGGCCTAAAATGTAGATTCCAAACATGGCATTCCTAAAATGGGGAGTTAGAAATTATACCTGACACACATGTGTGTCGAAGTGACACAAATCCAAGCTTCTCACCCTCTATAAGAGAAAACGGGAATCAAGTGTAGATATAATGTAGAATTAACAAAATACACTAAAATAAAATGACAAGAAGACTTACCATGTCTATGGGGATAGAAATATACCTACGCCAATGTTCCAACCTTGCAAAACACACACACACACACACACTCAAAATAGAGTTAAAAATTCTATATATAACCAAAATTACTATTTTTAGAAATCATTTTCACTCACCCACTTATATAGTTTTGAGCTCTGGATAACCTATGTGATTTCACGTGTGAGTACAACCAAATCAAAGAGCATTCAATCATGATAGGGCCCCACCAACAGGAGGAGCAATGGATCAAAGATGGGTAAGGTATCTACATTTATTTATTTTTAACGTATAATGTGAAAAATATTAAAAATCCTACCTATGGGGGTTATTTTTGCTAATATTTTAGTTAAAACATTCACATGGGGGTGCCTAGGTGTATTTGGATTTTATTTTCTAAAAAATAGTCATTTTTGTCTTTTTTGAGATTTTTAGGTCATAGGGTATGACGTCCCCTTTTTGGATAGAACTACCGCTATGCACGGGTGGTGGTTACGCAACTTCGCTTTCTGTGGAGAAGGGTGGTTGCATAACCATCACAATAATTGTGTAACCTCTACTCTATATAGAGGGCGGTTGTGTAAATCTCATGGTAGAGGCTAAAATTGACCATGTGTGAATATTGTTTTTGGTTTTTATGTTGTTTTATGATGTTTTTGATGAGCTTATTATGTATGAGATGTTTCTAACTTGCTCTTTTTGGTGTTTTGGTGAATTTAGGACCTTTTTATCATATGGACTAGGGCTAGATAGTGTGATTGGATTCCTTCCATATTGGATTCACTCACTTAGGCTAAAAGATATATCTTACATAGAGCTAGGATATGGAGGATATCCTAGAAACCACTAGTTTCACCACCTAGTTACTTGCTAGAGAATCTATCGAGTTATTGGGATACGTACCATAATACCTTCTAGTTCCTTAGAGTTAGAGGAGAGTGGACCATCACTCTTGAGGATTTCTATAGGATTTTGAGGGTTCTTGTCATAGGTAGGAAATTGACACTAGAGAGTGCTACATCAGTGGTGTAGTCTCGCAGTTGGGATTCTTACATGGGAGATGCATTGGCACCCGATACTCGTATTCAAGAATGACATGAGACTACTTTCGATTACACGTGCTCCTATCCCTACCTTGTGTAAGGCCATCATTGGCATTTTGACTTAGAGGATCGCGACTATTTAGAGTATAGAGGAGCATGACTATTCGAGATACATGAGAATAATCTATTGTAGGGCCCCGATTATTCGAGTATAGAGGATCATGACTCAATATATGCATGGGGTGCTAATATATTGGTAGCCACATATCATGATCTTTATAGGGTTATTCAACTAAAGAGAAAGTAATTTAGTCATCCTAAATTAGTGAGTAGATGGGTCTATGAGCGCATCATTCCCTATCGGGAGGGTGTTGAGATAATAGATCCTAGGGCTATTGAAGTTGTTAGATGGACAATTAAGGCCACACCGAAGGGCGTCAAAATCTTGTTGCCACCATCACTATGGATGATATGATTACACAATCGTACCAATAAATGGCCGACCTATGGGGTGAGGATTTACTCCTAGCAGCCCAATTATATATAGGGGGATTAGAGAGGCTATAAACTCCCGAAGGCAAGATCTAATGGATTGTCATTATACCTAAGGTCCCGATTGGTACACCACAGGATGTTCGGATCCGGGTCGACTAGGGGTGATTATCTAGATAAAGGTCGCTCCTACTTATAATAGGGAAGAGGAGGAGGAGGATGTTGAGGTTGAGGTTGAGATGAAGGAGGAGGTGGATAAGGAGGTGCACAAGGAGGTTTATAAGGAGGGTGATGAGGATTCTATATTTGGAAGATAGGTGGCCTCGAGGAGATTGCGAGTTGATTAGGTTCTTATAGTAGTAACAACACCACTAACAACACTAGTAGATCTGTCATAATGGCCGGAGATCTAAGTAAGTTAACACTCTTCTTTTGACTTTATTACTTAGACTAGAATTTATACTAAATTACACATTATATGTAGATATTTTTGTTTGTTTTCCAAAAAAATTCTAACTCGTTGTTACTTTATTTTTACTTTTTATCCACTACTTGAAAAATGAGGAGATCTTATTCATTGCATCCTTGTTGATACCTTTGCGCACCCCATGGGCATGACACGAGATGAGTTACTCATGGACTCGAGGCATCTAATCATGGCGGGGTTACACATCGATGTATGTGCTCGAGCGTGGATTACAACAGAACCATGACCAAGATGAGGACCAAGCTTGTTGTGTATCAGATGGTTGAGAGGAGGCAACAACGAGAACATTCCCACAAAAACGACACCACTGGGAGATCACCTAGTTCTTCATCTCATGGTCACTCTCACATATCTAGGCATGGAGGCTCTCACTCCCACCATAGGAGCCGTAGCAGGAGACCCAGATCGCATACCTTCATCTCAACCACGTAGAGATGGATAGATCATAGGACTTTATTGCTTTGGATCATTTTTTATTGTATATACCATGTTTTGAATATTTTTATCATTACGAGCATTTTGACCACACATAGACCAGTGATGGAATTCTACATGAACTTGATTATTACAAAAAGATATGTGTGTATGTGTGTGTTATAATATTTTTGGCTTAGATATCTTGTGTAAAGAGTTTACTTGTTTATGAATGGTTTCATCTATGTACTCTTAGATATATAGAATCTCCAATGATTTTTAATATTATTTTACGAATGCATGTATGTATGATGATGATAACGCAAATGCGTAATAGAATGATCTCTTTTTTTGCATTAGATATATATATATATATACATGAGGACAAATTGAAAATTTAAAACATTGATTTTCAAGGAATATATTTTTTTAGTTTCATTGGAAAATTTGATGAAAATGATATGATAATGAAAATGAAATTGCTCCATTCTTAAATCCACTCAACCAAGAAGATGTGAGGGATCAACACCGAGATTTAAGAAGGATGTGATTTATATGAATTTGATGAATGAAATAAATGATATGAAGATAAGGTTTTGACAAAGACCCAATTAGGACACTACAACTTAACTCTAGTAAAGGTTAATTATCCAATTTATAATGTAGTTTTATTACAAGTTTAATTAGAATTAGACCCATGGATGGTCTCTTGATTGACAAAATATTGTTTTATGGATTAAAATACCTTGTAACTTATGCATCTAGCTCATTTTCTGATGATTTTAAAGGATTCAAAGCACTTTATAATTATTGAATTGTTTATAAATTATTGATTTATTTGAAAGGACCTCCTATATCTTATCCCATGCTACCGTATGAAGAATGGGCTCATCACCAAGGAAAAGGCATAGGAGATTAAGGGAACTTACCTCTTTTCCTAGCCTCATGCTACCTGTAAGAAGCATGGGCTAATCACCGAAGACTGGTAGGGATAATAAGTGTAGTATTATTTGTAGAATGCCATTGGTTTTTTATTTATTGTTTCTTTATATTTATTTGAATTGATTTGATTGAATTTTAAAATTTGAATTTTTTTTTGGGAGGGAATAACTACCCCTAGCCTCAACCCCATGTAACCAGTAGGATGCAAGGGCTCACCATTTAAGGTTGGGTTAGGTGAAAAAGTAATCCAGGTGAAATTATTTAGATTGATTTGTTAGAAGAGAGATTTTTTAGGAGATATGTGACAACAAGAATATTATAGTATAGACTACGGGAAAGAAACATCTAAGCTAGAAGCAACCATGAATAAAACTAAGTGTGTTGGTCATGGTAGGAAAAATTTCAAAACATCATCTAGCAAGATGATGAAAGATCGAACAATCAAAAGATGATATAATGAATGGTTGAAGAAGTATGATTAAATGTTTTTCCAATTATTATAAATTTTTGAAAGTTTTTTGACAAATAAGTTTCTCATTTTTCAATGTTACAATATGATTATGCAAATTATATGCAATAATATACATGTGGAAATGAAAATGAACTATGCATAGAAGCATTTAAGGTGAAGTGAATTGACTAATTCACCAAACTCTTCACCTTCTAAAGTACACAGATGATATGCATCATTCTTATAGTCCTCCATAACTTGATATGGGCCTAACCACTTTGGTCTAAAATTTCATCCTTCACCGGTCTTCTTGTTGATCCGGCTATCTAGTCTCAAAACTAGGTATCCTACCTATATTTATCATTCATAGACCTATTTTTAATACCGATAACACATTATGTTATCATAAACACTATGGAACTTCTCGATCTAATTTGAGCTTCATCGAGGGTTTTTAATTGTACTAATTTCACTTCATGGTACGTGTCTTCATCCAAAATGCCTTGCAAAGATATTATAAGGCTAGGTAACTTTATTTTCAATGGTAGGATAACTTCACATTTCAAGTCTAAAGAAAAGGGGATTTTCCTCGTAAGCATTCTCACTAACATCCTATAGGCCCACAAGGTTAAAAATAGCTTTAAATGTCAGTCACACTTTTTCTCCTTGACTTTTTTGGTGAGTGTGGACTTCATAGTTTTATTTGTAGCCTAAACCTATCCATTAGCCTAAGGGTAATATAAAGAGGTTGTGTGATGCCAAATTTTTACAAACACAACTCACGTACCTCTTCATTCTTAAAGTAAGTGCCCATTATTTGAGATAATGACCTGTGGGACTACATACCTCTAGATGATCTGATTCAAAATTAACTTATCAATCAAAGATCGAGGAATAATAGTGAGAGGCATGACATTAATCCACTTTGTAAAATATTAGTGGCCATCGGTTGATGAGAGATAAAACTTCCCTATCAAATCTAGACCCCAAGTAGAGAAAAATTAGGGTGTCATAATTGGCTACAAATCCTAAGAAGGGATGTGAATGTCATGCATAAATTTTTGAAATTTACGGCACTTGCATACATATTCTACAACATCATGCTCTAAGTCAAGACATAAATAACCCATTCAATGAATATTTCGAGTGGTAGAATTCCCTTCGAAGTGTTCCCCATAGATTCTATTTTGGGATTCAAAGAGAATATTTTTAGAATAGTCTTCATCCACACACCACAAAAACATTTTGTCAAAGAATCTTCTATAGAGAACTTCTTCTAAAATTATATACTTGGTTTCTATGGCACGTATCCACCACCTTTTTTGTGAGTTTGTTCCCTTAGGACATGCCTGGTCTATAATATGGTTGATGATGTTAATGTACCATGGACACAATGCGATGGGAGGCTTTATTTCCACATAAAAAATATATTTTTCAGGAAAATCTAGGTCTACTATGTCTCTATAATCTATCAGGTTATCCACCAACGAATCGAGTAATAATTTTTTATTTGATGGAATTTTGGTTGATGAAGGTAATTTTGAATTCACCCATCGGTGTGAGAAAATGTTCAACATTTATAAATAAGGCATCCAGGTCAAAAATTCACATTTGGTCAAACTTGATGATCACTCTTGTTTCCTGATTAAGCATATAATTCCTTAACCTTTTTATCATAAAAACAATTACCAAGCATTATTTCTCTTCCTATGTATAACATGTCTCATAATCAAGCAAAGTCTGAATAATGAAATAAATGGCACGTTCATGGTTATCATCATCTTCTTGTGCCAACATGCAAGCTAGCAAGACCTCGGTGGCTCGAGAGTATAAGATCAAAGGATGATCAAATTTGGGTGGCATGAGTGTAAGTGGAGACATGAAAAAGTGGTTGGTGACTCAAACAAATTGTGACATTCAAGTACACTCCTTACTACACTCTTTCTTTAGAAAATATTTTATGGGATGGATGGTGCAATTTAGATTGGGAATAAACCTACGGATTGACCTGATTTTACTAAGAAAATACCTAATGCCTGATTCATCTAAAGGTGGAGCCATATCCATAACCACCCTAATATTTTATGGATCTACATAAATCCCTTGATAAGAGATGATGTGCCCCAGTAACTTACCTCTCGTCACTTCAATTAAAAACTTTTCGGATTCAATGTTATGGCATATTCAATGAGATGAGAGAGGATAACGTGAATCACCTCAGGGTGATCACAAAATTTCTTGGATTTAGCATGAAAATAAATGACGTAAGACTCCATAATCTTTTGAATAATATCATGGAATATCTAAGTCATTTCTCGTTGGTAAGTAGCTCCAAATTTTTTCAAGCCAAATGGAAAGAAGGTGTAGCATAAGGTTACCCAAGGAGTAGTTAAATTTGTCTTGGTTTGATCCTCCTTAGAGATCCTTAATTTATTTTAGTGAGGAAATCCATCCATGAGTGACAATAACTTATAACCAGTCATTACATAAACAATAACATTGATAGAAGGAAATGGAAATTCATCCTTAGGAAATAATTTGTTGATGTCTCTAAAGTTGATACAAATGCATATCTTATTTTTAAGAACCGAGATGATGTTAAACACCCATATGGAACAGTCCACTGGTTTAATGAAACCCACCTAAAGGAGCTTCATTACTTCCTCTTTGACCATTAAATCCAACTTTGGCTTCATGGGTTGTGGCCTCTATTTCATAGGTTTGGCATCAGATTTTGTGGACGAGGTTATGAACTACTTTGTTAGGAGCGATTCCCATAATTTACTTGTAGTTGAATGTGAAGGCTTTTGAGTGCTCTTTAAGCACCTTCATATGAGCTTCTATCTCATCTAGAGTTAAAGAAGAGCCAAGTTTCAAGATCTTAGGATCCTCCTCCATCCCTATATTAATATCTATGGTTCAATCAAAGAGGTGTTACCCTCTTTGAACTCAGGTGGGGTTGGAGGTAGTTCTAATTCTTCTCCCTCTACTTCGTAGACCTAAAAACCTTATGATGAGGAAGGACACATCATGGGATCTCCAAAGTAAGAGGAAGGGTGAGGTTTAAGAGAAAATCCTCTCTTATGGTGTGCGGGATGGACATTAGTTTATGCATTGAGGAATTCTAGGATTGCTTGATTATTTTGCATAAAATCCATGGTGGTAGGCTCATTCTTAGCCTCAATATATGCCAAAATTGCATTGGTTGGCATTCTTCAAACCAGGGGTTTAGATCCAACTGAGACCATAAACTGAGTTTTCTTCAAGTCCTCACTTAAAAACACCATGAAGAAGACGTGGCCATAGGATCATCCGAGTTGGTTCTTACGTTGAGGTATGGATTCAATAGAAATGAAGTAAAAATTGTGCAAAGTTCTAGTACGACAAATTTTTAAAGTTGGATATGCTCATATATAGTCTCATAAACTTCATAAATTTGGTTAGCAACAAGTTGTGAATCACCTAAAACTCTAACATTTTTAATGCTCATCCTCTTAGATATAATGAGACCAAGAAGGAGAGCCTCGTACTCTATGGCATTATTTGTACACTTAAATTTTAACCTAAGGTAAAATGGCATAATACTCCCCTTTGGATAAGTAAGGATCACCCCTACCTAAGCACCATAACAACACTTCGCACTATCATAGTTAAGATTCCAAAGTAATCATTAGGGAAGATAGAATTTTGATCATTCTTATAATCTTCTTCCTTGACATCTGTAACCTTAACCATACAAACCTTGTCAAGGAAACCAAATGGGAGAGAACCGATTCTAAGAGCATGTCTCATGCCCAGGAATCAAACTAGAGAGCGATAGGAAAACTATTCTCAAAGATTTTGACTATCTCTATTTTATTTTTGTCGAGATAGTTTCTACTACACTAGTTTTAATCTCATTAGAATATACCCCTTCAATTTTCTTAGGGGTTTCCAACTCAATCATAGGAACAAGTTAGGACTTAAGTTTTGATTCTTGGAGTTTTTTCAACTAATTGGTAAGGAGTTCGAAATCAGTATTAATCCTAGGATTCTTCTTTAGATTGGCCAAATGGATGTCAAATGGATTTGGGTCGCCCTGAGCTATGAAAACATTGCCCAGGTGCAAGAATATGACCTCTTGGAATAAAGTGGAAGGGATCACCTTCATTTTATAAATCCAAGGTCGACCAAGAATCATATTATAGTTGGTTTCCTGATCTATAATATAGAACTTAGTAAACATTTTTTTTTCCAAGGGTAATCTGAAAGCACTATAGTCCCAATAGACATTTTCTTGAGACTATTGTAGCCTTTCAACATATTTCATGTTGAAGAACAATTATTTTCTCTATAGCCAAGATTTTGAAGAAACAAAAAGGGGACTATGTTAACAACATACCCATAATCTATCATTGCATATTTAAAATAGTTGTTGTAGATCCAAAATTGTAGGTACAATGTCGGGTCACCTCTTAGTGCCAATCCCAGAACATTAGTTAGCATCTTGCTAGTGTGAAATACAAACCATGTATCCCTCTCGGGCTGCACTTTGGAGGATAGACATAAAATTCTATATGATTAACTTGGGATTATGGAGGAGGGGTGATGTGAATTATATGGCAAGGGCCTAACACTTTTAATAAAACTGTTTGGTGTGCGGTGTGAATTCTTCAAGAAATATAAGAAGAAAATTTGAGAAAATGTCTTGGTCAAATATGTAATCAAATCATAGGCCCCCACTGGTTTGGGGGATATTGGTGTATCATATGACATTGAAGGTTAGATAGGAAGAGGTTGTGAGGAATAATCATGATCATATAATGCTTCATTAACCTTAGGTTTAGTATCCAGCTCAACCAAACCCACATTTTTTATCTGATTTCGACCATATAAATGAGGGGATACTAACAGGTTTAACAAAGTAGATGATTCGTGATCATTATTTCTAATGGTATTTCCTTTGTTGGTTCCATGGAAGTTAATATTTTCATTCTTGGGGTGCATCGGAAGAGGGTCTATATAAACCCCAAGAGTATAATTTTGAGGGGAAATGAGCCCCATGTTGTGTTTTGTATTGGCGTTGTAGGGTTAGCCAAAATATATCAACAAATAGGTTCCTTTGGTCATGTGGAAACCATTGGATAATTTTTTACAATCACAACACATACGAGCATCATGTCCTCTAACCATATAGAAAGAGAAATATAAATCAAGATCGTAATCACGAGGCCTTTGATTTTGATTTTGTTGCATCCCATAGTTTCTATTGTTTTTCTTTTGTTGGTTATTGAATTTGAAGTTTAGGGCCTCTAGAATTGGTTGTAATATTGGTTCGGATAAGCAATCGGGTATTGAATTGTTTCTTGGGCTTGACTTGCTGAGGTGGGGATGAGGATGAATAAAATCAACTTCATTAATGTAGGGAGTAAAGTTATTACTCCTTTGATTGTTGGTATTCACATTATTGTTACCACTATTCACATTATTGGTGTTAACAATGTTCAACTTCTTGGATTGATCATTTATGTCATCCTTTGCGGGACCACAATTCTTATTAAGCACTTTGGGTCCTTGGTTATTATTGTTTGAACCATTAGGGTATATTTAATTACCCTGATAGGGGTTAACCAGTCTTTGATTTGAGATGTACATTTTTTGGCCACTATCGATCACCACTTGGTCAATGCGAAGAGTACCCTCTAAGACTTCCTCATAGCTCTTGAGAAGAAATTTTTGACCTATTAGTTTCTCGGTTAAGATAATGAAGGAATAAGTCACAAATATCCATTTAGTCCATGATTGGAGTACTAACCGAGGAGTAGAGGAATTCCTGCCATCTTTGAATGAAATGGGTAGTAGATTTGTTATGCTCTTGCTTGATATGAAGGAATTCTATGATTCTGTTCACACAAGTTTGTTAATAACAAAACACTTTATAAACTTAGAAATGATTTATTTCAATGAATAAATAGAGGCTTTTAGTATCCTTTAATACCGATCGAGAGAAATCCCCTCAAGGGTATTGGGGAATATTTTAGCTACAACTACTTCCCATGGGAGTAGATCTTTCATGGCCATTGAGTACGCATTAATGTGTAATTGGATCCCCATAACCTTTAAACTTTGGAATTTCGGGAAGTAGTCATGGAATCATTACACTTCATATGGTAAATTCAAGGGGATCCTTGAGATATTCAATGCATGTACCCAATGCATAAAAATCTACAATGGAAAATCCTAGATGGGGAGGTGGAGGAGGAATAGGAGGATGATATGGCACAACATAAGAATTTGCAAGGGTGTAAGGCATCCCCGAGGTTGGGCATAAGAAACAGGGAAAGGAAAACATGTCCCCCTCTCGATGATTTAGAATACACATGGAGATACAAGGGAACATTGTTTTAGTATGGAGTAGAAGGTGCAAAACAAGTGAACATCACATTATCGGTGAGAACAGAATTTGAGAACACACTTATAGTTTATGCATGTTGGGGGTATCTATATGAAGTGTGAGAGGGCTTACCTAACATGCCCGATCCAATAAGAAGATCTCTAGGGTAAGGGACACCCATGTAAATTAGAGGAGGTGAAGTTTCTAAGGGAATATAACCAAAGTTCTTGGTGGGGGATATTTCTTTTCCCGCAAAGGTGTAGCATGAGAAGGATGGGAAAGATCTAGCTCCCTAAACCTATCCTCCAATGTTGAAATTACATCGCTCATAGATGGTGTTGCATTTGGCTTAGGTGTGTTTTGAGCCTTGTTGGGAAGTTTAGGAACATGATGTCCTGTTATGGTATGATCCTTGGGAGACCACCCCTCTCTTGATATGTTTCCTATTAGAGGAGGGGTAGCAAATTTTTTCTAAAGAGGAAAATTAGTGTACTTTGTGCATCCAGTCCAAGGAATGGTCTATCGCATTAAAGTGTTACTCACTTCAAGTGAATCAATCCAATAGCTTCTCATTTGGTGATTTGTAGGGTAGGAACGAATTAGATTACATGTTAATATATAGTCTAAACAAGACATGAGGATTGGACCCTTTATCTCTTATGAATTTCATATTGTTTGAGACAGAGATCAAAGGTTGTGGGCTATATTTAGGTTGATCAATATCCTCAATCATGACTAATGAACTATTGTTAGTCCCTTAAGGAGGAGGAGTGTGAGGGGAAGGTATATTAAATGATTAGTTATCAACCCACCGAGATAGTGAGGTTGATTTTTTCTACCCATTTGGTAATGATGCGCCTCAAGACCCAAAATGGGTCAGCCTTATTCTCCACCCAACATATTTGGGGGGTATATAAATACCCACAGAATAATGTGAGAGGAGAAGGATGGATGATAGAAGGTAGAAATGATGGAAACAAAAGGAACTAGTCCTTCATGTCGGGTTCACTAATTTTGTAGGCTTGAAATTCAAAACATGATTTCAGACGCACTTGACCTCCCCCGGTCATTCAGGGACAACCAAAATGTGCAAGATAGTTGGAATGTTGATGGGAAACTATAGGATAATTAGAGACTAAGGTCAAGTAGTTTGATTTCTTAGTAGTTGAATTGGTTGAAAGGGGAATTTAAAGGCTATGTATGGGTAACATAAGTTACCTATTATTTTCTTGTTTGATTTGATTTTCTTACTTGGAATGAAATTAATTAAATAAAGGGAATAAAATAAATAAAATCAAGCTAACTAATCTAATCTAATATTTTTGGATTTTTATGCTTTCTAGAAAAAATATAACTAAATCTAAAAAGAAAACTGAAGAAATTAAAATTGTCTATATAATAATATTAGCATAACTAAATTAGTTATTATCTTAGTATGGTTATTCCTTGTGCAACGTGTATATAATCCTATCCTAATAAAACAAAATATTTTCCAATTTATATTTGTGGAATAATAATTCCAATATTTTATCTTAGAGACATGGGAAGAAGTAAAATATTCTCAGAAGCACTTCTTCCCATGAAACTTCCTAGAAGAAAAAAAGGATGTGATGAAATATTAGAGATTGAAATGGAATTACAATTGATACTAACCTAATGCGGGAGCTTTATTTTAGACAAACTTCCCTTACAAACCCATAGGGATAGGAAGGGAAATTTTTTTACTAGAAGATTTATGCAAACAAATGGAAACTACAACAATGAATTTTCTATTGACTTGAATACTCTAATAAAATTGTGAATTGAAATCTAAAGAAATTAAAGACAGTTTAAAGAAAACCAAGTACATCCCCAACCTAGAGTTTTTAGAACTATGAAAAATCTAGTGATGGTTTTTCTTTGTTCTCCCCTCATATTATTTTCTAATTTAGTTTTGAAATGAATCTAGGGAACTATGCTGGGTAGTGTAGAATAAATAGTGAAGAAGTGTTGGAGCAGGAATGGCTTGTGGGTAATCTGGTAGAAACATAAGCAATAGAATAACAATGCAAGAGAAATGGGCTTGATTATGTATTTCTTGGCAAGATTATGGAAGCATAACAAAGTAATTCACAACAAAATTCTCCAACCAATGCTCTGGGTAGAAGCTTGGATCTTATAGAAAAATGGCATGGAAATGGTATAAGCATTTTAACATCCAAAGGATGCCACATAACAACAAGAAAGGGGATTTAAATCTCAATTAACATGGAGAAGGGAAGGATAATTTGATACATATCAAATGATCTCAAGAACAACCAATTTGACTAAGAAATGTGCACTAAAATCAAGTATGAATAAGTTGACACATGTTCGAATACATCGAGAAGGGTCGGGAAAAACCACACGCAACCATTTATGTATACAAAGGGTAAGTTTCACAACCATGAGGGAGGTTACGTAACTACTTTTAAGGTAGACCAGTGGTTGCATAACCTCCACGATAGTTCCATGACTTAAGGTCAAAAGATAAGGAAAAAGTTACGAAAGAGATAAAGGAAAGAAAGAAAATCATGGAAATGGTTAAGGGAAACACTCTAATATATTAATATATAATGCAAGTGGGAATTTAGACTCAAACACCATTGTAAAAGATATTAACCATCATTGGGGACTTTGAACCATTCCGACAATGTAGCATGTGCAAAATTGGGTGCGTACGGTTTCCCACTTATATCTTGTTTCATTATGTAGATTATCTCGTTCATGGTTCATTGCATGCATGATGTTTGACATGGTGCATATATTAATAGTTGAATAAGTGGTATTGTGATTTAAATAAGTAATTTGGAATCTGTTTTAATTTTTAAGGACTAATTCACTCCCCCTCTCGGTCATTGTGCTTCCAACACACCTAGGTTTACTTTTGGTTCCCAAGGGAAGCTTAAGTGAAATGTGAATTTCAATGATAAATAGGACACATGAACCAATAAAATGCATGTTAATGAGAAAATAAAATTTATAACTCACTTAATTTCCAAAAATGCATCTCAACTTCAAAATAGAACTAAGGAGCTCACTTAACTTCCTAAAATGGCAATATCAACTTCAAAATAGAACCAAATAACTCACATAAGTTATAAAAGTGCAGTTCTAGTTCCCATGAGGATCCTTAAGTGAAAAAGTGTAATAAAAAAGAAAATTAGAACTTTGAACTTCCTAAAAGTGCATTTTGGAGTGTCATAAATAATTAAGGAAAACTCTTAACTAAAAACCAAAACCCAATAGTTTCCAAAAGTGAATTTTGAGTTGTGAGGAGGAATTAAAGTTCTCAAAATAACATCCGAGGGCCTGAGCAAGAACTCAATGGTGAAACCTTCATTCCCATAGTAAGATTAGGAATTATAAGGATGTATGACACAAACCATAATTTTGTTAAATATGGATATTTTACTAAGAATCTAGATTTATAGTATTATTATTTATGGTTTTATAATTGTTGAAATTGTAACACCCTGATTTTGTAAGTTATCTTGGTGAATATTTTTCATACTATTATAGCTGCTGAAATGAAGGCAAACATGTTAAGATAAATTTTGATCTTAAAGGAATGTGTTGCTAACTTGGATTCTTGCATACTGTAATTTATTGCATAGGACTGCAGTTATTGTGCTTGTGTGTTTGCTGATGTGACGACAAATTGTCGTATACTTGCTAAACTCTCTTTGCTGATTGACAGCACACCTTGAATCAATTTCATTGATCCAAAGTATGTTGTGGTCTTCTTGTGATTTCTGTGTCGATTTACTCTTTAACCGAACCTGAGGATGATATAAATGTGCAGCGCCTGATTGCAGGTATGAGTAGCTGGCACGTAAATGCCAACGACAAAGGTTCGATTCTTGAACCCTGTACTGTCGAACTTGAGACCTCGTGGGGCAGGAAATGTCTGGACACGGGTGGCCTTGGCATGTGAAACAAAGGACGGAACGTCCTGCACAACATTGATATGAGTGTCAGTTGAGAGATTGGATTAGAGGTTGATTAATGTTAGTGGTTAGAAGGAATTAAATCCTAAGCTAATCCTAAGTTCTAACATGCATCCTAAACTACTATCCTAAGTGGATTTTTAAATTACAAAAAAAAGAGGGAAATAAACCTAAGTCCTAATAACCTAAAACTAAACTATGACCTAGGTTGAATACTAATAAACATCCTAAACTAATCCTAACCTAAAGGGGGACGCGCAGACCCTTGGAGGGAGAGGATAAGGATGAAGGGGTATTCAATGGCATTAAATGGAGTCCATACGTGGACAAATGCGCCGGTTTAGGCGGGCAAGTAAGTGGCGGAGGTATCTAGTTGGAGATGGAACCAAATTTGGTTTTGCATGTGAAATTTGAAAATTTAGAGATTGCCAACTCAAGTTGGCAGTGGTGTGGAAATTTGGAAAAGGCAGAGCCTTTAATGCATTAAATGTTCTTGGTCCTCATGACCAGCTCACCTTGGAAGGCGTAGGAGGGAAATGTTGATTGTCATTGTGTCGATTCGGATTTGGTGAAGTTGCTCTGCATTTGGTTTTTTTTGTTTGGTTCAGTCGAACAAGTTTCTTTGGATTTATCACTGTTCTTGGAAGATTTGCAGGTTGTTGTTGAGCTTGAAGAGGAAGGAATTGTTGGAAAGATCGTGATGTCACCGAGGAAGGAAATACCTTCGGCAAACGTAGTTTTCTTTGAGTTTTGGAAGAAAAATTGTAGGCATGTTAAGCCCTTCTCTTTAAAAATACTTGCTTTGTTTAAACGTCTCATTAAAACAACCCTGCTCTTGGGTTTTGGGTTTATGTGATTGTTGTCATGTTGATACGATTTGGATTTAGTCGATTTTTGCTGTCATTTTTGGAAATGATAGGTAAATTCGTTTCTGGTTGTTATGCTTTGATTTGTCTTTGCATGAATCGAGTTGGAATATGAACTTGTTGTATTGGTTGTTGATGGTATTTGGGAATTCGAGATGGGTTTTTCTCTGCTTAAGTGTTATATAAAGAACTGGCAGACTGTGTGGGTTGTTTTCACTGCTGTGCAATTGTTCTTTTGTTATATGGTCTTTTGTGATAAAATTGTACAGGATGTACGAGTTGCATGATGTCATTTCTATACTGAAATTTCTCTTAGAGGAAATAAAACTTTTCTCTTCCTTCATTGTTTCGGGATTAGAAGGAGATAGCATTTTTGTATTTTAAAGGAATTGGCATTAGAGTTTTATCTGAGTATTGTGAACTCGATTAGACGGATATGCTAGTAATACAATTATTGCTTGTGCTTCTTCCTTTTATGTGAATTGACGAATACGAATGAGTATTCGTGGGAGTTGGAAAAGAAATAGTTTTTCCTTCTGAACTTATAATGAATTATATTGTTTTTCTTACTGAGGAGGTAGGATGATTAGTTGTGGTCATTGATGTTGTTTGGTCTACCGTTCGGACTGTAGACACGATTAAAAATCTTGGCTTTGCATTCCTGAGCAATGAATGGACATTTATGTTCTGTACTTCTTCTTGCCTTGGAGGAAAAATGATTTGTTATGTCTTATTTGAGACGGTTTGATCTTACAGTTTGGACAGCAGTCGTGAAAATGAGCTTGACTTGTATTCTATGCATTAAATAAATCATGTTGAATCTTGCTAAAGGGATTAGATGATTTGTTGTGTTTCATTAATGCCGTTCGACCCTTTTAGTTCTGACTGTCTTTGTGAAAACGCTATTTACTTGGATTGCTGTACAAAGAAGGAAATGCTTGGGAAGTTTTCTTGCTGTTGAACCTGTTTTGATTATACTTTGTTGTGCATCGATATTCTATGCGGGTTTTTAATAATAAGGGTATTATTGTATGAAAAATCACATTTTGAGTTTTGTACATCATTGTGAATACAAAAAATGGATTCGGGTAGAATCATTTATTGGTAAGGAATTCTTCTTCATGTCTGCTTGTTTTGATTTGGTATAATCGGTAGTTAGTGGTTATTGAACTTTACCAGTCAATCGGTAGAGAGAACAAAGTGGCATTTAAATTGTTTCTGAGTGTTGAGTTTTTCTGACAAATGAAATAATTGAATGTTTCTTGTGGTCTCGATTTTGTACTGATTATTTAGAAGAAATGAAACCAGCATGAATAATTCTTAGTGAGTTGAAGAAAATGGTTGTTTTCTTATTTGAATAGTTAAAGAACGAATTCTTCTCTTTAGCTATCTAAGTTCGGAAATAGCATTGAAGTTTTATTGTGCATTATGATTGGACTTGCTGTAGAGGTAACAATGAATGAATAAATTTTATTTTGAACGGAATGCGTTCATAGAATTAGAAAATCACGTGAATAATTGATGGCATGATTGTATAACTGTTTATCCGGTTTACCATACAAAGAAAGAATTATGGTTTCTTCTAAATCTGACAAAGTAAATACATAGTATGCATCCTTATACTATTTGATCTATGATAAATACGATGTTGTACTAACTATTTTGGATATTCATATGAGCCTCGATTTAAATTAAGTATTGATAAGGACGATAAATTCTTCCTTGTTTTCATTTAAAGCTGATTATGAATGAAATTACTCTTGCTGCCGGAAAGTGAATTCCGAATGGATTTTGTAAGTTTCACTCTGATCTCTTATCTTGATTTGTGTCTCGTTTGGATTCCATTTTTAGGACAAATCATGAGGAAGGAGATAGTAATGTGGATGAATGACTTGGAAAATGATCTTTTCTTCTTTCATACGATTGAAAATTTGTAATCGTTATTAACAAATTTTGGTAGTGCTTAGATATGAGCAACTATATGCATTGATGTTCGCTTTCTCATCAGTGCGTGATTGCTAGGAACCTAATATGATGCATGAACTGAAAGGAAAGTAATGGGTTTACATTTCAGTTAGTTTTATCCTTTTTTTTTATTATTAATGAAAGGAGTGGAAAAGATAACAATATGTTATATCAGCAAGATGACGCTATTTGTAATCCTAACTTTACAAATATTGTAATTTGGAACTTGTAACGGTTATGTGGAAAATGGGACAGCAGTTCTTTGGCTGATTGTGATGGTATTTTGATGGTTCAGTTGTTATGCTGATCATTCTTTGGTGCCTATTTCTTGATTGATGTCTTACTGTCGTTTCATAAAAGCAGGGTTCTTTTATTGAGACAGTTAATTGAAGCACCTCATTTTAATGACAAGTGCTTAATATGCTCAGTTCATTGAACTGACCCGTGCAAATAATTTTGCAGATGGAATTTGATTAGAATGAAGACATGGCTGTTTTCTGATGCTTCTTGATTGGTTGAAGATGAATTGTATTTGTTTACTTTTATTCCTCTTCGAGGAATTGTAAAAAGAAGAAAGTGTATTCTTCTATCTATGAGTTGTAATGATGTTTTATGTAAACAATGCCCATTCAGTTGGATTGGCAAATGTATGGATTATGACATGAATTAATGAATACAAATACAAGTGTGATATTTTAATGACTATATCATTGATATTGTTGATTAAATTGGAAACATAATGTTATTCCCGATTTGGATTTATTTAATTGTCCGTGGATGGATGCTAAATGGGAAATGATATCTATTCTTACCTTATTACAACTTTAATTTGAAATGCGCAATTAGATCATACTTGGGTAAAGATGAATTCTTAATTGACATTATAAAGGATTAGGAAGAATATGATTCCATAACTAATAGGCATTCAGATTAGCTTGGAAGCTAAGGAATATCAATTAACTTCGGAGTAATCGAAATTCGCTTTCAAACTCCATTAATGACCTCGTATGTTAAATTCAGAATAAAGGATATGGGATAAGTATACCCATAACTAATGGACCTTAATTGTGTAAGATTAAGGAAAATAAATGAATACATTTATTGGGAGTTAGACCTTGTTTAAATGACGTCTAATAACTAGAATTCTGAATTTAGTTACAGTTGGGAAAATCTTGGTTAAGTTTAACAGGTTAAACTTATCACGTCCGTCGGTAACGGGCTGCTTAATCCAATGATTAAGAAGAGAACCAAGTAGAGAAAATGCAACCCTTCGGTACGAAGAAGATGCATAGCAAGCTAGAAGATGGATTTAGTCTCTCTTAGCTATATACAACTGTAACGGGAACGAGGATAAAGGGATCAGCATGGTTGCTGAGAGTTGATTTTTAAATACTAAGATCATATCCAAATCACTTGAGTAGGATGTGTACTCTCGATGGAAGGATTCCGTAGGACATTGACATATGCCCATTACAAAAGGTGTCTTCATGAAGACGGGGTCTTCATGACGACACAATGTTATAGCTGACATATTACAATGCCCTCCCGAATTAAAACATTAAGAATACATAGGCTGAATGTGAAGTTCTTGGCAGGGGATAGGAGTATGATCAGGTATACGGAGTGACTCCGGGATACTAAAGATAACTTGACACACGGAGTTAAGGGGAACAACACCATATGTCTGCGTATCTTTAGTTACCAGGAGTGCCTTCTTATATTCGTTCATATTACTAGTTGGAAATTGGAAGTTTAAATCTGACCTTAAATCGAGAGGACTGGTAGGAACCAGGAAAGACCATTCTAGATAACATGTGATGTGAAGTGAAGGACGTATTCCATTGATAAGTATCACATCCAGGAATATGATCATGTAAAGCATGTGAAAATATTTGGCCAAAGTATCGCAAGTGCTGGTTGCGTTGTCCTTGTCACTTAATTTAAGATGCAGATGTCGATGAATATCGATATAATGATATTCGAATAGGCTTCTTAAATGGATCACTTCGATAACCGGAAATGGTTAAGAGAACTGGTATATATAATATACTATGCATAAACAAACATGAAGGATCGGTTGTTGCCGAGTCATGAAATGAAGGATCGATGAAACTTCGAGCCATGAAAATGGAAGATCGGCAGTTTCTCGAGTCATTTACAACAGCATATAGAATCTGTTATAGGATTGAATGGCATTGAATGTGTGTTCCATATTGTAAATATGCGAACATGGAACATTAGTTTTAAAAGGAAATTTTGTGTTCCAAACTGTGTTGTTTGGGCAGAGAACAATTATTAAAACTTGAACATGTGTTTGAATTTTATAATTCATAACAGAGAACGTTATCAAAAAAAAAAAAAAAAATTTCCCTTGTTCTAGTATCTTAAAATGGGGATGTTACATCTTGGTATCAGAGCTGAAGGTTGCAGCTCTTGGACCTAATGAGTCCACGATATTAATAAATTTACATTTTCTTATTGAATAGAAAATGGTCAGAACAAGAGGGAATGCTGCGAATAACCCGTTACAGGGTGGAGAAGCAGCTACTACTCAAAAGCTGGATGAAATCCTTGCTGCCCTACTTGATACGAGGGATCGTTTGACTGTTCTGGAACAACAGTCAATGGGCAATGAAGAGGAGGAGAATGAAGCTGAAATAAATGATCAGCTGCCTCCTGTGGACAACATCAACGGAGGGAATCCGGGTGTTGATGACAATAATGTAATTGCTCCTAATCCCCCTGAAAATAAAAGGGCAAGATTAGTAGCTGAACTTACAAATGATATAAAGAGAATAAGTCCTCCAAAGTTTGATGGAACAACCCTTGGGGATGGAGTTGAGAACTGGCTCAGTGAAATGGAGAAATACTTTGCAATAAGAAACTTCTCAGAAGAGACTAAAGTGATATGGGGAGCATATCAGCTTTCTCATGAAGCATCATCATGGTGGGACAACCGTAAGGTTGAGCTGAATATTGTTGAATCAGACATAACTTGGGATCAATTTAAGGGTTATTTTAGGCAATGATGGCTACCTCCTCAACTCTATTTTGATAGAAAAATGACTGAATTTTAGAACTGGTCGTTGCAAGGAAGGTCTTTCGGTGATGGAATATCGGGAAGGGTTTACTAAACTCCTTAAGTATGTGCCACAGCATTTCAAGTCGATGAGAAGTTCGAATACGGAAATTCATAATGGGACTGAATCCCATCATTGGTGGCGAAGTGGATGTCCACGGCCCAACCACCATGGATGGAGTTGTCGAAAAGGAAATCGACACAGAACAAAAATTGAGGGCAATATCTACTCACAGGGAAGAGATAAGGAAGAAGATTCCTAATTATTCTTCGTCTCTTGCACCAAAAAGGGGACCTTGGAAAAGGTTTGGTGCGAAAAACAAAATTGTTGTAGATAACAACAAGAAACCTGTGATGAACAGACCTGTAAATAGCGTGTGGAACAGCTTCACAAAAGTTAATGGCATTGGACAGAAGTCCTATGGAAGCCAGAATGATAACTTCAAGGCTGGTAACAAATTTGAGCCTAGAAAAGGGCCAGCTGGAGGATGCTTCAACTATGGAAAGGACCATTATGCAAATCACTGTCCTCTGAAGAAGGAAGATCGCGGTCAGCAGCATAGGATACACGCCGCAGTGGGCTAATGCATGTCGAAAAGCAAGTGACGCCCATAGAAGTTACGGGTAAGTTATTCGGTACGCTTGTAGTCATACTTTTTGATACTGGAGCTACAGAATGCTTTATTTCTACTAAAATTTTTATGAAATTAAAAAGAAAGGCTGAAAGAATGGATAAAACATGGACAAAGCATTATGGGAATAATGTTGTCCATACAATCAAATGTGCCTTTTAAGGCAATTCTTGATCTACCTAGTTTCTCCACCGAAGTTGACTTATATGTCACTCCTCTAGGATCATATGATATCATTATTGAGTTAACTCGTTGGCTGAACATAAGGTAAAGGTCGATCACATGAAAAACAAATCTGTTGCTTCGATGACCTGCAGAAAGCAGCAGTCATTCAAGGTGTAAAACGGGAAGTTGCAGTTAGGAAACTGACGGCTATGCAACTAAAAAGGGCTAAAAACAGAGGCTGCACTTTGTATGCAGTAAAAGTGACAGAAAATGCGGAGGAAGATAATGATTTCATGGAAAGATATCCATTGTTAAGGGGTTTCCGTGATGTGTTTCCGGAGGAATTGCCAGGTCTTCCACCCAAACGTGAGTTTGACTTTGCAATAGAAATCAAACCAGGAACTGAACCCATATCTAAGGCACCTTATAGAATGACTACCATTGAGTTGGTAGAGCTGAAGGCTCAGTTACAAGAACTTCTGACTAAGGGGCTGATAAGACCGAGTGTCTCACCTTGGGGAGCGCCGGTAATTTTTGTAAAGAAAAAGGATGGCACTTTGAGGCTGTGTATTGATTACAGAATGCTGAACAAAGCAACTATTAAAAATCGATACCCACTTCCTAGGATTGATGATCTGTTCGATCGATGATGAGGAGCATCGCTTATTCAAAAATAGATCTTCGATCGGGGTATCATCAGCTGAGAATAAAGGAAGAAGATATTCATAAAACAACTTTTAGAACGAGGTACGGGCATTATGAGTTCACGGTGTTACCTTTTGGGTTGACTAATGCGCCTGCCGCCTTCATGAATCTAATGAACAATATTTTTCAAGAATACTTAGACAAGTTTGTGCTTTTATTCTTGGACGACATTCTTATATACTCTAAAAATGTCGAAGAGCACCAAGAACATCTCAGGATAGTGCTGGAAATCTTAAGAAAGAGGAAGTTGTATGGAAAACTATCCAAATGTTCCTTTTATGATGCAGAGGTGCATTATTTGGGACACGTTATAAGCAAGAATGGGATAGCTGTTGACCCTTCAAAGATCACAGCTATAACTGAGTGGCCTGCGCCTAAGAACGTGCACGAAGTGAGGAGTTTCATGGGCTTGGCTGGATATTATCGAAAGTTTGTTAAGGACTTTTCAAAAATTGCTGCCCCAATCACTTCGCTGCAAAAGAAGGATAAGAAATTTGTCTGGACAGACAAATGTGAATCTTCCTTTAAGAATTTAAAGGAACAGTTAACTACAACACCTATTTTGACTGTACCTGATCCAAATGGAGATTTTATGGTTGTAACGGATGCCTCAGGAGAAGGCCTTGGAGGTATTCTATTACAGAATAACCATGTCATCGCTTATGAAAGCAGAAAGCTTAAGTTACATGAACAGAATTATGCTCCACATGATCTAGAGCTCACTGCCATTGTTCATGCACTTCAAATGTGGAGGCATTACCTTTTAGGCAAGCCTTTCAAGTTAAAAATAGACCATCTGGGGCTGAAGTATATTTTTACTCAGCCAAATCTAAATGCAAGGTAGTGAAGATGGTTAGAATTTCTATCTCAAGTATGTTTTCGATATAATCTACATCAAGGGCAAGGAAAATAGAGTAGCAGGTGCTCTGAGTCGAAGGAAGCATATCTCTGCTCTTATAACGTTAAGAACTTAATTTAAGGATGAGGTGAAAGATGCCTTGGAAACAGATCCTTATTTCCAGCAGGTCAAAATAGCACTTGCTGCAGACCCACAGGATGTCAGGTATAAAGGATTCCATTTGGATAATGAAGGAATTCTGAGGTTCGAAAATAGGGTATATATACCTTTGGCAAATGACTTAAGAGGGAAATTGTTAACTGAATTTCATAATTCACCTTTTTCTGGACACCCTGGCATTACGAAAATGCTCGCTGATCTTAAGCAGCAATATTTCTGGAAGGGAATGAAAAAGGATGTGGTAGAATTTGTAACACACTGCTTGGAATGTCAGCATGTTAAGGCGGAACATATGCACCCGTATTGGATTATTGTATCCCCACAGTATTCCGTAGTATAAATGGCAAGTGATAACGATGGATTTCGTTCAAGGATTGCCTATGTCAAGAAATAAGCATGACATTATCTTGGTTGTAGTCGACAAATTGACCAAAGTGGCACACTTCATTGCTGGTAATTTGAAGGACGATGCACCAGTGCTAGCAAGAAGATTTGTACATGAAATCTTCAGATTGCATGGAATACCGGAATTAATCATATCGGACAGAGATCCGAGGATGACATCAAGGTTTTGGCAAACGCTTAATGCGGCCTTGGGGACTAAATTGAACTTCAGTTCTGCATATCATCTGAAACGGATGGACAGACTGAGAGAGTTAATCAAGTTTTAGAGGACATGTTAAGGATGTATTGCATGGACCAGCAGTATAAATGGGAGGAATACCTTCCGCTGGTAGAATTTTCTTATAATAACACCTATTATGCCTCTTTAAAAATGGCGCCCTTCAAGCATTGTATGGAAGAAAATGCAGAACCCCACAACCGGGACAGCGTTGAGGATAGAGAGGTAATTGGGCCAGAAATCCTTATGGAAATGGAACAAAAATCAAAATGATTCAGAACATCTAAAGGAGGCCGCTAATAGGTAAAAGAGCTATGCAAACTTAAAGCGGGTTGATGAGACATTATAAACTCGGAGAGAAGGTCTTTCTTTGGGTGAAGCTGAAAAAGAGCTCAATAACTTTTAGGCAAGGCTGCCAAGTTATTGCCACGTTATGTGGGACCTTTTGAAATTGTTGAAATAATCAACCCTGTAGCTTATCGTCTAGCATTACCTCCTTCTTTGTCTCAAATGCATGATGTTTTTCATATTTCTTTGCTTAAGAAATACGTGATGATTTATCACATGTGCTAAATTGAATTCCTCAGAGGTCCAAGACCCAGAATAATCGTGGTTAAGCCCATTCGAGTCTTTGAGGAACTCACCAATTGTACTTGAGAAATCACAAAGTGAACCAATGTAAGGTCCAAAGTGGGACCAGTTCAACGAGGAAAGTGCAACTTGGGAGAATCTCAAGAAATGAGATCTACTTTTCCACATCTTTTTAATCGAATTTGAAATTCGAGGAACCGATAATTACCCCAAACTTAGACAATTATTAGTCTATTGTACAGTTCTCTTAAAACGCTGTTTTTAAGAGTGAATCTGCTTTTTGGTATGAACTTAAAAATGAAAGGACAATAACTGAACTTTGTCCTAGGAACTCCTTGATTTGTTTAATCTGATCATCGGGACGATGATTCTTTAAGGAGGGAAGAATGTAACACCCTGATTTTGTAAGGTATCTTGGTGAATATTTTTCATACTATTATAGCTGCTGAAATGAAGGCAAACATGTTAAGATAAATTCTGATCTTAAAGGAATGTGTTGCTAACTTGGATTCTTGCATACTATAATTTATTGCATAGGACTGCAGTTATTGTGCTTGTGTGTTTGCTGATGTGACGACAAATTGTCGTATACTTGCTAAACTCTCTTTGCTGATTGACAACACACCTTGAATCAATTTCATTGATCCAAAGTATGTTGTGGTCTTCTTGTGATTTCTGTGTCGATTTACTCTTTAACCGAACCTGAGGATGATATAAATGTGCAGCACCTGATTGCAGGTATGAGTAGCTGGCACGTAAATGCCAACGACAAAGGTTCGATTCTTGAACCCTGTACTGTCGAACTTGAGACCTCGTGGGGCAGGAAATGTCTGACACGGGTGGCCTTGGCATGTGAAACAAAGGATAGAACGTCCTGCACAACATTGATATGAGTGTCAGTTGAGAGATTGGATTAGAGGTTGATTAATGTTAGTGGTTAGAAGGAATTAAATCCTAAGCTAATCCTAAGTTCTAACATGCATCCTAAACTACTATCCTAAGTGGATTTTTAAATTACAAAAAAAAGAGGGAAATAAACCTAAGTCCTAATAACCTAAAACTAAACTATGACCTAGGTTGAATACTAATAAACATCCTAAACTAATCCTAACCTAAAGGGGGACGCTGCAGACCCTTGGAGGGAGAGGATAAGGATGAAGGGGTATTCAATGGCATTAAATGGGAGTCCATACGTGGACAGCGCCAGTTTGGCGGGGCAGGTAAGTGGCGGAGGTATCTAGTTGGAGATGGAACCAAATTTGGTTTTGCATGTGAAATTTGAAATTTAGAGATCGCCAACTCAAGTTGGCAGTGGCGTGGAAATTTGGAAAAAGGCAGAGCCTTTAATGCATTAAATGTTCTTGGTCCTCGCGACCAGCTCACCTTGGAAGGCGTAGGAGGGAAATGTTGATTGTCATTGTGTCGATTCGGATTTGGTGAAGTTGCTCTGCATTTGGTTTTTTTGTTTGGTTCAGTCGAACCAGTTTCTTTGGATTTATCACTGTTCTTGGAAGATTTGGAGGCTGTTGCTGAGCCTGAAGAGGAAGGGAATTGTTGGAAAGATCGTGTTGTCGCCGAGGAAGGAAATACCTTCGGCAAACACAGTTTTCTTCGAGTTTTGGAAGAGAAATTGCAGGCATGTTAAGCCCTTCTCTTTAAAAATACTTGCTTTGTTTAAACGTCTCATTAAAACAACCCTGCTCTTGGGTTTTGGGTTTATGTGATTGTTGTCATGTTGATACGATTTGGATTTAGTCGATTTTTGCTGTCATTTTTGGAAATGATAGGTAAATCCGTTTTTGGTTGTTATGCTTTGATTTGTCTTTGCATGAATCGAGTTGGAATATGAATTGTGTTGTATTGGTTGTTGATGGTATTTAGGAATTCGAGATGGGTTTTTCTCTACTTAAGTGTTATATAAAGAACTAGCAGACTGTGTGGGTTGTTTTCACTACTGTGCAATTGTTCTTTTGCTATATGGTATTTTGTGATAAAATTGTACAGGATGTACGAGTTGCATGATGTCATTTCTATACTGAAATTTCTCTTAGAGGAAATAAAACTTTTCTCTTCCTTCTGCTGTTTCGGGATTAGAAGGAGATAGCATTTTTGTATTTTAAAGGAATTGGCATTAGAGTTTTATCTGAGTATTGTGAACTCGATTAGACGGATATGCTAGTAATACAATTATTGTTGTGCTTCTTCTTTTATGTGAATTGACGAATACGAATGAGTATTCGTGGGAGTTGGAAAAGAAATAGTTTTTCCTTCTGAACTTATAATGAATTATATTGTTTTTCTTGCTGAGGAGGTAGGATGATTAGTTGTGGTCATTGATGCTGTTTGGTCTACCGTTCGGACTGTAGACACGATTAAAAATCTTGGCTTTGCATTCCTGAGCAATGAATGGATATTTATGTTTTGTACTTCTTCTTGCCTTGGAGGAAAAATGATTTGTTATGTCTTATTTGAGACGGTTTGATCTTACAGTTTGGACAGCAGTCGTGAAAATGAGCTTGACTTGTATTCTGTGCATTAAATAAATCATGTTGAATCTTGCTGAAGGGATTAGATGATTTGTTGTGTTTCATTAATGTTGTTCGACCCTTTTAGTTCTGACTGTCTTTGTGAAAACGCATTTTACTTGGATTGCTTTGTACAAAGAAGGAAATGCTTGGGAAGTTGTCTTGTTGTTGGACCTGTTTTGATTATACTTTGTTGTGCATCTGATATTCTATGCGGGTTTTTAATAATAAGGGTATTATTGGATGAAAAATCACATTTTTGAGTTCTGTACATCATTGTGAATAGAAAAATGGATTCGGGTAGAATCATTTATTGGTAAGGAATTCTTCTTCTGTCTGCTGTTTTGATTTGGTAAAATCAGTAGTCAGGTGGTTATTGAACTTTACCAGTTCAGTCGGTAGAGAGGACAGTGGCATTTAAATTGTTTCTGAGTGCTGAGTTTTCTGTACAAATGAAATAATTGAATGTTTCTTGTGGTCTCTGATTTTGCACAGTTATTTAGAAGAAATGAAACCGGCATGAATAATTCTTAGTGAGTTGAAGAAAATGGTTGTTTTCTTATTTGAATAGTTAAAGAACGAATTCTTCTCTTTAGCTGTCTGAGTTCTGGAAATAGCATTGAAGTTTTACTGTGCATTATGATTGGACTTGCTGTAGGTAACAACAATGAATAAATTTTATTTTGAACGGAATGCGTTCATAGAATTAGAAAATCACGTGAATAATTGATTGCATGATTGTATAACTGTTTATCTGGTTTACCATACAGTGAAAGAATTATGGTTTCTTCTAGTACAGTAAATACATAGTATGCATCCTTATACTATTTGATCTATGATAAATACGATGTTGTACTAACCTGTTTTGGGTATTCATATGAGCCTGATTTAAATGAAGTATTGATAAGGACGATAAATTCTTCCTTGTTTTCATTTAAAGCTGATTATGAATGAAATTACTCTTCACTTTGCCGAAAGTGAATTCGAATGGATTTTGTAAGTTTCACTCAATCTGTTATCTTGATTTGTGTCTCGTTTGGATTCCATTTTTAGGACAGGATCATGAGGAAGGAGATAGTAATGTGGATGAATGACTTGGAAAATGATCTTTTCTTCTTTCATACGCTTGAAAATTTGTAATCGTTATTAACGAATTTTGGTAGTGCTTAGATATGAGCAACTATATGCATTGATGTTCGCTTTCTCATCATGCGTGATTGCTTTAGAACCTAATATGATGCATGAACCGAAAGGAAAGTAATGGGTTTACATTTCAGATTAGTTTTATCCTTTTTTTTTATTATTAATGAAAGGAGTGGAAAAAGATAACAAGATGTTATATCAGCAAGACGCTATTTGTAATCCTAACTTTACAAATATTGTAATTTGGAACTTGTAACGATTTACGTGGAAAATGGGACAGCAGTTCTTTGGCTGATTGTGATGGTATTTTGATGGTTCAGTTGTTATGCTTTGATCATTCTTTGGTGCCTATTTCTTGATTGATGTCTTACTATCGTTTCATAAAAGCGGGTTCTTTTATTGAGACAGATAATTGAAGCACCTCATTTTAATGACAAGTGCTTAATATGCTCGATTCATTAATCGACCCTTGCAAATAATTTTGCAGATGGAATTTGATTAGAATGAAGACATGGCTGTTTTCTGATGCTTCTTGATTGGTTGAAGATGAATTGTATTTGTTTACTTTTATTCCTCTTCGAGGAATTGTAAAAAGAAGAAAGTGTATTCTTCTATCTATGAGTTGTAATGATGTTTTATGTAAACAATGCCCATTCAGTTGGATTGGCAAATGTATGGATTATGACATGAATTAATGAATACAAATACAAGTGTGATATTTTAATGACTATATCAGTTGATATTGTTGATTAAATTGGAAACATAATGTTATTCCTGATTTGGATTTATTTAATTGTCCGTGGATGGATGCTAAATGGGAAATGATATCTATTCTTACCTTATTACAACTTTAAGTTGAAATGCGCAATTAGATCATACTTGGGTAAAGATGAATTCTTAATTGACATTAGAAAGGATTAGGAAGAATATGATTCCATAACCGATAGGTATTCAGGATTAGCTTGGAAGCTAAGGAATATCAATTAACTTCGGAGTAATCGAACTTCGCTTTCGAACTCCATTAATGACCTCGTATGTTAAATTCAGAATAAAGGATATGGGATAAGTATACCCATAACTAATGGACCTTAACTGTGTAAGATTAAGGAAAATAATGAATACATTTATTGGGAATTAGACCTCGTTTAAATGACGTCTAATAACTAGAATTCTGAATTTAGTTACAGCTTGGGAAAAATCTTGGTTAAGTTTAACAGTTAAACTTATCATCCATCGAGTAATGGGCTGCTTAATCCATGATTAAGAAGAGAACCAAGTAGAGAAAATGCAACCCTTCGATATGAAGAAGATGCATAGCAAGCTAGAAGATGGATTTAGTCTCTCTTAGCTATATACAACTGTAACGGGAACGAGGATAAAGGGATCAGCATGGTTGCTGAGAGTTGATTTTTAAATACTAAGATCATATCCAAATCACTTGAGCAGGATGTGTACTCTCGATGGAAGGATTCCGTAGGACATTGACATACGCCAGCTACAACAAGGTGTCTTCATGAAGACGGGGTCTTCATGACGACACAATGTTATAGCTGACATATTACAATGCCCTCCCGAATTAAAACATTAAGAATACATAGGCTGAATGTGAAGTTCTTGGCAGGGGATAGGAGTATGATCAGGTATACGGAGTGACTCCGGGATACTAAAGATAACTAGACACACGGAGTCATGGGGAACGACACCATATGTCTACGTATCTTTAGTTACCAGGAGTGCCTTCTTATATTCATTTATATTACTATTTGGAAATTAGAAGTTTAAATCTGACCTTAAATCGAGAGGACTGGTAGGAACCAGGAAAGACCATTCTAGATAACAGGTGAAGTGAAGTGAAGGACGTATTCCATTGATGTGTATCACATCCAGGAATATGATCATGCAAAGAATGTGAAAATCTTTGGCCAAAGTATCGCAAGTGCTGGTTGCATTGTCCTTGTCACTTAATTTAAGATGCAGGATGTCGATGAATATCGCAATGATATTCGAGATAGGCTTCTTAAATGGATCACTTCGATAACCGGAAACAGTTAAGAGAACTGGTATATATAATATACTATGCATAAACAAACATGAAGGATCGGTTGTTGCCGAGTCATGAAATGAAGGATCGATGAAACTCCGAGCCATGAAAATGGAAGATCAGCAGTTCCTCGAGTCATTTACAGCAGCATATAGAATCTGTTATAGGATTGAATGGCATTGAATGTGTGTTCCATATTGTAAATATGCGAACAGGGAACATTAGTTTTAAAAGGAAATTGTGTGTTCCAAACTGTGTTGTTTGGGCAGAGAACAATTATTAAAACTGAACGTGTGTTTGAATTTTATAATTCATAACAGAGAACGTTATCAAAAAAAAAAAAAAATTCCCTTGTTCTAGTATCTTAAAATGGGGATGTTACGAAATTGGATCCCTAAATTTCCATTAGTGGTTTTTATCTAATGTGATATCAGATTCCAATATGTTTATTATTGAATTTTAAGTAGTGTAATATCAAATTCCAATATTTACACTATGCCATACAAGTATGTTCCTAATTCTATATTTATTTTATGAGAATGGGAATATTCCCATTCTCAACACAATCATAATACAACTATGTTCCTAATTATTTTTATGTGTATTTGACTTATCTCAATTTTTTTCTATGATTCATATATGAGGCATTTTGATCCCTTTTGAAAATTAAAACAATGTGATATGGGTACATGTTGTATGAAATAAAAAGAAAATATTGATTCTATGAGAATGGACATATGCCCATTCTCATCACACTCATGATACAAGTATGTTCCTAATTATTTTTATGTGTATCAACTTTATATCTATTTTTCTTCTATAATTCATATATGAGGGATTTTGACCTCTTTCAAAAATTTATATCTTGATAGATAGTAGTTTAAGTCATGGATCATTTCCAGACACTCTCATTGAGAGCATTAAATAATATATCTCATAACTCTATATACTATAGTTTTTCATTCAAGAATTAGGGTATTCTAGGCATATAATTTAGTATCTAGACTTTAGAAAGGTTTGAATTTTATAAATTTATTAGAACAATTAAAAAATAAGTTATCTAGAACTACACTCATATTTTTAGGTTAATACCATATAATTTTGTGGTTTTAATGAATGCATAAATCAAGGCTAATTACTTAAAAAAACCAAAGCATGAATTTTGAAATGAGTTCCTTGTAAATCACATCCAATTCCCTTTAAATCACAATATCCAGCTTCCTATAAACTTACTTAGAGCATAATTAAGGATTTTTTTTAAATTATATTAATTTCATGGTGGAAATTATATTATTAATAATACATTAATAAGATTCAAGAGTTCCATAAGCAACACAATGTTTTATAGAATTATATTATGGAAAAATCTTTCAAAGTAATATAATACTCAGTATTTCATTTAATTATCAAATAATAGTACAACTATAAAGTTTTATAAGACTAAAATTTGGAATAATTTTTATAAAAATCACATCTCGGGCCAAGACAATTTCACATAAAAATTTATGATCTTCAATAGTTTCTCAAAGTCAATGTTCCTTATCATGTTCAAGTAGTTCAAGGTATGATTTAATGGCCACATGTCCTTTATCGGGTATCTTTATGTATCTATTTTTCATTTTTTTGTTTGGTGTCCATGCCTAAATGATGTTATCCACATCAATATATGATTTAGGTTCATCTGCGATGGTGTGTGTTTTATTTGGCTTTAAAGAATCTTGATAAAATGATGTACCTTCTCCTCTCCCCTGCAGGTTTCCAATATTGAACTCTCATCTTTTTATTTACATCATTTCCTTCATGTAGAAGGAAAATATCCCCATCTTTGTTCCCATCCATATATTTTCATTATCATTTCCTTTCCATATAAGTATCATTTTTCCCTTGAACGCATCCTTCAATGGATTGAATTCTTGGTTAGATCTTCAACAAACATGCCTAATGTAAATATCTAGATGATCATTGTGTACAAGGTGTAGACCATCCATTTGATCACTCCTTTTCTTAATCATAACGTAGCTTCTCATTTCATTGAAAATAAAATGTTTTATTGTCCAAACTATTGATTTAATAGGTTATAGAAAGGTTGAGAAATTAGAACACATATTTACCATATTTTCTATACATACACAAAAATTCAAAGGACCTAACCTCTCTCCATTAATTTTACTATCTTATAGCACATGAGTTATAAAACCCATGGCCATGTCATCATATCTACTATAACATTTATGTTTGATAATGACATTTTTGTACAAAAATATCTTCTATCTTTAGGACATGTATTGATGGTGCTTTCAGTGTCATCACTACAATATCCATCACTCTCAACATTGTAATCCTTTGAACCACTAAAAATGTTTTCTCTACCCAAATTGGGGGGAATGGATGAATATGCATGCTTTGAAACTTCACTCTCTTCCCAAGTAATGTATTATCCTTTATTCTCGACATCTGTCATCAAGGTTTCAAATTCATCAAGTGAGAAAGGAAATTTTACTCTTCTATCTAATACTATGTTAACAATGACAACAATGAATCCTCTTCCCACATCTTTGTAATGTAGTGTCTTCCTACTTGGATATACTCTTCCCTCTGCAACTTTGGTTCCTTTTGAAAATAATTCCACATGATCATCCTCTACAAATGCAAAAGAATTCGCTACTGTAACAACATAAAATACAAATTTTGTGAGAATCTGATGGAAAATCTCTTAAACCACTTTGCATAAAATAAATTAAAAATTATCATGTATGTACAACCATAAGTATATTGAATACACATAGCACATGAGTTGTGAACTTCTATAATTCAGTAAGGTTTGGAAATACTTCAAAATTATGCATATTATAATTAAAATTGACATGAATATATTTATAACATGATTTCCAAACTATGATTGAACTTGACTCAATTGAATTTAAATGATGAGAAATGAATAAATATAGGTTAAATAAAAGTTAATTATAAACTGGATTTCTAACCACTTCATCCAAAAATATTCATCATACTAACATATCATATATTTATTTTGCAAGAACTCCTCATACTTCCCATATTCCTTGACTATGAGAATGGGCATCTGTCCATTTTAAACATTCTCATAAAAAGATCTAATTGTCATTCATTCTTTATGTTTCACATAGGATAATTTTTCTTTCTTTCTATATTGAGTTTATGAGAATGGGCATATGCCCATTCTCATCACAATGATACAAATATTTGTTTGTATGAGAAATGGCATATGCCCATTCTCATCACAATAATACAACTCTTTGTTTGTATGAGAATGGTCATATGCATATTTTAACCATTCTAACTCATTGAAGCAATATTGAACTTAATAATAATATTATAACTATAAAGGATGTGGGAATGTGCAAATGTCCATTCTAAAATAAATTAAATATTACCTATATTTTATTCTATGATTATTATATGAGAATGGGCATATTCCCATTCAATACAAGATTAAAATGTTTGTTTGTATGAGAATGGACATATGCCCATTTTGTCTATGTGTATTTTTATTCTATGATTCTTATATGAGAATGGGCATATGCCCATTCAATATAAGATAAAAATGTTTGTTTGTATGAGAATGGACATATGCCCATTCTATCTATGTGTATTGCCTCATTTTCATTGTTCTTGTTACTCATTGTTTCAGCCATTAATATTTATTTTTCAAAATGGATTAAAAACTAATTTCTCTAAATGTTCTTCTAAAGTACTATCTCATTATTTAGAACATCTAATATTAACCTCTTATGTGAGTACTATAAGTTATATAATTTTTTATCATTTTCACATCCATATTATAGTATCAGTGATTTTAACACAAACATGTCTGGTAGATGTAATTATTTTTAAGTACATTCAAGATATTTATAATGAAACTTGATAAATATTGAAGATACCTATCAAAGATATATATATTAAAAAATACAACTCAAGGTTAAATGTGACGAAAATCTAAATAAGAAAAAAACTTAAATATCATGAAATATGGTATTAGTACCAAATAATAGGATTGTCCTTTGTAATCAATGAGGAAATAATAATATATGTTTTGGATTGATCTGTCCCATCCCCTCATTCTATTTAAGTCGTCATTCCCATCTAGAGTTTAGGGATTGGTTGAAGCAAGTAAATGATTCAACATTTGAGTGATTTCATGAAATCCACACATCATATATAGTTTCCCTAACTATCCCCTCTCCTCTTGCTCATATTTATTATTGAAAACAATGAGACACTAATGAATGGAGAAGGTGCAGAATGTAATAAAAATTTAAATATATTCATAAATCTTATTTCCAATCATAATAGAAAAGTAAATAATAATATTCATATCATATATGACATGTCATTAATAAACTAATACTATTAAAATTTGAAATTAAACATCATGTATATTGCCTCACAAGTTTACTAATTATCCATGCATGCATCTCTCCCTCTCTCTAGTATAAATTAGTATCAATTAATTTTAAATGCAAAAATAACCTAAAACATGGCTATGATAATGTTTAAAATTTATATTTTATTTTAAATGCAAATAAACTAAATCATGATTATGATAAATTTTAAATTTTATATTTTATTTTATATGCAATAAACCTAAAACATGGCTATGATTTTTTTTGAAAATTTAAATTTTATTTTAAGTGCAATTATTAAACCTAAAACATGGTTACGATATTGTTTAATATTTATGTTCTTTTTTAACCATGGCATAACAAAACCATTAATTTGCAAATAAATCATTTACCACTAATTATTAATTGAAGTTACTTGTTTGTCAAACACGCTTTGACCGCCCATTGGAGGGAAATTGGTGAAATTAATGAAAATTAATTCACGCTACTCTGTGGCATGGTAGATATAATGATGATAGTTATTGTTTTCAGTTATGGTACTAGAGGTCTTGGGAATTGTAAGGTTAGCCGTGGTTGCGAATATATCTCCTTATTGTTCATCATTTCTTCTTTATTTTTCATCTTTTTCTACTTTTTTCATTTGTCCTTCGTCTTTGGGCTGCATGTATTTTGTTATAGACCATTTCATCCTATGAAGTATAATATTTTCATTTCGTTAGATCATTTTTTTGTGTGAAGTAGAAGATTTGTAGAATATTTCTGAGATATTGTATTTTCTCTCAACTAAATTTTTGTTAACCCTTTTTGCTTTGGGCTCCCTCTATTTTGTAAGACTATTTCGTCTTGTGAAGCACAAGATTTGAAGAAAATTTTAGGCATGAATTATTCTAACTCTTCTCTATTGAATTATTATGAGATGAAGAATATCATTTGGTTTTCTTTCCCTTATATTATGTTCTAGGTTTAAAGATAATGCCTTATTTTTTATCTTTTGTATTTTTTGATTTGGGTATTAAGAATATCACTTCAATGTTTTGTAAGACATGCGTAGTTGTTAACCTAATCGTAGTTGCTAATACAGGGAGTTATCTGTTATGATTTTACCAAAGTACAGAGTGGTCTTACCACCTAGGAGGCATTGCTTATTTTCTAAGTTGTGCGGGTGAGTTCCGTAGGCCGAGAATGACTCATTATTAGAAGAAGAATTTAATTTTTATAGTGAAGAATTTTTTTACTTATTTTTTAAATTGAAGATGTGTTTTAGAGATGCTTCTAACGATTCTCGATATATTTTGAGTTTCGAGGTATTAAGATAAATTATAATTTTGTATTTTATATGTTTTGTATTTTTGATATTATGGGTTTTAAGAATATCAATTCAATGTTTTGTAAGACTTGCATAGTTGTTATCCTCCATATTTATAAAAGGATGCATCTCAATATGGTTGTTTTATGTATGTTTCGAGTCTCAACATGATCACATTCCTTGCAAAAATATTATATGAATTTAAGAAATCCAATTCTAATCCTTCATGATAAGATGAGAAGTTAATTGTTTTGTTATTACCAAAGTATAGTGTGGGGTTACCATCTAGGAAACGTTACTTATTTTCTAAGATAGGTTGCCTAGTATGCGAGGCCAAGATGGGTGAGCAAGCTACGGAGGCTAAGATGGGTAGATGAGCTAACCCGTTGAGCTCGGTGGGTGAGATGCCCCACTAATATTGGCGGGTGAGTTGACATTCTAAGCTAGGTGAATGAGTTGATCTCATCGAGGTGGCGGTCAAGCTAGTGCTTGAGCTATATTTCCGAGTTGGCCAATCTAGTTAGCCATTCGAGTTGGTCATTAGAGTTAGACAAAGATAGCTCACTCACTAGTTGAGCTAGCTGATCAAGATGGGTGGGTGAGCTGACCTTCCAAGTGAGTGGGAAAGGTTGACTAACCAAAATGGGCGGGCAACCTGAATTCTAGAGTTGGGCCGGGTGGGATGACCTACCAAGATGTCTTTGCTAGTTGACCTATCGAGATGGGTGGGTGAGCTCACCTACTAAGATAAGTAATATTGAACTTAATTATTTTCATATAGGAATTAAAATGATTAAGTTCAATGTTGTATCTAATGAGAAAATTCTTGTTCTCATAATTGGAATCATAAAAGAAGAACATAGATAAAATATATCTTATTTTATAATGGATAGTTTCCCATTCTCACAACCTTCATAGAGTTATTGCAAAGAATAAGTTCAATATTTCTTGTCTTACAATTATTAGAATTGGTATATGCCCACTCTCATACAAACAAACTTTTTTTATCTTCCATTGAATGATTAGGTATCCATTCCTATAGAGGTATTAAAATGTTTAAGTAAAATATTGCTTATGTTAGAATGTTTTTTTTTTTTTTTTATTAAGGGAAAATAGTTTTGAAGGGACTATACCCTGTATACAAAAGGGCTCAAAAGCTAGATAGCAAAGATGAGAGAAGCAACCCAGAGAAGGGAAAAACAACCAACCAAGGAAGGCTCAACAGCCAAATATTACAATATAGGTGAAAAAAGGATCTAAACGTACATAGATCCAGAAAAAAGAAGGCAAGATCAAAAAGGAACCAAAAGAGAAACAGCATAAGGAGCCCCGCCACAAAACAGCTCTAGAACCACCCGATGACAGCCGCATCACAGCCAAAAAACAACATCACAACAGCCCTTTACTTGATGGCTCTGTCAATTTTGGTCTTGATAGCCTGCAGTGACATGAAGAACGCAATGATAATAGTGGCACGAGAGGAGTCTTGTAAATCAGCTTGGGCAATTACAATGTCCCTTTTCTATTTAGGGCCCCATATGTCCTCATTGATCCCACTTAAACTACAAACACTATGGACATGTTGCTCAATGAAATTATAGATGCTTTTGAGGGAAGACAATATGCAGTCATTTCAGCTTTTAGCATTCCCCAATCTGCCATCTAGGGACTGTAGTTTCTTGAAGACTTCACCAATAACCCCCTCTTCCTCCTCACTTTGAAGGATCCTTTTACCCTTCACTCTTTCCATGTTTTTTATAGCCCCTTTGAGCTCTTGCAGCTCCTTTTCTAATCTGACCACCCTATCCAGTAATTCCTCCTCTTTGGGCTCCTCCATCGGCCTGCTGATATGCAGGAGGTTTTCAGCTAGTTCTAAGTCCTTGTGGCTCCTTAGGACTCATTGGGAAGTAGGGATTTTGGCTTTGAGGCTCTTGCTTTTCTTGTTGGAGACCGCCTCTTCATTCTTTCTTTTTAGCAGGGGGAGTGGGAGCAGTGTGGGCAGGTGGAGGTATGGAAGAGGGAGGTGGGATAGGATTCACGGGAGGGCAGCTGGAGAAATGTCGGTGAATCAAGAGGATAAGGCCCTGGTGCAAAGGGACAGCCCTAGAGTGGCTTTGAACTTCCCTTATAGATTTCTCCAGAGAGTTAATCAGATAATGAGGAAAGCTGATAATGTTATTTCTACGAAAATGATTCAGAAAAATCAGATGTTTTTGAGGTATAGTAACATATCTTCCTTCAAGGGTAATATACCTTACCACCATTTTGGCTAGTTCAGCAAACGGTTCAGGGATCGACTCCACCTTGAGGCCAGCAGTCACGAACTCAAGATTCTCTCCCTCTTCCAGAAATTTCTTGGTTTCCACCTCCCTGTCTACCTTCTTATTGAAGAATTTTGTGCCTTCCAGGCTGAGGCCCATGATATGAGCTATGAGCTCTTCTCGTGATTTCCATTTTCATGTTACTGTATTTAACTATTCATTCTTCCAACCCCGGGTGAATTTGATAGAGATGTCTTGGTCGAAGCCTTGGATCCTTTCAATGAAGTTAGACAGCCCCCGATTTGCAGGTAATCCCAGAGCTCCGTGTTCTCTTTCCACTCAGGATTGTGGGTCGGCTCGGTTTTGCATGGTGGCCCCCCCATGTTTCCTCTGCACCTTTTCCTGTTCTCAACGGTAAAATAGCTACCACTGTGTGCGGAATAGGCCGAACTTTGAACTTGGAATTTGAATCTTTCCTTCCCATGAAAGCTGATTTAATTATTATGCTACACTTGTTATTATTGCCCCGCACCTCGGCTTTCCTCCTATGCCAAGAAATGATGACAGCCCAGCCCGCACAGATCGCAACAATCATCCAAATCTTTTGTGATGTCATCAACATGTACTTGGGGATCCGCACATTAGTGTCTAAAAAATCATTAGTTATGATTTTCACTGCCATGAAGATCAATGATTATGGCTTTATTGACAT